>JAKLTH010000237.1:1355000-2555000 GCA_025175895.1 Wurfbainia villosa | reverse complement strand
ACTAAGCAAAAGGCTAGCAATTCAAATAATCATGTGGCTGGAATATCTAGCAACCTTTCATCCGTTTTGGAAAAGTTGTATTTATGGGAGAAGAAACTCTTCAAAGAAGTTAAGGTATGGACACCAGTACAAGAAAATATATGTTTTCTCTTCATTCATGTTTGCAGCTTTCTGTATCAATTGCTACATTATTTTATGTATCTCCTTATTTGTTGACTTCATTTTATATGTTTTCTGTATAAAAAATATTATAGTTTTGGCTTACCTTAAGAACTATTAAATAGAAAAAAGAAGGGTTAACCAAAGATGAAGGTTATGAGAAAGGAACCTTGTTATTGTATGCATTAGATTTTGAAATTAATGTGTACTTATACTGGCCAAGATATGCAAGTATTTGGAAAATATAAAGAACACTTTTATCTGTTTAGCAACACAAATTAATGCAAAAAATGACAATATTTCAAGGTTTGATTTTCTATTTTATGGTTGATTTGGTTGATGCATTGCCTTCTATAAGCGCGAAAGGCACAACTAGAGTGGGAAGGGAATAATGGATAGCCTAAAAATTACAGACTATATTCTCTTGCAAGTGCAAGGCTAAACCAAAAGTTAGACCATCACAACTTATTTGTTTGTAAGAATTAAAGATGTGAATGCAGGAGAGATAATAAAAAACAAGTAATAGCAATGCAAATAAGAGAATTTAACATAGTTTGGATCCTCTATTACTACACTACAGCTTACTAATTCAATAGGTGGATCACTCTTGAAAAAAACACTATAAGAAATTCTCTACAAGAGGAGGAGAAAGCCTCATGCAAGTAATGGTAGTCTAAAAGAAATTAATCACTTTTCTTTTCTCTCTACACATAATGTAATAAGAACAAGAGAAAAGAAAGTAAAAAAATAATAAAAACCATATGAGCTAAAACCTAGCTAATTTTGAACTCTTAGAGGCTATGGATGGGGATGTTGGCAATTCACATTGGAGAAATAATGCCCCAAATGTTGATGTTGCAACATGGAGGATATTGATTGCTCAGGATGAGAGTTACGCTGTGGATGTCATCACATTGTTGTGCTGCAACAACAACAACAACCAAACTCTTATGTGCTAAAACCTAGCTAATTTTGAACTCAGAGAGGCTGTGGATGGGGTTGCTGGCAATTCACATTGGAGAAATAATGCCCCAAATGTTGATGTTGCACCATGGAGGATATTGATTGCTCAGGATGAGAGTTACGCTGTGGATATCGCATTGTTGTGCTGCAACAACAACAACAATCAAATTTTTATCTCATCAAGTGAGATTGACTATATGGATCCTCTTACGCTATTGGGACATTGTTGTGCTACAGTGATTAGAAAAGAGGGTGGTTATTAACTCCAGAAGGGATGAAAATGGATGTGGAGAAGGAAGAAAGAGCACATAATGTAAGGGGGAGATCATTCCATCACATCAAATCCACAACATCCTTCTTCTGGGTTTGAAATAGAAAAGTCATATTTTTAAAAGGAAATTTGCTTTATTATGATGCAAAGTTGAGTGGAAACAGAATTATTATATTATTCTAGTTGAAAGAGAACAATTACACTCACTTATGAGACTCTGATCGAACAACTAGTGAAATAATAGTCAATTGCTACTACCCTTTATACTAAACACCCTTATAACTATTAACTTTAGCAGTATTAATGTGATGAAGCATAGTATCTTTGTTTTTGAGATCTTTCTGCAATATGCCTGCATAGTGGTTACTGCCCCACGCATAAAAAACTAGAAGTTTTTCTTGTTGATATTAATTCTCCTTGGTTCTTTAAATATAATTGTTTGAAGTATGGAAGTACTGAATCTACATTTCTTGAGCATGTGGAGGCATAATAAAGCAACATATGATAATCTGAATGCATAATCAGAAAAGAAGCCCAATTCCTATTTTTTTCAGAGAAAAAGAAGAGAAAAGAGACTAAACAACTTGCACGTTAAGATTTGACTGTCAATTTATAAATCCTATCTGCACAAAGTAGTTCCTGCAGATTCAAATATTTGTTCTCTTTACTGTTCATAATTTTATTACTAGACAATCTAGCTGTCACATTAAAATTGATATAAAAAACTCATAAAAAGAACATGGTTAGCTTTTATCTCTGTGTGCTCTTTTCAAGTATTCTTCTTGTTTGGCTAGAATCTATAAGAAACGACGTCATTAATATAATACTAAAGTGAAATTTTGATCCAATGTATTCAAATCACTTCACTCCGGCACATCTTAACCCTGAATTTCAATCAGCATGCCCTTTGCATGAAAAATTTTTCATTTTTAAACACAATGAAATATTATACCATAACTGTTCTTTAACTATTTGCAAAGTATGATTTCCTTGTGGAGTCAACATTTACATTAAATTGCTTAGGTGGTGTATTTAGGATGAAGAAAAGCTACGGTTCCGCTATGAGAAGAAGTATAAACGTCTGAAAGATTTAGATGACAAAGGAGAAGACAACTCCAAAATTGATTTGGCCTGGGCATCAGTAAAAGACTTGCATGCAAAATTAAGCATTATCATTAAATCAGTTGCCAATATCTCAAACAAGATGCACAGGATTAGAGACGAAGAGCTGGGACCCCAACTTGTCCAATTAATCCAAAGGTAAGCTTCAATGTTGCCTCAGTGGATCTTGCATGTCATGTTTCAAGATTTAATTTGATATTTCTCAAATTAATCAATATGATGCGCATAGATTTTTGCTTCAAAAGTTTAAATTGACCTCTGTTTCATGGCATGACACATATTTATTGTAAACTGCCAAAAGATTCTTGCTTCAATTTTTCCAATAATTTGTACAAACTAAGGAGGAATTGATTTTACAATATTTTCTCTTGAAGGTTTGGTTTACTTGATGGAAAGATAGAGAGGGAAAGTTTCTGGGTAGAGTTATGGAGAGCAGAAGTATAGTTGAGATAAATATTTTTGAAAATCAATTTATTTATTGACTGAAAGATCAATTGTAGACTATGTCCACTTAATTAGATAAAGTGCAATCTGGTGCATGAAGCTCTCGCCATGTGGAGTCCCGGAGAAGAGTCTATTGTACGCAATCTTTCTCTGCTTTGTAAAGGGCTATTTTTAGGACTTAAACTTGTGATCTTTAGGTCATAATCAAGGCTCTCTTTCGTCATGGGGCGAGAGAAGATGAAAAATGGAGAGAAGAGATTGCAGAGTTCTTGTAAAATCATCATGGGGGTGAGAGAACAAAGAGACATATAGTCGATTATATTAATGTAATGAATGAAAATATTTGAACTATGGGGAAAATTATAGAAACCAAAGGTTATAAGTTTAAGTGTAAGACGGAATAGCAAATGTAGTTTCAATAATATCAGTGAAATAGTTAAGATGAACAGGACATTCTTATGAGAGTTTGGATGTTAGGATCTATTATTCAACAAGGATGACAATAATGAAGATAGGAATAATAACATAAAAAGTTGATTATCGAAATACCGCTTGGTGTCTTTTGTATCACAGTGTGCCCCTTTGGCTAAAAGAAAAAATATGCCTGATGTATTTTGCCAAACTTGGATCAGTGTTGAAACAAAAAAAGCCTACAAAAGTTATAGTTAGACTATTTGATGCAATTCGAGTGGAAGGTGTGAGGGATACAAGCGGATTAAGGAAAACTTTAGTTAATGTTATACAAAAGTATCTATTTGATTATTACTAGTGATATAAGTTCAATGGAGTAATAATTCACATTTTGCTGACCTTGTATAGTTGGGCAAGCCGGATATGAGGATGATATGGATAATTGACCCACTAAATGGTAAATTGAGGAACAGTATAGATGAAATAATACCTAATTATATTTCATCTATAAAACATTTCAAAGAATTGATGAAATTTTGAATTGTTATTAATTCTCAAATATGTAATTAATCTCAGATACTCTAATGTAATTACCATATGGAGTTGGTTCACTTATAGAGGATTCTGAAATGGTCAATAGAACGCAATTGGCATAAAAAGAAGAGTTAATAGTTAAAAATCTACTTTACTACAGAATGGAAAGACCAAATTGAATTTATAAGGAGAAAATAGTATGAGGAGAGATGATGTGTAGGGTATTGGCTTCTTATTCCTCCATTGTGCTTTATTCAAGGCTATATTGCTAGTAACATTTAAAATTAATTAAATCATTTTATTTGATTAATAAAAATACCTTATAATTGTAAAGAACTACTATTACCTTGGGATAGATAATAAACACATGCTCTTGTATACAAGTAAAATGTCACTTTAGAGTCACGATGTCTTCTGGTCATCATTATATACTTTTACTATTAAAAATTTTTTCTAATATTTTATCAGTCAGATTTGGCAATTTCCATTTACAACATGACCTTAATAACGGTATAATATGTTGGATGCCTAGATCCCTTTAATCCCAATTTCGACTTATGCAAAATGATGCAGCATACACCTTTAGTGTTGGATTCTTATATCTGATTTTGAGCATAGATTCTCACTTAATAGATGGAGAAATAGAAATATCTTTCTAATCTGACTATCTCCAACAAACTTGATACCACTTGGACGCCAACTTTTATGAGCTTTGGGTTTCTTAGAGAGAAAATGAATTTAATGGGATTTTAGGTCTCAAGAAAATCAATCCAACTCCAACTTAAAATTGAACAAAATACCTGTAACAAAATAATTGAATGTCTCAATTATTTCGGATTTAAATGAGAAATATTCATATTTTTTGAGTTGGGAAAACAAACATGAATCTTAACTCCGAATACTGAAGGAAAGGCATAATTTGATACAGTATGTTTTGGTTAATTTTCTGCTTTCCTTGGGTGCGAGCTGGGTTGCACTAGTGTTTAAAAGATAGGGGTTCTATGACAATCTTAGTGATTCACTATAAGAATACGTTAAACATACCAACCTGGATGATGCGATTGTTGTTTATGCTCTTTTCTTAAATTTGGCAGTGATCCAAAGGGTAAAAAGGACAGGAAGACCTGTCTCGGGCTTTAAAAAGTTAGCAGATAGTCTTTTGCATGTTTAAAACAGAGTCATATTAATGCTTTAATTTACAATATGATATTAGGTGTAATGCATACAAGACAAAATTGGAAATACACGAATGTTTCATCAATTTAGTTGATAATATGAGCTTTTCAAGACTTTTCAAACAACCTTTTTTGCCAGTTTTATTTGTTCCAATCTTGTTCTCGTATTTGTAATCTTCCCCCCATGCAGTTTGGTAAGAATGTTGAAGTCTATGATGGATTGCCATCAGAAACAGTTGCAAGCTCTGGTTGATTGCAAAAGCTATAATCTAGTTATTAAAAAAAAGTCTGGAGTGAAGGCTACAAAGGAATTGGAGATGGTTCTCCTAAACCTGTGCGAATGTTTCAACAATTGGATTAGCATTCAAAAGTCATTTGTAGAAGCGCTCAATGGATGGCAAGTGAAATGGCTTCCTCAAGAACAAGAACTAACACCTGATGGTCTTGCTCCTTTCTCTCCATCCAGGATTGGAGCTCCATCCGTATTTATTATCTCCAATGATTGGTATCATGCCATGAAGTGTATTTCGGCCGACAAGGTTCTTGAACGAATGCGATCTTTTGCAGAAACTGTCCACTTAATGTGGGTGAGTCAAAATGAAGAACAGAACCTAAGACTCGAAGAAGAAGAGCTGTTGAAGGCCTTTAATAGAAGGGTTAAACCTATGCAGGCAAAGCAAGATAATGGGCATCTAGAAATTGTAGCAAGCAGTAATGATGTTATGGATGAAAATGATGAATCCTTGATGGCAATAAAGAAGAGATTTGACGAGAAGAGAGAACTACACAAGGAAACTCTAAGACGACTTGAAAAAATTGTTTCCAATATTTTACCTACTTTAGTTCCAACATTTGAAGAATTGGGAACTTTTACGTCAGAAGCTCTGAAAGCATACGATGGAATCAGAATCACCATGAACACGCAGCAACATAACATCCAAAACTGAAGTTTCATCATAGCGGACTGTAAATGCAACTTCAGTTTCTGATGGCAACTAAACAGGCGTTCAGAATTCATTGATTGGTTCGTTGGTTGGCTAATTGCAGTGAATCTAGAGGTTAGCAATTAACGTTGCCTTTTTTGTTAATATATATGCACTTACAATTAATCTGTATAGTTTCCTACCAGCAATTCTTATTCTTTGCTAACTAAAGCATGGAAGGGTATTTAGAGTTTAGTTTTTCGCGCTTCATTATTAGGAAGACTTCATCAATATATCAAAGGGCACAACGGACTTTCATGTTTGAAAATTCTCTAAGTGGGAGCAAATGTTCTGTGGAATTCATATTTACTTTGTATATATTACCTCTCGTTGTCCTAGTTATCCATTTCTAATTTGACTATACAAATTTTGATGTTTTTATTTGGTAGAGGAACAATAGGAGGGGGAAAAAAAGTGACTTTAAGACGATAAACAAAACATTATCAGAAAAACTCTCGACCCTTTTATTTCCATCTAGACAGAAATAAAACTTCTGAAGTTGGGAGTCTAATCGAGTTAAATTGTGACGGTTCAAGTGTTTTGTAGCTGTTTGTATGTTGTTTTTTTTCCCCATTCATTCATTCATTTTGTTGTTTACTGAAATCTGTATTAATTGTTGTATATATGGAGTACTACTTACCATATTGGCAAATGTTGCTGCAATTTGTGCACATGAAGTTTTTTCGCTTAGACATTGTTATGCTGCAATACGTGGTCCGGCCTTTCTGGGACCCGGCATTGGCGGGGGTGTTTTTTTATATTTTTTATTTGTTATGTGTAAATTGGAAGGAACATTCACACCCAATTAATAAAACTGGGTGATGGTCACTTTAATATGTCGCGTCCATCTGTGGCAGTGTTCCACTTTCAAAAAGCAAAATTCCCGAATGATGCATTGAAAAATAGGTCGTCCCTCCGCACAACCTACGCCATCACACTCACACACACCGACTGCTCGATCGGTCTACCGCTCTTTGCTGCTCATCGCTGCCCTCTGTCTGTGCCGCATGAACTGCATCACCGCCTGCCTGCCTTGCTTTCTAGGCCTGGTTTTGAGACTCGAGTTTCAATCTCGGTCCTGGTGAGCCCTGAGCAACTAGCTGTGGCCTATGATAGGTGGAATCCACCTAGGCCTGGACTTGTACTAGGATGGACCTCCATCGATTCAGGCCATGTGTAACATGCACGATCTAAATTGGTAGAGCCAAGGTCCTACACAGTAACCTCGTTTTATTGGCTTAGGCCAAATTGTCTAGACATGGCTTGGGTCGATCATACCACTAACTGATAGTCATCTTTCTTGGGAGAAAAAGATGATGCCTTCTTTTTAGATAAATGACGAGGAATATTCTTGTCCAATCAAAAATTAATATGGTGAGAGGATAGACATTTAAAATTTTTTATAACTTTTATTCTATAGAATAATTTTACTTATCCGTGTTAACCATTTAATTTCCTGGCAGAGAGGATGCTCATCTTTCTTGAATTAATTAGGCAACTGTTTCCAATTAACTCTCCCAATTGCCTTCCCACATGAGAGACCCAATTGGAATTCATGGAACAGGAAATAAAGCGAATGGGCAAAAAATAAAAATAAAAAAATTTAAGCAATATAAGATGTAGAATTAGCCCTTTCTGATCGGTAGCTTTCCTTATCAACAGAAATGTCCAATCACAAGGCATAGGCATGGCTGAAGCATCTATATATATATATATATATATATATATATATATATATATATATATATATATATACATGTTTTTTTTCCCTTCAGAATTTATCTGTGGTTTACCCCATTAATCCAAACATAGACAATTTATTTGGTAAATTTAAAATAAGTGGAAGTTAATAAATGTATATGTTAGGGAAAGGATAACAAGAACATTACTTGAGAGTCGTATTGAAGTAGGGTCTCTGAACCATCGATCGTCTTAATTATCATCCACAACATTATCAATGGAGTAGCGGTTTATAAGTCTCCAAAATCTACTAGTAACCCAGCCAAAGTACCCTAATCCTAACCCTTCCTTACCTATCTCAACAAATTACTGGATTGGTTAAGAGCTGGATTATTAACTCGAATAGTTTCCAAGCACACAGGGCAATGATAATGGCAGACGACAGCAAGATTTTTTTGTACATGCAAGGAGAGAATATATGCGATCGATTTTGTATCACAAAGTATATATATATCTCTTTGTCCAGTTTATATCTATAGGAAATCATCATGAGGACTACTTGACATGAAATTTTTTGTATTTTAATTGGCAGAGTGATGGTGCTTTCTTTTATACGATGCAGCAGCTGCCTTCTGGATGAACAGCAACTTCTTCAGCACCTTCACCATCACTATCAGGCTCGGCCTCCTCCTATGAATCAAACTTCCGCATTGCTGCTCCGGTTCGCAACTCCTCCTCCTCCTCCTCCTGCAGCTGTTGCCTGCTGAATCCGAGCTAGCCTTAATCTTGCTCAGTTTCCTCGCCGTCTCGTCGTTGAAATCCTCCCACAGCATGTCCATCCTCTCCTCGTCGACAAACCGGCGGCTGCTCTCATCGCTGTCTGCCTTGGGATTCATCTCCATCGCTTCGGCACCCTCCGACAGCTGCTGATCTCCGGCAGACGGTGAGCTTCTCGGGCGAGTCGTACTGATGACGTCGGTGGATCGGCCGCTGCTGGCGGAGGAGAGGAACCAGAAGGGAGACGAGGCGAAGTGGGGGAAGGAGGCGAGGGGGTCTTCATCTACTGCGACGGTGGGGAAACTGAAATCGTCCATCATTTTTGCTTCCTCTCTACTCCGTCCGAATTAAAACAGTTTACTGTGTGCAATTGTACAAGAACAGTGTGGTTATAGGCATGATAATGTATGCAATGCATGGGAGGTTAATGGAGTGCGTGAATGGCATGGCGTGTTAGGCGGTGGAAGGGCCCCGGAGGGGAGCTAGCTAGGCAGAGACATAGACGTCGAGCAGATGAAGCAGCAGCCATTAATGGAGTGGGAGAGAAAGGTTGGTCCGAGCCAAATGCGGCACAGCGTGGAAGGCATTACTCTAGAATATCGATTACTAAATGTAAGAGTGCTTGGGCCAATATGGTTTGGCGATCCAAAGCAACGAAAATGAAGTCTTCTTTATTTTTATTTTTTTATTAGCACTCTGATATTTGAATTTTCGGTTCGATTAATCTCTAAGAATGAACAGTCATATTTTCTTCGAAATGTTTCGTCAATAGTTAAGTCAAATAAAATTGAAACCCAAGTGATTTTCACTTATTATCAGGTAAATTATGGAAGTGTTTACAATTTTGATTAAGTTCGGACTTCGTAGTCATATTATTTATGAATGACGGTTTAATGTCGAAATTGTATTCTGTTTACTGAGTAAATTTTTAGATCTCAAAATTTATCATCGAATAATATCGCAGTAGATAATCGAATCATATTTTTTTTTGTACAATATCTTTTTATTTGTACCGTTGCACTGTACCCGAGCCAAAATGAAGTCTCCCTTTTTTTTTTCATCTGCCATCACATGGGGTGCATGGCCTTATAAGCGAGGCCTAAAGGACCATACTATTTATTGGTTGGCAAAATCAATAAAAAAAAATTATATATATAATTATAATAAAATAAAATAAAAGGGGAGATCATGAATTTGAATTATGAAAATAATTAATCTCAGATAAAATAGAATAAAATTATATATAATAAAATCTTTTTTAGAATTTTATATCGATGAAAATTTTATATATCGAATTGCTAGAAGTAGAATAAAATAAAACAGATTTTGTATGGAACTCAGATATTATTAATTAACAAAGGTTTATTTTCAAGGACAAACGAGATTGTATTGTGGATGTGGACGTGATCGACATAAATTAATTCAATATAATTTTATTTATCTTACTTTTTTAATATAAAAGTTCCTACCTTTTCACTCATTTTCATCCGCATTTCTAACGCTTACTATTAAAAATAATAATAATAATAATTGATCCGGTTCGAGATTAAGGGATGGAACAATTAATTAATTATGTGCCCGGAGGAGCTCGACTTGGCATTGATTTTTTCAGGCCGACCTTCTCCCAAGCTCATTTTCTCGGGAACTAATGAAGGTCGGATTGAAGAAAGTTCGAAGGTGTCCATTACATCGGAGGTGGACGACTCTTCTTCGATCATTTCGAGTGAGAGATCTGAGCTCGACCCTACTTCAATTTCTTCGAACGCAAGACTTTCCACATGACTTGGCTGTCAATAGAAAACAGATCAATATTCAGCTTCACGAAAAGAAAATTTTAAAACTCTTACCAAATTAAAAGAATCATTGTAGAAAAGAAGTTCCTCCTCAGATAAAAAGTTAATGTTAAACTCGAGGTGGACAAGAATATGAGAGTACTCTTGATAGGAGGGAATCTCTTTAAAATTATCCAACTCGGATGTCGGAGGCAATTATCAGGAGGGTCAGACAAATAATCGGATAAAGAAATACCTAATTTGCTGAAAGGCGGCTTACTATAAAGAAAATAATAATAATAATAATAATAATACTGCGCAGAGAGTCACGTGACACATTGCCTAATTTGCTGAAAGGCGGCTTAAAAAGAGCAACTAATTCCTTTCAGCATGGAAATTGTTTGTTATTGTCGAGACATGGAATTCTTTGTCAGACTGCATGCTGCTAAACGAGTAATAATTGATCTTGGACAGTTGGACTACTTAATTCATTCATCAGAGTGGTACTTCGACGGTATTTGGCGCACTAATTAAACTTTTTCTCTTTGGCTCTGGCTCTGGCTCATCAAATATATATATAGTGAGCTATCTTTGTTGAAACCACTAAACCTTCTTATTGAATGACTTTATTTGGTTGCACCAGCTTCAGTACGTACTGATTCCTTCTTATTTTTCACATCTCCACTCTGTTCGACTCGTCAAGTTATGTAATGTAATAAATGTACATGCAAACTTTTGGTTGTTTAATTGAATGGCTTTGTTGGCTTTCCATGATACTTCATGTGCAATTTTTCTACTTTCCAAGGAGCAGAACAGATCTACAGTTGCCTATAAGTTTGCAGGTTTGCTTACAAATGAAGCATCTCTGCTTCACTTTTCCCTGAATGACTTGGAATGTGTTAAGATTAAATAAAAAAAAAAAAGAGTATTATTTCAAGTGTGAAGTAGAATGGTGCCGGACTTCACAGGCACGCAGTGGCTCATTTCCAGACAATAAATAAAGTGACATGTAGGGATGTCTCCTACCTACGTAATTTTCTGACAAAGCATGAAGTTCAATTCTATGCATGGGCCGTGTCCTCTCCGTTCCTTAAATTGTACATTGCAGTGGAAGGCAAGAAATAATTAACCAAACACCTTGTCCATGAACTCGAAGCGATCTACGAATGCAGCAGTTCTATTTTAATGAATTTTGTATCGTTGGACACCGGCAAGCTCTTGAATTGCAGCCATCATCTCCAGCAGCTCTGAGATGGACACACGGCCGCCCTTTCAGTTTGGCAAAGGGAGCCTTCTTGGGGGTTTTTTTTTTTTCTAAAAAAAAATTAACGTTCAGTTTAATCCTACAAAAATATTTTATCGGTCATTAGAATAAATCAAGAAGTATTTGCAGCAGATGATCCAATAGTTTAACACTACAAAAAAAAACATAAAATAACGATGGAAAATTCGGTCGTTAATATGAATCAGCGACCATTTTAACGACCAACAAATTCAGTTGCTAATTAACTGGTCGCTAAAATTAGCGACCGAATAGATATTCGGTCGCTAACCCTAGCGACCGAATCTTTATTCAGTCGCTAATTATTAGCGACCGAATCTTTATTCGGTCACTAATTTAGCGACTGAATAACGATTCGGTCGCTAATAATTATTATAATACAATTAAATTTAATAAAAAATAAATCTGTAAACAATTTATAACTTCATTCGTAATAAAAAATTTATATCAACACCAATAAATTTAATACACTATTAAATATCAAAAATAATTATATTCAAATTTTAGATTTCACAATACAAAATAAAATACAATTCAAACTAATACAAAATAGAGTTATGTTTACACAATTTTACTTCCTCAAGAAGCCTAATCTAGTGAACAATAATGGATAGTAAATCTTCTTGGCGACTGATGTTGTATGCTTTTCTAATTTCCATCATTCTTTTAGAAAAATAATTTCTACCTCCTGCAAAGACAAATATAATACATATAAGACAAAAAATATATAATTGTGAATCAATGATATATTTCAAAAAAAGATGAGCAATTGAATATTGAAAAAATTAACAAATACTATAATTCAATTTGTCTCTTACTGCCATATCTTTGCTCTTTTTTTTTTTTTTTAATTTTATTCCTTTCCTTTTTTTTCACTTTCATATTGGAAGGTAGAGGATGAGATGGGCAATATGATAAAGGGTTGAACTGGTGCTTTAAATATGAGGAACAGTTTCATTCTTAAACTGATCGCTCAGATGAGTCAACTATTTCCATGTATAACTGCATTCATCAGTCCCTTTTAGAGACCCACAGAACCCATCAATTAGTAGCCTTGAATCTTAGTTGCAGGTCACTGGCCTGGATTAGGTTTGCTTGCTTCATTTGATATGGACAAAGTAGATGGTTGTGTAAATCCTTGAGTTCACGTATGATTGAATCTTCTTTTCTTACCATAGCATCTTTAATTTTAAAAACATGACTATTACTGAGGTTAAATATTTCCCTTACGAAATTTTGTTGTCTGACTAAACCTTGAAAGGAATAGGTCTCCAAACAATCACATGCATCCCCAGCAATTAAGATTCAGAGGATAAATGTAGCCCCACATCAATCACATGCATCCCAAAACCATTCGGCCTATGAAGTTTTCATTAAAAATTCGAAAAAGGAAAGAGACAAATGAACCAACCTCTTCACGCAATATGGTCAGTGCCTCCCTTACATATGGAACAAACTCGTATGGATCAAACTCTTTTCCTTTCACAATGTCCAATGGTATATGCATTCCAGGAAGAGGCATAAGGATGTCAGAGAACAAGATAACCTACAAGAATGACAATCATAAATAGGTTTGGTGAGAAACTCAAGATGCAAAGATGTGATCATCCAAGAATGAAAATTCAGCTGAAAGATGTTTCATTTATTTGCAGCCATCTATACAGCCATGTTCATGGCAATGTCTTCAGAAATATTAAAAGCAATAGCATGATATTCATGGTTTCCAATAAAACATTGATAACATGATAATCTGTTTGTCTAAGAATCATCAAGTAAAATCATTATCCATGATTTATAATTTCAAGCCGTATTCACACTTTAATTTGTAACTAGTATAATAGGATTTGTCATAAAAATTAACAAAGAATGTCAGCTTCATTACCTGTATAGTTGCCAGCAGCGATGAATCAATATTGTCAAGGACCAAAATTAACAAAGAATGTTAGCTATGATCAAGTGGTGAAGTATCGACATCAACCATTTAAATGAATATAATATAAATGCTTACCTATCACTGATACATCTGAGCATACTATGGTTATCACCATATGATATGTCATAAAAAATATCTATAAAATATTATATAAGGTTCAAATATAATCAACAATTAACTACAATAATTCCTTATAATGAATAACAAATAGTCTTACAATTTAATCATCATCATCATCTGAGTCATTAATATTAATAGTGTCCAAGTCAGAATCACTAAACTCAAGCTCCTCGCTGCTAGAAATATATCCATCATCTAATTCCTCGTAATTAAGATTTACATCCACAAGTAACTGAGGTATCAATTGAATTTGTGAATCAATTGAATGTCTTTCCACCTCTTCATTTTGAAATGTTTCATGATTTTGAGTACTCCGTATAGTGTTAGGCATTTCTATGGTAGATCGAGACTTTATCTGACAAACTGCTAGCCACTCATTAGATCTTCTCTTCGTCGGGTATGCAGTATAAAAAACCTGACTTGCTTGTACTGCAAAAATGAAAGGTTCAAATTTCTTGAACTTTTTTGTTGCATTAACTTCAACTAAATTATAGTTGGAATGTACTCTGGTTCCAGTTCTTGGAGTCGGATCATACCATAAACATTTGAACATCACTAATCTTTTTATGGGCAAAGTAGGATATTCCACCTCAATAATTTCGTCGAGTATACCATAATAATCAAATAAAGAACTAGTGTTATTGTTAGATCCTTTTACACAAACACCTGAATTATACGTTATGGCATTTGAATCACGGTGTGCCACATGAAATTTGAATCCATTAACATAGTAACCAGAGTAAACTCTTATATTATGCAGAGGTCCTGCTGCAAGATCCTTTATCATTTGATCATGCACATTTGATCGTCGGTCCTTCACCTGATAAAAGTAGTTGTCAATTAATGTATCGAGTATAAAATACAAAAATAAAATTAAATAAACTATCTAACTTACGTAGTTTGCAAACCATGATGCAAATTCCGTTTCTAATTGTTTCTCCACCTCACTACCTTGTATCATTGGATTTTGAAGGTGTAGCTCTTGTTCATACAAACTAACAAGGAATCAAATTTAATTAAGGATGGTATAAACAATTAAACTAAGATGATAAATAATTGTATTTAGAAAATAACTCACTTTATATAAGGTTTGACCTCCTCACAGTTAAGAAGTATATACGTGGTTGCTGCATGGTATTCTTTTGGATCTAACCATCTACAGACAAAGCCGCCAATTGGCCTACCAAAAAATTTGAATATAGAAAGCATCCCCGGATCTAACGGTTGAGTATCATCAAAGTTTCGAGGACACTTGCGATGTCTGGTTTTAATGTTGTCAGCAAAGTAATATGCACAAAAGGAAGATGCTTCTTCAACCAAATAAGCATTACATATTGATCCCTCTACTCTTGCTTTGTTATGCACATTATTTTTTAATTTCTTTAAAAAACATTCAAATGGATACATCCATCTATACTACACAGGACCAGCTAGTAATGCCTCATAAGCTAAATGAACAGGTAGATGTTCCATTGAATCAAAAAAACTAGGTGGAAAAATACGCTCAAGTTAACAGAGTATAAGAGGTATATTACTTTCTAACTGAAGCATTTCACCTCTGGTAATAACCCTTGATGTCAAATCTCTGAAAAACATGCTCAATTCTGTAAGTGCTTGCCAAATATTAATAGGAAGTAGGTCATGAAAAGCTATTGGAATAAGTCTTTGCATGAACACATGACAATCATGACTTTTCATTCCAAACATTTTTAATTTGGTGATATCAATGCATTGAGCCATATTCGAAGCATACCCATCAGGAAACCTAATTTCTTTCAACCAACTACATAGTAACTGCTTACTTTCTTTGTCAAGTGTATAACAAGCCTTTGGAAATTGATGGGTTGTTTCATTCTGATGCAACTCGGGTCTACTAACTAATTCTTTCAATTCCTCACGAGATTTTACCGTGTCTTTAGTTTTTCCTGGAACATTCATCACAGTATTGAAAATATTATCAAAAAAGTTTTTCTCAACATACATCACATCAATATTATGTCGAATGAGCAAATGCTTCCAATATGACAATTCCCAGAATATGCTCCGTTTCTTCCAACCACATTTGTACACCCTGACAATGTGTTTATTTATATCATCATAATCAAGCTCAGTTACTGCTGCAAATCCATAGTTATCTATTTCTTGAATGATCTCTTCCCCTGACTTGACAATTGGTGGAAGTTTTGTGACAACTGCATTCTTTAGGAAATCTTTTTTATTTCTTCTGAAAGGGTGCCCAATAGGTAAGAATTTACGATGATTATCAAACCAAGATATTTTCCCACTGCAAGGTAATGTAAATGCATCAAACTCATGCATGCAATGCGGGCATGCTAACAGCCGTGCTCCATCCTGACAACATTGAGTATGTCAGAAAATCACTAATCGTCTATAATAAAGCAGCATGCAAGATGAAATTAGTTTTACTTGCAATATCATAAGTCTCTAACCCTACATTCCATAACTCTTTCAACTCAAAAATCAGAGGTTGCAAAAAAATATCTATCTTGTCTTTCGGGTTTTTTGGACCTGAAATAAGCACAGTAAGAAACATATATTCGTCTTTCATGCATATCCATGGTGGTAAGTTATATGATGTTAATATGACAGGCCATGATGAATATTGTTGTTCTGATTGGCCAAATGGTTGAAATCCATCGGTTGAAAGGCCTAACTTGACATCACGTGGATCCATTGCAAAAAAAGGAAATTTTGTATCAAGATGTTTCCATGCAGTGGAGTCAGAAAGATGACACATTATATCTCCTTCGTGTGCATGCTTATGATGCCACCTCATGTGACTTGCAGTTGCAGCAGATGCATACAAGCGTTGAAGTCTAGGGGTTAATGGGAAGTAATACATAACTTTCCATGCTATGTTCTTCATCTTTTTCCTTGATATGCGACTACGGTGCCTATATCGAGGATGATGACACATTTTGCATTCAGTAAGTTCAGCATCATCATTCCAAAAGATCATGCAGTTGTTTATGCAACAATCTATTTTTTCCACAGGCAAACCTAATCCCCTAATTAATTTCTTTCAGATCAGAGAAACTATCAGTCATTATGTTATCAGCAGGGAGTAACTCTGACATCAACTGACAAATGTCATCATAACAGCGTTCTGAGAAATGATGTTCTGCCTTAATGTTCAATAGTCTTGCAATAGCTGATAGTTGAGAATGACCTGAGGGATTACCCTCCCATACTTCTTTTTCACTGGCCTTTAACATGTCATATAGTTTCTGAATAACTGGTGTTGGTATTTCATCCATGTTAGAATGACCAAGTGCATTTATTGCGTCGTGAACCATTGATTGCATACCAATGTCATTTGATGGTTCGTCTGTAGTAATAGGGGCAGATGAAGATGCACCACCATGTCCAATTGCCTCATACAAATAAGGTTCACCATGACAATACCAATTATAATAATTTGGAACAAAACAATATTTACCCAAATGCACTTTCACAGTTATCTCATCATGAAAAGTTGTATTTCTACATTTGCATTGAGAACATGGACAACGTAGTTTATCACCATCCATACAATTTGGATGACACTTAGCGAAATTGACAAACTCTTCAACTTTATCACAATATTCTTCAGTTATAAACCCATTTACTAGCCTATTGTACATCCAAGATTTATCCATGTTCATTATAACCTAAATAAGAATAAAATTTCAATATTACCAAAAGTGTATGGTCTTTCTAATAACAAAAGTGTGTTACCAAATTAACTAAATAAGACCCTAACTTTGGAATTAAATTAATTAACCGAAGAAAATATTTCGCAAGAGAAAATTTGAAACTACCTATTGCTCAAAAGAAATTATACAAAATTTGAAAGAATCTTGTATAATTCTTCGTCAAAACTCCTGTAATCCTTAAATGGTACAAAAACTAAGAAGTTCGTTGTTGCACCTCACTGTCGTGGCAACTTCCCTTCGGAGGCACTGCAAGGGCGCCTCGCTCGTTGTTGTAGGTAAGACCGACGAAGTTAATTGCTACGAAAATGAACGGGAGTAGGAGAAGCACCGGATTAGTGGAGGCTGCAAGAATTAGGATTTTGGCGACTTCCCTTCGGAGTTAGGGTGAAGGGATGCAGTTCAGGAGGAAGAACGAGGATAGGCTGTAAAAATAAGTGAAATTAGCGACAGATTTAAAAAATCCATTGCTGATCAGCGACGGATCGATTATATCCGTCGCTGATCAGCGATGGATTGATTACATCCGTCGCTGAATAGCGACGGATCGATTACATCCGTCGCTGATCAGCGACGGATCGATTACATCCGTCGTTGAATAGCGACGGATTGATTACATCCGTCGCTGATCAGCGACGGATCGATTATATCCGTCGCTGATCCCCTTTTCACAGTAAGTCCTCTTCTTTAACTTTTCACTTTTACTTTCCCCTTTTCACAGTAGCGGCGCTGCTCCCCTTCGGCTGCGGACGGAAATTCGTTGCTCCTCTTCGACCGTCGGAAATTCGTTGCTCCCCTTTTCACGGTAAGTCCTCTTCTTTAAGAAATCGACTGCGGACGGAAAGAAGATGTGTCGCTGCCCCATCGGGAAGAAGATGTGTCGCGACAGACGCGCCAATGCCGCGCGACCAGACGCGATAATGCGACGGACGCGGCAGAGCCACGGCCTTGGCGCTACGGCGGCCAGACGCAAATTTAGCAGACCTAGCGACGCGCTGACGGCAATCGCGGCCAGACGCACTGGCAAAGATCGCGGCCGATGTGGCGACGCACGCGCCTAGCGGCGACGACGCGGCAGCGGCGGCGACGACGCGGCGGCAACGACAGACGCGGCGGCAATGACGACGTGGCCGGCCGACAGCAACTGACGGCCCGGCGGCAATGACGGCTGGCGGCGCGGGCTATGATTGTGATTAGTGTAAGATTTAATTGTATGTTTTTATAACATACAACAGTTTGCTGATAATATTTATGAGTTTTGTAGATAATATAATGGCAGATCAGACATCGACACATAATAGTCAAATAATGCTTCGAATTATTGGCAATAAGTAAGTTGTTTAATTGATGTTATTAAAACTTCTTTGTCATATAATTTAGTCCAAATCAACAAGTGATTTTTTCTTGTAGATTTACTCCAAATGGACATGGTGTATCGGTATATATTACTAATAAATTTAAAGAACGACAATGTCGTGCTGGTTATACATGGAAACATGTAGATTTTGAAATGAAAGAGTTCTATTATAAAGAGTTTCTGGTAAATATTGAATTTATTTTTTATATCGCATAATATATCCTTATACTAATTTTCAACAAACTGTTACTTGTTACAGAAAAAATATATTTGGGAGCCTGGTCATGAGATTGAATTTAAAGCAATATGGAACTTGTATTGCCAAAAACAATACAAGGATCTATTATATAGCTGGAGAAAACTTGAATCAAAACCATCACATGTACTAGACGATGTATGGAATTCTTGGCAAACCATTTGGAGTATAGATGAATGGAAAAAAAATTCAATAATTGCTCGAAATAACAGAAATTCTGAGATTGCTGGCCCAGGTACAGGAGTCTCAAAACATACTTCTGGATCACGCTCTAATGTAGAGCATGCAATAGACTTGGTGAGTTTACAAAAAATAATTATTAGTTTTCCTTTACCCCAATGAATATTTATATCATGTGTCTCTAGATCTTATAATTATGATAGAGAGTAGTAGTTGTCAATATTGAATAATTGCTTCGTTTCAATGATCCTTAATGTTGTTATAATTCCCATGACACTTAATTGTATTATGCAGGAAGAAACTTTACAAAGGTCATCCAATTCATGGGAGTTATTTCGTAGTACACATTTACGAAAGGATGACTCATTTGTTGATACTCGATCCAAAATTATAGATGTAAATATCTAAATTTTATTACCTCTTTGATTTAACCATTTATTTGCTGTATTAACTGTTAATTGTATATTTTTTCATAGGATGATATGAGTGCTAGAATAACACTAGTGTCTCAACCAACTATAGATGGGGGGTGTTGGAATGTATATTGAAAGCCTAACTCTTTTTGTATGAACATTTTATTTTAAAATAAGAATCACATGATCATTGTTTGCACTTTATATTTATTATGTGTGTGTATATAGTCTAATATTTTACATTGTAGATAACATGGTGCTTGGTGTGACACAGAAGATCATGTTATCAGTCCCTTGTAGAATATAAGTAGAGGCTCACAACCAAGATGATTTTGGACAAACCATTGACATGGTTGTAGTGTAGCTTGGTATTGTTTTGTCTTGAACATAGAGTTACACTAGTACACTTAGGTGTATTGAGCAGGACCGACATAGAGGTGATTCAATTTATTGCTGACTACATAATTGAATCGGACCTCGGATATTATGTTGTACATGCTCTTAATCCCGATATAATAACGGGCACATGTACTTAGTATTTATTTCTTTGACTTACCAAAGGGTGAGATTTAGATGGATTAAATCAATATGCCCGGTAAGTTGGGAAATGATATTATTTACATGGTATGTCGTTGATTATAGGAGGAAATCGTGTCCTATATATTAGGTTGATGATGTCCCCTTGAGGAACTCATAAGGTTCATCATGTAAACCCAGCTGGTTGACTTAGTCAACATGATGATAAGGTTGAGTGATACTACTCGAGGAGTTAGATGTTAATTGATTGATGGTCAGTAAATCAATTAATTAACGGACATTCGATATCTTAAACACGGGGAGATGGATGTACAAATAATATATGGAGCCCATATTGATCTATGGGGGTTGGTGAGGTAATTCAATGATGATCCTCTAGTGGAATGGAACATCATTGATGGATTAAGTGAGTGTGGTTCCGATCCATCGTGTGGCCAAGATCTAACTCCTCCTCATGGTCCCTATCGTAGCCTAATATAATCCTCATGAAGTCTAGATCCAAGGATGTAAAACAAAACCCTAGAACCGACGGTTGAGATTAAATCTCTAGAACCAACGGTTGAGATGAAACCCTAGATCCGACGGTTGGGATAAAATCCTAGATCTGACGGTGGAGATTAAAGGAGGCTTAAGCCCAACTCTATAAATAGAGGGTTAAGGCTTGGGCGGCAACTAATGGTTTTTTGGAGGATTAGGGTTTAGCTTCTCAATTTTTGGGCGGCAAGAAATCCAAGTAGAGATTAGGGTTTGTCCCTTAGGCGGCTAGGGTTTGGTTTGTGGCTTGGGCGGCAACAAGGTGGGAGATTAGGGTTTGCTCCTTTTCTCCTTGGTGGCCGGCGCTCACTCCATCCTTCTCCTTGTTTTGGCCGGCCCTCTTCCTCCTCCTTTTCTCCTTGGTGGTCGGCGGTTCTCCAATTCCTTGGTGGTCGGCGCTTCTCCAATTCCTTGGTGGCCGGCGGCAACATTGTTACAAAGGTCAGCCGACGCTCAACCATCTACTCCTTGGCCGGCGGTTATATCAAGCTCCTTGGCTTGGTGGCCGGTTCTAGATAGGAGAAGGAGTTTTGTTTGGTTCTTCCCTTTGTTCGGAGCGAGCAAGGAAGGGAAGAACGTGATCTAGGAGGCTTCTACTCGTGGAGGATCTTCGCCCACACGACGTCCACGAGGAGGATAGGACATACGGTAGAAGATCGAGAGGTATAAAAGTTTTACAACTTTCTTTTTCTGATCTTAGCATGTTCTTTATGTGTTGATTATACTAGTTTACATTTGTATGTATTTTGTATAATCATGGACCCCGAAGACAAACACAAAAACCGGCGATCCGTCCGTCGTCTCTTCCGCGGCTAACCAACTAGAAGAGTTGTGTTGCTTGAACAACTAGTTTGTTCAAGCGATCGCTCAAGTTGTTAGCACGACGACGAATTGATTGTGCTAAGGAAACTCATCCCATCCGAATTAGTTTTTTCATTAGTGAAAATTTTAATTCGGGGACATGGGAGCCAATGAGCCTCCGAAGCAACTACCTTCAGGGGGAGCCACATACTCCATCACATGACGAAATTAATGAAATATATTATGACGTTGTTGGTGGGGCAAAAAAAAACTCTGTCTACGGTCTTGGTTCCCAAGCAAAGGTTATTTTTGATCATCAGATGTGCACTTCTAAAATTAAGGGCCGTTCGGATTCTTCATCTTCAAGATTTCAAGCATTAGAGGAGGAGAATGCAGCATTAAGAGACCAGGTGACGACATTAGAGCAGTCGATGCAACAATTTTTTGAACGTTTTGAGATGTCTCATTCATTAACGAGTCCTTCTGCTTTTCCAACCCCTCATGGTTTTACTTCCCAGGAGACTCAAGACCCTAGAGCTCCAGATGAGTTGGTCGATTATGAAAATTGTAAGTTTGATCATTTTGTGGTATCCCATTTGTTGTAGTTTGTATTTCCCTCTTGAGAATGCATGTAATGGTACACTACCAGCTATTGTTGTTGGATGATCATCAATTTACAATCTCAGCTATATATTGTTGTTGGATGATACCATAAGTCGGCTGATCTTGTATTTGTTCATCTATTGTACTACCTATAGACTCTTAGTTGGTATATCAGTTGGTATATTTGTTCATGTAGGTATATGGTTGATTGTGTTAAAACTGTATATGCAGTGAATGAAATTAATAGATACGATGTTAATACTAGGTATGCATTGGCACAATGAAGCAGTAGCCTTCACTTGTTCAAAATATTTTCCTTTCAGGTTAATGCACTCCTATCTGAAAGCCTAATGGAGAGTCCAGTCGATTCCAATACCATGGCACTTTAAAATGGGGGTCCTTTTGAAAAAGTGGGACTAAATCAAGGAGTCTTCCTCTCTTCTTTTCCTCTTATTCTCTTTATTATGTCTTTCTGTTGTACATTGTTAGAGGTGATGGAATGACTCTGCTTACATGTAAAATCTATTCTCAGTGAGGTTTTTTTTATTAAATTTTATTTAAGCATGCAGAAAAAGGCCTCACTTTCATATATGGACCAATAATGGATATTTATATCACGCTGAATTGTCTAATCCTGGAAGTATAACCTGGACCAAAATTATTTTGCTTATGTTAAGGTATTATGACGCTATGTTCTCATTGTATACTTATTAAAAATTGTAATAAAAACTAGGTTGATAGTGGCATAGCAGTTATGTAAATCTCATTAGGTATTTACCAAGATCAAGCTAATCCTAGCATCAGTTAAAAATAAGATAAACTCAGGTATTTACATAATTGATGTTAATCCTAGCATCAGTTATGTAAATCAGTTTCGAATGAATTTCCTAGAAGGATGAATAGATAAGAGTTTCGCTATTGTTCTTTTTATTTATGGTATATTTCAGCGACCGATTTAAAAATCGGTCGCTAATTAGCGACCGATTTATTATTCGGTCGCTAATTAGCGACCGATTTCAAATTCGGTCGATAATTAGTGACCGAATAAATTTTCGGTCGCTAATTAGCGACCGATTTATTATTCGGTCGCTAATTACCGACCGAATTTGAAATCGATCGCTAATTAGCGACCGAAAATTTATTCGGTCGCTAATTACTGACCGAATTAAATTTCCGTCGATATTTTAGCGACCGTTATTAATTCGGTCGGTAATTAATGACTGAAAACCAATTCCGACTCTAATTAGCGACAGATTTAGATTTCGGTCGCTAATTGGTCATTAATTAGCGACGGAATTTAAATCCGTCGCTAATTCCGTCATTAATTTTCCTTTCTGTTATAGTGTAACATTCTAAAATTTATCATTCTATATATATATAAAATCTTCATAAATACACTGCAGTTGAAGATCAAATCGAAAATACATAAGAAATTAAATGGATGTCTGCCACTGCTAGGGCAATGCAATCGATTAAAATCGAATCGATTAAAATTGAAATCGATTAAATCAATTTTTTTTAACTTAATCGTACGAATTGAAATTTTCCACCAAAATGATGTGATTAGGCAAAAAAAAAATCGATTTTTTCGATTAAAAATCGAAAAAACTATTTTTTTTACAATCAGTCGATTGATGATTCTATTAGTCGACTGGTGAACACTTCAGTGGACTGATGGATATAAATCAGTCGACTGATGGGCAGTTGATAGAAAGTAGAAATAGTACTCCGACGAATTAGTCGACTGTTGTTATAGAGCAGTCGACTGGATCCAGTTGACAGAAGCACAGATTATTTTTGAGTCGACTGATGACTCAAATCAGTCGACTGATGGTTCCGATCAGTCAACTACTGTTATAGAACAGTCGATTAGATCCAATGAACATGAGTACAAATTATTTCTAAGTCGACTGATGGCTCAAATCAGTCGACTGATGGTTCTGATCAATCGACTGAACAGTATTAGTCGCCTATTAATCTGTCTGTGTGTTGTCCAAATGAATTTTACGATAAACAGTCGACTGATTCTTGAAACAGTCGACTGTCTGCTATAAAATTCTCTTGTTAAACTCTAATTTGATGTCATTTCGTGCATTTAATGAATATATAAGATTATATGCTATACCTATTATGTGAAACTTTAAATTTACATGGTTTATTAGAATTTAAAAATAAATAAAAAATACTTTCCCTATATTTATAGAATTTATTTTCTTGTACATTCTTAAATTTCACCATTAAAAATTAAAACATTCAATATTACACAATAATATAACTATTTAAATTAAATATATTATACATGTCAATAAGAGTACAATTATACAAAACACAATTTAATAAATATCAACACATTAAAATATATAAAATATCTCGTTAAAATTAAAACATTCAAACAATCAAGCTGCTAACATTTCTTCAAATGCTTGATTCAAGTATATAATTTTAACTTTTTTACACTCAAGTTATGAGCTTATAGTAGAACATGTCAAATGTCAAAATGAATATAACATATTCTTAGATCTTGAGAGTTGAGAATTGAGTCTTTGGTCCTTCCTTCACTCCTTGACTCTTTGTAAGTTGTGACTTTAGACTTGTATACTTCACCACTTGTGTTTATCCTAATAAATAATGATCAAGAAGTAAAAATTTATTATTACTACTTGAACAAGATAATTAAAAAATAAATACACTAGTAACTAAATTAAAATAATTGAAACATACCAAAAAGCGATTAATTACACCTCAAATGGTGTTGTCGAAGAAGACGCATGAATCCATTATTACTTTTGAGAACTCTAACAAAAAAGTATAACATGATGCAAGTCAAATAAATTAATACTTTTTACATTTTTAATTGAAAGCAAACAATTAACTATAAAATTTTCTTTTAACAAAACATACTGCTTTCAAATTTTTCTACATCTTCTAACATTTCTTTAACATTAATTGGCTCCAAATTTAATCGAAGTCAATCTTGGATACACATCAGACTTTCTACCGCTCTATGAATCAATGAGCTCCTGAAACAATTAAGTAACCGACCACCAGTACTGAAAGCGGATTCTGAAGCAACTGTTGATATTGGAATGACTAATACATCACGAGCAATTTGAGCAAGTATAAAAAATCTGTGATAATATATTTTGCTTCCACCATCCCAAAATGTCAAAAGTCTCACAATATTCTTCAACTATTTCATTAAGATACTTGTCTAATTCTGACATATTGCTATCACCAAATATTTATGCCTTTTGTTTCTTATGCTTTGCAAAGATTGATTGTCTTTTCAAATCTATTTGATATATTTTTAGGCACAACATCATTATCACATGAAATAACTGAAATTTTTGAAGTGCTACTCTAAGACTCCATTTTCTCCTTATAATTGTTGTACAAAACAAATAAAGTCTCCTTAATATTCTTTCTTGTTATTGCACCTGTTTCATCTTTATATAATTCAATTAATATAAATTTCACAAAATCTAATTTACGCAATAGATCAAGTATCGCTGTAATATAAAGCAATTTATTCATCTTCAATGGATCTCCCCAATACTTGTTAAATTTAATTTTTATTCTTAATCCCATTGAATATATATCACGTTTATCACTTTCTTGTCACTCCTTTAATATAGAATGAATATAACTGATTTCATAAGCAAAAGTGTTAAAAGTGACATATAAAAATTCAAAAACTTTTAATGTTAACTCATAAAAAACTTACAATAGAGATGCAAAAGCCTAATATTATTCCAATCAACACTTGTTGTTTTTCCATCAAAAGTATGTAATTCCGCTTGTGCTTGGTCGTACGCTCCAAGTATTACATCTTCGTTATCATTCCTATTAACATTTCATTCATTATATTGAAGATATATTCTAAAGTATGAGTCTTGTTTATCAAACCTATCAAAAACTCTTTCAAATTTTTCAGCTACACTCAATATCAAATAAGTTGAATTCCATCTGGTTGGCACATCCAAACACAATGATTTCTTGCTTTCAATATTTTCCATTTCTACACATTTTTTGAACTTGCTTAATCTAGAGGGGGATTGCTTAACATATTTAATAGCATTCCTAACCCTCGTCACAGATGAATTTATATATTTTAAGCCATCAACAACAATCAAGTTGATTATGTGAGCCACACATCTCATATGAATGAATTCTACTTTTAAAATAGTAGAATTCCAGTTAACCATCTTTTTCTTGAAACTATTGATAGCAATATTATTTGAACTTGTATTATCAACAGTAATAATGAAAATTCTATTAGTTCCCCAATCTCTCAAGTAATTTTCAATAGCTAAACTGATTGTCTCGCCTTTATGACTTACAATTGGACAAAAATTCAAAAAATTTTATGTTACTGTCAATCTTTATCGATAAAATGAGCGGTCAAAATCATATAGTTGATTTTTTGATTTGATGTTCATGTATCAATGGTCAAAGAAATTCTTTGGGTTGAATCATGCAATAGACTTTTTAATTTTTTCCCTTTCAATTGTATATAATTCTACACAATCACATGTTACTATCCATCTCGAAGGAATTCTAAACTTTGGATATACCATAATCATAAATGCTTTAAACCCTTCTCCTTCTACAAATTTAAAAGACAATTCATCCATTATAATCATTCTAGCTAATGTATTTTTAGATGCATCCTGATCAAATTTCCATGAAATGAGTGATCCCTCACTTTGTCTTGCACTTATTTGAAAACTCGATTGCGTTTGATTTGTTTCAATAGCATGAGGATATTTTTTGCAAGAGGCCATATGAGATTTCAAGCATATTGTTCCATTTTTGTATGGATCGCAAAAAAAAAAACTCTTTATCACAATATTTACATTTTGCTTTAATCTCATTAGCAATATTAGTAAACTTCATAAAATACTCTTATACCTCATTTCTTGGTTTCATTGTTCTTCGTTTGCTTAATTTTTCTCTTGTACCCACTGAAGGTCTAGATTGTGAGATTAAACAACTATTATCCACGTCTATATTTAAAATATTTCTTTGCATTGACATCTAAACAAATAAACATATAATTTTAATTAAAATAATTATATATAACTACCGTTAGATTAACAATTTGGAATTATAAATTTATACTCAAACTCTAAAATATATAAATTTTAATGTTCATGTGAATATGTGATCATGTACTTTCTAAAACAATAAAACCAAATAGTAATTAGTAAAAAATTGACGGTCGTCCGTCGATTCTCGATTGAAATTATGAAAGAGTTGCCAATGAATTATGGAAGTCGCCGAACAGTGGAGGACCACCTGTCGTCGAAAATAGTTGGAAGGATACTGGACAGCTCGAGAGGTGAGAAATAGAGGATTAAGATTTACTGTTTAGGATGTTTAGTCCGGGATAATTGTGGGTTCGCACCACAATTCGCAGCCTCGTGGGGTCGGGGTGACAATTGGGAATCGTGGGACGGCATGAGAAACAGAGGATTTAGGATTTAGGATGATCAATCGTAGTCGTAGTCGGAGGTGAAACGGAGCCGGAGGATGGATCATTGGCGCCAAAGTTTGCTACTTGCTCGAAAGGAGTGCTCGGAGAGTTTAATGGGATGGAGGGTGGACAGAATGATTTGGGGTGTCGTTGATAGGCCTATCGTCGGTCATTGGAGTTGGGAAGAAAGTCGGATAGAAAAAGAATTATGATTTCGTGATTTTTAAGTTTTGATTCGGGATTAACAATCGACTGTTTATAAAAAACAATTCACTGATATAGTTATTAGTCGACTAATCGACTCCAAATCGATTAATCGATTAAATCGATTTTTTCCATTTTGAAACCAAAACCAAACCGAAAAAAAATCGAAAAAACCGATATTTTTATTTTGAAAAATTGAATTTCTGAGTAAACCGAACTAAATTTTTCGATTCTATCAATTCGATCGATTTATTCGGTTTAATCAAAGTTTTGCACAACCGTAACTGCACCTAGCTCCTGAGGTCTCACTGTATTCTTTCCAATAGCGAAGCTAAAGATTATAATCGATGATGGTAAAATTGATCAAATGAAAAGTGTAAAAAAAAATCTAATAGAGATTAAAATGAAATGAACTCTACTAAAAATTTTTAAAAACATGAATTTTAAAATTATCTTCAAAAGGATTTTTTTTAAAAAAATAGAAATTCAAGTGATATAGTTTAGAAATAAAGTATTTTTTTAAAAAATAAAATAAAAAAGAATAATTTTATCAAAACTGATGACTAAAACTATGATTATCTTTTAAAATTTTAAATGTAAATATACAAATACACTTTAAAATACTAGTATTCTTTTATTTTTTAGAAAATAATAATAATAAAAGGAGTTTTAGTCCGAAATTGTTGTTTAAATTTTGAATATGAATTTGTAAATGCATTCGAAATTGATTATTTTTCTAAAATAGTAAAACTTCAATCATATACAACAACAACAAAAAAGGAATAAGCTAATCTTTTAAAAACCAAGAACATTTTTTATATGGGAAAAGAATTGAGAATATTTTGAATATGTTAAAAAAATGATGCTTTGAATGATAACAAAGTAGGACGGAAGGATACGATTGCTCTTTTAAAATTTAATATATATAATATCTATATAATTCATCCGTAAACATTCATAAATATTTCTATTATCCATTGTAATTGAATGGACATTATAAATATTTACGGATAAATTATATATATATATTATAAAAAAAGTTCTACTATCAATCACTTTATTTTGAGACTCTCCCTGTTTGAAAATCACTGACTGGGAACACCGTTTGGAAAATTAAAAACAAGTGCTCCAATCGATAAAATTGCCAATAATCTGCCAGGAAACGTACACCAATCACGTTGTTGTATTTGTATGTACAATTAAAGAATTCTAACTGAATCATTTAGTAAAGAGTATTACTAAACCTATTTTCACGCAAAGTTGGACTGGAACTTCTTGATACATGGTTATGAGGAACAGGGAACGATGTACCAGAATTTCCGTAGGGATTTGTTGCAATCTGATAGGGAAATCTAAATTATTCATCAACTCAGAACTACAATGGTAACAAGTTTAAATAGACCCAGTGAAGATAAGTAACAACTTCATCCAAATAACATCTACACTGCTACCAACCAAGGTAAAAAGGCGTAGAACGGTGCATATCTTCATAAGCTTTTAAAACATTAGAGTAAATAAAGAGCTAGACTCGCATCCGCTTGACATCATTCTCGGGGACGTTTGCATCGCTCCCATTACCCCTGATTGGATCGGCCGAAAGTTTTGCAGCCTGAACACAAATCTCAGCATCATCATGCAATCAAATAAAACCAACCCATCACAAATATCGCAAGTAAAAAAATTGAATCGAGTATTTACAGTTTCACCGGGAACAATCGCATATCTTTCTGATGGAGAAACCCAGATTTTGCCTATGAAGCAAAAGTTTTATGAGTTTCTGACAGTGGGACATACCACAAGCATGCTTCTTGAGGGATGATGCATAAAGAGAATAAATTACCTGCCGAAGAGAGGGAGTTGGAGGATTCCATTTGGCTGCAACCTAAGCCGTCCTTGCTTATGGCCTCTAACATCTTGGGAGTATTTCTTGAAAGAGAAAAAAATTGTATAATCATGAGTCCAACTTGAAGAGAAACTAAAGTCCATATTGGACACCATCAAACTTCTTGTATAAATATAGATAGAGAGAGAGATATTTCTGACTGATAATTTACTGAAGCAGGCAAGTGCATGGTGTCGATAAAGAAAAAATGTCAATACAGAATACCAAAAATTGAGTAATTTTCATTCTACTATTGGTCTAAACTAAATTATGTCTGCACGTACAAATTTTACGTTGGAAATTTGGTTTTGGCAAGGTCGGCAGATGATTGACTTTGACTAGAGACTCGAATAGGATTTTATTTGTTAATGACAATCTATGTCGGGAGCAGATTATCTTAAAGTTTTAAATCAATGTCAGGTAAATGATAAATTAATGGCCAAAGAACCTGAGAGATGCCATGGAGCCAGTTCAGTCCAAGACAAGATGAACACGAGCAAAAGTGCAAGCACAAGTACAAAACCCAGGTCTGCGGGGGCACAGAAGTTCGCGCACACACAGAGCTCTCTTAAGTAGCTGAGCACACAAATGATTGTGCATGACCTGCAAAGGCACACAATCCATTTTCCAATATACTTGCAAGCCCGATGGCGCATGTGACAGGTAGTTGCATGCCAGTGCATGCAGAACATGTGAAGGGGTATGATAACGACTCTTTGAGCCTTCCCTCCCATTTTATGCTCATAAAGATATATCCACCCACCAGACCTCTTTAGCATGTCCCAACAAGTATAAGGTCATTCTCTCCACGTATTTTAATTTTTAATCATCAAATTCTAGTGATCTTCTCTCATTTCTCTTATAAAGTTCTCGGTCTCTCCATTCCTCTAGTCAAGAGAGTTCAAAAATATTGAGGCTTCATAAGGTCTCCAGATATAGAGTGTTACTGTCTCAAGATGATGCCATTATATTTTAGCAGACGATTGTCAGCTACTCGTGAACAACTAGTTTTATCTTAATGAGAAAGGGCCCACCTCTTGCCTTGACCACCTAACAATATTGAAGCGAGGAGACAACCAAGCTCATTTCCCTTCTTGTTTAAACTATCTTTGAAATGGAACTATTGATCTTTCTTAGAGAAAAGTAAATGACTATCATTCACCAAAAGAAAAAAAGAGAGAAAAATTACTTCATAGAATATAATGTGGTCGCAAAGTCATAAATAGGAAAATAAATGATGTATGTACTATAACCATCATATTACCTGAAAAAGGCAGCTTTTATAATTGGCATATATCCAAATATATCCTCCAAAGCACTTGTACTTGTCTTAGAGACTGGAATAGTTACATTTTAACAATCTCTACTTCTAACTGCAACCCATTAAATGTTTATTGCTCAAGAAAGTTTATTGAATATCCACATGGTTTACTTGGATGGTAAAGGTTGCAGCACGCCAGAAGATCAACTTAACAAATTAAGAATCTTGTAGAGTTGCATTGACAGATTAAGATTCAGAATAAAACACTAAACAGTCTGCTTACTCTTCCATGAATTTGGAGAGTTGCATATGCATTTACCGGTCAAGAATATCACCGTGGCCAAGTTGTCCACTTGTACCCCTGCCCCAAGAGAAAACATTTCCACTTTCTGTCAGAGCCAATGTGTGCCTCCAGCCACAGGAAATTTGTTTCAATTTCTGCAAACGATTACAATATAAAGATTAAGCTAAATAGATGTCATAATGTAAGACTTCTTCGAGCCATTTTTTGCAGATTTGTTCTAATTATTTCAAGACAAAGATGGAAAAATACCTGGGGTCGTAACAAGTTGAGTGAATTTTTTTTTTGCATTTTGTGTAAAAGAGGCAAACATTTACCTGATCTTCTGGAAGTTTAACTTGAACTGGAGAGCACCGATCATCATTATCACCAATACCAAGTTGGCCAAACTGGATAAAAGTAAATTGTGTAACAAGCACAGATGGAAACAAAGTAAATTGCTAAGTGCAAACACCGAGATGTTTCACTACGATTACAATTAGAAACTATGTTTTAAAAGGAATCTAAGTTAAAAAAAAATCACAAAATTTGGTTATAATTGCTTCTCTATGGTAATACGTTTAAAAACTTAATATTACAGAAATTGATATATCTGTTACAGTGTTGGACTACACTGCACCTACTTCAATACGGGATATAAGGTGATTCTGATCCTTCGCAGTAAATGGTACATTGTATTTGATTCTTGATATTATACTTATCAAACTGCAAGACCTCCATATCTTTTCCATATAAAACCAAAAATATCAAATTCTAGAAATTGGAAATGTCAGGCATGAGTATCTGACACAGGGATTCAAATATCTGAAGCAACTATTTCTAAAAAATTTCTGTTAATGAAGATTTTAGTTTCCACTTGAGTGACAATATCTGAGTATCCAACACAGTCAGGGAGGTAGTAGATGAAGAGTCCAAGCATCAAGGATACTCGATGGAGCACATTAAAGGAACAGGGAATTCCAGATCTAACCCTGAATCTTACACTAGACCAAATACGAATATTGGACAAATCAGCAAATAAAAGAGGACTAACAAGCATAATTGCAAAGTTTGGAGTTATTCCCAAATATAGTAGGCATAAGAAATCTTTATGGTAGTAAAGTATTAATCCAAGATTTTCTTTTCCTTTACCTATCTCATTACTAACGTTCAGTTCAAAAACACATGGAAGTACATGTCAGATTAAGTGAATTTCCGTACTGTGCACAGGGGTCAAAAATTTTGGTGCTGGACACAACAGTGCATTAACAAAAACTAACCAATGACAAAGTGCATATGAAGCAGAATAGAACCAGATACATAAACGGGGGATTCATGAAGGAACCAGCAAACCTTATTCCACCCCCAACCATATAGTCTTCCATCAGCTGTAAGTGCCATAGTATGTCTCCAACCACCTGAAATCTAAAGAAGAAGAAAATGACATCAACATTTGCAAACTAAATACTTGTGGAATACAGAAAAAAAAAACAGCTTTGCAAACTTTATGTGACTGGGGATACTGGATAAATGTACAGGAACTAAAGCACAAGACAAATTGTCATGGTACTGTAATTTTGCTCATAAATAGACTAATGAGCATCTTAGAGGTTGGCATTAAGATATATTTTATTATACAGATACCCTAATATGAAACCTCACTCCTCAAGTTGTAGCTTGATAGATATCAGTCATGTCTAGCTTACTAGATAAGATATACAACGAGTGTGATAGATAGGTCTGGTGAAGAACCAGTTTTAATCTCATTCCACAGCACCCCTTCAAATTGGTAAACTTTTTAAATTTGGAGCCTAGATATGATACCCAGAAACAATCTTAGCTTGCATAGAGCATTACAAATCCTTTTTACAAAGCATCACAGACTTACTATACAAAAGGCTCTTTGTGCTTTATCTATTAATATGACCTGAGAAGAGTGACATAGGTAAAATTTAGTTAGATCCTGCTAGGCATTGGCATTTCCCAATGTTTATATAAAAATCAACAACAACCAAATTTTATCCTACTAGGTGGGGTTGACTATATTAGTTCTTCTATATCATTGGATTCTATCCTCTACCATATCATCATCTATAACAATAACAATAACCAAGTCTTATCTCACTAGGTGAGGTCGACTATCATATCATCATCTATACTTAAATAAATTTTACCTTGTTTTATTGTTGTTAAACAGGTCATATCGCATAACTAAAACATTTATTGATCGTCTAAGTACATATCCGTACTACCTTAAATGTGTCTCGAAATTTTTTCTCAATAGATACAACTCCGACTTTCTCTTTAATGCTTTCATTTCTTATTTTGTCCATCCTTGTATGTCTACACATTCATCTTAACATCCTCATTTCTGCAACGCATCTTTTGCTCATGTGCTCGAGTTATAGCCTAACATTCAGCATCATATAACATAACAGATCTCATCAACGTTTTGTAAAACTTCCCTTTAAGTTTTAGAGGTACTTTACATTCACATAAAACATCCGACACTCTCATCCATTTCACTCATCATGCTTGTATTCTATGTAAGACATCTCTCAATCTCTCCATTGTCTTGCAAAAATGATCCTAAATAACATGGACCACGACACTGTCTTGAATGTGTCCAGTAATTTCGTCTATAATTAATGTAAAAAGATAGAGACTTAAAGTTGATCTTCAATGTAATTTTATCTTTATTGAAAATACTTCAGTTAATCCGCCTAAAGTTTTCACTCTGATCATTATTTCTTCGTACATATTTTTAATTAGTTCAATATATGCTATGTCAATACTTCTCTTTTTTAGAAGTCTCCATATAATTTCTTTTAGGACTCTATCATAAGTTTTTTTTCTAAATTAATGAATACCATGTATAGATTTTGTTTTTACTATCGATACATTTCAATTAGTTGTCTGAGAATATGTATAACTTTTATTGTCGACCTTTCAAACAAACCCAAATTGATTTTTGATAACCGTGGTCTTCTTCCTTAATTTTTTTTTAAAATTTCATGGTATAACTCATTAGTTTAATATCCCTATAGTTTGCACAATTTTGTACATCCCTTTTATTTTTATATAAAGGGAGTAGAGTGCTTATTTTTAATTGATCAGATATTTTTTTTATTTTCAATATCATATTAAATAATTTTGTAAGTCATTTAATACTTCATTTTTCTAGGCACTTCCACATCTCTATCAGAATGTCATCTGATCCAACAACATTTTCATTTTGCATTCCATTTAAAGCTTGTTCTACTTTTGAAATTTGAATTCTACGATAAAAATTTAAATTTCTACTCATTTGACCTACTTAAATTATCTAAGTTGATCACCTAAATATTCATTAAAAAGTTAATGAAAATACCTCTTCCACCGCTCTTTTATTTCTCCATTATTTACTAGTATCATATTACATTCATCTTTAATACTTTTTATTTGAATAAAAAATTTTGTCTTCCCCTCTCTCACTTCAGCTATTCTATAAATGTCTCTTTCCCCTCCTTTTGTATCTAATTTTCAATATTTCAAATATTTCATTCTTAGCTTCATTCACTAGTTTCTTAGTCTCTTTCTTGGCTATTGTATATTTTTTAAAAAATTTCTCATTCTTACAAATATATAATTCCTTATAGACTATTCGTTTTTCCTTCACTTTCTCCTGTATCTTTCAATTTCACCACCAAGATTCCTGACTTAGTGGTGAATGCCCCATTGGTTCACCGAATACACTCTTGGTTACTATTTTCAATTTTGATATCATCTTATCCCATATCATAAAGGTTATCATATATTTCACCTAATATTTCACTTTCTCAATGTTTGTATAATAAGGTCAAAAATTATTATATTGTGAATAAGGGAAACAAAAGAGCTGGGTATTCAAATCACAACATTCTTAATATTCAGAATTTAGAAATCCAACCAAAATTGGTCATACTTATAGTTGAAAATTCCATGGAAATTGTGACAGAAAGGTGTCTATAATGTGATGCCAAATATATCCATATGCCAATAGTTCCAAACAAAAGGATTTATTCTTAGCAACTAATTGACAAGTTGACCTGAGTAAAACAGATTAATTAGTGACGAGGAAACAGTAAGGACCTGAGATATGCCGTTATCTCTTAGGGCTTCCAATAGATGGGGACTGAGATGATCCTCATAGTCTCCATGTCCAAGTTGACCATATTTACTCCATCCGTAGGTGTACAAATTTCCAGAAGAAGAGACAGTAATAGTGTGACGCCATCCACATGCAACAAGAACCATCTTTTCACCCTATAAAATGTGATTGAAGTTGAGAAAAAGAAATCAAATAACCTTGTTAATAACATGAAAATGAAGTTCAATTGCAAATCTTTTCATTGAAAAAGATGATATCAACCCCAGGATAAAAATGTCTATTCACACAGCATCAAATCTACATTTTCAACAGCTCCCTGAGCTTTCAAATCCAAAAGGTGAAACATGGGAGAAGAATTAGAAACCTTTGTAATTCTTGTGGCTCTATAAGAAAAGGTCTCATTTTGTTTTCATAAAATATTTTGGCTCCACTTAAATGGTTGTTCCTTTTACAAAGCACCACATGCAAACATTATCATTCATTCATTTTTTTTTTCCTTTTCTTCCATAATATACACATGAAATGAAATACAATTATCAAACCCCTTGATTAATTAAAAAACCCTTTTAATTATTGAACATATATCTAACAATTCGCCACTCATTTTCTAATAATATATTTAGAAAGAAAGAAAGAAAGATCTGAATATTTACATGCCTTATTACAAAAGGTAGCCCCAGGCTTAGAATCCTTATATACTATCATATAATGGCTCTCTCATGGCAGCGCATTACTGAGCCTTGTTGTACTTGCTTAGCAAGATTTCTCAAGTTTTACTGAATAATCTTGCGAAGGAGCCGCTTGCTTCTCTACTTGCAAAAGCAGACTGATCAAGTATCCACAACTGCTCTATCACTCCACTTTAATTAAAGCCAAGGACTTAAAGGAGATAAGTTTCAATCCCATGTATTCGATATGTAATGCACTAGAAATGTAATGTCGCATGTTTGCATTTCTCATATAATTCTTGTCCAATTCCCATTGAACTATGATGCATATATTTTCCCATTGTGACAGAGTTGTGTATAAACAAAATAATCTCTATTTTGGTAATCATTCCATACCTCTCAATTTTTACCAGCCTTCAGATAGTCCCATGTAGCTCCCACATTCATATGCTGACAAAGTTGTGTATAAACAAAATAATCTCTATTTCGGTAATCATTCCATACCTCTCAATTTTTACCAGCCTTCAGATAGTTGTATAGCTCCCATATTCATATGCAAGAACCGCTCTTTGATACTAAAACACAAGTTTTTTGGGTTATACTATATTTTTTTATGCATGTATTTAATCATCACAATCATATTCCTCCCAAGAATTCTCATAGTAATTAATTGCATTAGAATTAATCATGTACCTTTTCATGCGTTTAGTGGATAACCAATCACTTTGCATAAGGTATCGTGCTTCATAATATTTGTTTACTGCATTGCTTTAGTATTTCATTGTGTTTGTGCTTCTCAACACCTCCCATCAGCTTGACCAAAATTTTCTATTCATTCCAAAGCGAGCTTACTATGACTGGGAGCAAGAATCCTCTCCATGTTGACAATAACGGCCTTAGTAGTGACAATATCCATTGATGCCGCCCTTAACCCTCCACCACTACTAGCTTTGATATAGGATTGAGTCAAAATCTTTGCTTCCACTACCATAATCGAATCAAGAACACCTCGAGCATCAAGAAGACAAATAACCATGAAGCAAGGTAAAAATCAAGTTGAGGCATGTATAATTGAAGTCTTCTCATATATCTCCCTAAGGTGGTACTCCTGTCACTCCTTAAGGAGGTGCAATTCTTGAATTTTTTTATACTATTTACAAAAATAAAAATTAAATTAAAAAATTGAATCTTCCAACCTAGAGTTTGTACCAACAAAAATCCAATAGTGCATGAGCACTAATCTCTTGTCATAAATAAATGCAACATTTGAGCAAAATGTTCGATGTGTGAATTACGTTCACTGTGAAGAGCTGGTGTGATGCTTCAATTGAAGGATGATTAATTAATTATCCTTAACAAAAGGCAAAACCTATCACTATCATGTTCATTCATGCTGTCAACCAGATTGATAAGAGCGAATACTACACAACTCTGTCATTGTGAAGTTCTTCAATCTCCAAACTCTACTAGTGCCTAGAAAACACCATGAATTTACAAGATTTACCTTGCATTGGCACGAGCCAAGAAAAACAGGGGAGAATTATTGGTTAATTTTCTCACAACTGGTGACCAAACACGAGCAAGACCTATAGTAAACGTCCTTATCTACTTCATCCGCTCGATCACACTGCTTCGTGCCCATTAGAAAGTGTTGCATTGGAGATAATGCTTTTCCTCTGCCTCACTGAAGTGACCCAGTCGGCTGCATATATTGCTGATGTTGTAAAGTTTTGCAATTCTACTTGGGAAACTTAGGGCAGTGGTCTTAATGATGCAACAAAGAAATCAAGTAAAAGAAGCCCATGTTCATGATATAAACATGAATGTGCTGAATCAGTTGGGACAAGCTTGACAACGTTAAATATGCATTCATATGGTCACAAGCCTATGATGGTGTAGGCGATCTTAAATAGTCACCTAGCAAAGACAAGGAACCACCTTGCTAGGTAATGTGGCATCTCTCAGAAGCACTAACTCCGGCCCAAGATTTAAACAATGGTGTTTCTGAAGTAATAGACATGACAACTGCCTATATTGTCGTGGTCATGCCAACACCTGCATGTAACTCCCACAATCATTTTCTTCTTGCTTCAAAGTATTGTCATTAATCTCACCATGTTGCCAGAGAAGCAACACAGGTGTTTCACCTTTCAAATTTTTATGATTATTTCATTGAGTGGCTACTTGCATGAAACAATGCATATGATGCTTTTATCTTCCACGTGTGCCATAGCCATCAAGAAATAGAAGACCGAAGTATACAATCAAAGTCAACCTAACATGTTGAATTTATACTATGATTCAAGAAACATTCCTATCTGAATAAGTCAAATTCAAGCACCGGTTAAGAGATGGAAGAGTATCTTATTGAGAAATTGATAAATGCGCAGGTTAAACATGCTAAGAATAAAAAATTACAAGCATACCTATAAAAAAAGGATAGCCCGAAACTCCTCTTCAAATATATACATTATATACCTATATAATGCCCTGTGTGCACGCGCACACACATGAAAATTAAAAACCAAATCTATTAGTAAAGCCATTTCTATTCTTAAGTTGTTTGAATATAAAAGAATGGATTCCAAAATACAAGAAATTAATCGAAGCAAGGCACCTCTAAAAGCTAACTAAAGAATATAATTTTTCACTGTTGATGCAGAATGACTTCTCAAAATTTTATGCCAGGTTACAATGCTGCTCACAGAATTACCAAGTTTGGATTGCCCTACAACTCTCCTAACTCTTGGAAACAAAATACAGAACACCACAGAAGAACAATCATCTATACTGGTAGGAAGGTTATGAAAAATATTGCTGAATAATACTGAATACATAGGGTAAGAACAAAATTGAAGGCATTAGTAATTAGTTGAACACAATTAGAAATCATACATCCATGTACAGAGTTCAAGAATAGGATAAAATCCAATCACAGATAGTTAAAACTGCCACTTATTATTGAATTAATAAAATATATATACTTTTTTGGTTGAAATAATTAAATATAAAGATATATGACAAAGTTCCACATGCAAAATAAAGCATACAGGTTTCTTACAAACAATTGAAGGGCAAAGTTTGTACCTCAATAGAAGCAACCTTTTCTGGAATCATGCGATCGTTACGATCACCAAGGCCTAAATTTCCATAACGACCCCAACCCCATCCATAGAGATCCCCATTTTCTGTAACTGCAGCAGTATGTTCAGCACCCGCAGCAATCATTTTAACATGTATCCCCTAATGATTGCTCAAAAATGTTAGAACAGAAACCTATATAAAGGAGCAATCGTCCACCCACATCCTTGAATAGAAAAAACAAGATGTGTAAACATGATCATCTAATGTGTCTATTTGAGATATTGGCTAGGAAACAAAATTCATAATAGTTTGATTGGTGCAAATGTAACTTAACCCTCAGGTTTTACCCATTCTCAATAGAATGGACTAGGTGAAGTTGAAGCGTTCAAGTTCAAATACAAGAGTTCAGCTAGTCAGGTAACCCTATGCAACACACTAGCAATTCCGATGTGTCTAGATTAATTTGTTTATTTAACATAACACCATGTAATATTTATTCAAGAAAAGGTCTACATAATAACCGTGAAATTATGAGGAAAATCAACAAAAACCTGAGTAGCCTCTTAATCCTATATGCACATTAGATTAGAGGAGGCATATATAGGTCCATGTATATGCATATGAAGATTCAGGACCTTAACACCTCGAGCTACTTCAAAATTCCTTGGGGGTATGACTTGTTATAATTACATTTATAGATTTAAGGCCTCTCAAACTGAATAAGGAAATCTGTTTGAACTTTTAAACTGATGAAAGATGTAACAATCTCTTAAGTTTGCACCTTTAACATAAGAAGAAGATAAACTTTACATCTTTAATAAAAATATCATTTTTTTTTATATTTTTATAAAAAATTGAAATTTAAGTTTTTCTTCCACATTAGTTCCCTCTCTTAAATAGTCAGAAGAGCAACTTTACTTCTTGCCTACCTCAAAGCAAATGAAAACTAGGCAAATATTTCCTTATCCTTCTCCTATGTATTTTTTTTCCCTTCCTCTCTTCTTTCTTTAACTCCATATAGCCGAAGCCATTTAGCAGGATAAAGACTTGATTGTTGTTGTTATTGTCATTGTTGACTCTTCTTTCTTTAACTGTCTCCTTTCCTCATAGAAAATTCAGCCTAAATGTGCTTAATGTACCTGAAAAGCTTGAATCTTTTGTGGTACAAGAGAGTCTTCTGTTGTGCCAAGACCAAGTTGCCCATTTTGGTTCCTTCCCCAACTATAAATTGAATAGATACAATAAGTTGACAAGTTGACTAAAGATATAAAGGATATGAGAAAGTAAGTTCACAAAAATCCAAGAATGAGCAAATCATTTAATGGCTCTCAAAGCTTGTTTACTTAAATATATGAATGTCCAAAGCCAAGTTCTTGGGCTCATTTTTTTCCAAGCTAGATTTGAGCAAAGTTGGCCTAGCTAATATACAAGATTGCAATATATAATGGGCAAACATCACAGCAACACTTAATTACAGAATTGCAATGCTATTAATCCAAACTATAGATTAGCTGGGTAGTTGAAATAGCTTCCAATTATCATAAATCGAACTGTGATTAGTCAATTTCTTAAGGCCTAATATAATAATCATTTGGGATAGACTTAAAAATCTTACAATACATCAAGAATGATCATAGAAAAGACCTTTTATATTGTCACTATTGTCACCATCAAATTGTATGATACAGGGATGCAGGTTGACCAGAATTGGCAGACTCTGTCACAGTTAACCATACGCATCCAGTTGTGTTTTTTTGGGAAGCAGTCTAATATTAATGCAGAGATAGAATACAAGGATATGGCTTTCTGATCTTATATGGTGCTAACTCAATTGACTAATGGTCTGACTGGATTATACAATTAGATGGTGAAAAGCTGACCATCAAGCTGTCATGCACATTACTTTTTATCAACTATTTGACCAAGGATAAAAAATATAGTGATCAATTCAAATTGTGAGAGATGCACTTAAAAGAAATCATTTCCTCATTTTTTTTAAGTTTCGATAATCAGTTAGCACACATGCTGACCAAGTCTTTGAAAATATCTGGAATTGAGTATTCTTTCAACTTAAGGGGAACTTCAAGGGCCTTTTGGTCATGCCTTATTTTGGAACCTTGGTCACCCAATTTGAGACAAGTTATGGTTTATGCTTGGGAGAAATAAAATAGATATGGCATAATCAACAAGGTAAAATCCATGTAGTTTAACCTAAATAGCTGGAACTCAAATGGGTTGGTGTTGTTCCATAACAGCCATAGCATTCATACTTGTCTTAGTTGCAATTTTAACCAATGTATATAAATTGTTCTATACTTGTTTGAGTAACATTCTCACAAAAAATGTACAAATAAGTGAAGCCATTTCAATCATTATTGTAAAGTGAGGACTACTTCAATTAGTCAAAGTAGTGCTCATTATCACTGACTCTTTTTTCCTTTTCTAACACTTCAACTAATACAATTATTTACCTTTGCTAGCTATTGAGTCTTATATAAAATACAAGTGGGATGATTAAAATGGAGATCTTTAGGTACTCTTTGTGATCGCAAAATACCTTTAAAATTTAAGGAAAATTTTATAAAACGACAATTAGACCTGCTATATTATATAGAATTGAATATTGAGCTATGAATCGAGCACATGAGCAAAAGTTGAAAATTACAGAGATGAGGATGTTAAAATGGATATGTGGACATATGAGGATGGATAAAATAAGAAATAAAAATATTAGAGCGAAAATTAGAGCTATACCTATTGAGGGAAAATTTTGGAAGACACATTTAAAATGGTACGGATATGTACTTAGACGACTAATAGATGCTACAGTTAGACGATATGAAACTATTATAAATATACAAATCAAACGAGAAAGAGGAAGACCAAAGAATATTTGATTAGCAACAATAAAATAAGATAAAATTCATTTAAATATAGATGATAATATAGTAGGGGATGGAATCCATTGTCGTAAGAAGATCCATATAGCCGATCTCACCTAGTGGGATAAGACTTTGTTGTTGTTGTTGTTGCTGCTAGCTATTGAGTATGACTAGGTCTACCATTTAAATCTTTAAAAATAAAATGTACATTAATATTTCAGGTTATTTAGTCAAACTCTATGAAAACCTATAAATTATGTTATAACAGATAGCTGCTTATCAAAAGTTACTTAAAGAGCAAGAATAAATAAGTTAACTGAGGAAAATAAATATAGCTATCTCTATCAACATAATAGTTAAAAGTAACCTTTGCACTTCCCCATCCATAGTCACAGCCAAACAGTGACTATCTCCACAAGCAATATGTCTAATCTTGAAGCCTTGTAATGCCTTGATTGGCTGTGGAGTAAAAACATCACTAGAATTTCCATGGCCTAACCTTCCAAAGTCACCCCTGAATTAAAGAAAATGGAAAATTATACAGGAACAATAAACTGCAAACTGTAATTAAACATCTTTTCCTTTCCAGCTAGAAGCAAACAAGAGAAACATGGCTCTATGCAATTGTCATCGTAGTGAAAGACTACTTAAGTTATCAATTAAATCTTCTCTAAACAATATCCATTCTCATTAAAAAAAAATGAATACTTCAACATATTCAGTATATCTTGTAAGATATGAATGGTTGGGATAACCATCTGACAGATTTAGAATTAGTAAATGTTCTGTTAAGCATCACCTGTTTTTACAGAATCTACAGTGGTTAAGTTTTTACTAGGACTGTAGTTCAGCATGCAATTAATTTTTTACTATGTATATTGAATATAGAATGAAATACAGAACCATGCCACCCGACACAATTGGAAAATTTCATTCTGACATCCAGTCAAAACTCAAAACCAGGCAGCAAGGGTAATTGACCCTATGACGCCCATGCAGCTAGAGTAGTGGTCTGTATTTCTAATTTTAATCAACTTAAAGTCAATTAATACTAAATTAATTAATACAAAACTTATTAATAAAATAAAGTATCTGTTGCTTAAATACAGGATTTGCAAATTAATAGTTATTAACATATATTTATTTATACATTAAATTACATATGAATCTTTATCAAAATACAGCATTTTTCAAATTATATTTGTTAGAAATACAGTACTTGTGACATTTATTAATTAAATCAGTTTTTACAGATTAAGATTTATTAAAATATAACATTTACTAAAAATAGAATTTACAGATTAATATCCATTAAAAACATTCATTTATCTATTAGTCACCATTTGTATATTTAATTCCTTTTTATACGTATTTTTAAAGTGAGTGTGCTACAATGGTGTCACAATGAGTTATTCAACTAATTAACATAACCAAATTTTGACTTACAAAATATGTTTATAATTATGATTATGCTCTCCATAATTCAAATAATTGATGGTGTTACTTTTTTTTTCATAAATCTCTTCATATCTAGTGATCGTGCCACTTGGTTAAGATCAAATTCAAGAAAATTATAGAGAAATCAGCCTAAACAAAGAGACACTGGACATACCATCCCCAACTATAAACCTGCACATCTGATTCGGAAAAGGCTGTTGTATGATCAGCTCCACAAACTACAGACACAACGCCACGGCTGTCCAGAGCACTTAGTATTGTAGGAAGAAGACGGTCTTCGGCATCCCCATGACCCAACTGTCCATCCTCACCCCTGCCCCAGGAGCAGATCACGTCACCAGCTGCGAGAAAATTGCCATAAAGTAAAAGTAATTATGCCATTCTTATGTCTGAACTACAGCATACATAAAATAACCAGAAGATCTGCAACTTATTCCGCTAAAAGTAAATTTCCAGACTAAACTGGCACACTAAAGGCATCTACTTCAATTTCACCATAGAAATTCATCAATAACGTGACCCATCGAGAGATATTGATATTTAGCTACAAGAGAGTAGCTCCAGAAGTATTATGCCAAATCAAGGTTGTGATCGCATTGTATTTAAGCGTGCGAAGGCACGGCAGGAAAGCTGGAAAGGCATAAAAGGAGGTAGAACAAAAAAAAAACACATTAAAAAAAAACCATCGAGTCAAATGAAAAAAGTAACTAAAAAGGGGGAACCATGGTATCTCGCCAAGAAAAATCATGTTTCTCGGCACAAAATAATTAGCACCGGACAAATTCGCAAAGCAAAAGGTCAATCATCCGAACCACCAAAACTGAAGCGCTCAAAAAAGGAAATCAAGCGGCAACTTCAACCTATGCCCGACTAGCAGGGCACACATTCACGAGGATCCAAGAATTTCAACCCACGCAGAGCCTAGCTCAGAAGCAAACCGGGAACCACATTCCAAAACGAGGGAGGATATTTCGCTACTCACAGAGCAGAGCGATGGAGTGACTGGCGCCAGCAGAGATGAGCAGGACCCGGCGAGCCGGCGCGGGATCATCGGCGACGATCATCGGCGCGGGATCATCGGCAAGGATCTCTGCCTGGCTTTCTTCTTCCGCCATCGGGCCTCCGTTCTCAGCCGCCGCCTCGCTTGATCCGGTGGACGGAAAAGGATGGAAATGGAGCGGGAGGAGACCCAACTTCGAGATGGGGCTCGGGCCACTAATTGCTTGAGAGGGAGGAGGGAAGGGCGTAAATGGCAAAGGCGGAGAATTCTAGTACCGCCGCTCGACTCATCATCATCGAGATTGGTTGGCTCCCGAGACAGCATTTAATGCGGGGAGCGGCCAAGTCTTGCTTTGCTTGCCGACCACAAGTGCCGAGGCGCCGTCTTCTCGTACTCTCTCTCTCTTAATTTCTAGTGCAGATCCTGTCGTTTTCTTCACAGTCTCCTCGGTTAAAAGAAGGCATTTATAAATTTGGCCGGAGTAAATTTTGATAAGCGATAATAATTAACTGATCTGGACAGGACAACAACGCGAATTATTATAGTTGTTATTATTATTATTTTTCAATGAATCTAAAGTTGACTCGCCTCGACAACGAATTAAATAAAAAAAATACAAATAAAAGGTGAACAATGAGATTGGTGGACTCCAATCAATTAGTTCGTAGAAAAAATTGATAGCTCAATAGATGTGGCCACGTGGGTACCTTCTGGTAATAAATGTTATTCATTATTGACTAAATATTATGGATTTTATAATTAATAATTATAACTTAATAATAAGAAATTAATTTCATAAGTAACCATGATCATTTAATAAAATTTATCTTATCGACGACTCTTATAAAATCAATTTTTTTTTTAAAAAAAAAAGTTAATTCCAATTTGGTTAACTTCCAATCTGATAAAATTAATTTGAATTCTTTTAAATTTTAAATTGAAACTTAATCGACTCTAATAACATTAGTAAAAAAATCTAATTAAAGTAAAAAAAAAAAAAAATCCATAGTAATTCATAATGCAATTACATATAATAACATTTGAACAAAAAAAATCTAAGAATATATTTGATTTAGAGAAAAAAAAATTATTTTTTCATTTTTATTTTTCCTTTTCAGAATTTTTTTTTTATGTTTTTCAATTTTTCAAAAAATACTCTTTTTTTTTTAAAAAAAACAAAAATAAAAAATATCAACCAAATATCATTTTCCGTATTTTTCATTTTACGTTATACATATAAATTACATTGAATTATTATGGGTAAAGTTAAGCTGATTCCTTCAACTTTCAAAACTACCCATGTTAGCTTTTAGGTCGCCAAATTCACCTAGATCGATTAATTAATACGACCATATGGTACCCACATGTCAATGACATAGCAGGCAAATTGAGCATGAATTAAAAAAATGTATCGCAAAACATATTCTTTTTTATAAAAATCTCTAACTTTAGGGTCCATCGGTTCTAAGTAAAATATTACATTTGTATGTTCACCGTCAATTCTCACGGTGAAAAAAATAAATTACGAAAAAATTAAATCTCTTAACTAATTGAACAAAAATATTGAAAAAATTTTGAATCTGAATAAAAAATTTAAATTTCACATCGAAAATCGATTGTAATATTTATAATGGTCTAACTAACGGACCAACCCGAAGGGAAAAAAAATGCATAGTACAATAAATTGCTGAAGATTATGGCATCAAAAGCCAAGATCTTTCGTGGTAATACAATCACAGTAAAGTAAGCATATTCGACGAAGTACAACATCAACACGATGAACCCTAGAGAAATAGTTGAATTGGATTCAGAAGCCCAAATCGAACGTCGGTAAATCATCCCGATCCTCAAGGGATGGACTCCCACTATGAAGTTTGTTGGATATCATATGGGTAGCAGTGGATGCGTCCAAAACATGATCGGTCCCCATTTTCCCATCCTGTTTAATATCCTCCTCTTTCAACAGCTGGAACAAAGAAAGAAGTCGTAAACAGTCAGCGGAAATGTCACGTGGAACTGATGGAAAGATATCCTCGAAGACGATATGGAATAATTCAGAAAAAAAAAACCAGGTTAAGAATATCAGAGACCTGGCAAGAGGTTTGATCTCTATTCTCAGCAGCATTCGTAGGCAGAGCACAAGTCCTTTCTATTGCATATATTGATGGTTGCGAGTTGGCAAGTCAAGAAAAAAAATGTCTCAAAAGATCAATATTGCCACAGAAACTACGTACCAGTATCAGAACTATTATTCTCTAGAAATTTATCTGAAATATCAGCAATGTCTTCATTTCGATTTGGAAGACAGTCCTTTTGAACAGGCAGCATCTCGTTCACTAAATCAGATGGCTCCGTTGAGGCATGATTGCCAAAAGAATATTTTACTGCTGATGATAACCCCTCAATATTTCTGTAAAAAGAGCCGAAAGTAAAGTAGTAATACAGGGATTGGTATAGTCACAAAACCATGAGATAAATTAGGCGTATGTCCTATAAAGTCAGTCTCCTTAGGAAGGTCCCTTGATTTTGGGTTAGTATATGATTGGTTTGAGGACTGTTCAGATTTAAGCAATTGAATGATAAGACAAGTAGACATGATCCTACTCATGACGACATATCTTATTGTTTAGGGGGATCAAACTTGTATTTTTAGTACAAATAACTACAACTTTTGCTATGACTTCACCGATACTTTTTCATCCATCCAATACATAATTACTGAGGCCGACTATCACTTGTCCACTGTTTAGGTAGAATGTTGACCGCCTGTTGCTACTAATAAAATAAAAGGAAGAAAAAGTGAGAAAGAAAGCAATGTAAAATCTACCCTTGGAAGGAGGCAGACTAAATACGAACAAGAAACAAGCAGGATCCACCTAGCTTCTAGATTTTTTTTTTCAAAAATTATAGAACATAAAATTTATTTGTACATGACAAAAAAAAAGATTCATGAAAACTTACATAACTATTGAGTTTCTACAAATGAGCAAAAAGTAACCATTGTTTTTTCTAGTTTACAATTATTATCGAATGAGATAATACCAAAGATCGGCACCCAGAGCCTAAGAACTATACTAATCGAAGTCTAAACCAAAAAATAAGGAATGTAGATCACTGTAAATGTTCTCTAATAGTGGTTTACTGGTGAGGAACAGGGCAAAAGAGCTCAGATTAATCTTTAACAATTGCAGTTGAAAATTGTGGTGGTGTACAGTTCCCTAGTTTGAATTTTTGTGTCCCACTAAAGAGAACTACCCCAAACAACTCCAGGCAAGTTGTCGGTATTTCCAAGCGTAGGAACAGTGGTTTCACCGATTTTGTTCAATAAAGTTTCTTCATTAGTTTTTACTTCAAATGTCCCATTCAGTGAGTAAGAAATCCATATATTGTGCTTGCAAAATATAATAACCACATTTAAATTTTTCTGAAATGAGGAAAATTTTCATAAAGTTTCCAATTTTTGAAAGAAAAAAAAAAGGAGTTACAAAGGGGAAGGACTCATGACCTTTGTGAGAGGAGCGATCATATGCCTCCATGGCGTTCGTTGCCCATGACATTGCAAGGTAGTAGCAGCTGCAACATCACAAGCTTATAACCATTTCGAAGGGGCTCTGCCTCCCCCTCCATGAGATGATGAAATGATGCAACATTTCCCTCCCTCTTGCATGATCGTTGTGGTCGCTATCTCCCTCAAGCCATAACCCAACCTCCCCTCAGCTGCCCCAACTAGCCTTTCCCACAAATCAGATGTGGACAACAATATTATTGCCACCAAGCCAGCTAGTCCTTCAATCCCAAGAACCATTACCATCATCTTCTCTTCCCCTTCTCTATAAAAAACCCTCCACCCTCTCCTCCAAAAATTACCAACAACTACTCCACCCTGTTGGTGCAGGGGCATCAGATAATCGAACATAAATTTTGATGATGACAAAGATTCAAAGTTAAGTCATTCTTGTTATCTCATATGTTGTGTTGAGTGTGCAGGTAATGTGTTAAGTTTTGCTAAGATCAACGACGCCAGGAGAATCTCAGGACAAGAAACCTCGGTGATCGGGTGATACCATAAGAACCTCGGGGAGTCGAGGAACTTCGGTGGTGACCGGAAGCTAAGCGACAGATCAGAAGGACCAAAGACAAGCTCTGAGTGTGAAGTGATGGTAAGGACATATCCTCTGTACGAGGACGACCGTAGGCGGCGATCCAACTAGGACTTCCGGAGGAAGAACTAAGTCGAGGTCAAACGGTAAATGACCGTCGGATTGACCATCAATAAAAACTTGTTGTGCTAACCATGTATTGCAAGTGAGTTATCAAGTTGTCGATCGAGGAGAAATGATAATGACAGAACAACCATCGATTATTGTTGTATGATCACCGATCATCAGCCGTCGATCACTTCGAGGAGAGTCAAGATAAGATCCATCAAAAGAGGGGTGATGTGGAGGTTTGACTCGGATCCAGATCTCAATGAGCTGGGACTCAAAATGTCAAATGACTATAAAAGGAGAGACAAATCACTCATTTCATTTATCTTGAAAGGCTTTCAAAGTGTTCCGCCAAATCCAAGTGTCATTCGACACGCAACGACGTCGTAACACCGACAACACGTGCAACTTCATCCTCATAAGTTGGTAGACTTAGTTGCTAGTTTTTGTATTTATTATTGCTGAAGGGGAGAGGTAAGCTTGTTATCTCTTCCTCTACATTATTTTGTAATTGTTATCTCTTACCTCCAACGAGGAAGAGACTTTTAATGGATTGCCCATCGGAAGCGATCAAGGATCACGAGGTCTTGGACTAGCAACCGGTTGGTTGCGAACCAAGTAAAAACAAACTTGTATCTTTTTGTTTTTGCTCATATTTCCGCTGCGTCCTTTGCATTTTAACATTGAAAAGATAAGTTTTTTTTCGAGCACTATTCAACCCCCCCCTAGTAGTTCTCGATCCTACAATTGGTATTAAAACGGGGGCGCTCAGATTTGGTGCAACCACCGGTCGAGCAATTTTTTCTTTTTCGTATTTTTGCCTTTTCATTTAATTTAAGTTTTCTTCCTGCACTACTAATCCAAGACAAAGTCTTGAAAATTTTTGTTTTTCGTGTTTCTTGCTAGAATTTCAAAATAACCCATCTTGAGGAGTATAGCACCGCCCGACCTCCGTTCTTTAACAGAGATGACTTCCGTTATTAGAAGGGTCGGATGAAGTGTTTCTTGAAAACACAAGTCGAGATGTGGATAATAATCCAAACCGGCTTTGCTCTACCCATCAACGATCAAGGGGAACCATTGGACTTCGACAAATGGACCAATGCAACCAAGAAGCAAATCGAAGCTGATGCAAAAACGACCCAAATTTTGCAATGCGGCTTGTCCAAGAAGGAGCTCAATCGAATTAGACCATTCATTAGTACCAAAGACCTCTAGAACAAGCTAATCGAGCTTCATGAAGGGACGTCCGATGCAAAAATATGTAAAAGAGATTTACTAGTTAATAAATTGTATAATCTAAAAATGCAAGAGAACGAGACCGCGAGCTAACTCCATGCTCACATTCAAGACATCCTAAACAGCCTACATGTCATTGGACAAAAGGTGGAGAACCGCGACGTGATAAGGTACACTCTAAGAGTCTTTCCTAGGATAACTTTGTGGGCATCCATGGTCGATACTTACAAAGTTTCTAAAGATCTTTCAAAAATTAGGTTAGATGAATTATTTTCCGAATTAAAACTTCATGAGTAATCTAATTCGGCCCCGGTCGAGAAAAGTATTGCTTTGTATGCAGGAAGAAGAAAGGCAAAAAGCAAGCCTCCTCCCGAAGAAGACGAATACGAATCGAAGGTAAGCGAAGAAATATAGACCGAACTAGTCAATCTAGTTCGGAAAATGATCAAACATAGAAGGTGACCCATCAAGCCAACTAAGGAAAAGAGACCTAATCAAAATCAAAACTACAAGTGCTTCGAGTGCAATAAGAGAGGTCACTTCAAATCCGAATGTCCGAGGCTAAAGAACAAGCAACCACAAACCAAGAAGGCACTCAACGCGACTTGTAAAGAATCCTTGGAGAAAGAAGAAGATCAACTCACTAATTTGGCATTCATGGCGAGACCAACCAAGTCTGAGTCCGAGTCCGACTCCGGATCCGACACCGAGCTATAACTCAAGACAAGCCACAGATCCGTATCCGATTCAAAAGAGTCAATTAAGGTGAGTTAGTCTTTAATTAATACTTTATACAATGACATTAAGTTCTTAGATAAGAAGTTAGCTAAGTCCGAGACTAAAGTCAAGGCATTGCTTAAGGAGGTTAAACTCCTCAAGCATGAGGCTACCCTAACCTCTTCAACTAGTCAAGTTCGAAAGGAAAACTCAACTCAAGTTGAAAAACTCGAGAAAGATAATTCTCTCTTGAAAGAACAAGTTCAAGAGCTTAAGAAGTCATTGGAAAGGTTTACATTGAGATCCAAGGGTCTTGACCTACTTCTTGGATCACAAAGAGCCATGTACAACAAGGTTAGGCTCGGATTTAGAAAAACAACATCAAATAAATCTTACATGTCAATCATTAATCGTAACAATCGAAGAGCCCAAGCATGAGTCCCTAAGACCATTTTAAACTCACAACTAAGTGTTACTAAGTATTGAGTTCCCAAGGATCAAATCCACTATGTGGATAGACCGTATCGATTCAATGATCTAGAAGGAGCTAATACTAAACTTGTGTGCTCTATTTCTTGATTAGTGTAGCTTTGCATGCTTAGTTTTTTAATTTTTAGAACGGTTAGATAGAACTAATGATTAATCAACCTTGACAACATAGTATCAGGACACAGTGAGATGATAGTACGTTAGGGAAACAAGGTCTCGTGTATCCAGGTTAGATAAAGAGTATCTAGCTTGGTGCACTTAACTAAGTGGAACTAGCTGAAGCTACCTCAACACATCCTAAACTAGTTAGACCAGGACGTAACCCTAAAGTGAATTAAGTGTACAATTTCTTAAGATTGGCTTTGTTTAAGGAAGTGATCGTTGTTCCGATCAAAGAAGACATCTGTGTCTCGCCACGACCTGGAAGCCATCTTTTGAAAGGTTCACTTAACTAACTAAAGGTTAAATCCGAATCTAACCCAAGGTTAATTAGTCTTTAAATCATTAAATTTAACCAAGTAAAATTGAAGTCATCTCACAAAAACATATAAGGGAACATGGTTGATCATGTAGAAAGGATGAGATGAATGCTAGGTTAAAAATTCCCAACTTAATTTAAAATTTCAATATCCAATCCAACTACTATATGTGTAGGATGAATGGATATTGGACAATGGGTGCTCCCGACATGTGACCGGAGACCGACTAAAGTTTACGAAGCTCAGATTCAAAAACCAAGGACCGGTAGCTTTCGGAAACAATGGAAAGCTCAAAATCATCGGATTAAGTGATATTAAGCTAAACTCTAACTTTATAATACGCTAAATACTATTAGTTGAAAATTTCGAATTTAATCTTTTAAGTGTTAGTCAATTATGTGATAATAGTTATAAGGCTATATTTTTGTCAAATGAATGTTTAATTAAAAATAATGATTGCTCAAAAACTATACTTAAAGGAATTAGGAATAATAATATTTACACAATAGATCTATCTAACTCCTCAACCAAGTGTCTAATGACACAGCAAGAGGAATCGTGGTTGTGACACCGACGACTCGGCCACTCCCATCCAAGACTCATACATAAAATAAGTCAAAATGGTCTAGTTAGAGATCTACCCAAACTAGGTAACCTAGAAAATAAAATATGTAATGTTTGTCAAAAAAGAAAATAAATTAGGGTTTTACATAAACTAACTAATCAAGAAAGAACTAAAAATGTGTTTGAGCTCCTGCACTTAGACCTATTTGACTCACATGGAGCCAAGTCACTAAACGGAAGTTAGTATCGTTTAGTAATAGTAGATGACTACTCTATGTTCACTTGGGTAAAGTTCTTAAAACATAAGAATGAAACCTTAAATCAACTTACTAATTTATGTAAACTAATAGAAAATGAAAAAGAACCTAAGGATTAAGAGAAATAGAAGTGATCATAGTGGAGAATTCGAAAGTCATAAGTTTACCGATTTTTGTAATCAAAATGGATACCAACATGAATTCTCTTGCCCTAGGACCCCTCAACAAAACGGGTTAGTTGAACGGAAAAATAGAACCCTACAAGAAGCTGCTAGAACCATGCTAAACGAATATAATCTACCTAATAAGTTTTGGACAGAAGTAGTCAATACTGCCTGCTATGTCCAGAATAGAACTTTAATAGTTAAACGACACCAAAAAACTTCTTATAAAATTTATTACGAAAAATTACCTAATATTAAGTACTTTAGAGTCTTTTGATGTAAGATACACATACTAAACACAAAATGCTACTTAGGAAAATTTACCTCTAATATAATTACAAACACATTTCTAGAATATTCAACTACTAGTAAAGCCTATAGAGTATATAACAATGAAATCCTAAAAATTGAAGAAACAATTAATGTAGTTTTTTATGAAGAAAATAAGTCTACTAAACCTGAAGTAAACATTAATAATGAAGAATTAGAAAATGATGTTAAACCTGAACCTAACCCACAAAATGAATCTAGTGTAAACCCTAATCCGAATCAATCAAAACTACAAGCTAATCATCCAATTGACCAAGTGATAGGTGATCCAAATTTAGGAATTCGAACTAGAGCATCCTATAGGAATCCAAGTCAAATCTCACTTATATCTAAAATCGAACCCAACACCATAGAGCAAGCTCTTCTTGACCCAGATTGGATCATTGCTATGTAAGAAGAGCTAGCTCAATTCACTAGGAGTCAAGTTTGAGAATTAGTACCCCCACCTAAAGGAAAAACGATCATTGGAACAAGGTGAGTATTTCGAAATAAACTTGATGATAAAGGTGAAGTTATAAGGAATAAAGCTAGATTAGTAGCTAAAGAGTTTAGTCAAGTAAAGGGTTAGATTATGATGAAACATATACACCTGTAGCTAGACTCGAATCAATTAGAATGCTATTAGTCTACGCTGCATATCGAGGATTTAAATTGTTTCAAATGGATGTCAAATCAGCGTCTCTAAATGGATTCATCAAAGAAGAAGTCTATGTTAGCTGACCACCAGAATTTGAAAGTTTAGACCAATCTAACCGTACTTAAATTTAGAAAAGTCTTATATGGATTAAAGCAAGCTCCTAGAGCTTGGTATGAAAGGCTATCCATCTATCTTAAGTCTAAAGGATTCAATCAAGGATTAGTTGACCCAACTCTATTTGTAAAAATCATAGGAAAAGAAATTTTTATAACATAAATCTATGTAGATGATATAATTTTTGGGACAACAGACACAACGCTTTTAAACGAGTTCATTGCTCTAATGGAAAATGAGTTTGAAATGAGCTTAGTAGGTGAACTTACTTTCTTCTTAGGGTTACAAATAAAACAAACAAGAGAAGGAATCTACATGCATCAACATAAATATGCTAAGGAATTAATTAGTAAATTTGGTATGCAAAATGCTAAAAAAATTAGTACACCTATGACTACCAATGTAAACATTGGAGAAAACTTAGAAGGAAAAACTATAGATTTAAAATACTATAAGAGTGCAATAGGTAGCCTTCTGTACTTAACTACAAGCCGACCTGATATACTCTTTGCAGTAAATATGTGTACAAGATTTCAGTCTTGTGTCAAAGAGTCGCATCTAACCTTAGTTAAAAGAATCTTTAGATACTTAAAAGGAACACAAAATATAGGAATCTGGTACCCTAGGTCAAGTGAGTTCGAACTAATTGGCTACTCTGACTCAGATTATACAAGTAGCAAACTCGATAGGAAGAGTACACGTAGTTGTTGCCAACTCCTAGGATCGAGTCTAGTCAGCTGGTGTAGTAGAAAATAACATTGTATTGCTTTTGTCGGATGAAGCACACTCTAAAAGACTTCTAATTAAATTTTAGTAATACTAAAATCTTGATTGATAACATTAGCTTGATTAACTTAACTAAAAATCTTATATATCGTTCTAGAACTAAACACATAGAAGTAAAACACCATTTTATAAGAGAACATGTAGCTAATGGAAATGTAAAACTTGAATACGTAAAATCAAAATCGAACCTAGCAGAGATCCTTACCAAACCATTACCTAAAGCAGAGTTTAGTTTGCTTAGACGAAGATTAAGAATGTGCATAGTAGAGTAGGACCTATTGTTTACTTATTATCTATCTTTTTTCTTTTATGCTACATGGAACTAGATTAGGACTTACTTAGAAAGCATGAACCTATAGTTTTAAGAAGTCAACACATCTCACAACACATAAGTTAAATATGATTGTGTACTGAGCCACGTAGATGGGCGTGAGATGTTAAGACCTTACTCCTGATTCCATATGTTGAACAAGTACATCAACATGAATCATGGAGTATAATTTTTCAAAATAACCAACTCTAATCAAGACTTATTGATCATCTTATATCAATTGAGTCAAACAGAATTGCATATTCTTATTAGATGAGTTATGTTAAAACTATTATTGTATAAAAAGGGGACATACTTGGACTCATTTCTTTTAGCATTTAATTTAATAATGGTCTTTCAAAAAGTTTTTTTTACATATATGTTTAACACATTAACTTTAAGAATGCACCACCCCCCCCCTAAAATCATTTTTTTAATATATGGCAAAAGGGGGAGAAAAGGTTAAGGGGGAGAAAAAATAAGGGGGACAAAGGGCTAACTTTTTTTTTGAAAAATTCACTTACCTTAGTTTTTCAAAACTCACCCAGGGTTAAGAGAGAGGCTTTGAAAAACAAGTTGTTTAATACTTACTCTTTTCTTAACTTTGAATTGGTTTGCCACAGATAAAAAAGGGAGAGATTGTTGATGCAGGGGCATCAGATAATCGAACCTAGATTTTGATGATAACAAAGATTCAAAGTTAAGTCATTCTTGTTCTCTCATATGTTGTGTTAAGTGTGCAGGTAATGTGTTAAGCTTTGCTAAGGTCAACGATGCCAAGAGAATCTCGAGACGAGAAACCTCGGTGGTCGGGTGATACCAGGAGAACCTCAGGGAGTCAAGGAACCTCGGTGGTGATCAGAAGCTAAGCGACAAGTCAGAAGGACCAAAGGTAAGCTCTGAGTGTAGAGTGATGGTAAGGACGTGTCCTCCATACGGGGACGACCGTAGGCGGCGATCCTACTAGGACTTCTGGAGGAAAGTCTACATCGAGGTCGGACGGTAAAGGACCATCGGATTTACCATCAATAAAGACTTGTTGTGCTAACCATGTATTGCGGTGGTATCAATTGTATCGATCAGGAGAAATGGCGGTCATGAACAATTATCAATCATTGTTGTATGACATCGATCATTTGTTAGATGGTGATCACTTCGAGGAGAGTCAAGATAAGATCCATCAAAAGAGAAGTGATGTGGAGGTTTGGCTCATATCCAAATCTCAACGAGCTAGGACTCAAAATGTCAAATGACTATAAAACGAGAGACAAATCACTCATTTCATTTATCTTGAAAGGCTTTCAAAGTGCTCCGTCAAATCCAAGTGTTATTCGACACGCAATGACGTCATAACGCCGACAACACGTGCAACTTCATCCTTATAAGTCGGTATACTTAGTTAGTTGCTAGTTTTTGTATTTATTATTGCTAAAGGGGAGAGGTAGGCTTGTTGCCTCTTCCTCTACATTCTTTTGTAATCGTTGTCTATTACCTCCAACGAGGAACAGACCTTTTAATGGATTGTCCATCGGAAGAGATCAAGGATCGCGCGGCCTTGGACTAGCAACCGGTTGGTTTTGAACCAAATAAAAACAAACTTGTGTCTTTTTGTTTTCACTCATATTTTCACTGCGTACTTTGCATTTTAACATCGAAAAGATAAATTTTTTTCGAACGCTATTCACTCCCTCCCCCCTCTAGTGTTTCTCAATCCTACACACCCTTGTCTTAAAGCTTCAATCAATCCAACAATAATTCCTTTTCACTCTTCCTCTAAGAGTCTGCACTGTTTTCACATTCAAATAGTGACAAGCTACAACATTCCTAGTGAGGCAAGACTATGTTTCCCGCTCTAAAAGCTTCTGTGTGCATAATTAGAAAAGGTCACATCAAACAATTGGTGTGCACAGCAAATAGCTACTTTCCCTACCTTCATCTTGTTAGGACAATCAATCCAAGTATGATTTGATTTTGATGTGTGCAGCAAAAGATTTAAGTTAGGTTGTTATGTGATTTGATGTGTGTATTTAAGTTATGCAAGACTTAATAAATCACACACGGTTTAGCTTGATGAAAGCATTGGCGAGTTCACCATCTCATGACTCGGGTCTTTGAGTCAGTGAAAGATGACATTGCAGAAGTTGTGTGCTTGGTGCATCCGAATGACCGCCGGACGAGGAGCGTATAGAGTGAAGCTAAAGGAATCAGACTTCAGTGCAAGACGTGAAGGATGACATTGCGGAAGTCGTGCGCTTGGTACATCCGAAGGACGTAGCCGGACAAAGAGAGCTTCGGCGAGGGACTTCATGGGAGATGAGAGTTGAGCGATTGTAACGGTAGCTCATTGGTGAACTTAACCGAATGGCCAAGTCAAGTGTCGGACTCTTAAACTTATGTTTGAGATTTTACTCGACGTTTGGATAAGTCGGATGCTCAAACATGAGTTTGAGATTTCTACCCGACGAATGAAAGTGTCGGATGCTCAAACAGGAGGTTTGAGGTTTATCCGACCGTCGGATGCTCAAACAAGTATTTGTTTGAGGTTTTACCGACACCCGATCCAACTTATAGATATCGATCATTGCTTTGAGTCGGCCGAATGTCGCAGTGTTCGCCAGTGTTTCGGCCTAGCGATCGCCAAGGAATGATCGATTCTGAAAGTGGTCGCAGGCGTAGAACCTCCGTGCATCGATCGATCAATCTCGGCGTGATCATTGTCAAGGCTACCGTTGGACGGTGACAACGACAAGTCAAAAGTCGTTGAAAGTCGGTCATTAGAGCGGCAGTCGATTGATGGAATGCAACAGTCGACTGTCGTCTGCCCAACAAGAAGAAATCTCTTCTCTCTATAAAGAGAAGGGGTGAGGGCCTTGGGGATGTTAATGCTTCTACTTCTAAGTGCTCTACACGGTTTTCCACTCTTCTTCTTGTGCTTATCTCTATTCTATTGTAAGAGGGAGTGAGTTCTTGTAAGAAGGTTTACCCCCACCTTGCTTGGGCTAAAGGAGAGACTAGTGATTGGATTTGAGGGAGTGATTCGCCATATGAATCGTCCGTGGATTAGCAACAAGGGTCGTGAACCACGTTACATAATTGTGTTAGCGATTGCTTTCTCTCTACTTCTTTTATTAGCTTAATTGTCTTTACTTTAGCATTTTTATTATCTATATTCCATTGCGCTAACGATTATCTTAGATGATTAAGACGAACGAAGTCCATCGTACACGAAAGGCTATTCAACCCCCCTTCTAGCCGAGCCATGATCCTCCAACAAGTGGTATCAGAACGAGGAGCTTGTCGACGGACTCATCGCCAAAACAAGCACGACAACGAAATGGTCGGCTCAAACATTCATCCATCTAAATTCGAAGGTGATCTCTCTTGATGGAAGAAAAGAATGAAGGCATTCTTTGAAACCGATTTCGATATCATGCTTATCATGGAAAACAGTTTCGAAGTTCCTAGGGATGAAGAAGGGAGACTACTAGAGAAATCGAGATGGACTAAGAAGCAAAGGAAAGAGCACCTTACAAATTCGAAAGCTAAACACTATCTATTCAATGTGCTCCCTCAACAAGAGATCAATAGAATTGGAGAGTGTTCTAGTGCCAAGGAGATGTGGGAGAAGCTAGTGGAGCTTCATGAAGGCACATCCGAAGCCAAGCTAGCAAGAAGGGACCTCCTCCGCTTTCAACTAAGTAACATCAAATTGGATAAAGGAGAAAAGATATTTTCACTACATTCTAGGTTTAAAGAGATCATTAATGGTTTATCAAGTATAGGTGAGAAGCTATCGAACCGAGATATGATCATGAAGGCGATTGATGCATTCCCCCGGTCCTCAAAGTGGAGCTCTATGGTGGACTCATTTTAAATTTCAAGGAATCTAGAGGCAAGTACTCTAGAAGAATTCTTTTCTACTATGGAGCTTCACGAAACTAAACTTGAAGGTATAGTAGAAGAGCCAACAATTCAATCAAGGGGGGTGGCTCTAGTAACAAACAAAAGGAAGAAGAAGGAGACTCCACCCTCCTCATCGGATGAAGAATCTTCCTCATCAATGAATAGTAATGAAGAGGCTTACATAGTAAGAAAGGTGAGACGTACATTGAAAAATTTTAAATTTAACGAGTCTCATGATAGGAGGAGAGTCATTTGCTACAATTGCCAAGGAGAGGGACATATGAGGGATGAGTGTCCCCAATTAAATAAGAGCAAGGAAGAGAAGAAAAAGGATAGCAAGAAGAAAGGCAAAAAGAAAGAAGAGAAGAAGTCAAAGGAGAAGGAGAAGAAGTCAAAGCCCCGGAACCTAAAAGTTACATGGGACGATCCATCATCATCATTGGAAGAAGAAGAGATCGTCTCCCATTTTGCATTAATGGGAATGAATGATGTAGCCTCCACCTCATCCGAACAAGAAGAAACAAACTCAAGTGAAGAGGAAAGCTCAAGTGTAGGGGGAGTATCATCCTCATCGGAATCGGAACAAAAGGATTGAGTATGTGAGGTAACAAATCTCCCTCCCAAAAAGATTATTTCAATGATTACTAGCTTTGACTAAGGACTTATTTAGGACTAAAAAGAAAAACAAATGCATGCAAAATTAAATTAAGGTTCTAAAAGAAAATTTGAAAAATTCATGCTCACATGATACTGCTATTTATTCTAGTAGTAATGATGCATGTATTGAAGAAAATAAGACTTTAAGAGAAAAGGTAGATTTCCTTACTAAGGCCCTAGAGAAATTCATAATTGGCTCCAACACCCTAAACATGATTATTGGGAACCAAAGGGCTAGTTTCAACAAGAGCTTAGGTTATAAGGGAACCAAAAATGTAAAAGTCTACCATTGTTTGATTGCTAAAGGGCAAGCTAAAACAACCATAGTAGCTAAGAAATGAATCCTAAAGGAGTACTTGGTAAACCCCATTGGAAAGAATTTATATTGGGTTCTCAAGTCCATCCTTAGAGGTTAAAGAAACCTAGGATAGTCAACCATAAGTGGACTTATTTTATATCATGTTATTTGGTTGACTTATGATGATGTGAGTGATAGTTTTTTTTACTTATGATATCGGGTGATAATGTTTAAATCATGATGTGCAATTATGGATAATTTTTGTTTTATGATCATGATGGGTGTTTATGGATGATACTTAACCTAGATAGAATTGTATGAAATTTATGGTTAAGTATAAATACCTTTAGTTACATCTCACATTCACCATAAGACTAACTTGATTGAAAACATAGCAATGGGTGAGATGTTTAGGTTGATACATATGACTCACTTATGCTTATGACATTTTGATGGGTCATTAGGTGTATCACAACATAGCGATCATAGACCAACTATGCGAAAAACAAATGTTTAATCAATGGACATATTGTCTATAGATCATAGTTAGATATTTTAAATGATTTAAAACCATTTAATATTTTGCAAACAGTGAATTGATGCTTTAAAATAACTTAAGGCAAAACTAGGTTTCAAAGTTGGTAAAATGATTGAAGGTTTTTACAACTTTTGAGTTTTTGCCAAATGTTTGAAAAATAAATGCATTTTCATGAAAAATCATTTTTCATTGATAAAGAGACTCATAAGAAATGTGTTCCTCAAATTTCACAATTTTTTGAATTTTCTGAAAATTTTAATGCGTTTCTGAACTTGGGTTCGGAAATCAGAAAAGATTGATTTTCAAGTACTAATGATCAGATATGGACTCGTGATGGAGTCGATGTGAGCACAAAGACTGATTCTGGTTTTTCAGATAGATTTTGGTATTTCTCTTCCTTTAGACTTTGATGTCATGTTGTATAACATATATTAGATGTTTTTGATAGTGTCAAAGGGGAAGAAATGTGAGAGTTTAAGTTAATCATACTAGGGGGAGAAAATAACATGTGTTAAGAGGGAGTTGCATCTATAAGGGGGAGCATTTGATACTTACATTTGTTTTACATGCTTTCCTTCTTTATGTATTTGGTTAATGTTTTACTTAACTTAAACGGACTGTTACACATCAAAAAGGGGGAGATTGTTAGGGCAATTAACACAAGTATGGTTTCTGTTTTGATGTATGGCAAAGGTTTGTTAGGTTGTTTATGTGATTCGATATGTGTGTGCTGTGCATGACTTAGTAAATCACACACATGAGTTATTTGATGAAAGCATCGTGAGTTCACCATCTCATGGCTCGGTCCTTGAGCTCATGAAGGATAAGATTGCGTCGGTGCTGTTACATCCGAGGGACCGCTGACGAGGAGCATGGAGTGAAGCCAAGGAAGCGTTTAGGACAAGACGCCAAGGATGACATTGCGTAAGTCGCACTGTGCATCCGAGGACGGGCGACGAAGAGAGCTTCATGAGGGACTCACGAGACGAGTCGAGCGATCAGAACCGATTATAGCGGTGGCTCGTAAGTGAACTTAAATTTGAATGGCTAAAGTGTTTGAGGTTTTACCCGACGTTTGGATAAGTCGGATGCTCGAACATAAGTTTGAGGTTTCTACCGGACGAATGGAAGTGTCGGATGCTCAAATAGGAGGTTTGAGGTTTACCCAACCGTTAGATGCTCAAACAAGTATTTGTTTGAGATTTTATCCGACACCGGTCATTCTTTATAGATATCGATCATTGCTCTGAATCGTTGAATGTCGGTGGTGTTCGGTGAGGCGATCGGCTATTGAGAATGGCGATCATTGTTGCATCGATCATTGCCCGAGGAAGGTGGTGCGAGCAGAACCTCCGTGGCCAGGCCGTCGATCATTCTGAAGCGTCGATCGATTCTTGAGGCAAGCGATCATTGCCGGGGTTACCGTTAGGCGGTGGCGGCGACAGTCAAAGTCGTTGGAAGTCGGCCGTTAGGCGCGATTGGTGATAGCGTCACGTGATCATTGTCATCGCTGCAGAAGAAATCTCCTCTCTATAAAGAGAAGGGGTGAGGGCCTTGGGGATGCTAATGCTTCTACTCCTAAGTGCTCCCTAAGTGCTCTACACGGTTTTCCATTCTTGTTTTTGTGCTTACCTCTATTCTATTGTAAGAGGGAGTGAGTTCTTGTAAGAAGGTTTACCTCCACTTTGCTTAGGAGAGACTAGTGATTGGATGGAGTGATTCGCTATACGAATTGTTTGTGGATTAGTGACAAAGGCCGTGAACCACGTTACATAATTGTGTTAACAATTGCTTTCTCTCTACTTCTTTTATTAGCTTAATTGTCTTTGTTTTAGCATTTTTATTATCTATATTCCGCTGCGCTAACGATTATCTTAGATGATTAAGACGAACGAAGTCCATCGTACACAAAAGGTTATTCAACCCCCCTTCTAGCCGAGCCACAATCCTCCAACACATCTAAGCATGTGAGTATTGTGTTGTGGGTAAGTGTATGTTATATATACTACTACTACTACAACAACAATAACCACCAAGTCTTATCCTATTAGGTGGGATTGGCTATATGGATCCTTCGATGTCATTAGGCTCTATCCTCTACTATATCATCATCTATACTTAAATAAATTTTATCTTGTTTTATTATTGTTAACTAAGTTTTTTTTTTGTCTTCTTCCTCGTTTGATGTGTATATTTGTCATCGTTTCATATCGCATAACTGGAGCATTTATTGGTAGTCTAAGTATATGTCCGTATCACCTTAAACGTGTCTCTCGGAGTTTTTCTTCAATAGATGCAACTCCGACTTTTTATCTAATGCTCTCATTTCTTATTCTGTTCATCCTCGTATGTTCGCACATCCACCTTAACATTCTCATCTCTGTAACTCTCATCTTTTGTTTGTATGCTAACAGTCATGACCCAGCGTTGATGCCATATAATACAGTGGTCGTAATTTAGATGTACTTTTACGATCATATAAAACATCAGATGTTTTCCTCTGTTTGACCATCGTGCTTGTATTCTACGTAAGACATCTCTCTCGATCCCTCATTCGTCTTGCAAAATGATCCAAATATTTAAAGCTCTCGATTCGAGACTGACTCATCATCTCTATCTTAACACTTGTCTGATTCGCCTAATATTGCTAAATTTAAATTCATATATTCTCTTTACTCTCTTAAGCTTAAAACCTTTCACTTACAGTGTTTCAGCGAGATTCTAGTTTAGCATTTACTCCTTCACGTGTCTCATCTACTAAAATAATATCATCCAAAACAATGCACCTAAGAATGTGTCTTGAATGTGTCCAGTGAGTTCGTCCATGATTAGTGTAAAAAGATAGAGACTTAAAGCTGATCCTTGATGTAACCCTATCTTTATTGAAAATGCTTCAGTTAATCCACCTGAAGTCTTCACTCTGGTCGTTACTTTCTTATACATATCCTTAATTAGTTCAATATATGTTACACTAACACCTCTTTTTTCTAAAATTCTCCATATTATTTCTCTTGGAACTCTATCATAAGTTTTTTCTAAATCAATTAATATGTAGATCCTCGCTTTGCTCTATACTTTTCAATTAGTTGTCTGAGAAGATGTATAGCTTCTATTGTCGACCTTCCTGGCATGAATCCAAATTGATTTTCGAGAACCGTAGTCTCTTTTCTTAATCTTTTTTCTATCACTCTTTTCTAAAGTTTCATGGTATGACTCATTATTTTAATACCCCTATAGTTTGCACAAGTTTGTATGTCTCCCTTATTCTTATATAAGAGAATTAGGGTACTTATCCTCCATTAATTAGACATCTTTTTTGTTTTCAATATCATGTTAAATAATTTTGTAAATCATTAAATACCTTATTTCCCTAGACACTTCTATATCTCTATCGGAATATCATTTGGCCCAATGATTTTTCCATTTTGCATTCTATTTAAAGCTTGTTCTACTTCTGAAATTTGAATCTACGATAAAAATTTAAATTTCTATACTCATTTGACATACTTAAATTACCTAAATTAAGTTGGTCATCTAAACTTTCATTAAAAAGTTGATGAAAAAATTTCTTCCACCGCTTTTTTATTTCTTCATCATTTACTAGTACTCTATTGCATTCATCTTTAATACATCTTATTTGATTAAGATCTTTTGTTTTCCTCTCTCTAACTTTAGTTATTCTATAAATGTCTCTTTCCCCTTCTTTTGTATTTAATTTTTTATATAACCTTTCAAAAGTTTAAATTTTAGCTTTATTCACTACTTTCTTAGCTTCTTTCTTGGTTATTATATATTTTTTCAAGTTTTTTTCGTTTTTACAAATATATAATTCCTTATAGGTTGCTCGTTTTTTCCTTCACTTTCTCTTGTACTTTCTCATTCCACTACAAGATTCCTTACTTAGTGGTGCATGCCCCTTTAACTCACCGAGTACACTCTTGGCTACAATCTTCAACTTTGATACCATCTTATCCCATGTCGTATTAGGGTCACCGTATATTTCATTTAATACTTGTACTCCTAACTTCTCTTTAAATATGTTTTGTTTCCCATCATTTAACTTTCACCACTTAATTCTAGGAGTCATGCATATTTTCCCTCTATTAATACTATTTTGAGGCGCATGTCAAATACTACTAACCTATGTTGGGTAGTTAAGTTTTCTCTCGGAATGACCTTACAATCTTTACAAATTTTTCTATCCCTCTTCCTAATCATAATAAAGTCAATTTATAATTTATTATTTTCACTTTTGAACGTTACCAAATGTTCTTCTTTTTTCTTAAAAAATATATTAGCTAATATAAGATCATATACTATCGCAAAATCTAATATAGTTTTACCTTCTTCATTTCTTGTTCCCAACCCATAACCCCCATACACCCTCTCATATTCCTCATTTTTCACTCTGGCATACCCATTTAAATCGCCTCCTATTAAAATCATTTCGTTTGGCGGAATATTTTGTAATATTTCATCTAGGTTGTCCCAAAATCTTAATTTGGTATTTTCATCTAATCCTACTCGAGGTGCATATACACTAATTACGTTCATAGTTTCTTTCTCCACTACTATTTTGAGAGCAATAATTTTATCTCCCTTCCTAATTACTCCTACAATTTTATCCTTTAACGAACTATCTACAATAATACCAACTTCATTTCTTGTTTTACTCTTTCCTATATACCATAACTTAAAACTCGAGTTCTCTATCATCTTTACCTTCTCGCCTACCTATTTTGTCTCTTGTACACACATAATATTAATTCTTCTCCTAATCATCGTATTTACTACCTCTATTGCTCTACCAGTGAGGGTTCCTATGTTTCATGTATCAAATCTTAGACTATTCATTTTCCTATAATATTTGTTCTTATCCAACCTATGGTGTAATAACTCTTGTTTATTTAACACTACACTTAAGTTCTCATGGAGATGTAACAGTCCTTACTGATACGTTACAGTCGAATCCTGTAACGTGAACTCTTACATATTTATCACTACACCTGAGTTCTGGAGATGTAGAGGTCCTTACCAAGACGTTACAGTCAGACCCTGTAATGCATTTCTTCCGGGGAACAATCTAGCATTGGCACAATAGTCTGATTGATCCATTCATTGGATATTTGTCTTAGTTTAATACTAACTGGCAACCTAACGCAACCCTTCTCCTTTATCCAGGCTTAGGACCGACCACGACAAGATTAACTTATCATGTACAAAGTTAAGGGTATGTTATATATATATATATATATATATATATATATATATATAAAATAATTAATGAAAGATAGGGGTGTAGTTGTAAAACTTAAAATCTCTTGGACCTTTTTGCAAAGAGCAATTAAAAGGGTAGTTGAACTTTTCCCGTCACCGTCAGTGAATACTTCTTCTTCCCTATTAACCTATCTCTTTTATTCTTAAACTCTTAACTCCTCTCTTCTCCATTCCTAAAAAAAACTAAAGTCCTTTCACGCCATAGTTTCTCTATCCCGCCGACCCTCCTTTCACTGTCGTTGCCACCCATTAACACCACAACAGTTGCCGTCGATGCCCATCAATGACTCCGCTTGTCATATTTGCCAATGTTGTGGTTGTCGCACCGTTGACGCTCCCCGACAAAGGCCTTTGATTTAGGTACTAGTTTCCTCTAATTAATCTTGTGCATGATTAAACACAATCAAACCAAAGAAAAAAAACAACAAGAAGATGAAGAGGAAGAATAACTTGTGGTTGTTTAATTAGGAGATAAGAGGTGGATTCAAATTGTTTCTTTACATCTTCTGCTTAAATTTATAAATTATTTATTGCATGATCATGGAAAATAAATAAAATTTAGATTGAAAATTTAAATCAAACTTTGATTAGGAAACAAATATTAGTGATAAACTAGTCATGATTTATATCGTTATTTAGAAGAAAATTAATTACATACTCTTTTATATCTTTATTACTCGATCGCATTCTTTTATATTTGTTTAACCTTTTATATTCTTTGTTGTTTATCAAGTTATTATACCTTATGTAAATTTATAAATGATATTTATAAATCTGAGATTTAAAAGTAAAATAAAGAAACTTAGAATAATTCCCTTAAAGAGAATTAAAGACTTTATGAGAATTAGAAGTAAATACATAACGAAAATGATTTTGTTGAAATGGTTGTCTATAACTAAATATTACGATAGAGCTTTGACTCAACACATGTAAGAATTTATGTAACTTCTCAACTAAATTAATAAAGAAACAAATTAACCCTTGAGCTATAGAACTTCGGTTATATATTCTATAAAAAAATTTGTGAGATTATTCATATTAAATGAGTAATTGAATAATTCTCTATAAATATAGAGTTTTGGCTCCGCTCTTTTAAAAAAATAATAATAATAACTTTATTTCACAGGGCGGATTGTAGATTATTCATCATATCCTTATGTGAGGCATCTCACGAGATGGATTGTAGGTCATTCATCTTATATACATATATGTAGATGTACACACATATGATGTATTTCGTATTGGATGGATTGTGGATCCATTCATCCTGTGTATATATGATACAGCTCTATTGGGTAGATTGTAGGTCACTCATCTTTATCTTATATTTATATATGATGTGTTTGTATCAAGTGGATTGTGGGTCATTCACTGTGATATATGTGACACATCCTAGATGGGTGAATTACAAATCGTTCGCCCATTTATTAGTTATGTTAAATTATATATTATAGTAAGAGTATGATGTATTCAATATTGAAATTGAAAAATTAAGGAGAACCAATAGAATTAATTAATGAATGAATAATAGTTGAATTAACAAAAAGGAGTAATAATCAACGGTGTTGAAAATTTAAAAATATAAATTATCTCTTTTGTTATTGACCTCTTGAATTATATATTCATACACATCTTTCCTGCTCCACTTTGCACTTTGTGCTCACTCTCTTTTCTTTTGATCTCTAGATTCGCAAACATGAAGCGATTATCAAGGTTTGATCAATATTATGGTTGTTACTCTAAGATGCTCAGTGATATTTTTGGAGATAATTTCTATCGAATTCATTCATTTTATTTCCTTTTTAACATAGTATGTTATTTATGCATGTTGATATTTTTGTTTTTTATATTTCATCATTCTACATTGAGTCAATTTGTTAATCGTGTCATGGGTATAGTAAAATCTTTGAGTTATGACAAATATTTAGTTATATATTTCTACATCATTTAATAAAATATTGCATATTTATGTCTTATAGGTTGGGCTATGACTCGAGCACATGAGCAAAAAATGAGAGTTGTCAAGATGGATGTTAAGGTGGATGTGCAGATATACGAGGATGGACAAAATAAGAAATGAAAATATTAGAGAGAAAGTCGGAGTTGCATATATTGAAGGAAAGCTCTGAGAGACACGTTTAAAGTGGTACGGACATATATTTAGATGACCAATAAATGCTCAGTTAGGTGATGTGAAACGATAACAAATACACATATCAAATGAGGATGAGGAATACTAAAAAAGACTTAGTTAACAACAATAAAACAAGATAAAATTTATTTAAGTATAGATGATATAACAGGGGATATAGCTCAATGGCGTAGAATGATCCATATAGTCAACCCCACTTAATGGGAAAATGCTTTGTTGTTGTTATTGTTGTTGTATATTTATGTCTTACAGCCTGATGTACCCTTCTGGAGTATTCTTTATGGTTTTTGATACAGTGATGAATATTGTCTAAGCAAAGACATTATCCCTTATATAAAAATGGAAACCTCTAAGTCATGATAGGCTACCACCTTTTTAAGGGGTATTCAACGATGAATGTTGAGTTAACTTAATTAGTTCTCTTGCATGTTAATGTGTGTTATGCAATGAAATTGTGGAGAATAACAACCAAAGTAGAAGGGCACTAAGCTTATGTTGGCAAATTTTATATAAAATAGGATCCTTGTCTCTCTTATGCAGGAATATTCCAAACAAATGAATCAATTTATCACAATTTAGAATTTCCTTTTGCATCTACCTCTTCCACTTCTAATTCTAATTGATTCAATTCGTCTAAACATATAGCCCAATGCAACTTTGAAATCTATTTCTATATTAGTAGTGGTAATTTTTTTGTGTGGCTATAAGTTGACTCAATTTACTTGTATGGTTTTGGTATTTATTTTTTGTGCAAAAAGCCACTTTAAGTTTAAGCAACCAGCTACTCACGTAATAGCCTATGCAGCATTTTAGCCCCTGAAACATACGACACACTAGCTAGTGTTTCTCCCAACTGCCACTATATACAATACTACCAAAATAATTCATGTGAATGAAGTATTCAAATACAATGCTGCAATTGAGATCACATCAAGTTTACCGCAAGAACATTCAACATATTACCAGTCGGATCGAACACAAGATCCAATAACATTGTATCATCTTATTCTCTTATATTTTTCTTTGTAATGATATCTTATGTTAAAAATAGAAAAGGGAAAATGTGATCATAAAGTACGAATGTACAACTGATTGTCTTTATAATATGAGGAAGATCTTACTGTGATAGTGTTGATTTTATATCTGGAGTTTTTGACAATGAAGTTTGTGTAGCATATTCACCGGAGTCAACTTTGCCGCTATCACCAACTTGTAAACCAAGAATTCTGATGTGCTTTCTTGCATTCTCAGAAGGGTACCCATTAGCTTGCACCATTTGATTATTCATCAGACTGCTTTCATCATCCAGTAATGGCTTCTTAAGATTGTGAAGAATTTGGAGCGCTGAATACCAGCAGGGAAAAAAACTCATTATCTACTATAATTCATCCAGGGAAAATATGGTTCAGACCTTATTCTCTTCAGAAACAAAAAGGCTATGTTGGACACAAAATAGCAATGGGTTGTTCTAATCATTTAAAGAAGCAAAAAATCACGGGTAGCTTGAAAGGATATACAAACCATTGCGCAATGGTTTGTTACTCTGGAGGGTAGGTTCAGCATCTTTGGGCGAAGAGCTGCAAGAATTGATTTCTTGTTGCGTACAAGCCTTACATATGTTTTCTGCATACACAGTCAAGAACAACTTGCCAACTCAAAGTTAATGTTTGTTATGCTGCTAGGATGTGATGCTGTCAGAAACAACAAAATTTGTAGAACATAGAATGCTGTGCAGTTTATAATTATAAGACTATCAACAAAAGGAAGAGCGATGATCAGAATTGACAAACCATCATATAATGTCTCACTGCTTTGCAGTTGGCTACAATCTCTGAATTTGGCAGAATCGTAGCTGCAAGAAGCATCTACAGTTTTCAACTGAGGCCTGTAAATGTTATCTGAAAAATGCCAAAAGTTATGAAACAAAACCAACCTAAAATATAATATCAACTAGCAAAATGACCAATTTAAGGCATTTACTTCATACTTGACTTGATCTTGATCGAACAACTCGAGCTCTCAAACACTGTTGATTGCACTTTTGGTAGAGGCTCTGCAAATTTGATTTAGAACAGTCTCGCCTTCAGTTAAAAACCAATAGTGATGGTAAAGAACTATATAATTATAGGTTAAGATGCATCAGCTAATACTCCTGGTTTATGCATACTGTACTAGAAAGATTAATTGAACATATTTACCTGCAAAACTAGTCCGCAGTTCAAAAATTTCAACAAGATGGTTGGGCAATTGGAACTTATTTCCAGTTTTAACACATTCCACAGTCTCAAGGTATTTGCTACTCAGTACTGAACCATCTTCACTCAGCAACATAACCTGACAAGATATTATTGAAAGCTACAAATAAAATGAAGATGATTCACCTCCATAACAAGATGAAAAGAGAATGACCTCATGTAATATCTACATGTTTCGAATATTTGTATCAACAGGCAATACAAATATTCTTCTAAACAAATATTCAGTAGGTCTACATGTTCCATAGTAATATATATTTGGTCTATTTTTCTCAATGTTTAGAGAATATTTCTAAATTTTATATCTGATTTATTTTTAATTTCATTTTTACTAAATAGATTAAATATAATTTGGAGAGCATAGACATGAAGTTAGAGGAGCATGTTGATGGATAAGGGATTGGATTGAAGGACAAGCTGCATCTAGAACCTAATATAATCAAATTCCATGAGAGATCAATTTTGATTTGGACTGGGTTAAGAGAAATTAATCATAGATGCTCACTGGAGAGTGATCAATCTCTGCAGATTATTTCTCCTTGTACATCACTTGAGAGAAGCAATGGTGAAGAGGAAATGTTGGACGCAATATGAGATGTAAGATCAAACACTCTGCACATCATATTTCAAAGTCAGAGGATAGGGACAACAAGGAACAATGTCAAAGTAAGCAAGTACCAAGCAATATCCTAACTCCTTTTCTAGGAGCATCATGCTTCTTCTAGTTTGATTGATTCTTCCTTTAAGGACAAACATTCATTTAGGATTATATTTGTGTTGAGACTTTCATATGAGTGTTGGGAGAGTTTCAAGAGGTATAATTGATACAAATATAGGACTAGCAGAGGAGGCAAGCACTGTTCACAGTGCTCTACTCAATATCAGTATTTGATATGAACCCAAGTGTCATGCAATTTTTTCAAAGCAAATCCATGAGAACTCATAGAAAATGGTCCAAACTCAGAACAGGTACCAGACCACAATAATGCAGCTAAAATTAATCTATTAACTTAAGCTATTTATTTCTTATTAAATAAGTTAACAGATTGGATAATTAATCTATTAAACATAAGCTTAAAGATTAACTTAATTACTATAGTTTAAGCGTATAAATTAATCTATCTAATCATTCTTTATTAAATATAATTTAACTCATAAGATGTCTAAGTTTTATATATATATATATATAATGATAGTCCAGTGCACAAAGCTCTCACCAATGCAGAGTCCCGAAGAAAGGTTTATTGTACGTAGCTTTATCCTAATTTGCAAGAGGATGTTTCTAAGACTTGAACCCGTGACCTCTAAATCACATAGTAACAATTTTATCATTGCGCCAAAGCTCCCCTTAACAAGATGTCAAAGTTATAAATAATATAAAACCAATTTTCCCCTAACCCACCCTTAGCCTAATTCCTTGCCCTCCCCTAAGACATCATCTATGACACCATCATCCCCAAGCAATGTTTCTCACCATGTCAACCTCCCTGTGCAATGTACTTGCAAAACCAAAGAAGTTGTTAGCTAAGTGCACTCACTTCTCAGGCAATGTAACTTGCCTCTGAAAACACAAAAAGGAAAGCTTCCTCATCCACCTCTATTTCTTCCCCTTGCTCTTCATTTCTCCTTGTACAAGTTCGGCTCATTTACTTGTACCTATGTTCACGGGTTCGAGTTGCAGAAACCACCTCTTGCAATGTAGGATAAAGTTGCGTGCAAGTAACCTTTTTCGGAACTTAGCATTGGCGGGAGCTTTACGTACTAGGCTGCCCCTTTTTATGCTATGTAATGTGACATGAGTATGAGAGAGGAATAATAGATTTGAGTAACAAAGCTAAAAACTGGCCTAGAAGTTCACATATATAGCCCGCCTAGGTGCTTTAGACAAGGGATGCATAACATATACGATATACAATCCCTTTACACAATTTGGGTATCCATGCAACTTAGGACCTTTAGATAGGCCATCTATAGACACAAGAAAATTGTTAATGAGATCTAGAAGAAACTTGGTTTAAAAATAGATAAAGGTACATTGTAACTCGAGGAACTAGTCATGATAATTTTTTTGTATATAAGAGCAGCAAAGGAAAATACACATGATCTAGGAGATACTAGGGCAAAGATACGAAGAAAATAAGTCCACTCTTGGTTGTTGTTGTTAGAATATTGTAGATATGATTAGGGATAATTGTTATCCCTAAATATCATTAGGAATAATTATTACTTAGGATAGAATTTTGATTTATTCCTAGGATAGGGTTTGATTTATTCTTTTGAATAAGCCCTAATCTTGTCTATAAATAGGGCTTCTTTCATGTAAGTTAGATATTAATTATTACACAATAACATGGTATCAGAGCATTAGGTTTCTTTTTAGGTTTCGCGTTTTTTTTTCTCCTCTCTCCCGCGTTTCTCTCCCGAACGCACCTCTTCTTTCTTTTCCGCAGCTGCGTTTCTCTCCCGAACGCGCGAGCGGGGTCTTTCTTCCCAACGGCGGCGACAATTTCGGGCAGCCATCTTCTTCTCCGTCGTTTCTCTCCGACACCAGAAACCGCCGACGACGCGACGCCTCCTCTCACTCGCTTCGTGCCCACGCCGGCTCTGCGCTGCCGTCGGCGCCGACGACGCGACGCCTCCTCTCACTCGGCCGCTGCCCACGCCGGCGCCAGCTCTGTTGCTGCTGTCACCGACGTCATCCACGGAACCGCGGGTCTCCGCAATCCGCTACGAGGCCGATCGTCGGCCGGACCGGGCGGCTCGCTTCCACGGAGCCGCTCCGCAATCGCCTCCGAGGTCGTGAAGGACCCCACGCCGCCACCTCCTCCACCGCTTCCATCACCCGCAAGCGAAGCGCCTCCTACGATTCGCCGACTACGAACCGCATTTAAACCATCCTCGCTCGACTTCGGACGGCCGGTGGCGACGCGCCAAGATTCACAACCTCTCCATCACCTCCTTCGAGGGAAGTCCTCGAGGTCCTTCTCCTCTTCCACCGCCGCAGCAGATAGCAGGATCGGTTTCCGCATTTGAATAACATGGTTCGTTCTCACAGAGAACCCGATCAAGTAGCAATACTGTGGTTCTGGCCGCGACTACCTCCAATACTTCGGGCCGAGTTTTCAATTTTACTAACCATGCGACGACACCGCCTCGCCTCGAGTTCTTGGATGGTAAGAACTACTCCTCTCGGGCCTCTTATATCGAGCCGGCTTGTTGACAGATTACGAAAAACATCTCACACAAATCAAGAGGATATTCAAGTGGCCGATCGTTCTTTATGGAGAAAAGTCGATGCTCGGTTGCAGATTATCCGAGCCACCATCCATCCATCTCTTCGGGATGTCTTCCAACTCATAAGACACTGCAAGGATGTTCGATACAAGCTCAACAACTTTACGAATACTTCTCGGCGACTTATCAAGTTGTGATGATCTCTACGACCATTCTTAACGCCTCGATCAAGGAGTCTACGCCAACTTATTCGGGATCACCTCACCTTCCAGTGAGTTCAATGACCGCTCCCACCGCGCCACTCCTATCGCAGAGCTTGAAAATCGGAAGAAATTTTTATGTCTCGCATTATACGGTCCGCCTACGAGATTACTCTCACGTGTTCGTGATCGATCCTCGGGCAAAATGTACAACTACGTGGACTACCGGGCGACTCTCCTTCGTGTCCCTACCAAAGTCTCGACATTATCATCCTCCGCTCCGAGACTCTTCAAGATCGGGTCTCCGAAATAACAATAAACCTCCACCGCGTAAGAACGGCAAAGGACGCCCCGTGTAATCACCGCCACCGACCAGACACACGATTGATAAACGCTGAGTCTCCACGGTCGACCTCCTCAGATCGCTCGATCGCTCGTAGTTCTCACACGCCTTCTGGCCTAATTCACAATGACACCACCTAATTCCACCGCCTACCAACACCACCCAACTCCACCGCTTTCCTACATGACGACTTTCGTGGTACGAGGGTCGACAAGAGTTTAATTCTCACGTCGCTATACGCGCAATTCCTTCACGGGCATATCTCGCCGTCCTCGGGTACTGACTGGGCCACCGATCATATCACCGTAATAGATCTTTTTTCTTCACTATCTACCCTTCATTACTACGGCAAACGGTTCTCGTGACTACCCTGTGTTGGTATTGCTCATTCTTCTCAATCTCTTCCAATTAAGAATGTTCTTTATGTTCCCTGAGCTCCCTTTAATTTATTATCAATAAGCCACCTTGGCCTCTCGATCGCAGGTATCTCATTCACTAAATCTTCGTTCATCAGTAGACCGAGTACGGGAGGATGATTGGCTCTGAACGCTAATCTCATGGTTTATATCAACTTCACCAAAACTCTCTTGTGCAAGCAAGAAAGATTCCACTTGTTATCCATGCTCAATGGGACATCCCGGTCTGATAAGTTAAAACAATTACATCCTAGTCTGTCACTTGTAGTCTTTGTCTTGTAGTCGCCGCTGCAAGTAAGTACGACGTAGTTCATTTTCTCCTCGTGATTATAAGTCGCCACGCCTCCCTTTGCTTTGTCTATTCGATATTGGGTCCGAGTCGTGTTACCTCTACATCGGGGTCACGATATTTTTACTTTGTAGACGATTTTTCCCACAGATTGGTTATATCTCGATAAAGATCGCTCAATTGTTTTTTATTTTTCAATCTTTTTAATGAAGTCAAACACAATTTGTATCCCTCTTCGATCCTCGCAGAGTGATAATGCACGAGAATAATCTACCCGCTTCAAACCTCGCATCTCACTGCATATTACATCGTAAGTCTTGTCCTCATACCCCCAACAGAATGGAGTCGCAGAACGCAAGAATCGCCATCTTCTCGAGACCACCTGACCCTTCTCCTCCACTCTATTTCCTCTTCGTTTTGGGGTGATGTGCACTTATCGCATGTTATCTCATCAATCGCGCCTTCCTCTACTTTACAGTGGTCAAATACCTCATCACGACTTTATCCGGCACTTTCATCCTTTACCACCTGTGGTCTTTGGTTCTACATGTTTCGCTTTACGCCTTGATCCCGGCATTGATAAACTCTCTCCTGATAAATGTGTTTTCCTTGGGTATCCAAGGTCTCGTAAAGGGTATAAGTGTTATTCCCTACTCTCCACTCCAGATTTCATCTCTCGACGCCACGCTCTTTAATCTGGCCTTTCTTCGGGTCTTTAGAGTCATCGTCCGAGTTTCATCCTTCTACGTCAGACGTCTTTGATCCTCCGGAAGTTTCTCTATCACCCCCCACCTCCTCCTCCGCTGCGAGTTTATCGCTGCCCTCGCTCGCCACGGCCAACACCGACTGCCACGTGGAATCATCTCTGGAGCCAAATCCTCCGCTCCCTCCTCCGGTCGTCTCAAATCGATATTCCCATCGCCTTCGAAGGTATACGCTCCACTCGTAATCCTTCTCCACATTATGTTTCTTTGAGTTACCATCGCCTTTCTCCTTCCTATTATTCTTGCTTTCCTCTTTGCCGTCGCTTTCTTCCAAAGACTGCAGGAGACGATTTGCCCATCCGATGGAAACAAAGCATGTTAGATTTAAATGAGTGCCTTACTGAGTTGTGGGACTTGGGATCTCGTTCCTCTACCACCAGGAAAGTCAGTTGTTGGTTGTCGATGGGTATATACAGTGAAGGTTGGTCCAGATGGAACGGTTGATCGGCTTAAGGCACGTCTCGTTGCTAAAGGTTATACTCAAATCTTCGGATTGGATTATGGAGACACATTTTCTCTTATTGCCAAGATGTCCTCTATACGCTTACTCATGTCCATTGCTGCGATTCAACACTGGTCTCTTTATCGTTAGACATTAAGAATGCATTCTACGATGATCCGCTGAGGAAGTTTATACGGAGCAACCTCCGTGTTTTGTTGCTCAGTGAGTCTTACGGTCTTGTACGCCGCTACGAAAGTCTTTATACGGTCTCAAGCAACACCCGCAGTACGGTTCGTAGATTTAGTATCAGAATTCAACAGCTGGCATGACGGAGCGAGGTGACCATTCATCTTTATCGCCACCATCGGGTGCATCTACCTAGTGGTTTATGCTGATGATATCATTATCACAGGTAGTGATCATCTCAGATCTCACAGCGAAACAACATCTTTTCAAACATTTCGACAAAGAATCTCGGCGAGACTTAAATACTTGGGAATAAGAAAGATACATAAAACGGGATCATTATATCTCAAAGGAAGTACGAATGGATATTCTGTAAGAAACAAGAATGTTAAACTCAAAGACAATGACAACCCTATGGATCCTAATGTCAAGCTCCTACCAAATCGGGGAGCTCTACTAGATCCCGAACGATACAGCGATTACAAGAGAAGACTAAGTTACCCATCTTACTCGCCCGAGATATCTCATTCTGGCAGAAGTGTAGTAAGTCTTTCTCAACTCTCCACGAAAGAACATCGAGACGCTGTGATTCGTGATTGCTCGATATATCGAGGCGCCCAGAAAGGGTTTTGTATGAAGACAAAGGACATACTCGAGTTATAGGATATTCTCACGCAGATCGGCAGATCTCCCATCGATAGGAAATCTACTGGTTTTTGTATATTTGTCGAGATAACCTTATTTCTTGAAAAGCAAAAAATGTAATGTCATGATAAGATCCAAAGGCAGAGGCAGAGTATCGAGCTACGGCCATAACCAAATAAGAACTTATACGGCTCAAACAAATGCTCAGAGCTAAAATTGAGACATTACACAAATGTCACTTATATGTGATAACCAAGCCGCCGTGCATATCGCCTCAAATCCAGCTTTTTCATGAGAGAACAAAGCATATAAGTCGATCATTACTTGTCAGAGAGAAAGTCATATCTGGAGAAATATCTACTAGTTTTGTTAACTCACATGATCAGCTAGCAGATATATTTACTAAGTCACTGAGAGGTTCCCGAATTGACTACATATGTAACAAGCTGGGTGCATATAATTTATATTCTTCAGCTTGAGGGGGAGTGTTAGAATATTGTAGATATGATTAGGGATAATTGTTATCCCTAAATATCATTAGGAATAATTATTACTTAGGATAGAATTTTGATTTATTCCTAGGATAGGGTTTGATTTATTCTTTTGAATAAGCCCTAATCTTGTCTATAAATAGGGCTTCTTTCATTTAAGTTAGATATTAATTATTACACAATAACAGTTGTATTTTGATAGCTTGATTATTTTGTTCATATCTTTTTGGTTGCTCCTCTCCCCACCCACTCCACTATGAATCATAGTCTACCTCCTTCCCTTGATCCCTCTCCTCCTCATCTTCCTCTCTCGATTCCTATACTCTCTTCGCCCCACCCACCCCATCGCCAATCGTAGCCACTGCTAACCGCAAGTTGCCATTGGCTCGCCATTAACCCCCAATCCTCTTCTTCCCTCTCCTCCAATAACCCTTCTCTCTTTTAGTACCTCTCTTCCTTTTTGTCACTTTATTTTTGTTATTATCCGATTGTCAGTGCTTAACTGTGGTGTTGTCTTGTCATGTCAGTATTATCTTGCATGCCACTTAACAAGCAAAATGGTGCATTTTACTTGTGTCGAGTGGCATAGCTGAACACTTCAATCCTTGGAATTAAGTAAGAAATACATCCCAAACTTTAATAGGAAAACACATATAAAGTAGTAATGAATAAGATACTCACCGAAGCATAATATAAAGAGAACATTAATTAGATCCATAAATTATGTTGAACCTAGAGAACCCTAGTACGTTGTAAGATGAATGCATCTTTAACAAAATGCTTATAAAAAATCTTGGAAAAAAACATCAAAGTGAATTTAAGATTTTAACTAACCTGATTCATATGTGATCCACACGATAAAAGTCGTAATATGCCATCATGATACTTCTTTGCCTTCTGTGTTATCTGAGTAGTGTATAAAACATTCCACTCTATAGAAGAAAGCAAATGTAAACAAAGTACAAAACCAATCACATGTAGAACAACAAAAAAACTGATTGCTTTTGAAGAAACAATTCAAAACAAGGAAATTTTATAACCTTACAATAAAATCACAAAGGATAGAAATGTAAATTATTTTGGCTTAAGAAAGAAAAGAAGAATTTTGAGAAAAAGAATCTAGTGATCCAAGAAAAAGACATGCAATATCAACATGTCATTGGTAACAATATGTACCGTTGTCAATCAACTACCAACTTAGAATTTCACATCTAAATGCATTACAAGCATAAATATAAATAAATGCTCGGATGATTTTAGTAGTTCATCTCTCACTATGACTATAGTACATTTTAATCCTCTACACTCCATAATGCACATCAAAGGATTGCCTAAATAAATAAATAAAAAAGATAGTCCGGTGCACGAAACTCCTGCCATATGGGGCATCGGAGAAGAATCTATTATATGCAGTCTTACTTGCTTTGCAAGAGGTTGTTTTCAAGACTTAAACCCGTGATCTCTCGGTTACAAGGTAGAACATTTTTCATGATATTCTGATGTTGAGTAGAATATTGTTGAATTAAACAACAAACACAAAAGATAACCAAAATACAAACCTTTTGGTTTACTTTGGACAGCATCTTGATGTTGCATTATTTTCAATCTATCAAGTTCACTCTTGGTTGCTGTTTCAAACACACAAAAACAAGCTAGACTGTTAAATATATTTTTCATAGTAAAGATAAAATAATCAAGAAATATATAGGAATACAGAAAGTTGAGCTTCTTTAAAAAACAAGGAAATGTAAAATGAAACAAGTTGTAGATTTTAAAACAACAATGAAGGTGTACAGTTACATGGCATGACATATATGCAACAAAAGACTAACCCTTAGTTTTGCTGCTGCTTGTAGCACTCAAACTGTTATGCAGTGTACTTGTGAATTTGCCTTTTTTGATTGCCAAAGATAAGGGTGCTATTGTCATACAGAATTAAAATTTAGACTGACATTAATCCATGTCATTTATAAACAGCTGATTTATGAATTCAGAAATGCAACAAATGACAAACCTCTGTTTCTGCAGTTCATCCTATTTAGAAATTTATGTGGCATTTTACTAAGCCCACCTTTCTCATTCTCTGCAAAAGGTACGATAGCTCAACAAAAACCGGGATAGGAGTAAGTAAGATAAGGCTTCAGAGTCAGTATGTAAGAAACCTAACCCACTGCATTATTCTCTGCAAAAAGGTACTATAGCTCAATTAAAACTGAGATAGGAATAAATAAAATGAGGCTTCACAATGAGTGTCTCAGAAACCTATGCCACTGAAACATCCAGTAATTGACATCAGTTCCAGTCAGTTCAACAAATCCGATCCAACCAGATTTGACTTGACCTAACTATAATTTACAATCATAGCATAAAAAAATTTGGAACATAAATTTACAACAAAAAAAGCAATAGGCATGTGTTTCTTTATTCAGCTGCAAATATGTCTAAACATAAACTAAAAGATCTGAAAATTCTGAAATAATTTAAACTGATCAAATGGGAATTTTCCTAAAATTCAAGTTAAGGTCTTCCAATGACCCAAAAATCAAACAGAGTTTGGTGAGGCTTTTCTATGCCCACTTCATAAGGTGAAAAATTAAAATACTAAAACTAGGTATTAGGTCATAGTTCAAAATGAAAGATAAACCTACTCTTTTGTTGCAAGCCCTGAGCCTTCTCATCTAACTTCAAGTTGATAGTGACATTTTCCTCTTTAATAGGAACTTTTTCCCCTTTGAGGCTTCCAATGTCAACAAGATGGGCTTCAAATGTCAAAGTTCCACCACTTTCAATCACCTCACCTTTCTTCAGGAATCGACTATCTATGAGCTTTTCACAATCATCATATAACAAAACCTGATAATGCAAGGACACAATCTATGAGCTTCATATAACTGTATATGGACACAGAAAAATGCTAATTGACTTGTCATGCACCAGATCAGTCACAACAGACTGATGCAGAAGCTTTTCCTCGTTAGCAGATAAAAGTGATTCAAAGCATGAAGAGCGCTCCTAGAAGCTAAGTTTAAGTGTTGATTGCGACGCCATAAATTATCTTTTTAAACATAAAAAAGAAAACAGAAATACACAAGGATGCACACAAACACATAGACAGATGCACGTATTCATGAATTCACGCAGAAACCTAAACACAACAACCGTGTTTACTGGATATTAACTAAAGTATAAAGAAAATACAGGAATAAATGGCATCGAGAATGCGACTCCAACAAGGCTACATACCTTGTCGCCTGAATCGCTAATCTGTAGTATGCCATCGTGGTAAGTTTTTCTCTTCTGCTTCAGGTGCTTCGTATACGTAACAATCCATTTCCCAGAATATGTCATATATTACCATGCAAATGAATTGCCACACTCGCTCACTTAAAACACCCCCACGATCTGACCAAACGAAGTAGCGATGAAGAAAGTAGGAAACAAGAATCCTTCGCGACGAGTCTAAAAAAAAAAACATACAATTCCAAAAATGGGCAAGGGTTACGTCACCAAAAAGAAACGAGGAACGAGATTCGAGGAGGAAAAAAAACAATCGAAACAAATAAAAGTGAACGGAAGTTCAAACGAGATAGACCTAGGGTTCTCGAATAACCAAGCGATGTAGTCGGCAGCAAGTGAAGGAGGAGCGCCTGCCGAAATGCCGATCGCCTCCCTTCGTCAGTCGCCGTGACCGTCGCCGTCGGCCATAAGAAAACCAGCGCTGACCCCTCTTTTTTTTTTTTTTTTTTTAATTTAAAGGGTACGCACGGCGCCTTTTATATAATGTCTCGTTTTACATAAATACCCTAAACTCTATATTCTACTAAATTCTTTTTAGACTGATGCCCTCGTTTAATTTCATTAATTTTTTTTATAGCAGTATGTATCCGAGTCATCCGACAACGGATAATTCCTCATAAATGTGAAAATGTCATTTCTCTATACACTAGTCATTAGTCTCAAGCAGAGACAAATCTAGAATTTTAATTTTGGAAGGGTACATACTAAGTGATGAAAATAATTATTATACACATTATAAATTTTTTAATTAAACCACACAATAATTAAAACAATAAATAGAATACACAAAATTAATATTAATATGTTAAAAAACAAGAAAATTTTAAAGTTTTTTAAAAGATATATTCAATAAAGTATCATATACAATTCTCTAACTAAAAAGAATTCGACATAATTTTAAATTTTCGAAGTCTTCAATGATAGTTTCTATGTTTACATTTCTAACAATGTCTCTCTCAATATATATCATTAACGCATCTGAGAGAAAAGCATCCTCCATTTTGCTTCGAAGTCTTATTTTTACGATATTCATCGCAGAAAATGATCGTTCTGTAGTAACAGTGGAAACCGGAAGAGTAAGCACAAGAACGATGACTCTAAAAATGAGATGGTACATAACAGATTTGTTTGTCTTCACCAACCATTAACAAAACTCTGAAATGGTTGAAAGATTTTTGTAGTCAGGCCCTTTGACTACATTATACTCGTAATGCTTCAATTGTATCTCCAATTATTTTGTTTCAGTTTTTGTAAAATCTTGGGTATAAAATTTTTCAACCAATTTACATATATCCATAATTCTGAAAGACTCCACCGCATTTTGAGGATTTAAAGCATTACTAAGAATGAGCAATTCCATAACATCATCACTAAAGTGCCTATTAATTTTTTGCAATTGTGAATCTATCGAAGCATAAAAAAGATCTACCTGAAATCAGGAATGTCAATATTAATTAACTTGCACTGAATCTATCTTACATTAATTATCTACCTGAAATCAAGAATATAAATATTAATTAACTTGCATTAAATCCGAAGCATACAAAATATGTAACTTGATAATGATGTTTAATGGTGAAATTGTCTTGACGAGGATGGGCTCGACCTCGTCTATTAATATATGGAGCATTGAAATCAGGAATGTCAATATTTCGAAGTTCACAAAAAGTCTTCACTTTTATAAGCAAATCATCCCAGCTATTATCCCCATTTGTTGAAGTAAATTCTTGGTAAAAAATACAAGCTCTATTGCATTTATAATATCTTAAGACTTACTTTGTAAAGTCTGACAAAGAATATCTGTGATCCTCATAATCTCTTTCATAAGATGCAAGATGAATACAAACTCAAAAGAAATCATTTCATCATAAACAGATGTTGCATCTGCTCGTTGAGAAGGAAGCTCATCCTCCATAACCTTGAGCAATACCATACATGATGCACTAAACATCTTAATTAGGCTTGATAAGGATCTCAAATGAGAACTCCAGCACGTATCAGCAGCTCACTGTAAAATACCCATCTGGTTAAGTCCACGCCCCGTCTCGAGTTCATTAATAAAAATCAAATGTACAATGTCATCTGCTTTAGCATTCTTCAATTCATCATTACACTTGCATGAAGAACCAACAATATTAAATATAAAAGTTAATTTGTCAAAAATTTGATGAATATGTGTCACATTTTTTGATGCTGCAACTAAAACCAATTGTAACCGATAAGCAAAGCAATGAACATAATAAATACTTCTACAATCTTTTATAATCAAAGCTTGCAATCCATTAAACTTGCCCCTCATATTATTAGCATCATCATAGCTTTGACCTCTAATATTTTGAACATCCAAATTGTAGTAACCCAAAGCAGAATATATAGCATTCTTTAAAGTCAAAGCTACAGTATCAAATACATGAACAAAACCAAAAAAGCATTCTTGAATGAATCCATTAATATCCACGAACCTCAGTACTATAGACATTTGATCTCTTTTTGATTCATCTTAGTTTCATCAACGATTATGCAATACTTAGCAACTCTAATTTCTTCACGAATTGTATTTTTTACTCTCACTGAAAGCACATGAAGTATTTGTTTCTGAATATCGTGACTTTGAAAGTTCATCATTGTATATGGTTAACACATCTAAAAATTCAAGAAAATTACCACGATTAGATTAACTACATTTCTCATCATGACCTCTAAACGGAATTCCTTGAAGTGCAAGCAACAACAACACATGTATGTGAGCCTTTGATCGAAGACGATTAGTTGCGACTTGTTCGACATTAAAATTGTCGAATCTCCTTGATATATGTTGTGGTTGGTTCATCAAATCCTCACATGCCTTTTCAGCATTACGATTGAGTAAAGATACATTATCTTTCCCTATATGACCTAGGAAAGCACAAGCTTTTCTATTTTGAACTTTCTTCCAATTATTAAATCCATAAACAATAAATGTAGTGTGATTTAAGCATCCTGATGGCTTATTGAAGATAAAACATGAAAAACAATATACTTTATCTTTAGATGGTGAATACTCCAACCAAGGAAATTGTTCATATCAAGCAGATTGAAATCTTCGAGGGTGTTTGACATTTTTATTTAATGGGTATTCTCGAAGAATAGGTTGATATACCTTCAGATTCAAATAAGCTCGACGAATCTCCTCTTGTTGGTTAGGATGATATTCCCAAATTTGTCGACGCAATCATGGATTACGCTCTAAAGAATTGAGATCAACATCTTCAGTTTCTGTATTTTTGAATCTTTTAGGAGAAATTTCATATGGAAAATCATTGTTATTTGATCTTGTTGATGGGGTTACAGGAGTAGCTGGATCTAGTTCATTTGCTCTTTTCTTTTGAAAAAACTTATCAATCGTAATATATTTTTCCATTTGAAATATATGAAGTATGTGATAATAAAAAAAAATCAAATTAATTCAAATAAGTGAATAATAACAATAACATTAAATCAAACATTAAGTCAGATTAATTATTTTGTTAAACCGAATTATATTAATTATATTAAATTGTTAACCCAATTAATTCAATTAGACATTTAATTGAATCCAACTCTATTAACTTAATTAGATTTATTTAAATCAATTAATCCCACGAATTAATCACAACTTAATTACACTTATACCAAACTAATCAAATAATTAATTGATAATTTCCAACTTAAATGAGATTTAATTATATTAATGGGATAAAATCATATTAGTCAATTAATAGGTTAATTAATTTAATATCAATTAATCAATTAAACTCAAATTTAATTAATCTAACACTAATTAATTAAACAAAATAATTAATCGAAAGTAATTAATCAATTAAACTCAAATTTAATTAATCTAACACAAATACATTAATTATTCTAAATTAATTAACTTCAAATTTCATCAATCTAATTCTAGTTAATTAATTAAATAAATTAATTAATCTAATCCAATTAATAAATTAACTCAAAATTTAATTAATTAACTTAATGCTAATTAATATATTAAAACAGATTAAACAATATAAGGCAATTAATCAATTAAAATAGATCAATTAATCTAAACGTATCAATTAAACCTCAACGTTAATTAATCTAAATTTAATTAATTAAATTTAACTCAAATTAATTAATCAAAATTCAAAACTAATTTAATAGAAAATTAGAAATTTTAATTAACCTAACCTATGAACGTCGATGTTGGGGTCGACGGATTCCATCTGCAGTCGGGACTCAAGCGGAGGGTGACGACAACAGAGTGATGTACACCAGCGATGCGTCCGAGGTGTTCCTGAGCGACTGCAAGCGTTGCACAGCACCACAGAGAAATAGCTTCGGCGATCATGATAGGACTATGCTCATGAAGCGAAGACGGGTGGTGGCCGACGATGCGACCGGCAACATCAACGACGCAGTAGATGTAGCGGTGGTCGATGGGCTCGCGACACGTGAGTAGTAGACGAAAATAAATTAAAGGTGCGCAGCGGTGAAAAAATGTGAGGAAAGGAAAAGAAACTTTTGGTCAACGAAGCACGAGAGGTGATTTTTTAAGCAAATAAAATAACGGCGCAATGAATAGATAATTAAAGAATGAATAGGTAATTAAGGACAGCGGAACTTTTAAAACAATTGTTAATTTTAAACAAATAAAATAAGGAAATAGATAATTAAGACAGCGAAAAGTATAACTTTTAAAACAATAATTGATTTTAAGCCAATAAAATAGGAAAATAAATAATTAAAAGTTACTTTAAAAATAATATGAATTTAAAAGTTAAGTTTATTGGGTTTGTATTTATAACGCACGATCTAAATTTTTAGTATTTTATATTTTCTCTGCGTTAATTTACATAGCTAAACTTTAAGTTCCTTAAATGCAATATTAATACCGATGTTATTCTTTTATATGAAAAGTATTCACGTGGTTAGAAGGGGCCGTGACCCCCCTATCCACATGTCAATTCGCTATTGGTCTTAAGGACCAAAGATCTACCGTGATTTATCTCCCTTACGATGATTCGAGAACGGACTGATAGAAGTTACTATGTTGACGGATTCCAATCTTTTACATCACAGAGAATTTATAATTCCCATTTATAATCTCTTTTGATGAAATCTAAAAGCGTTTATAATTTAACAGTCCAGTCCAACTTTTAGAGTCGTGTCATCTTTGTAATATTATTCAACATCGAAATTATATTTTATTTACGAAAATAAACTCCTGCTATTAAAATTATCCATATAAAATTTTCAAAATTTACTATCGAATATATTTCAAAGTTCAAAGTTTTTTTATTTTACCATTGCACTACCTGACTGGCACAATTAATTTCTATGGTTAAGATGATAAAATGATAGTTGTCACGTTTCAATTCCTCTCCCGAGCATTATTTTTTTTAAATTTTAAATTGAACTGTTATTTTTTTAGAGTTTCAAATGCAAACTCTCGGTGCCAGAGTTTAGAGAATCATAAATCACTCCAGCAACGGCGGAGTCAATCCCAGGCTAATCATGGAAAGAAAAAAAAAATACTCTAAATTGAATTCAAATTAAATGGGAAAAAAAAAATTTACAGTGTATTACAGTGCCAAAATATGTTTTTCTCCGGGCTAAAACCGGGGTAATCATGCACTCCAGATCTTATTGATAGAACTGAATACTTAGATATCTAAATTATAAAAAAAAAACACTCGATGAATTTAAAGTTCAATTTATGCACGTTCAGATCGGCTTCTATAATATTCGCCCTTAACAAACACCACTTCCACTTTATTTCTTCGTTGCTCTTAAAAAAAAAAAAAGGTTTTATTTCTTTACATTTTCATTTATATACTTCGAAGCTCCTATTCGTTAAATTTTACTTTCTAACTTATAAAGCTTTGAAAATTTTCAAAATAAATAAATGTCAACTCTAAAAATTTCTTTGCGAATGCGTAGATGCATATTGTACGTAGTCTTTGAGCAATATTTGGGCAACGTTTTTTCTCCTAACTTCAGGAAAACAAAAGAATAAAAAAACAAATTTCAAGCAGCGACAAGAGTTAATAGAACGCCCAAGTGCGTTACGAATGCAAGAGTAACAATCAATGCTAACTCGACGAAAGGAAACAAACTTTGACAGGAAAATGAGCACATCTCCAACGAATCACGTGAGCTCTATCCGGTGTTGATATTTTTCTTTATTGGTATAATTTCGGTTCGATTAATTTTGAGAGCAAGTTAGTAACTGATCCATGAATCTTCGGAACATCTCTTCCGAATGATTTTCTTTTCAAAATTCGTCGTCGGACGATATCGCAATAGATTATCGAACTATGTACGTTATTCTATGAAATATCTTTTCGTTTTTACCGTTGTACCGTGCCCATTGAAGCAACGACATCTTCTATCCATGACGACGATGATTAATGCAAAAAAGAAAAAAAGAGCAAATCATATTTATCGATAAGTCATCTATGTTTCGATGTTTTGGGCAGAGGATTTTAGAACTGTCGTTAATAATATTCCGTTGCATGGTCCATCGCAAACAAAGATTCCATCTATTTGAATGGAGTGAGAGAAGGTTTGTTAATTGGAAAAAAAAATGAATGGAAGAAAGGAAAAAAAAATTCTCTATTTTTTTCAAATAAAATTCAAATTTATTTTCCCTTTATTTACTCTTATTTTTTTGTCCCTTCCCAAATAAACCGCTGGGATAAACAAACTACGACCACTTTGCAAAAAAAAATAAAATAAAAATAAAAATAAAAATCCATCTAAGTGCATCAAAGGATTCAGAAATCCTCTCGCTACGTAGTTAAATGAATACAGTTCGCTCGCCCCTATCTACTTTCGAGTTATCGCAGCTCCTTTTTGGGTTGTGTGTGTTTTTCTCTAGTGCCAAGGTGACCGTGGAATAATTAAGTTACTCGTTAATTAAATTTATTTGTCGATCAACAATCCACGCGAGATTGAGGAAATCTAAAGTTTTATTTTTTATTTTTTGCATATATGATTGAAATAATCACTCAGAAATAATTAAAAAAAAACAGCAAATAAGAAAAAAAAAACTAACAAGGCTAAAAGGAAAGGCTTTTTAGCAACGCGAGTTGCTATCCATTAAAAACTCTATAAATCGTCAAAGTTAAACATCGAACAGCCGTCGAAGACGAGCTAACTTTTCTCTCAGAAGTCAGACCCAGTGTTCATCTCTGGCTCGCCCAGCCCAACTGTGCGCGACCGTCGAAGACGAGCATCGTCGGCGGCGATATCCAACTGATGCACCGTCTTCCATTCATTTTTTATCTTCCGCGAAACTCCTACTCGTCGTATCTGGAGCGACGTCGTAACAAAGCGTCGGAGCTCTGCTGCCGCAGGCACACCGGAATCCGACCTCGCCTATCAGTCAGAGGAAATGCCAGAACGAGCGATGCATAAAATTGTTCGGAAAACGGAGGAAGACGATTCGAGCGAGAACAAGGAGCGTCTGCTACTGCTTCTTCGACGTCATTTCGGCTACCCATCGGACCCTCGTGCCGAGAACTTCTGTATTAAAGCAAGGCCATTAATTATATGAAACCGAATCCACAAGCAATCTCGAGTCGATCCATTCTCCCAGTCCGGAAACACTGCTGCAGCGCATTACATTACAATTACAATCACAATCACAATCGAACACACCAAGAAGACTTGCAAAAACTCAAAATTGCATGCACCAAAATCGTACCCACGTGCGCCTTCCGACGGAAGCCTTCCCTCTCGCCCTTCTCTTTCGCCTCGTCGCGAAAGAAAGAAAGGTTAAAAAAAAAAACATATCAATCGAAGGAGAGCGATTCGTGATGTCGAAATGGGACTGCAACCGCGTCACGATCTTCTTCCGAGCTCACAAGCGCAGACCATGTGAGTGTCGCTACGAATGAAATCTCCGGGACAGACAGACTCGGGCAGCGCCACCAGTCCTTCCTCGATCGTGAACCTGCTGCTGCGCGCAGCAGCGGGCATGGCATGGAAATTGTTGGCCAACTCTAGTTACGAATTCTGTTTCAATGCGGCATAAACAAATTGGGCAGAGCACGAGTTCAATTGTGTCTAATCCGGAGAAAGGAGGCTGCCAAGATTTTGGCTGCGCCTTGCGCTGCGCTCCTTTTCTTCATCCAGCCCAACGACTAAACCAAACCAGACGCGACGAGGAAGGCGGAGAAATAAAATTAAAAAGGCGAAAAAAAAGAGAGTGGAAATTAATTTGTTCTGTGAAGGGAATATAATTGTTGTGGGACGGTAAGATCTTTGTGTTCCTTCCTTTGCATTTCGATTTGGAATTTATTTGAACAGAGGAGGTATCGTCCGCTCCCCTCGTCTTCGCTTGGTCTTGTATCGCGCCGGCGTTTTCGTTTGAGCCCTAGCCCCAATTGTGGACGCCCGCTAGGGGTTCGGGGTCGATTGGGAAGGACCCGGAGAGGAATTTTGTCGCAGATCTCCGTGAGTTTGGTGGTGGGATTAGGGTTTTGCATCGTGCAGGGGGGTGGGGGGATGATCATAAAGAGGAGCCAGAGGGCGCTAATGCCGACCCTCAAGCGGTGCAATGCCGAGGTCTCCGTGGGCGACGGCGACGGCGATGGCGGTTGGAGGAGGCGGAAAAGGCGGAGGGAGTTGGAATCCTTCCCTCTCGAGGTTCTGGGTCACGTCGCCGCTGCCTCCGACTTCCCTTACTTTCCCTTTGGTTTTGTGCGGAGACTCGAGCGCTTGGAGGAGGACTCCGCCACCGCCGCCGCCGCCGTGAATTCTTACCGGTGCGGCGATTCCTCATGCTGCTCCGCAGAGAGGTATTCGGCGACGCGGAACGGGCTGAAGGGGAAGCTGGGACTGACACATCAGGAGGTCAGACCGCCGGTGGTTCGGAAGACGTCGAGTGGCCGCGCACAGGTGCTGCCCTCCAGGTTCAATGACTCGGTTCTGATTGACCCTTGGAAGAAGGAGAAGCCCAAGGCAACAGCTTCGGACCCTGATTTTGAAAGTGGCTTTGGTTCAGTGTTGCCCAATTCGGTTTCGGTGTTTGACGAAGAAGAAAGATATCTTGCATGCAGAAATATTGGCTTGAAAAAGTACTCTTTGCTAAGAAATTCTTTGACATATCCCCAAGAGGGTTTCAAAGACAGAAATGAAAGATTTCCACCGGTGCGTGATCAACCTAGTTATGTATGTAAGCCAAGGGCAGTTAAAGAGAAGTCAGCGAAGGAAACTAAGAAACAGAGGAAGACTAACATTCAACCCTATGAGTTTGCTTGTGGAGATGTTGTTTGGGCTAAGTTGGGAAGAGACTCTGCTGTATGGCCTGCAATGGTAATTGATCCAGTGCAGCAAGGTCTGGTACAATCTGCAAGTGCCTGCATCTCTGGAGCCATCTCTATAATGCTCTTTGGTAAACAGGAGAGTGGGAATGAGAGGGTTGGTTAATCTTTTTGTGTTATTCTTATTTTGCCATTTTTATGCTTGCTCGTGTCATATTTGTAACAAAGGTAATTGACTTTTATCAGGAGTATGCATGGGTGAAACAGGAGACTCTTTTTCCTTTCATTGATTTTGTAGACAGGTCAGAATTCAAATTTAGAGGGGGGCATTTTTGTTATTAGTCTTCAAATCCAAGTTGCATTGCAGGTTCCAAGGGCAGGCTGAATTGCATACATCCAAACCTAGCGGGCTAAGGGCAGCCATAGAGGAGGCCTTCCTAGCTGAACATGGCTTCTTCAACATGCAGGGTAATGCGATTAGTTCAAGTGGTGAACCTCCTTACTCTACTAGCATCAAGGAGGCAACTAGCTCCAACCATGAACAGGAATGCCAATCAGATACCAAGGCAAGTCATCGTTTCAGCTTAAGAACACAATACCCTTTTGTTCAGGCTTAGATAGTAGACATCATTTACCCATTATAGAGCTTGCTAAAATTGTTTCTATTGTCTTTTAATATTGAATTGTTTCAGTAGAAAACCTATACACTTTACCATGCTACCTCTATCAATTGTGGTATGTGGTTATTTGATGGACCTCATGTCATCCACCCATCTTTACTACTGACAATCACATGTGCTTAGGGACTGGCATAGCTTAAGCACTAGGTTGACTTTCCCGCTCACAACCACCATAAAGATTTTCTTGAACCTCGAATCATCATTACCTGGAGATAAATTATCCTACAAATGTAATATTTTTATTTATTTTCTTTTCAGTTTACGCAATCAAGGTTTGGAAAAGAACTTCTGTTCAAAACCTTTTTTGTTATTGTGATCCATCAAGTATTTTAGTTTTTAAGTTTCTGTTTCTTTTATTTCTTGTTTATTTTTATCACACAACTTATTTTAAGTATTGGTATTATTAATAATACCACTGTTTTTTCTTGCATGGCAGCCTTTCTAACTTGTGGTTGCCAATGAGATTCATGTTTTTCATATCTAAACATTCTCCCTTATATGCTCCGAGATCAACCAATATATTGGGATTAATAACGCATGTTTCTCTTTTTAGCACTTGTTATTTTTCTTCTTATTAGTGGATCAGAGATGTAGCTTATGAGTGATATATGGTACGGTTAAAGGCTCTCAATTTTTTTTTTCTACATGGTGTGAATGAATCACTATATACTGTGAATTTAAATTCAACCATATTTTTTTTATCTATCCTTGAGAACTTTTCATTAATTATCCTGTTGATGCAATTTTGTTTCCTCTGAATAGTTATCTACCCCAAAACGATACTGTGGAGTATGCAAGAAGATTTTGAATGATAAAGTTGGTGGGAGATTGGTAAGTTCTATGCCATAGCAGAGAACAGTTTTTTTTCATTATCTGCCACCAAAAAAGTCATTTAAAGTTTTTGGCATTAAATGTTTCTAATTGCACTTTCATTAATCTGAAATTTGTTCTTGTATATCTGGTTTGTTGTTGGAAAACCTACAAGGCATATGGGCTATTGAATTTTTCCTTTTTGATTGAAGTTCCAAAACTCTTAATGATGTTAAATGATGTGAAAATGAATTTCATCAGTCATGGACTCATCTTGTCATTGTTTTACATCTGTAGAACAATTACTTTTGCTCCAGCTGCAAATCAAAGTTTGCGCTATCAGATACAGAGAAGAATTACTTACAAATTAGGTGGGTACCTTACATCTTAATTCCTGGCAAAATATGAACCATGCTATTTAAATTTTTTCATTCTGAGTTGCAGTCATAAGAGTGGGAGAGACACCAAACTAGTGTTTGATAAAGTGACAATTTGCTGTTTTGGCATGGAGGGGATATACTTGCCGGAGCTAAACATGTAAGCATCTTGTCTGATTTATGACAAAACTTGATCAATCTGCTCGACGGTTCCAACTTAACTCAAGATTGAGCTGAAATGCCAAATACAACTCTAAACACATGTTTCTTTTGGTCGCAGAAACCTCTGGGTAAACTCACCCATAAAACAATCGAAGTTATACTCTTGTAATCTCTTCACTCACATATGTTCAAGAATTCAATTCAACAATCTACTTGGTCATATGAGTCTTGCTTCACGATTATTAGTTTCTGGTCAAGCTTGACCTCTTGGGCTTCCAATCATTCTTTTGGTCAGCCTGGAGCTTTTGGACTTCTTGTCAATCTGTCAAGCTCCTGGTCGACTATAATCTCTTGGACTTTCAATCAACCTCTTCCTGTTGACCTTGAGCTTTTGGACTTCTTGTCTTTGTTATTACGTCTTGTTATACCTGCTATAACTTAAGGTGTACTCTTGCTGTAGGTCATCTGAGACTTTTTAGCACACTGGTTCTCCAAAAATTAAAAAGAAAAAGAAAAAAGGAAAATGCCGTGTTCATTATGACTCTTTTAGCTGACCCACCTAGTGGGATAAAGCTTTGTTGTTGTTGTGTTCATTATGACTCTTTACCTGCATGGGTTTGCTAATTAGTTTTTTTTTTTGTTTTTTTTTGCATCAGGTAGACCACAATGTTGCTTTATTTATGCTCGTTCTGTTTGTAATAGTGTGTTGTTGCTTTAATCATCTATATTCCATTTATTTTCTTATTCGAAATGATTTATGGTTCTACTGAGTATGCACTCTTATTTGGATCATACTTGTGATATATTTCCTTCTGCATTTTGCGCAGTGTTTCATGCTGCTGTAGCTATTGCAAAGGGAAGAAGTTTATGCTTTCTGAATGGGAGAGACATACTGGATCAAAAACTAAAAATTGGAGATCCAGTGTCAAAGTTAGAAGTACAAATATGGCACTGGGAAAATGGGTTTGTGCTTAAAAACTTTCCAGTCATAGTGATAATGATATTGTTTAATAAGACAATATTTCTCTGATTGGCCAGATGTGATTTGCTCAATTGCACTATTAACTTGTGTTGATTGAGATCCATGAATATAGAACACCCTATAATTTGGCAGTGCTACAAAGACAAACTGTCTGAATGAAACAATAGCATAAGCAATTTTAACAAACATTAAGATGTCTTAATTTGCAGTTAGATCGTTATCATTCTAATATAGTTTCCGCAAATCACACTAAACGGGCATCTGCAAAAGAAAGGAAACAAAAGCTACTTGCTTTCCTGCAAGGTACATTCTTTTCCTAATATTTTTTCTTTACCTTCTTCTGTCACCAGCTGGAATTAAGATGCCTCTTTCAGAAGTTCAACTAAATCCGTAACTGATGGTTCTGGTTTATTTTTTCTCAGAAGCATATGATCCAGTATGCATGAAATGGACAACTGAACGATGTGCAATCTGCAGATGGGTTGAAGACTGGGATTATAACAAAATAATCATTTGTATTAGGTAAGTTTTGATGACATGGCATGATTCTAATACTAGTTTAAAACTTAGATTTCTTTAATAATATACGTAAAAAAAAGAAAACTACTAACATTACTAATATCTTGCTAATGTTAGATGCCAAATAGCTGTCCACCAAGAATGTTATGGAGTAAGAGGAAAACAAGATTTCACATCTTGGATTTGCCGAGCATGTGAAACACCTGATCAAAAGCAGGATTGCTGCCTTTGTCCTATTAAAGGTATCATCATTTGGGCTACTTGATTTCTTAGTGCTTTATAACGTTATAGCAGGGAGCCCCTTAATACTTTATAATAAATGTTAGTGTGTAATGCTAAGTATAGTCCGGTATACGAAGCTTCCGCCAATGTAAGATCTCGATGAGGGGTCACACCACATTGAGTTTATTGTACACAATTTTACCCTGCATTGCAAAATATTATTTTTATGACTTGAACCCATGACCACAAAATCACAAAATAACAATTTTATTGTTCCGTCAAAGCTCTCCTTAGTTTGCGATGCCAAGTATAAATACATCAAATTATTATTTGGTGTACTAAATAAGGATGAGCTTCTAAGATTAAATAATCATTCTATTGATCTCATATCTCTTTTCAGTACGTCAAGATTAGTGGGAAACTTTTTAGGCTTTCTTACCCTAGGTAAACCACGCTTCTCTATTTATATTCCTGAATGTAACTTTACATTTCACGCCTTAATAATAGGTAGTGTTTACAAGTAGGTTCCATATTTGCAAAAAGGCCCTTAACACTTCTATTTAAGCTGGTTGAAAGATACTATGAAAATTTAGATTCTTACATATATGAGTAGATTTACTAGTTGATTATCAAAGCTGACAAATGATAGAAACAAAACGATGAAACAATTTTGTGGCTTGTTCTTCTCTTGGATGACGTCTTTGTGCTCATGTGAAACAATCAATTAGAGGCTCGATGCTTGATTGATTGTTGTAATACAACATCATTGGCTTAATGAGAGCATGCCTAAACTCATTATCAGCTGCTTGATCCAGATGTTCTGCATGTAGTTAGGGACATAACTATATACTCTACCTTTACATTCAACTTGACTATGTCATTTGTATATACTCTACCTTTACACGCAACTTAACTATGCCATTTGCTTTGTTCTTCTAGGAAATTAGTTCATTTTCTCGAAGAATGCAGTAGGCTGATGTAGCTTGCCAATATGTGGGAGACCTGCCCAATCATCATTATTGTATTGTGCTGTGTTACACTACAATCTGATGATCCTAGATCTTAACAAGGAAACTTTTCTGTGATCATTTTTAAGCTATTGTAAAATTCTCAGCGTTGTCTCCTAATGATAATGTGTCGCGTCCTGAGGTATATTTGTCCGTCAACTGGACGGTACCCCCTAGTGACAATATAAGATATAACACTGATACAAAGTTCAAATAGTTGATGTCACACAAGCTATATACAATATCAAAACCAAATGATCGAATATAAGATACAAAATCACAAAGGTGCATGCTGGCATGACTTCAATTCAATTAGAAAACATGAACAAACAAGCTGATAACCACATATACACAATGCTAAAGCTCAGCTTTAGAATAACATATCAAAGTACGAACAACATATATATCGAAATGCGGAACAGTAAGGAAATAAAAAAATCCAACATCTCGATGTGAGGTGGGACCGACTGGTAGGACTCCGAGCATCAAAACATATCCTCAATGTTCTATCTGCTACCTGGGCGACAGAAAATTTAGGTTCTTTGGTAGTGAGTAATAATACTCAGCGGGTATAGGAGAGATAGTGTATGAACTAAATATACGTATGGAGGTCAAAGGGTATACAACTTTATAGGAAATATTAACTAAACAACAATAAGAATATAATAAATCCATGTACTAACCATCCTCCAGGTATAATATACTGAACAAAAATAAATGGTGATATGTAATAGTATAGCTCGTAACCACGTGAGCAATATAGGACAACATAAAATATGCAAATGACAGGTATGACCATGTACAAACATATGCAACAATCATAGCTCAAACATATGTAATATATCACCAATATATGCAGCGCACATCACAATGCATATGCATGGTTACTGCCTGCACCTCGCTACCATGACCCCGATGTATGGCCTGAGTGGACAGACATATGACAACTGCAACCAACTCCGACTACCACTACTCTCGAGTGGAACTGGGTGGCCAGTGTATAGTAGCTATCTAGATATATACCATGGGGTCCTTGTTGCTCGCAACTCCAGCTATCACTGTCTCTGAGTGACTAAGTGGGCACGACAGGACGAGCATCCACCTCCCCTGAGTGGTCGAGTGTGTTCCAGAGGGCTGACACGACTCTCTCTCAACCATAAAGGAGACATAGTCGTTAGCATGCATGCAGTGCGATACAACAACAAAGCCTTATCCCACTAGGTGGGGTCGGGCTATATGGATCCTTCTACGCCATTGGACTCTATCCCCTACTATATCATCATCTATATTTAAATAAATTTTATCTTGTTTTATTGTTGCTAACCAAGTCTTTTTCGTCTCGCTTCTTCCTCGCTTCACGCAGATATTCGTATCGCTTCACATCGCCTAATCGAGCATTTATCGTGCCAAGTACATGTCCGTCACCTTAAACGCCGCTCTGAGCTTTCCTTCAATAGACGCAACACCAACTTTTTCTAACGCCTCATTTCTTATTCTGCCCATCCTCGATGTCCCACACATCCACCTTAACATCCTCATCTCTCTCGCAACTCTCATCTGCTTCATACGCCGAGTCTAGTCCAACATTCAAATTCCATATAACATAGCAGTCTAATTGCTATTTTCAGTAGAACTTCCCTTTAAGTTTTGTGAGGCACTTTACGATCACATAAAATACCCGATGCTTTCTCCATTTCAACCATCCCGCCAGATTCTATGAAGACATCTCTCTCAATCCTCCATCATCTCGCAAAACGATCCTAAATTTAAAGCTCTCAATTCCGCATAACTCATCATCTCCTATCTTAACACTCATTCTCATTACGCCTAATATTGCTAAATTTAAATTTATATATTCCGCCTTTACTCTACTAAGCTTAAAACCTTTCACTTCTAAAGTGTTTCACGCCAAGATTCTAGTTTAGCATTTACTCCTTCACGTGTCTCATCTACTAAAACAATATCATCTGCAAACAATACGCACTACTAGAATGTGTTCTCAATGCGCCCATGAGTTCGTCCATGATTAGTGTAAAAAGATAGGACTTAAAGTGATCCTTGATGTAACCCTATCTTTATTGGAAATGCTTGATTAATCCACCAAGTCTTCACTCTGGTCACTTTCCTTATACATATCCTTAATTAGTTGAATATATGTTACACTAACACCTCTTTTCTAAAATTCTCCATATTATTTCTCTTGGAACTCTATCATAAGTTTTTTCTAAATCAACGAATATCATGTGTAGATCCTCGCTGCTCTCTATACTTTTCAATTAGTTGTTGCGAGAAGATGTATAACTTCTATCACACCTTCCCGCATGTAATCCAAATTGATTTTCGAGAACCACGGTCTCCTTTCTTAATCTTTTTCTATTACTTTTTCCAAAGTTTCAGGTATGACTCATTAATTTAATACCCTATAGTTTTCACAAGTTTGTATGCCTCCTTATTCTTATATAAGGAATTAGGATACTTATCCTCCATCGATCGACATCCTTTTGTTTTCGATATCATGTTAAATAATTTTGTAAGCCATTCAATACCTTGCTTCCTAGACACTTCCATACCTCTATCGGAATATCATCCTCCAACGACTTTTCCATTTTCAGATTCCATTTAAAGCTTGTTACTTACGAAATTTGAATTCTACGATAAAAATTTAAATTTCTATACTCATTCGACCTACTTAAATTACCTAAATTAAGTTGGTCTCCTAAACCTTCATTAAAAAGTTGATAAAAATATCTCTTCCACCGCTTCTTTTATTTCTTCATCATTTACTAGTACTTATCAGATTCATCTTTAATACATCTTATTTGATTAAGATCTTTTGTCTTCCTCTCTCTACTTTAGCTATTCTATAAATGTCTCTTTCCCTTTCTTTTCAGATCTAATTTTCGATATAACTGCTCAAAAGTTTGATCTTAGTTTAGTTCTTTCGCTTTCTTAGCTTCTTTCTTGGCTATTGTATATTTTTTCAAATTTTCCTCATTTTTACAAATATTTAATTTCTTATACGCTATTCTGCTTTTCCTCGACTTTCTCTTGCACTTTTCCATTCCACCACCAAGATTCTTTACTTGGTGGTGCGTGTCCTTCGACTCACCGAGTACACTCTTAGCCACTATTTTCAATTTTGATACCATCTTATCCCACGTTGTATTAGGGTCACAGATATGTCATCTAATACTGTACTCTACCTTCTCTTCAATATATTTAGTTTCTCATCCTTTAACTTCCACCACTTAATTCTAGGGGTCGTGTATATTTTCCTTCTATTAATACTATGTTTGAGGCGTATATCCAATACTACTAACGTATGTTGAGTAGTTAAACTTTCTCCAGGAATAATCTTACAATCTTTACAAATCTTTCTATCTCTCTTCCTAACCATAAGAAAGTCAATTTGTGATTTATTATTTCCACTTTTGAACGTGACTAAGTGTTCTTCTCTTTTCTTAAAAAATGTATTAGCTAGTATAAGATCATATACTATTGCAAAATCCAATATAGTTTTACCTTCTTCATTTCTTGTTCCAAACCCATAACCCCCATGCACCCTCTTATATTCGTCATTTTTCACTCCGACATGCCCATTTAAATCACTTCCTATTAAAATCATCTCATTTGATGAAATATTTTGTAATACTTCATCCAAGTCCTCCCAAAACCTTAATTTGGTATTTTCATTTAATCCTATTTGAGGTGCATATACACTAATTACGTTTATAGTTTCTTTCTCCACTACTATTTTGAGAGCTATAATTCTATCCCCCTTTCTAATTACTCCTACAACTTCATCCTTTAACGAACTATCAACAATAATACCCACTTCATTTCTTGTTTTACTCTTGCCTGTATACCATAACTTAAAACCCGAGTTATCTATCATCTTTGCCTTCTCACCAACCCATTTTGTCTCTTGTACACATACAATATTAATTTTTCTTCTAATTATCGTATCTACTATCTCCATTGTTTTACCAGTGAGGGTTCCTATGTTCCATGTACCAAATCTTAGACTACTAGTTTTTCTATAATATTTGTTCTTACCCAACCTATGGTGTGAGAACTCTTGCTTATTTAACACTACACCCAAGTTCTCATGGAGATATAGCGGTCCTTGCCGATACGTTGCAGTCGGACCCTGCAACGTGAACTCTAGCATATTTTTCACTACACCCGAGTTCTGAAAATGTAGCGGTCCTTGCCGAGACATTACAGTCGGACCCTGTAACGCGTTCCTTCCGGGGAACAACCTAGCATTAGCACAATAGTTTGATTGATCCATTCATTGAACATTTGCCTTAGTTTAACGCTGGCTGGCAACCTAACGCAACCCTCCTCCTTTATCCGGGCTTGGGACCGGCCACGACAAGGTTAACTTATCATGGGCGGAGTTGCATGTAGTGCGATGATAAACAAAAAATAAATATGACGTACATATAAGTGCAGTCATAACTATGCAATAATAATATATGATCATAATTAGAATCTGAACCATAAGAAGTGCATATAAACAATATCAATAATAAGGATAGTCAAAGAGACTGTATAGATATCAAATAGATTATCTCTAAGATTGAGCAGATAAGTACCAAACGCAAAAAAAAAATAACGAGTGAAGTCAAGATAGTGATCCTGACATTATATCATGTTCATGCACTAAGATCAATGATCTACAAGAGTCAAAGGAAGAACTACCCGCTTGATATGTAACTTGTGCTGATAGTCTTCACGTTTAGATGTCAATGTCAAATCAAAGTCTTGATCTAATCATCCAATTAGCTTAATCAAGCCTTCACATTAATCCCTATCATATCCAATCATCAGATCAATTAACAACCTATCAAATGGTATGCATTTATAAACATCCAAATCTGAACTTACTAAACTTATCTACACTTGCATAGCTTCTTGATTCACGACTATGTATCAAATCCAAACCAAATAGTTGAATTGGAGACAACCGATCTCAATACTCGATTGCATTGGAAGCTAACCCCAAATCCACCAATCCACATCACCTGTAAATTGCAGAATACATTCAATTTCTCTGCGATCAATTAATCTTCGAAGCCTTCATCCACGAACATAAGAATAGTTGCGATTTTTACTGGAATTTGGCTATGTAAGCTAGAGACATCCACCGGTCGATCACAAATCTGAGCCCACGAATCACCATGAGTTGCGACGGTGTCATTCTTCCCGGTCACAACGACAGCACAGCCGAATACCCACTACAAATCACAGATCGCCGTGGAGAAGAAAAATAGAGGAGAGAAATTAGGGTTGGCTCGAGTGATGATAGCAGTGGTGCTGTGAACGCACAGGACGGAGGGCAGCATGCGATGCTATGAGCGCATGTGTATCTCCGACGAAATCCGGCGCTACATCGGCTAGCGATCGAGGGCGGCGAGCAGAGGTGTTATCGGAGACGAGGCTAGCAGCGATGGAGCTAGTAGTGGTTGCGACAGAGGAAGGCAACGGATAGTCGGCGATGGAGAGAAGCAAGGATGGTCGGCGGTGATATAGATCGAGGAGAAGGCAGCTGCAACAGTGAAGAAGAGGCGGCGACTGAGATCAAGAGGGAGGAAGAGGCCGATAGGCAGAATGAAGAAACGAAGAGGGGAAAAAAATCGGGAGGTCTTGGGGTCGGCACCCTTTTATAGCTAAACCTAGGATTAAATAAATTTAACCCTTGATTAAGCTAATCACTTATTAATTAAGCATGCTCCTTGTTGTATTTAACATAATGTTCTATGGACTCAAGAGGTTAGCTGATCTCACTTACTGCAAGCGAGATGTCTGTAACTATGAGGAATTTTAGTTTCCTAAATAGTCTTCTCCTATGCTTCCATGGATTAATTAGTGATTCCCTCTTGGTATGGTTCCTAGCACCCTAACCTCAAGCATATCACAACATACTTCCATTGAGAGATATATTTATTTATCTCTCCCTGCCTTTCTAACCTTTTTGCTTTATGCTAAGGAAGTAGTTGAAATCTCTTAAATCTTTGGTTGGAAAGTGCTTCTAAAGATACAACTTCAGTGATCTTATATGCTAGCATTCCTTGGACAAATTCTAGATGTGTTTACTATCCGAGCTAGCCTACGGGACAGTTATATGCTAGCATTCCAAACTGAAGAATAGTTGAGCTAATTTTCCAAACTAGTCCCATTGTTTTAAGCCAATTTGCTTCTGAGAATGAAGGCCATTATACAGACAAGTCATGAAGGGGATCTTGCTATCATGTTGATATTGTGTTGGTCAAAGACAATTGCTAAGGTAAGAAAGAGGTTGAATTAAAGTGATCTTGACAGAAGGTGCCAAGATAATTCACACTACAAGTTTGAGTATATCTTTTAACCACGCAGCTATTTTTGAGTTGGTCCACAACACCATTAAGAGAATATTAATGGTGAAGACCCGCTTATAGGACACAATAGACTTTACTGGGGAAAGAGCAACTAGCTCCCAAGCGTCATTAAAGTATCCATCTTTTCTTACCATGGCTTGCTGCCAGCCCAGATCAGAAAGAGCCTTTGAAATAATTCAAGGAATTGACTGTGAAACAGGACAAAAAGTATCGGGTTAAACACAACATAAAATAAATAACAAGAAAGTGAGTGATTAGTGCACCATTGAGTACCCTGGTGAAGAGCAGTGGGAAGTTCTAAATGAACGACAGAATTTGGGATGATGGTAGGCAATAGGATGTTATAAATTCTAATGGAAACACTGAAGCATATTTAAGTCTTAGCCTTCATCTATACACGTATAAAGGTAGGTTGTCGAGGTGTGGTTCATAGTAGTACAAGGCAGAGGAATGAATGACAGAGTATCAAGGAGTAGCTCCTATAGTGAAGAGATAAAGAAGAGAGTCAACTTAAAGAAAATTAAAATCAGCAGAGAAAAATAGATGGTGTGCTCAAAAGAGTAGCAATCGTCCCCCCTTCTCGAGATGACAGTAGTTAGGAAAGGTATAATTTATGGATTTGGAGATACTTTTCTCTCCCAGGATTTAATAAAGGATAAAGAAAGTACAATCAAATATTTGTTGTTTAAAAGCAAAGAGTATCCCATATTATTTTCGTGAAAAACATTAATTGTACACCATACTAAGAAATATTTTAATACCATGTCCTATTTATCCATGTAATAATTAATTAGATGAATGGAATATATTATTCCCTTCCTCCAAACTTGTATGAGATATGAGGATTGTAGAGATGTGATAAAAGTCCACAACATTCACTGTAAACTTCCAATAGGAGTAGAATGAAGGTGCCTCCGAAGAGCTGAGTTTTCTGGATGGGCATCATGCAGCAATATGAGGGTGATGAGTTTGTTAGAGGAGTCTTGTATGGCCCTAACATCATAAGTGATCTAGTAGATGTCTTTGGAATCGACGACAAAAACTTTGAATTGAACAATGTGTGTGGTCATCTTCCCGTCTGATTGCTGCAATTGGAAGAGATTGTCGATCACATCATAACTTGAGAGATGTCACCCACATACTAGTTCCGAGGTGTTTTAAACCTGTCCAAATCTCTTGCCAAGAAGAAACAACCAATACCTCTATTAATAAACGTATATGGGCAAATAATTTCTGTTATCGAATTATCCACATTCAGTATCATTATCCTTATACTTACTAATAAAATATTTCTTAGTCCTTCAAATTAATATAGACACTAGCACTAAGATGATGAATGGGAGATGGTCAGTGTAGCTTGGTATAACAAAGAACTAAAAAACCTTGTGCCACCTGTACAAACATGGCTCCTGGTATGTAAAAATTGTATCAGATAGATAGATCAAGATACGAAAACACTCGAGGCTGGGATCAATGGACTGCCAAATGAGGGCAAAGAACTGAGCATTAATCCACGCCTAGCAGCCTAATTGGTCCATAAGACAAACTCAAATTGCAACGATCCATGCAACATAGTTTTTCCTGTTCAACTTCTTGGTAGTGAGTGTCATGGAGCTTGAAAGGGCAAGAGAATCAATGGTAGGAGAAAAATAGGAAGTTGATGAGTCCAATATTTTAAATTGAGGGAATCTCGTAAGGATTTATCAAGTATAAGGGTGCCTCTGGGAAGGAACACTGTGGAAAGGGGGCAGCAGGTTCCTTGCTCCTTCTTGGCAGCTTGCTACTTGTCGGGAGGTGCAGTTGCTTGTGAGTCTTGTAGTCACGATGCTCAAGGAGGCGACACTGGCAGGTAGTAAAAATTTCACATGGAAAATTGCCTCATGTGGAAGGCAACATGTGCGCATGGGAGATGTTGACGAAAATCATGTGGTCACACATTGTTACAGTTGATGTTTGTGGTTGTGGATGAGCCTCACAGTCGGGCATCCTCATGTCACAAAAGGAAGTTGATCAATTCAGGAAGGAACCGAGTCGAGACAATAGATGGATAACCCAATGTGGCTTTAGTACCATGTTGAGATTAATGACCAAGTATTTTGCGCTCCATACTCTAGGCATCCCTATTTATATTTCTTATTTTAAATTTATACTTCATATCTTACAAAGAGGTACTAACAAAGTATTGTGTAGCATAAAAATTATATGGATTTTTTTTGTTTTCTTATCAAATTTATGTCTATTTTTTACCTTAATTTGTTTGTTCTCTGTTTGACATATTGCCTCCATATGGAGTATAAACAGTTTGATTTCAAATTTTTCCCTCATTGGTGTGTTTAGGGGGTGCTCTCAAGCCAACGGATGATGATTTGTTATGGGTCCATGTTACTTGTGCTTGGTTTCAGCCTCAAGTCTCTTTCGCAAGTGATGAAACAATGGAACCAGCTGTTGGCATACTGAATATACCACCAGAGTTATTTGTTAAGGTTATGATATTATTATGAAAGGACAAAAATATTTTTCAATTACTTCTTCAACAGCTTTATAATTAAAATTGGTCTCTGTTAACTTATTTTGACATGAATTTTCTTCCAGGTTTGTGTTATATGCCGTCAAATGCATGGTTCTTGCACACAGTGCTATAAGTGTTCCACCTTTTATCATGCTATGTGTGCATCAAGAGCAGGCTACCGCATGGAGGTAGAATGAAATGATGGTTGTACATTTTTTTTATTAAATATTTAACTATAATGTCTTTGGATACGAAATGAAACATTTGACAGTCAAACAGATTTATGCACAACGCATTATAAGACATCTATCAATCAGATCTTTGCTTAAATTTGTACTTCAAGAAATAAACACCTCATGAGAAAGTGCCCTTTGGCACCTTTGGTATGGTTTCTATTTCTCGCATACGAGGTGAAGTTTTAGCATTAAATAAAAAACCAAGTCTTCGTTCACTATATATACTCATGTGGTGTCTGAAGTCTGGAAGCATGCTTATTTGTAAAATTGGTTGATTAAGGACAGATTGTGTATATATAACAACTTTATTTCTGAAAGAGGAAGAACCTATTCCAGAAGATGCTTCCAAACATAATTTGTACTTTCTAGCTATAATAACAATCTTCTGTCTTTGTCTTTTTGGATATTAGTATCATCCAAGGGCTTACATCATTCTTGAATAGAGTTCAGTGAGTTTACTTTTGTTGCACTTCATTGTAGGGACAACAAATATTAAAATGCTTTTTTCTTGATACAAAATATAGAAGATGTAAAATATGTCGTGATGGTGTGGACATACTCATAAGTGTACTATATTTACCATTAGAAGAATTGAATCAATTAGGGTGGAAGGTACAAGAGGTGGAGGAAGATCTAAGAATATATTAGTTGATAAAAAATAATTAAATTAATTTGAAATTACCAATGATAATATAGGGATAAAATTCATGAAGACATCAACTAATCACAATTGGTTTTTCTTGCATGAAGGTAAATAAGTAATAGCGGAATTATCACAAACAAGAATCTTATTACATGATTATCCTTTCTCATTTCCCACTGCATTGTCTTTTATGCCATTATTCCATATCTGAAGCTTCATCAGTATTTCTTGGGTGAAGGAAATCTTTGTAAATACAAGTCATAGACAAATTATCTCAAACAAGAATATTCTGATTGCACAGATTTGTCTCTTCTAATTTTGCACTTTGTCATCCTTTTTGCTATTATCCCAAGTTATGAACACAGATATGGGCTATTTAATCTGGTGTTATCCTCAAAACGGTTATGGGCCTAGTAATGTTTTAATAGATTTATATGTTTTGTGCTATTGATATTGTTTCATTTCCCAATTTCTCATCTCTTGTACCATTAAGACACATTTTTTATTTTAAGCTATAACATGGGAGCAATTTGAGAAAATTATTTTTTGACCGTTGTAAGGAAGTTGTCCAATTATTGTAAAATTGGTTCCACTACCAAATGCAAGATATGGGTATCTTCTACTACTTTAATTCCTTTCTGACAAACGAAAATGTTGCTTTGTTGATTTAGGGTTATCCCTGAAATAAAATAAAATTCTTTCATATGGAAAGGATATGCTTGGAACCAACAATGCTTGCAATACTTAGGAGGGAGGGGGCATTAGTCTCAATTGCTTAGTCATGTTTATTTTAAGAGTCTGGATTTTCAAATGTATGGAGGCACAATTCGCCATATGCTGTCAATACATACTAAAGTAAGATAGGTTTGCGTTCCCATCCAAAAAACAACAGAGATCAATCTGAGGAAAATGCCATTTTTAGACTTCTCGATGAACTTCACAAGAGAAGTATCATGCAAAGCATCACCATGTATGACAGTATGAGCTCTGTCTTTCCATCTCGAAGAACTAAAGGCTCATTACTATATTTTCTATATTGTATTTTTCTTTATTGTCTGGAACTAGATGAAACCATATGCCTGCACATTGAGTAGCTCATTATTTACCCTTTGTTCTCAATTAACAAACTGTAGCAAAAAGCAATTGTAGGGTCACTTTCTTTGTCTTATTTTCTGAACACTGGTTGAAGAAAAGCTGTACACAAAATAACAGATCTCTGAAATGAGATCTTCATTCTTCAAATACCTACTGATGTTTCCTCATCTAAACCATTTATCCTTGTCAACCTTCTGTTTGATATGCAATTGAAGTCTTATATCTGCCATGCCAACACAGAATATATTTTGATTAATAATCTCCATTTGTGAATTACAGTTGCGCTGCTTGGAAAAAAATGGGAAGCAGACGACAACGAAGATTTCTTACTGTGCTCATCATCGGTAAACTTTTTTACTTTTTCAACCATTGATATTTATCTAAACTGAATGTGCTGTTCAAAGTATCACTTATGTTGGTCAATGAAAATATATACACTGCAATTTTACTTTGTAATTATATATAGCCACTCTTTTTTCTGTTTCACCATAACTATCTTAATTCCAAGCAGTCCTCTGCTCTTATAACATTTTTTCTTATGTTTTGACAGTGTTCCAAATCCAGATAATTGTTTGGTTATTCATACTCCTCAAGGAGTCTTTTCTTCCAAAAAGATGAATCACCATAATGAAAAGCAGACTGGTTCAAGGCTGATTAGAAAAGGCCATCTTCATATTTCAAGCATCCCTATTCAAAATGCTGAAGCACCATCTGTTGCGAGATGTCTTGCATATAGAAGGATAGAAACTGAGGTTTTCACGGTGGAACCTTGTTATGTTTGTTTTCAAAATGCAGTTTATTACTTTTGCAGTTTTTCAACTATTTATCACATAATTCAAAATAGCCCATGTCATGAGTATAATTCATTTTTTTTTATTTAGTTGTGATAAAAGAATTTTAGAAAGATTACATAAGGAATATCTATGTAACAATAGACATTTCTTTTCACTTGAAAACAATGTGCCACTCATCAAGGGATTAACAATACTGCAACAAAAGTAGCAACAACAAGAACCAAGCCTTATCCCATATCAAGGGGTTAGCAATGTTATCAAATAATATAGAACACTAAGGATAACAGTTCTTGTAGTTGGCTAGTATTATAGTCTATATGTAATGTTGAAGATTAATCAATAAACTCAAAGGTATTCCTGTAAAGACAAAGATAGAGGGAGAGGCATTTTTGGTTGCTTGGACTTGTTTGACTTCTATCGGAAATATGAACTAATAATACATTAGTAGTTTTAAAATGTTTGCTAAGTTATTTGATATTATCATTTCACTTTACATCTTCAACGGGTTAAACTCCCATTCTATATCATGCATTTGATCCTTCAACTACTTGTTGGTATGTTGGCATTATTCTAGCAAATAACTGCAGCATATGTTCTTGGTTGATGCATAACCAAGCCCCTATATAAGTTTATTTTTGCATTTTCTTCTTTTCAGAGGAAACATGAAGATGCCATCCCACACCGTGTAAGAGGACCTTCTCATCATTCTTTAGACATGGTTCACAGTTTAAATTCACCTAAGGTAATAGTCCTTTTTTCTCCTTGTATTACATCTTTATTGCCTTAATGATCAAGCAATGCTTTAATTGAACTGAGATATGCATGGCATCTCATGTTTTATCTATCCAGAAAGAGAAGGATCCAGAGCTATTTTCTTCATTCAGGAAACGTCTGTACCACTTGCAGGTAACACTGGCAGTGAACCAGCCTACATTTGCATACATGATAATATTATGGCAAGTTAGCAACTGATCTGCTCTTTATTGTGCTTATGTTTATAGTCAACAGAATATAGTAGAGTTTGTTTTGGCAGATCCGGGATACATGGATGGGGCTTATTTGCTTGTCGGAACATTCAAGAAGGAGAGATGGTATGCTCAGACAATCTTTATGATTCAATTGTCTGAAGAACTAGGTCTTTTTATAACAATTAGGGAGACTACTTATAATTACATTTGGGTATGTTCTGAATCAACTAATTTGCAACGACTTCATGCTATTTTGCCCTTTGTGTGGAAATGAAATCCACGGTTGTAATTCCTAATTGTGGATAAAAAGTAACCAGCCATCTCATTATAGCCACAACACAATCTGTAGCACACCTCATCAATCACGGCAAAAAATGTTAGAATTACGTTGATTAACCACCATGGTTAATATCCTGTGAAGGAAAAAAATATCATTGATTGATTATTTGTGTTAATTACACCTGTTTCATTTTAATTGTTGTATGAAAGTTAGTTTGATGGAATTAGAAAGGAGATAAAATGGGTTATATAGGTGGGTATTATTGTTCTTTTCCTTTTCAAATTTAGGTATTTATCCTTTGGTTTATTCTTCCAGCATGATAGATGAATTAGATGGATCATGTTACCCATCTGTTCATCCAAACAAACAGTTGAAAAAATAAATTAATCATCATCCTTTTGTCATCCATCCATCCTTTGAGTTATCTATCCTTCTAACTAAATAATCCTTAAGACTATGTTTGATAGCAATGAACAAAACGAGAATCGAGTGGAATGATTCATTCCATTCTTGTTCAGTTCCATTAATGAACTGGTATGACTAGTGAAATGATTCATCTTATGCTTGGTCCATTTAGCCAGTTTCATACATCTAGTCCATTTGGTGTAACCTACATGAATGACAAGTATATTCAATTTTTCTAATCCACTAGGCCCTCTACCTTGCTTGGTATGTCCAACATGCTCAGTTTGTGCAGTCAGTGCAATCCACTCTATCTAGTTTGCTTTCTTGGTGTGTTCATCATGGCAAGTCTACCTAGCACATTCAGTCCTCTTGTCGTGCTTGGTCACTTGAATTGCCCAGTCGACCTGCCTCAACCTGTATGGTTCGCCTAACCCACACTTTACAATCCATCTATCTTATTTATCTCTATCTACTATTTGAAATTATAAATAATATTATATTTAATAATAGATGAATGAAGCATATTTAGTAGTTGCGGAAGGAAGCATTCCACCTTTTTTTGTTTGAAAGCATTCCACCTTTTAACACGCATTGGGTGGATATTCTTTGTAATTATCATTTCTCCTCAAAATGTCAATCAAAACATTGAATCACATAGGGAATAAAGCATTTCTATTGCACCCTACCAAACATACCTTAAGTGATTGTACATGATATTCAAAGGCATGGATGCATAAATAGAAACGTAACATTATATGCGCCATTCTATAATGTTGAGCATTGGACAGGAGAACGATTTGATGAAACTAACAACTGGTAAACTATTGTCAGGTTATTGAATATCGTGGTGAACAGGTCAGGCGTAGTGTTGCAGACTTGAGAGAAGTCCGATACCGATTGGAGGGAAAGGGTTGCTATGTGAGCATTCTTTCTTCCCTTTGTATCATCTTTATCTTCTGTTATTTGCTAGTCTAAAATATCTCACACGAGAATTGTTTTTAATATTCTCATATTTTTTAAACTACTGAACAAACTGTTATTTCCTGTAATCTTTAGTACTATTAAATGACAATGGTCTATGATATATTTCTCTCGTGAAGGACTTTGTTAAAATTAAAGGAAACAATTTACTTGGGCGTTTATCCATAACATGGTTAGGCAGCATGAACCAATCAACAATTTATTATAAGATGTATGGCAGTTATCTGTTGATATAATATTCAGAGTAATCACTGACATTAATACTTCATATTTACAATATTGTCTGATCAATTTGAATTTTTTGCATGAATTATCCTCGTTTGTAAACATGTTTATTGTTTGGTAAGTTGAATAAGTGGTCTAGTTCTTGCTTAACTTTTATTCTATAAGGAAAAAAAATGCATTTTTTCACTTCACTCATATGGCATTAGAGAGTTTTTCTATCTTAAAATGGTAAAAAAATGATCACAGTAAAAAATATTTTCCTTTTAACTTGTAAACATATGAAATATTTTGAATTAGATTGCTTATTAATATTATTTTTTGAAATGACATTTGAACATTTGGAAGAATATTTGAATATGAAAAGATTATGAAACATATGATAAAATTAAAAATGAGAAGAGGAGAGGGAAAAAAGAATTCAAATAATCTTAATTAAATCAAACTAATGGTATTTATGAGAGATTTGAAAATTTAGAAGGGTATGTATGCAATGCTAAATTTTGTGATGAAAAATGTCTTTTTTTTTTAGGGTAAATATATGTTTGCTTAAAAAATGAAAATCATTTTTGCTGTTTAAGTTAACTACTTTGTTTATTTCGTTAGAGGTTTCTAAGAGTTTGGTTGTCATGTATCATCAAAATATATCTAGTAATTTTTTGGGTTAGGTTTGTGATCTTTATAGTTGGATATTTCTTGGAGATTCATCTTGCATTTTTGATGGAGCCTACGTAGTTTAAATGTTCTATACGGGTTGTTTGGTTTAACCATAATGTTATCTGTGTGACCAATAAAATCTGATAACTCAATGTGGTCCATGCAGCACCTAAGAATGTTTTTTTTTTATTATTCTTGTTGATCTTCTACAATAGCATTTGGCCTAGCAAGTGTGAATTATCAGTTGTGAGATGGCCTTTTCTGAGACTCTGATCACCGTAAGAATCCCTTTTTTTGCTTAGCATTGTATAAAAAACCAATCATGTAATGGACATGCTTACCTCAAAACAAATAAAAACAATAATCAATCCATGCACTAGTTTTCTATGTATTCTTTTATTAATTCTATCTCTTGTGTGTGCGACACACATGAACACACACATACACACAAAAGACATCTATGAAGAGGAAGCTTACTAGATAAGTTTGATCCTCATGCCTATTGTTATGTTTTTAAAGATTGCACAATAACCAAGGAGTTCTTTTTTGCCCTACTGGCTTTGAAAAGTAGGGAGTACAGATAGAATGATTATCTTCTCTCAGATTGTAGTGTGAACTTGCATGGAAAGCATTTTATTAATGCTGCTTCTCTGTCAATTCAAAAATGCTGAACTGATTAACTGTGACTCTGATGGTCGGAATCTGTAATGTTTATTGATTTTATGAATGGTAAGTGTGATTTGTGTGAACTTACGGTAAACCTTGTCTCAAATTCTGAATGCTCTCAGTTTTCATATAGTGGAAGAACATTTATCTATATTGCTCACCAGCTATTAGACTTAGTTGTGTTGAAAGATAAAAGGCGAGAGGGAGATATAAAAGATCGCAAAATTACAAGTGGATCACGGATCACTTGTACAATTTTGTGTAGCTTTCCCTCCCCTTCCCTCTCCTTGTTATTCATTCAACTAGTGTAAGATCATCTAGATTTACTCAACACCACCCATAATACTATAATATCATAGCAGTTTAATGTTTATCGTCTAATATATTCATTTGGCTTGCAGTTTTTTAAGATCAGTGAAGAAGTGGTGGTTGATGCAACGAATAAAGGAAACATAGCACGCTTGATTAACCATTCAGTGAGCCATATGCTTGATAGGATAACCTTTTATTGAATCATAGCTAAGTAGTGATGACAAAAAAATTGTTACTTCTCTGCAGTGCATGCCCAATTGCTATGCTAGGATCATGAGTGTTGGTGATGATGAAAGCCGAATTGTTTTGATAGCTAAAACAAATGTTTCTCCTGGTGAAGAACTAACGTAAGTTCATTTTTGTATCTGCAAATATTTCCATTTAGGATCTTTCTGTATTTCATTTTTCCTTACACTTGTGCGCTTCATGAGTATGATAATGATCAAATTTCCTGTGTTCCATCATCATCATCATCATCATCATGTAGTTGTTTGTCCCAACAATTTGGGGTTGGTTAGATGAAACTTATCCCTCCATTGAACTGTATTATTATATTGCTTCTATGCAGTGCATCCCCAATTGAGCTCCATACGCACGAAATTATCAAATTCTCATATGTTGTATGCTAATATTATTCCACACTAGCTGTTTCTATAGACATACTTATGAAACTAAATCTATTGTCAAAAGAAAGCATATCACCTTTGGTTGATGTTCTGATAACCATAAACTTAGGACACTATTCACCAAGTCTTTGAGAATATTGTGATCGAAGGCCTTCTTTCCTTTGAAATTGTGTGGCCTTGGTGTCTCTTATTCTTTTTGATGCTGCACACATTAGCAGGATGTGATTAAAATGGTGCTTATAGCAGTAGTCTCTGGTTTGATTGACAAACATATGTCCTATTTGGCCATCAATAATTTTACTCGGAATTGGAAATTCAAGAGAGAAATTCTTATTCCTAAAAATTATAAACTTCTTCAGTTTGACAAAACAAATGCAGTTTAGACTGAAATGAAAAACTAATTGGAATACAAACTGGAATTTGCTTCGGTACTAAACTGATTAAAATGAGTTTAAATCGATCTTAATTTGAACCCATAACCTAATTATTTGATTCGTTTTAAGGGAATTTGTTGTCTAAAATTTGAAATTTTAAATACGATAAAAAAAAATCTATGTCCAATATTTGGTTAAATGAAAAACCAGACAGAATCAATCTAATCTTTTAGTTAAAATCTTGATTTGGCTGCTGTCGTAATTTGAAATTCTAATTCTAATTTTAATTCTCAAGGTTTGTTTAGTTTGATATTTAAACAAATTCGACTTGATAAAATTTCTATGTAATTTTAAATATGAATTGGTTTGGGATATTGGAAACCTCATCAAAATCTTTCCAAATAGAAAAATATGAAGCTCTCTCATCCTTAAAGATGTCTGAGAAAAAGAATATCCTCAAACATTGTACACAAATTTTCTAAACACTATTCCTTCTCTTCATCACTTGGCTGTCTTTTCAGAAAATCTGAAACAGGAAATTTATGGAATTTCCAGGCACTTAGGCCTTATTTCCGCCAGGGTAACCATCATGCCAACCCGTTTCTAGTTGACTACTCAAAATTATTGAGTTGAACATTCAATTGTCTCATTGTTGATTAGGTTTAACAAGTTTTATTGATTCTCAATTCGTACCTGTGTGATGGCTTGCAGGTATGACTATCTTTTTGATCCTGATGAAGGGGATGAATGCAAAGTTCCATGTCACTGCAAAGCTCCGAACTGCCGGAAGTTCATGAACTAAATACTAACGATTAAAGCCGATTCCTTTAAGAAAAGTCCCTTTTCTGACTCCTTGGAAAAGTCTCTTTTCTTCATAGTAGGTCTAGCGTTGTCTGTTCTTATTCAATCTCCCATTATTTATTAAATAAGCTATTGAGAGAGAGAGAGAGAGAGAGAGAGTCACAGGTTTCCCATTCTTTGTAAATTAACTCGTGTAACATATAGTTCAATTGATTTACAGAAGCGAAGGACTTTTCTTGTTTCAAATTCCACTTCTCTATATCCATTTTATGTTAACGACTCTACTTCTCAGTTGTGCCAGTGAGAGTCAGGCGTTTTTTTTTTTTTTTTTTTGCCGAACTTGTCAGTTTTAAAGTTCAAGTTGATCTCAAAAAATCTCCAAACCGTCTTGATAACAGAATGGTTAATTAACACTTGCTGCATAATTCGTATAAAATGCCTGCCAATGCCTTTTATGTTCCCATGATGTTTGGTAAGGGTAATATAATTAAATTTGTAATGTTATATATATATATATATATAATCATTGATTACCAAAATAATTATATTTGATTTCCATTATTTTTTAATAAGAAATATAATTTATATTATTAAAAAATGATAAAAATATTTTTATAATTAAATTTAAGTAATTTTATTTGAATATAATCGAAATTCTAATTGATCGTCCACGATTGTCATCGTTATCATTGATCCGATCGTCGATGTCATTGATTGTTGATCGTCGATGTCGTTGGTCGATAATTGTCAGTGTCATTGGTCGTCGTCTGTCGATGTCGTCGATCGGTGATCATTGATTCGTCGGTTGTCGATTGTCGATCATCAGTCATTGATTTAATTGAAAGAACTAGAATTAAGATATAAATATATTTGATATTCAAATTTTTAATATTTTAATATAATTGGATTGCACAACTTTAACTTTGTAAACTAAATTACGAATTATTATTTATCTTACAATATAATTTTGATTATCCCTCACCAAACCGAACTAACCTAAATAGGCCTAATTGGATACTTGTGCTAAACTAAAGAAAGTCATGGGAGATTCTACAACACTGAACAAAACATAAAAATAAAAAATAATAATAAAAATAAAAGCCTTAAATAAATGAGTCTATTTATAGTGCAGGTTACATCTCGGGCGTCACAGAGAGGTGACATCGTTGTCGCATGAGATGGCTGACAGAAACTAGCTACTTCACCGCTTCCAGGCCGTACCTTATATTTTTTTACAACTCAGACAATTTTTTTTTAAAAAAAAACCTCGAATACTAAAACGCTATGATTATTTTTATTAATGAGATGTTTTTTTTTAAAATAAAATATATAAAATATCAAATAACATATAATATTTTAAATAATTATTTAAATATTACCATCCTATTGTTGGATAGTAAAATTATTAATTAAATATTTTGACCAATTTAATCTTAATTTTTTAGGTCATCAATATTCAAGAGAATTAAGCTATCTATATTTATATTTTCATGTTGAAAATTTGTCATAATATTAGGACTATCTTCATCATTAAATTCATTTACAATGAGAGATTGACTTTTTTCTTTATTATTGATAAATTCTAGATCTACATTCATCAAATAGTGAGCTATTTCTTCTATCGACATTTTATTATTATTTGTAAAATATTTATGTACCATCTAGGACTTTGAATTAATGTACCCTATTTTTATTTTTTGAGAGTTAGATAAAGATATTTAAAAATCATCGTTTATTAATTATATCCAGCAAAATATTAAAATACATTAGAACACAAAAACTATTAAATTATTTATAAACAATTAACAAAAAATACTTTAAAACTAATTCAACAAATATAAATACATTCCATATAAATATATAATGAATGATGGATACTTACCAGGAATTACTAAATTAAAATATATTATAATAATAAAATATAAGTAAAATTTCTTCTATACACAGTCAAATTAATTAATTAAACAATAAAAAGATATGAAGCTGATTAAAAAGTTAGTAAACCCACCATACTTGTCAAGAATATATACATTAATTATAAAGAAGAATTAAAATGTATCTATCAAAATTAAAAGAAAACAAATCAGTGTTTAACTTATTTTTTTATAACTTGTGATTAAAAAGAGTCCAATTTTTTTGGGGGACTAATTAGGTTCGATTAAAAAAAATAAAAATATTTTTTTGAGTGTATAAGCCTTGACCACTTGATCCATCTGCGATTAGGGCCCTAAATGAATAAATTTGATATGATTTATATTCATTCAATAAATATCAAAGTCAATTAAATAAAAAAATTTGAACAATTTAATAATTAAATGAAAAAAAAGAAAATACTTGAATATATATGTGTTCAATTTGTTAATATTCATAAATAATATTTGTGAACATATTTAGTAAAAACAAAATTCATAAATTATATTCATGATCAAATTCATTTATAAATTTATTTATACTCACTTAAATTGTTTATACTAGAGTTTGATAATATTTAAACAAGTTAAATTTAAATAAATTTGGATCATTTTAATTCAAACTTGAATTGAACTTGATCTAAAAGCTTGATATCAATTAAACAAGTCAAATTTAATTTAAATTAGAATCAAACTCAATTAAAAAAAAATCAAGTCGAAATTAAATAATTATTTTAATAATTTAATTATCTTATCAAATAAACTTAAATATTATAAAATTTAATTTAATTTGATTCATTTCACAGCTCAGCTCTATCTGCAATCCCACCTTGGCTCTCTTGCCAAAATCCTCTCCTTCTCAACTATTCAGCTCCATAAAGACCCACCACTTCAAAGTTGATCTCCAACCTCATCAATGTTACTTAAAAAAATTAATTTTCACCAATCTATTTTACAGTCATTATAAGAAAAATAAATTACGAAGCAGATTCTATGGACTTTAACGTGATGATCAAAATACATCAAGATCATCTAAATACAATTTTTTTTTTTTAACTTTCTCCAAAATGGAAGTTAAACTGACTGCAGCAAACTGACTTATATTCCATCAAAACTCAATCCACACGACCGAATTCAAATCGTCGGACACAATGATTGGCCTACTTCATTCGACATCGTTCTCTATTTTTTTTTTTTATAAGCTTCATCAATATCACAAGCGATTGGCTACTCGATTCAAAGAAAAATGAAAAAAACAAAACAAACGAAACAGAAGAAAAACCGCTTTGGCGTTCCAGTGGGCGGAAATCGGCGACGGCAGCAGCAGTCTCTTCCACTCTGTCCACAGTCCGGTAGATCGAGTCAAAGAAGATAGATAATCTGTTCGATTCTGAATTCCGATCCCACACAAAAAGGACAGAAACTGATGTTGTCCGGTCTGCGCGTCCGAACAAGAAAGATGAGTTGTTTAGCGTGGTCGGATCCCATAGTTTAATCGATTCGCGTACTTCTGACGACGTACGCAATCAGTAGCGAGCTACGAGACTGAACCATGCACGAGGTCGATGACGATGGCGATCGACCAATCTCTCGCCTGAGTTCGAAACTTCGATGGAGAATTTTAAGCGCATGCTACAAGCTTAAGGTATCCTGATCAGGGAATGAAATCTGAATATCGTCTAGCAGCTACTACTACAATTCGCAATGAGGCTAGTTAATGGTCCAGCATAGCTTCCCAAATGTCGACGAAGGCCTCCATGATGACGGCGTGGTGGTGCGGCGAGTTCAGGGAAAGGTAGCAGCGCAGGAGTCCCTCCATGTCCTCGCTCGCGGTGCTCGCCACCCGCCCCGCGATCATCTCCGCCATCGAGCTCCGGAAGTCCGCGTACGGGTCGCTGGAGTTCTTCACCAGAGCGACTCCTCTCTCCATGATCACCTCGCTCACTTTCTCCTCCCCGTTCCTTCTGCTGCTCCTATTGGGATGGGAGCCAGAGGAGACGTCGGAGCGGGAGCTGCCGGCGGAGCACATGGAAGAAGAGCTGCTCGGCTTCAATTTTCTCGTCGGAGAAGAAGACGGACGCCGCTCGCAACTCGGATGCTCGTGAGCTCCGCGGGCCCGCGGGACGGGGGCCGTGAGGCGCTGCTGGCAATGGCATGATCGGCCGGAACTTCTTTTGCAGTGACGATGAAGCGGATGCTCATGGCGTTTGGTGGCCAGATGAGAGGCGTCCGTGGCGGCGGCGGCGGTGCACGAAGAGTCGAAAAACATCTGAACGAAGCGATGGGTGAGGCCGCCGCCCCGTCGACCAGATCTTGCGGGCTTGATCATCTCCTCCATGGCGTGGCAGCTTCCCAGTTACACACAGAGCTTCCACTCGGATATAAATATCAAATTTTAGAACAACGTCGTCTTCTAAAATTGCAGGCGATATATAACTCATGAAAAGAAGTAAAGATTTAAGAAAAATTTGGATGCGAACTGTTACGCTCGTGACCATTTTCAATTTCGCTTTGGATTCTAATTCTTTTGTCTTTACAAATAAATTTTATTAATCGCAATTTATTCCTCACAAATATACGTTCTGGATTCGAACCCTATTGATTAATCTTTTTTTCATCATCATTCATTGGTCGGATACTCAGTGTCAAACACAAATATATTTTATTATAGAAGATTGATTTTGTTTGTCTTGTCATTAACCATATCCAGCATGGCATAATTAAACAATCAAAAGAAATCATGTTGGATTCTTTTTTTACTTGAGTTTGTCCTTTTCAACTCGAATCAATGACGAATGCTCGCACGTAAATATACTATTCTTAATTTTCCAGTTTAACAGTAGTACTTGCATTTTAATTTTATTTTATTTTATTTTTTTTTTTGTATTTTCATTCCCTCATTTCAAATTCATCAACGCCACCTAAAATTTTATAAATAATGCGGGTGAATGCTCCTCGTTGCTTTTTGGGCTTCCTAATTGGAGGCCCACCACGCTTCCCTTAATTTCGTCAATAATCTGGCCCAATTCCAATTCGAATCTAAATGATCACATTATTACTGAAAATGTGATCCTCCAAAACTTGCAAGATCTTCAATCAGTCACTGTGAAATTCTTATAAGTGTTCATGCCCTCCTCTACTAGAGCGGTATAGGTATTGCTCATAATTTGCCTCCCTTCACTGTTATGGAGCGATCGATGATGAAGGAAGTTGGGTGAGCATTATCGACTTTTGCTTCAAGTGTTAGTAATCTCATCTCTCTTGACACGCAGAGACACAGTGCAGAGTCAAGTGCACACTTCTACATGCAATCGGTGAGACCATGGAGATGACTGAATGAGTCGTCGTTATTGATAAAACAGTAAGTAGAGGTCGAGCAACACAGAGCAAGCTAAAACACGCAGAGACAACTCCCCATCTGTGGAGGATCATGGCAATCAGGCCGTTGCCGCAGCAGGAGCAGCCTCTAGAACAGGCTCAGGAGCTGCCTCCGGAGGAGCCGGGGCCGGCTCTACGGTCTCAGCTTCTTTGGCTTCGCCCTCCCAGAAGGAAGTCTTCTTGCCTGATTTCGATACGGTTTGGAAAACAGCTTCAGGCGTTACGTTGCCTTTGACCGTCACCTTCTGTTCTTGCAGATCCACCTCGAACGACTCCACTCCTGAAACAAATTAAACAAAAATGATCCTTCTTCCGTCTGAAAAAGAAAGAAAGAAAGAAAGAAAGAAAGACAGTGAATATTATATTACCTTCCATATTGGTAAGAACTCTCTTAACCGCCCCAGCGCATCCTTGACATGACATAGCGACCCTCAGGACGACGACGGTCTGCGATAAGAATTCCCGTTCATTCTATCACATACGACTAAATTGAAAATGGAAGGAAATTGGGCATACCTCGGCCATGAGAGCAGAGCAGAGCTAGTCGCTTGAAAAGGAGGGAACAAGATCGCTCTGTGTATTTAAAGAAGAAGAGACAGAGGAAGAAGATGAGGAGCCAAGAAAAGAGGAGATAAGGCAGCGCGGCGTTGCTTCGTGGTACTGGTGGAGATGCATGAGATGTGGAGTACAAAGCGTCGTTTCAGGGTAGATGGCTAAGATTTAGCGTGAGGCAGAAGGGACAGTGGAGATGGGGGTTGAGTGGTTGAGCTAAGACAAGTATCAAGTACAAACCATCCTGCAGCAGTACAAAGTTGGGTGGTGGTGCAACGACCGTTTATCGGCATTGGATTACAAAGCTAAAACGCCTCTCTCTCTCTCTCTCTCTCTCTCTCTCTTCTCTTCGAAAAGAAAAAAGAAAAAAAGAAAAAAGAAAAAAAGCAAAGCACTTTGCATATATTCCTCTTCATATCTCACCGAACAATCCTGTGCCTTGTGCCCACCAGAAGTCATGGTTCATGATGACGGAGGAGTTACAGTTTTGATATCATGATTCTAATGGATCATCTCTATCCAAGTTGTATTGATCGGGGGATTCCTTCTTTCTTTCTGGTCTTTTCCTGTGTTTAGATGATATAAATCTCAAGACAAGCTCATATGGTTAGTATAGTCGTATTAAAATTTGAAAGGGTAAGGGGTCGATTTCGATCTGGAGGTGTGATCGATTCTGGTGATTCGTATTTACTATTTATTTAATCATCTGAGATCTAATTCATCCCTCTCCACACGTAGGGACAGCCGTGGAGAGCTGCTAATGTGGTGGTTCCACATTCTTTGATTCTTTATGATCTAAGCAATAGTTGTTGTGCATCTAAAACATGTTACCTTATTCATAATCTGTTGGGTTTGATGAAGGTGTAATTTGAGCATGTATAATATAATTCTATCTCTTCAAGACGAATTTATTCTGCACATGGTGCTCACAGAATATGATAGTCATTTTCTAAAATACGATGACTTAATTTATTTTGCAATAGCAATACTGTAAATTTTACAAGACTTCCAAATCGAAAAAGTTTTTTGGACTCTCCAGAATATAAATATGTAATGACATACTTATTTTGCCTTGCATTCGAATGAATTGGATGAATCAATAAGTGAGAGATCTTATTTATACTTGGTAAGGGAATAGAGGAATTTTTTGGTTCAATTTAATTAGATGATCTATACATAAGGAGTGTAATATAACTTAGTAAAGTTTAATCAACTTTCATGTTTGAGAACAGTTCATTCTTAGTTGACGATGACGATGTAAATCTCAAAATCTATCGTAAGAAAATATAGTATACGAATTTTCAATATGAAAGTTTATTGAAAATTTGAATGAAAATAAATAGATTAATGAAATGGGAGGGGCTCTCGTATGTATGATATTTCAGTTCTACATTGAGAGATATATAATAAATTGATTGGTTTGCATTAAACATTGATGACTCATATGCGGATGTTATCTGTGCATGTTAAATATTGAATCGATTGGGACAAAATTTATTCAAAAAAATCAATTTACATTTTACCACTTGAATTCATTTTTGTTGACGGCTTTAATGGATGCATTATGAACATTGGTAGCATGCATTATGATTCGAGCGATCGAATGCATTAAATGGTTGTTACTCGATCATTCAATACCGTTAAGAATTGGAGACCAAAAAAGATAAGCTCTCCATCTAATTTTGTTCCAAACATTCTCTTCCTATTGAACAATTTGTTCAGTAGCTTTTTTTCTGGATAGTATTTAGGTACATGTTTAGTTTGCCACGAATAATCTATATTTAGTTGTGTATGCGATCCTATCATTATATTCTAAAAAATAGATCATATTTGTCGTAATTTTGAAGTATCGTTGGAGATGACAAATCTATTTTAAAGGAACTATGTCAAACATAACTTTGATATCCCTTTCTACTCCATAACTCAGGTCATTCGTCTACTTAGTGACTCAGCCTCTCAATAACTCAGCTTAGCACTAACTAGCTCGACACTCAACAGCTCGACCATTTGAACTAATTGGCCATTCGGGCAACTTGACCACTCGGATGACTCGACAGCTCCACTGCTCGAGCGACTCTGTCACTCAAGAGGACTTTGATGATTTGGCCACTCAACCAACTCAGATATTCAATAACTTGACAATGCCCAACTACTCAGTGTACTATACTTAATTAGCCACTTTGCTAACTCGACTCTTAACAACCTAGCTATTCAACTTGCTTAGGTACTTAAACGGTTCAACACTCAATAGTTTAGCCACTCAGTCAATTCAGATACTTAGTATCCGACTAGTTCTACCCGCTCAATTACTCAATATTTAATAATTTGAATATCATCTTGACTAGGGGTGTACACGAACCAAATCGAATCGATTTTTTTAAAAAAAATAGTATTCGAGTTCGAGTTCGAGTTTGAATTCAAATTGGCATATTCGAATTCGATTCGAAATTCGAAAGTTTAATAATTTTGGGCTCGAATTCGATTTGAATCATAGCTCGAGTTCGAATTCAATTCGAAAATTTCGAATATTAATTCAAACGGTTCGATTACTATTCGAAATTTAGGCTCGATTTAATATTCGAATGATGCTCGATTTGATATTCGAAAATTGATACTCGATTTAATATTCAAAATTTTTTAATAAATAAAAAATTAAGGTTCGCGAATAGTTCGTGAGCAATTGAACAATATGATTCGGCTCGAGCTCGATTTGAAAAATATTTACACATATTCGAGTTCGACTCGAATTCGATAATTTCGAATTCGAACCGAATATTATTCGAGCCGGATCAAAAAATTCGCGAACCGGCTCGATTCGTTTACACCCATAATCTTGACATAGAAATCTGAATTTATTTTGCAAATGTAAATCTAAATTATTCCAATAAAACTCATGTAAAATCATCTTTTTCTAAAAGAAGATTGGCTAACAAAATTTACCCGGACACGTAGAATCCCTTTTATAGAATTCGAATTTTCTTCTAGATTTTGCCTCAGCCCGTGATTAATCTATTCAAAGTAGTTTTACTTTAATACTATATTACTTGTTAATATTAAGGCACAACTTTCTACAAACTTGTTAATAAAAAAATAATTAATTTTGCTTTTGCAAATGCTATCCTTATTTCTACTGTGATTATCAATCGGATAGGATACGAACAAGCATCCTCAAACAATTAATGTCGATTTAATTTTGATTATAGGATGTTATTTACTATTCTGCTCTATCATTTATCAATAATGCTCTATATCTTCCTCCCCTCTCTCGATGGTCAACCTTCACGGTAGAAGGTAGTAAGGAAAAAAAAAAAATAAAGAAAATGAAAGTTTGCTTTTTGGTCACCAAATAGCTACCAGATAAAATGAAAAAGAAATACCATAATAAAATTATTACGGAGAAAAGACTTCTTCGGTCCCCATTTCCGAATTATAAAAAGCTTTGCATGTACATTAAATAAATAAATATATAAATAAAATAATCATCAAATTACACAATCCCAACTTAAAAAATAAATAAATAAATAAAACGGGCACCCACGCATTTTAAATAACTCCAGGCGACAGCATTTGACCAATTAGCAAACGGGTGCCGGTGGCCCCCACGACGTTACGAAAACGAATACGAACGAGGAGACGGGAGAGATAATCATATCAATTTAATTTCCACCTAAATAAAAGCACCAGACAAATTATTATTATTATTTTCATATTGCAATTATAAATCTGTTTCTTTTCCTCAGCGTCCTTTCCGTATTAAATTTGTAAAAATCATGATCCAGCCTGGAGGCTTTCTGTTTCCAATCCCAACCTTAGAAGCCGACTCCACCACCTCCGCCTCCTTTTCCCTTTCCCTTTCCTCTGTATCTTCTAAATCTCTTCGCCTGTCTTAAATCAGTTCGTCGGCGTGCTTCTCGCTATTTCATCTCCTTTGCTCTTCTCCTTCTTCTTCTAAGGTATTTCGGTTAATCGATCGAATATTTGCTTTTGTTTTGAGGGGGATGAGGTGCCGTGCTCGATTTGTTTTTTGTTTTTTGTTTTTGTTTTTTTTTTGACATCGGTTTGTTTTGTGTGCGTGTAGATCGAACGATCCGGAAGGGGGGGATAGCCGGAGGATGGCGGAGGAGCAGCGACTGCAGGAGAGCCACCGCCTCTGCGCCAACAACTGCGGCTTCTTTGGCAGCCCCGCGACGATGAACCTCTGCTCCAAGTGCTACCGCGATCGCCGCCTCAAGGAGGAACAGCAGCGGCAGACGCAGGCTCCCGCCGCCGGTAAGAGCTCCCTCCCCTTCCCCGTCTCCTCCTCGTCGTCACCCGTCGCCGCGGCAGAGGCAACGGGTCCCTCCGCCGTGACCGCCTCCCCGGCCACTTTGTTCTCTTTGGCGGACGCGGTGGAGGATGATGCGGAGGAGGCTCCGGAAGAGAAAAAGGCGAAGGCGGTGGTGCCGGGGCCGAACCGCTGCGCGAGTTGCCGGAAGCGGGTGGGCCTGACGGGATTCCAGTGCCGGTGCGGCTCGACCTTTTGCGGCGCGCACCGACTGGCGGAGCAGCACGGCTGCGCCTTTGATTTCAAGGCGGCCGGCCGTGAGGCCATCGCCCACGCCAACCCCGTCGTCAGGGCCGACAAACTTCACAAGATCTAAAATGGTTTCCTCCACTGCCCCTGCCTGCCGATCAACGGCTCCGATGTCGCCGTCGTTGGTTTCCTTTCTCTGGTGGTCTTGTGCTGTGCTTTACTTTTTTTTTTTTTTCTTATTGTTTTAGTGAGAGGCGAGGGTGAATTGGTGATCAGATCTAGTAAAGTATTAGTATTATTATTATTATTATTATTAGTATTAGAATTTTAATTTATCGACATCGAATTATTAAATTAAATCATAACAGCAATGTTAATGCGAATAATGATAATAAGTGCGGCAGCAAATGGATGTCCTCGCCGTAGTAAATGCTGCAGCAACTGGTCGTCCTGGTTTGTCGCCTTTTCCCAACTTCGAGTGGTGGTCTCGAGTTCGAGTTAGGAGTTGCGATTCGTATTCTGAAAAAATTAAACCCAACAATCCACCCAAATCAATTTGAGCCATGTGTGCTTGTCAAAATAAATGCTCATGTTAAGGCCTTAGGATTGTGGTTGTCCGACTTAGATATTTACATATTTACAATTTGATTCTTAATCATGATAACTATTCATTTTCATAATTAAAAGACATGAATTTTTGGTGCTAGAAAAAAAAATCTATCTATTTGGATCGTGATGAGTTTAATTATATTGGAAATGAAATAAATCAATGCTACGCATACTTCTATGACTTATAAACTCATTTGATAGGTCTTGAGGTACAATGCAGTGACAAAAGTAAAAAAACATTTCAGAAGCGAATGCAATTCGATCATTTGTTGAGACAATGTTCAGCGACGAATTTTAAAAAAATTCATAGAGACAATCTTCTGTGTAGAAGTTTGTCCGACGAATGGAGTAAAGCTTCGACAATAGTCGTGCCAATGTCGGTGAGACGTTCCCGTAGGATCGTAAGGCCAGGCTAATCACCTTTGGAATTAATCGGATCAAAAGCTCAGACATTCTGATGTCAATCAAAAATAAAAATAAAAATAAAATAAAGATATGTTAGATGTTATTCACTTTAACAAATATTCTCATGCAAATAAAAATCTTTGAGCACTTGATCAAAGAGATTCAAGAATATTTTTCATGAAAGTTAAGTGTCCAAAAAAAAAAAAAAAAAATGTGGAACCGCGTTAGCTCCCTCAGTGGAGGAGGTAAATCGGGTTTCGGTGTGATCTGAAGGAGAGGGTGCATCGATGGCCCAGTCGTGATCTCTCAGGAATTGACCGCTTCTAAGAGTTGTTTCAGACTTACCAACTGGATTAGTCCTGGGGGCTAAAGTTAAGTGTCCAAAAGCTTTTATGTATAATGTCTAATAGTCGAAGCTTTTGCTTGTAGTGAGGAAGAAAAGAAACTCCATGTTGCTTGAAAGAATAAAAAAAAAATCTCTCTACTTGCTTTGATTTCTCACTCAAGTTGTCTGGTCCTATCCTAACCTCTTATACAAATGGTTCGCTTCTTTTGCTTGGATATTTCCTTCGAGTCGCATTCAGCCAAAGCTTGTCCTTGGGCATTAGACGTCTCCGGTCTCAGTAAACTTTAGATGTGGGACTCAAATTCCTCCAACGATCTCAAATGATGCAAAACTCTATTTCTTCTTCTTCTTCCCATATTTGGTAAAGCTTAATTTACTTGAGTTAGACGACACCTCATCAGCTGCAAAGCTCTGTTTATTCATTCAAAACAAAGACACCTCATCAGCTGCAAATCTCTGTTGTACACCAGTTGCTAAGTTGGAGGTGAAAAAAATTCAACTACATTTGACCAATTTCGGCGCTTAATCATTCCAGGCGTTTATCATTAACAAATAAATCGAAGATCATTTAAACAATATCAAAGAACTTTGGTGGAAATGCTCAGGCACCTTCACTCTCGATCGCAATATGCTTTCTTGACTTGGCCTAATGCTGCGTTTTCTCAACTCCGTTGGTCGCAATATGGTATCTGTCATAAACATAAACACCCATTCATTTTGTCGTTGATCCGATGCTGCGCCGTTTGGACCACTCTTCTAACCTTTGCCTGTGCTGAGCATTCATTCTGATCGAAGGACACTTCTGGCTTATCGTCTTCTCCATCTTTTTCTGATCGAAGGACACATCAGGCATTGCAATGGATGTACTATTTGTATCTTTTCCTTCTTTTTCCATCTTCTAGGGTTCGATTATTTGGATGGAAGATATGAAAAAGAGGAGCAAGGGTGAGTAAACCATAAAGGAATGCAAAGATAAGATTCTGCAGGAACAAAGTAGCTTCTCGGTAACTGTCAATAGATATGGGGCAAAAAGAAACTTTGACCAAAGAGGGAAGCTCCCGCGAGAGCTCTTTCACTGGATCAATGGCAAATTTATAGCCGGATGAGATGCAATGGAGACTGTACCCAACCAAAGCACCCGGTAGAAGGGGTGCTGCGGTGTAAGTTCTGCTGGATTTCTTGAGGTAAATAGAAGCCGAGAAGAGAATTGTTGACGAACATCCCATAACCTTTGATATCCCCATTTCCTTTGCCGAGCAACAAACTATTGTATTTTACCTAACCAAAACTGAGGCTGTGTGATTAAGAAAAAACAGTCTCATAGAATTAGGAAAGAGACCTTTTTACTGGTAAAAATAACAGGAAAATGAAATCACGAAACCAGTTTATCACAGAAAATTCCCAGAGGATAAGTTTCCTAAGGAATTTTTATGCATTACAAGCAAAGTAGAAATGCACAAGTGTTCCAACAGAGGGAAAGATGCACATGTATACATGACATAAACAATCATAAAAAAAACTAAAAAAAAATTACAATCCGGTGTATGAAGCTCTCACCACGTGGGGTATCGAAGAAGGAATCCATTGTACGTAGTTTTACCTTGCTTTTTTGCAAGAGGTTGTTTCCAGAATTTGAACCCGTAACCTCTTGATCACAAGACAACAATCTTATGACATAAACAATCATAAGACTTCTAAGTGATTTAAAGGTTCAAATTTAGTACAAAGCCTAATTCAGTGTTCTCCTTCTGCAAACTGGTGTATGGGGTGATTTTGATTGTCCAGGTGATCTAAAGGCTCAAATACAAATAGGATGGGTGAAGCCGAAGAGGCATAGTCGAACCAATAGGTGTAAACAGATCAAAGTGGATCGTGCAAACTTCACTCAAATTCAATTGAATTCGCACAATGTAGCAAACCTCATCTCTCCATCCAATGTCGGTGTTCTTTCTCCGTAAATGAAGCTCCAACCACCAAATTTATGCACCCCAATTGACAAACTCTGGTAACCTTATTTCCAAGTCCAGTGAACAATGACTCTTCCTCAGGAGTGAAAGTCGTAGAAGGGAGAGATAATGATTTCATCTTACCACAGATACTACATCGAAACTTATTTGCACATCATTAGTAGGGAGAAATTAACCCTAAGAAACATGACTACTCGCAATTGCTAAAACTAATAATCACTTCAACCCTCCAAGAACTAATTTTCAGCCGTGGTTGGTACTACCAAATGTAAATATATAGTTAAGGTAAAATCAAGATTCTTATTTACATACACAGCAAAAAAACAAAAAAAAACGATTTTCTCAGTTTTGCCGAAGCCTAAAAGCAGTTAGAATCTAAATTAATTATTCCATTCAAAGTGAAATCTGTTTATCAACTAAAGTGTTTGATCAAACAACAGAATGCATCCAATGTCATAAACCAAGCTGCTCACAACGCCCAAAAAAAAAGAAAAAAAAAAAGAAGGGGATTTTCTTACCTCCAGCGTACCTGAAAAGGCAGTTCCACCTCGAATAAGGAGATTAGATAAAATGAAGGAGGACCCAATCACGTCGACGATTGAGCCCGAGTACTCGGTGGAATGGGGAAAAAGCGAGCGATTGAAAGGCTGAATAGGAGAAAGAAAAGGAAGAAGAAGAGGTTGCGGAGGCTTTTGTAAGTGCCTACGGGTGGGGATCGCCGTCCCAGGAGAGGTCCACCGCGAGCGCCCCTCGTACGCCCTCGACTAGCAACGAAAGACCCCCGAGGGGTTGCTCCAAGGGCACTTGGAGAAGGACAAGCTCAGCGGGCACGATTCAACCTGATTTAGAGTATCGGAAAAATAATTTTTAATTAATACGTGTTAATATTCTATTGGCTGTCAAAGGCTTAACGGAACAAACAACGTACGGTGAAATGACTGATTCCAGTTTGCGCACGTGTGTCGCTGGTCACCGCAACTCCCCCGGTAAACCCACCGCCATCACTTTCCTTCCCCGCATACGCCAGCCACCAGTTGCCTACCTGTTTAGATTGCTTTCTCCTCAAGCAACTGTTACCCACCCCCACCATGCTCCTTATCTCGGCCACAGCCGCCGCCCCCCTCGCCGTTCTCGCTGCGCACCGCCTCCCGCACATCACCGCAAAAAACTTCGCGTTCGCTCCTAATTCCAAGCCCTTGCCCTTCGCGTCCTCCTCGCTCTCGGGACTCCGCCCCATGAGCTGGCTCGGCAAGCTAGGGTTCGGCCTCGGCGGCCAGAGCGGGGCCACGGATGCTGTGTCGGCGATCGCGCAAGGGCCTGACGACGACGTGCCGGCACCAGGGCAGGAGTTCGCTCAGTTCGGCGCCGGATGCTTCTGGGGCGTCGAGCTCGCCTTCCAGCGCGTGCCGGGTGTGACCAAAACCGAGGTTGGGTACTCCCAGGGGAACAACCACGAGCCCACCTACGAGGACGTGTGCACAGGGAGGACCAACCACTCCGAGGTTGTCCGCGTGCAGTACGATCCTCGCCAGTGCAGCTACGTTGATCTGCTCGGTGTTTTCTGGGCTCAGCACGACCCCACAACTCTTAATCGCCAGGTGAGGTATCTGAGCCTGTAGATATTTGATAAATTGATGCTTTCTCTTGTTACAGAATTCTTCTTTTCTTGATGGGATTGAGATAATTGTGCTATGGTAAAAGCCTTTCCTGTTGGTGTAAAATATAAACAATCAAACTGGAAACAGAGAAAATCTGGAAAACAAAGAACTATGAAGGTAAAATGGATTTGCCATGTATCAGAATCCTTGGGTCGAGGCGTATAGAAATACTTTCCTTTAAGACTTTATTGCCCTCTCTCCTCAAAGTTTGCTAATGAGATTTATTGGCAAATTACCCTCAAGATACAACAATCCTTTCAACACAATATCTAGCAAAAATATTGAGTTGCTAGATCATACATGAAATCTCTAGAAATCTAGATATTTATAGAGAGATTGATGCCTTTTCATAAATCAATGTGTTTTGAAATCAAAGGATGCAACTCTTCATTTAATTAACTGTTAAAGTCAATTATAGATGCATACACCCAGCCAAGAGACACATCCTTCCAATAAATTACAATCTCTTACATTTCCTTTATTGGATAAATTGGATATTACTGGATTTTTCCGAGCTCTTTTGTGATTTTGTCGAGCTATTAGGAAACTTTGCTTTCCAGGACATGAATGCTAAACTTGATTATAACTTCCAATGGCAAAAACTTGTCAAAATGAATTGTTATGTTATCATAACTTGATATTAGTCTTGTTTCTTTATAAACTGATTATTTGCGTAGTGAGTTCAAACATCCACGTACTGATTGTGCATTGTTAGATGCTCTATAGTCTATACTGTTGGTTGAGTGATAATCATAAAAATCAGGGAACAAGGACTCTGTTTTCGGATTTCAAATGATGATGTCGAGATCATGAAAATGTTGTAGAATTGATAATATTGCTGTTGAACTTAAAATAGTTCAGTTAAAAAGTTCCATACTTGTAGCTCTAAAAATGAACTAGTAGAGGATGGCCAGGATTTTCTTTATTAGAATGGAAGCTCACTATGTTGCTTCACTTGTGCATGTCATTTGGAAAAAATTAACAAGACAGTTTGATGTACTCTTCACTGTATGAATTTCATGGGCATATGGAGATGAAAAATCTGTTGAACCTGTTTGTTCAACACTCACCCCTGTTATGCCAACCATAGTAGTTTTTCAAAATTTAATTCCATCCATGTGCAAAACCATTATGCTATCTCATTCTTCCTTTGTTTGGGTTAGTTCGTTCATGATGTGTCAATTATCTTTCTTGTTGGTACTCTTTAAGATGTTTATATTCTCTGATGATTTTCATGCTATCTTGAAGAAGGTAATTTTGAGTGCTTGCATTTCTCTAATAGATGACAAGAAGTGATGCATACAAGTGCAATGCGTATAACTAGTATTCTGATATGCCTCATGGTGGCATCCACTAGTAATTTTGATGTTTGTGCTGCTAGTATTCTGATATGCCTCATGGTGGCATCCACTAGTAGGCTGTTTCTTGAGAAAAATCAGTCCCAAATGCCAATCATAGTTCAACACTGCTTAGCCGGATCACTATAGATATTTTTAATTATGATATCAAAAATGTGTGGAATCATATTGTCTGGGTGAAGTTAAACATCAGACTGACACAATGTTTGTCTCATAATTTCTTTCTCATTTTTTGTCTTTTTTGATATATCCAAATTGTGAATTTCATTTTTATCTTTTTCTATTGATCATCCAACTGATGGGCGGTGTCGATCAGGATGTGGGTAAAGATCGGTACTGGCTAAGTTAGGTGTATATTCTTCCCCATACACTAGCTTCTTGTTGTTGTTCTCAACCTTAAAACAAATGGCTTGTCCACCAATTCTATTATATTTTCTTGGGCTGATCTAATTTTAGGGATCTAAGCTCATCCTTCAATTGGTTTTGTACTTCCCCTCCAGCAGTAGTGGTACTCAACCTTTAGGTTATTCATAAGTAATGATGCTGGCAATCGAGTTAGCATAGATAAACTAGAGCACAATAGGGAGAGTTTTTTTGGAGAACTAAGCTATGGAGGAGATTTTTTGGAACAGAATTCATGCATGGATCATAATAGTTCGCTTCCATGTATAATTAAGTGTCGGTGAAGTTTAACATCTCACATAGTTAAGTTTCATAATTTCTTTTCATCATTTTTTTCTTGTGGTTCATCTAATGGATGAAGTTCAATTTTTTTCATCTTTTTCTGTTGATTCATACCTATGTTGGCGAAGTGAGCATGTCAAGATGCAAATTAAGATTTTGTTTGCCATTGGTTGAGTGATTTATTTTTGTAGGACTCTTCCCTTTTTGCTCGATAAGAAATATTAGGTGTAGCCGTGTAGGGAAAGAGTCACACCATAGTCTGACATAAAACTTCTCTTTTAGCCTAAGAAACATCAGTCAAGACTATAGAACTTCTCCATTGTAACTAACATCTGTACTAAAGTGTAGGATTGAATTGTAACAATTTCTTCACTTTGCTATTTGTCTTGTAGGAACACGAAAACATGCAAGTTAATGATGTATTCCTATCTTGTGCTCAGCTGTGTCTTACCAATGTATAAAATTTTGGATCGATTCAAGAGAAAGTCAATCTCTTCTCTCGGTTTCTGTTTCTAGATTTTAGATTCTACCAATGCAAGAAATTTTAAGCATTTGGTTCTAGATACATGGTTCTATACTATAATAGCATTCGCATTGTTGAAATTTTCTGTTCATGGCTGTCATAATTGCATTCAGGGAAACGATGTTGGGACACAATATCGATCTGGAATATATTTCTACACGCCAGAACAGGAAAAGGCCGCTCGAGAATCCGTGGAGAAGCAACAGAAAACCTGGAACAGGAAAATCGTCACTGAAATCCTTCCCGCAAAGAAATTCTATAGGGCTGAGGAGTATCATCAACAATACCTTGAGAAAGGTGGGCGCTTTGGTTTTCGGCAATCTGCTTCTAAAGGTTGTAATGACCCTATCCGCTGCTATGGGTGACAGACCTTCGTCTGCACTTGATTGTACATTTCATATCGATGGGCGTGCCATGGATTAAATGAGTTGTCGTCCTGTATCTAATAGAAACTCTGAATCTCTTGACTTGCATCATTCATAAAGATGGCTAAAACTTATGGGATAGGATCCTTGTTATTTTCTAGCATTTGAAGTAAAACTGCTGAGCAGTTATAGCGTTGGTGCTGGGAATACAGACATGCAGTCAAGGTTTCTTTGGAGCTTGTCTTTCTATGCAATAACGTCAACCGTAGAAAATCCTGTATAAGCAGAAATTGCTGGAGGAAATTTTACTCTTCTTTATCTTTTTTTAGTTCCAAACTAATTTTGTAATCTCTAGATCATGTCTAAATTCAATCATATAAAATCAAGTCGTGTTTATATATAAATTTGGTTGCATATATATACATACATAAATTAATGTGTGTTCTACTTGTAATTTGGATGAAACAGCAGACGCCGACAGGTGGAGAGACTGGAATCTACTTGATTCTTCGATCTGGAAACCGGCAAATCTTAGTAGCCTATATTTGTGGGTCGTCAACATTTTGAATTCTGTGCCAAAGATTTTAATTTCTTATGTAGAAAATCTTCCTTGAAAATTAGGAAAAAAAATTTATTGCCATGTAAATTGAAAAATATACATAAATATTTTAATTTCTTGTTTATGTCAATAAAGCTAATTTGACTTAATTGTGTTGATTGGAATTTTATTTTCCTTTAATTGCATTGTCTTGCCACATCCTCCATGGTGCAGTCGATGAAACAAGTCCTAGCCCAGTTCTGTTCGATCCGACCTAGGTTTGTAATCGGATCAATGGCTCAATTCTGGTTTGATCCGACTTAGGCCCATAATCGGGCCAACGACCAGCTCCGGTTCTACCATTATAGGACCGTTGAACCGGAACCAGTGGTTTTTTTTCGTCGTTAGTTTTTTTTTTTTAATTTTGCTATTGGAATCGATAGTTCTAACATGCAAAATGATTTTTTTCCGATGAATGAGATCATTTGATCATTTTTTTGTATCAATGACTACGATTTAATATCTTCTAAACTCTATATATAAAAGACTCATTCCATCATTTTTATTACATCTTTTCTACTTTCTATCTCAATTTTACTATTTCAAGCACTTTAATTCTCCAATTTTAATTGACTTCGATTTTTAGACTCTTATTTCTATATAAGACCGTTCATCTCGATCTCGAAGGTACAAAGAAGTCTTCATTCTGAATTTTAATCTCGAATTCGAGGAGGTTCAATTCACCGATGATGAATCAGATCAATTTTTGACACTTTAGTACTAGAACTTCTAAAGTGTGGGATTCTTTACCTTTAAAATTTTCAATTTTTACTAAACATTTTAAGAAAGTTATTCTTTCTTATGAAAAAATGCAGACAAAATGTAAATATTATAATGCCTCTTATAAATTTAATCAAGCGTCGATTACAGATCGTTAAAGCAATATGTCAAAACAAAGCACCCAGTGAAATTTGGGATCGATCGTTCTCAAACGTAACTTTTTTTAAAAAAATTATCCATCGAAAGTACGGATATAATTTTATTTAAATATTCTAATATCAAATTAAGAGAATTATTAACTAGATTTATTTATGTAGAATATATTTTATTTAGTTTTGGATTTAAATGTACATTTGAAAATTTTTGTTAAGAATTTCTTAATCTATTTGCTAAATTTATTTCTAGAACTACACTTATTCACATAATTAAAAAATTAATTAAACAATGAAAAATAATAATTGAAGAATTTAGTAAATGATCATTGTCAAACTCTGCAAAAGTTGGGAATCTACCCAACTAGCAGCCCCCTGTCACCCGTCCCAGGGCTGTGACGAGAGGAAGGGTAAATCGCAGAGGGGGGGACAGGGTCCCTTGACACGGTGACAAGGCAGAGGGAGGGGGGGGAGGTCATCTAAAGCCAGGGAGGATTTTAGACCCCTCTCCGGAATCGATCCCTGCCCATTCTGCAAGCAACCCCCTGTCTTATCATCGCACCATCCCCGTGGGGACGATCATTGTCAAACTCATTCATAGATGTGATTATTATTGAATCGATAGTTCCTGAATAATCAAAAAATATTTATTAGTATATCGAGTTTTTGACGAATCACATACTACTCATAATATTTTTCAATTATTATATTTAATTTTAGAAGAATATAAATTAACTAATAAAATATTTTTAATTTCATTTAATAATGTTAGTTTTAATAACATAAACTTAAATTAATTTGTCATTCTATTATTAGTAGTATATTTTTTCATATTTACTGTGAATATTATATTTTAAATTTAATTATATGTTCAAGATAAATTAAAATTTCTACAAAATCAATTAAAATTATAATTTTTTAAGGGTCACATCCTAATATAATTAAATAATGAAATAAATTTTATAAAATTAATATAATGAGACCTAAAAAAATTTCACACTTTGAAATTCAATTTATCAATTACTAAATTTCAATACAAAGAATTATTATATTATTTTTTCTTAAGTAATTACTAATCCTAATATACATTTATTTTGACATCAATAAAATATATATAGTAGTATTTGTGAAATTTTAAAAATATTTAATGATGCAACTCAATAACTTTTTAGTATTTATTATTATATTTCTTATTTAATTATGATAAATTTTTATAATATAACTTTAATTTTAAATGAACATATATTAATGATGAATGTTTATCTTCTTGTATATTAACAATGAAAGAAAAATGAAAAAAAAAATTATTATAGTCCTGATATATATTTAGTTACATTTGATTTAGACCATAGATTAAGGTCAGATATTTTATATAAAAGGTCAGTTACTAAATATTGTAGGAGATTTGAGGCCGCTAGAAGGGGGTGTATAATGCGTTACCATTTGATGATGGAATTCTTTCACGATCGTCTCTACAACACTCGTTATGCACAGCGGAATAATAATAGCAATAACGAAAAGCAAAACAAACATGCAAACACAATTGTTTAACGTGGTTCGGAACCTCAAGGTTCGTACTCCACGGATCGAGCTCTATGAGCTCTAGTGATGCACATGCAACCACTAATAAACACTCCTTCTCGGAACAATCCGGAGGCGGAGAAACCTCGTACAATATGATTACAACAATAATCAAAATGCTACAAGTAAATACAATGAAATACAAAGCAATACAAGTAAAGGAAACACTTTACAAATGCTCTTGAATGCTTGATCGCTTGGTTGCTTGATATCAACTTGGAGACCCTGATTTGCAACAGCAAATCGCCCCAAAAGCCCTCAAGAAACCATTGTCATTTTCCTCCATCACGAGCTCCTTATAAAGCCGGAAAAGTCGATCGACCGACGGAACCATCACCGATCGATTGATATCATTTGTTGTCGTGAGACAACGGCTAGATCCACGCTGGATAAGTCCAACGGATCCATCATCAGTCGACTGATGATACCCATCAGTCGACTGATGGAGCCTTACTCGACCAGTCGAGTCTCAACTCCATTCTGTGCCCGATTTCACGAGCACCAATCGACTGATCACAAGATCAGTCGACTGCTGAGCCCATCAGTCGACTGCCCACCTATGACAGTCGACTGCTAGAGCAATTCTCGCAGTCAAACCCTAGTTGATTTTCGGTCGGTCATTGTCACATGACGCGGCCGACCGACACACCTCAACCATGAGGTTTTAGCCCAAGTATGGTTCCCCCATACTTGCTAGACCACCCTTAGCCTAGATCTAAGCCTTCTAGCCACCTTCATCAGCCTCACGCCTCTCGGATCCCTCTAAGTCATCCATGACTTGTTCATCCATCGTGCTAGACTTCAGGTGCTTCCATCGGCTATGTCATGCTAACGGTGTCTACACCGCCAAGGCACATTGGACTTACACCGCCAAGACTCCGCTTGGACTTTACGTCGCCAACCATTGGACTTATGCTGCCAAGACTTCCGCTTGGACTTTATGCCGCCAATATCAAACCCCTTGGACTTCTCAAATGCCAAGACTCAAGCTTAGACTTTCCCTTGCCAATCCATGTTGGACTTTCCATGCCAGACCCATGCTTGGACTTTCCCAAATGCCAAGTGTCCCACTTGGACTTTCCATGCCAAGTACCCATGACTTGGACTTTACCATGACAATTATATTGTCATATATTTTTGTCTAACATCAAAACATCTCTCGAGCCAAACTCGAGTCTTGGTCAATCGTGACCTGGGCTGATTGCACCAACAATCTCCCCCTTTTTGATGTTTGACAAAAATCAAACAAAACAAACCATTGAGTTAGACCACTAACTCAGAACTCTTACCAATTATTCCAAATTGGTAATCCCAAATATTTTCCCCCAAGCATTCTCCCCCTTTTTGACATACATCAAAAATATTATCTCTCCAAGGAGGTCAAAGTCTCATGTCCCAATGAGATCTTACAATCTCTTCCTTGGTCCAAAGATACCTAGGATGCCTACCATTTTTAAAACGACCCAACCTGATACATATAAATATATATATATGTCCTTAGCCCGACCCCCGGTTCTTTACCCATAAACCACATACACAGGTTCGGATAATCCTCTTTATTTTATTCAAATTCAAGTAAGAGTCTCAATTACAGCCTCTTCACTCCGCACCTCACTGAAGTAATTTCATCCATTCCAACACAATACAACTCAGACAGTCCTGCATCATTGAAATCCCGGACAGTGTGTGGCATGCTCATCGTCATCTCCTCAGTTACACCACCCCCGCTTCTTCCAACTCTACCTGAGAGCTCGGCTCCCTACCTGTAAACATTTAGTAACATCATGAGTTCACAGCCCAGTAAGTAAATCAAGGATAACTACACGACGTAGAGAGGAGAGGAAATAATAACACTCATACATGAACCGTAAAGTTAAAAATACATCTAGCATGCAACGCAGGCCTAGCATCAATAACTCATAACAAGACATGCAAATATAGCACCATGGTAGGCTCAACATCAAATTCCCCGTTCACTTTCTGTACTTAAACATGAAGTCAACCATTCCCTATAAAAGAACAGTAAAGGTAATAAAGCGGTAAATCAGATTCATATTTTTCTATCATGCTAATCAGATATAACATAAATCTGTGGTACCTCACATTTTTGCATTTTTAAATGCGAGCTACCAAAAACCTTATTTTCTTGTGCAATCTCGAGGTACCTCTAGAAAGAACTAAGGGAATCACCATCACCATCATAATCATTAATTTTGGGTGGGCCCTTCCCAGAGCTCATCCTGGGAAGCCCAACCCGTCCAGGCACCACTAATACTCATGTACATACAATTAGCTAGATAAAGAAAGTCTATCATTTCTTGTCATAGTCAATCATATCTGTCACTTCATATACAGTTGAACATTTCAAACTAGCATTTAACCCAGAATGTAGATGGATGATATCACAAAACATTATGAAGTAGCATCTAACTTTAGGTACAGATGGATAATCATACATATATATATATTTATATATATAGCATCTAACCTCATACACAGGTAGATGGTAGTTACACACATTTACATATAGCATCTACACTCATACACAGATAGATGGTAATGACACCCATTTACTTATAGCATCTAACCTCATACACAGGTAGATGTTAGTTAGAATCGATTCACATAGCAGATAGGCATTTGAAAGATTTGATGAACAATAACCTAAAATGATAACATGGCACATCATGGATGATCATAAATATCTATACATAGCATCTAACCTCATACACAGGCAGATGGTAATTACACACATTTACATATAGCATCTACACTCATACACAGATAGATGGTAATGACACCCATTTACTTATAGCATCTAACCTCATACACAGGTAGATGTTAGTTATAACTGATTCACATAGCAGATAGGCCTTTGAAAGATTTGAGGAACAATAAACTACAATGATAACATGGCACATCATGGATAATCATAAATATCTATACATAGCATCTACAACATAAAGAAAAATCTTCTGAACCATTAGCTAAGCATGTAAAGGAATAAAGAATATAATAGAATTCCTCTACTAACATTGAAGCCTCATCTATAAATCAGCAATTCCCCCTTTTACTCTGACTCCAACATTTTATACTAACAATTAGCTCCTACCTAAAACGATTTCACCGTTATATCCCTCAGTAAAGCTAAGAGAATTTCCAGGAACCCTAAAACAAATTTCTCCGAGACCCTTAACCTGAGTCGACCTATATCACACCGCAACTGCAGACTACACCCTCTTCCTATCTCTCGCAAAGGATCCAACCAATCGCCCAATCCCATACGCCATTCACCACCGCAGAACCCATCCGCACGAACCCAATCCAACCCGATGGCAACATTCATCCAGTTCTACCGCTTCCTCCGCCCCAAACCCACCAAGTAAATCCTCACCAACCTACAATCCATCCTCGTCTAAAGGCTCAGGAACCCACGAAACCAAAGAGAACTCCTTAACCCAATTATCACCGATTTAATCGCCTAAAACTAGCTACATCTACCCGTAAATCCGCTCAAAACAAAACTTCCATCTCAAGCACGAACAAAATCAAATCCCCTGTTCAAGCTCCACGGATTCAACTCTCTAAAACCAACCTATATCCCTCTATCACGCCATTTTCCGAGAGATTTACTTACCGCATGTGACGAGGACGATCGGATGGACGAGTGAGACGATCCTCGGCGGAAGAAATCGCCGAGTACAGCTTATCTGGGAGCTAGCGGCGAATGGGCGACGGAGGGAATGTACAGCCGACGGAGGACGATCGGATGGCCGCCGGCAACGTTGAGGCAATCTTCGGCGGAAGAAATTGCCAAGCACAGCTTATCTGGGAGCTGGCGGCGAGTGGCGACGAAGGGAATGGCTCGCGGAAGAGAAGGGGGAAGAAATGGATTGGCTTGCGGCTTATAAATGTCGTTTCCGTTGGGGTTAAGCCAACTCTAGTTATCCCAAACCTAGGCTAACCCATATTTAACCCATATCTAACCTAGGCTAACCTCAGTTAATCCAAAACACCCCCTTCAGGCCCAAATCTTTCTCCGAACCGATCATATGAACCCCTTTTTAATTCAGACTTCTCATTCCGACTATACATACCCATTTATTTATATTATTGTTATATATATATATATATCTAGATATTTTATTTTATTATTATTATTATTATTATTTTATTTTATTTTATTCTCTTTTTTTTTCGAGACTTGACAATTTTCCTAGTGATAAGTCCCATATCACTCAAGAGAGGCAATCCTTTACTCTCTCCTAATTTCCAAATTGGGTTTCTCAAAATCCCATCAATTTTTCCAATTGATGATACTCTCCCAATAACTTCTCCCCATTCAAGAAGAGAAACACATCCATCATCCCAAGATGGATAACTCCCCCTAAAGGCTTGCTCCCCCTTGACCATTGCACCAATAATGTTCTTGGGAAGTCTCTAAGCCTATAGAAACTCTAAACCATCAAAATTAAGGTTCACAGTTCAACAAAGAACTTTCACTCACCTTAAGATTGATACAAACCCTAAAAACTCTCCTAATCTATATCTAATGGATTTTCACCCTTTATAATGCTTCCCAAAGCATATCCTAGGGTTAGGAGTGGTTAGGGACCTTAACCGCAGCTGAACACGGGCTAAACAAACCTAGTTTTCTCGAAATCAACATTGGCAGTCGACTCCATCAGCTACTGATCACCTACATCACGATCACACTCAGTAAGCTGATCGATAATCAAATTTCAATTTCGCTATCAGAATCGAATTTTAGAAAATCATAAGTAATTCTACGTATATCAAAAAATCACGAAATTTGATACGCATATTACTTATAGTCAATACAATGGGTGAAAAATAATAGAAAAATATTTTACCCATAAAATACTGAAATTGATACAAAATTCAAAAGTGAAGAAAACTTCTACATTTTGGCTCACTTTGTATCAACTTCATCAATGGTGATTGCTATCAAAAGATAGACTTCGCAAAGGTTTTCTAAAATGATTTTAAAATATTTTCAAAACCTTATTTTGGATCATATTCCTTGGACTTTATGTACATAACTTGCACACAAGCTTTCCCAACAATCCACAATTAAAATTAGATGAGTTTTAGTTCATCTAGATGCAAAAACTATGCACCTTGAACTCAACTCATATCCTAGCATCTCACATGTATCTAGAGTGTATAAATACACATACATGTCAATTGGATGTGAGATGTGGATTTTGGTTCATTTAATCTAGGGTTTCATGTATTTTCTAAGGCAACCCTACTTGATTCCCTTATGAATGAGACTTCAAGTCATGTCATAGTCCTTAAATCAATTTTCAATCAAGTTAATGCATGAAATGATCATGACATAATAATAGCAAAAATAAAGTATGACCAATGATCATGATGTCATGACATATGATATAAAAACTAAAACACATGATATTCAATCCTAATTCCTAAACATAATCATGACATATAAATGATAAAAATAGGCATGATGTCATGACATGTTATATAACAAATCAAAGCATGACATATAAAATATATAGGTATAATAATACCTAAAATTTAATATTAGTTGCCATTTGAGATAATTAAGCATATTTTTACCATAATACTACTAATCTTCCTAGTGTGCCAAAAATCCAAAATGACACACTAACCTCTAAACCTAAATTGTGCCAATTTAATCAATTTATCAAACTTCTCAAATAATATTGGCACATCCTAAAATCTTTTAGGATTAAAGATCAAATGTATTTCCAAGATAACCATAACCTTGAAAATGACCTAAAATGTCACCTTTATCATGGTTGAGTTAACTACCCATCCAATCAAGGTTGGCACACCCTAAACCCTTCTAGCGTGAATCTATCACGCTCCTAGGAACCTAAAATCTATTTGAGCTCATTGGGTTAATTAGGTATTCCTTAGGGATAACCTCCCTATATACCCTCCTAATGACCCTTCTAGGCTTGTTAGCCTTGGTCATTTGGATCTTACCTAGGTTGACTCTAGGGGTAACTTCCCTTGCAACCTTCTTAGTGGCCACCCTAGGTTTCCTAAAAACCTTAGCCACTAGGCACACCCTTTGGTCAACCTTAGGTATGACTTCCCTATTGACCTTGGTCTTCCTAGACCTAGTTTGTGTTCCATAATCAAATGGAACACTATGGTAAGCCATCTTCGGCTTAGGTTTGTAACCCAAACCCTTCTTGCCCTTTGATGACTTTTGCTTCTTGGGTCCTAAGTGTTGACTTTGAGATTTTGACCTAGAAGTTTGACTAATTGACCCTTGCATTTGATTTTGCATACCCTTAAGGATCTTTTCAAGTTTTTCAAGCCTTGACCTCAAGACTTGATTTTCAACCTCTACTTGCCCAATTGATTTTTGATTAGGTTTTTGGGCATTACCATTCACTTTAGGCATATGTCTACCCTTATTAAGATTGATGCCTAAATGGTTTTCGATTTTTTTAATTTTTTTCTTAGGAAAGACATTTCTAAGGACATTAGTCTCAAATTTCTCCTTTTTGAAATAGACCTAGAGTTATTATTTCGAGATTTCTCCTTAGTCCTAAAACCAACATGTTTAGCTTCTAGACAACCATAATTATTGTTTCTAGCATGCTTTGATTCATGAGTAATAGCAAAATTATTTGAATTAATTCTAGCATGCTTTTGCTTAGAATTTAAAGAATGAGCATTATGAAAATATACCTTAGGGTTAGTCCCAGAGACTCCCCCTACTTGTGAAGCTCTCTCCTTTCTTCTAGGACATTGACTCCTATAGTGTCCCGGTTGTCGGTATTTGAAGCACACCACGTGCTCCTTGCTCTTCTTGGTTGGGACACCGACATCCTTGACTTTTGGTGCCGGAGGAGACTTCTTGATCCTTTTAGGACACTTACTCTTGTAGTGTCCTTGCTCCCTACACTCAAAACATATTATATGTATTTTATTATTAATTATTTGAGTTACCTAGGGTGGTGGTGGAAGGTGCCGAAATTGGAGCTTCTTCATCTTGACTGGATGTTGAGGCTTTCTCTTGTTTCTCCGGAGTGGAAATTCTTTCCTCTCCCTCAATCCTAGAGATGAAGGTGTCTTCTACTTCTTCCACCTCCTCTTCCACCGATCCAGAAGTTGACTTCTCTTCAACTTCCGATTTCTCACTTGGTCGTGAGGATGATGAACTCTCTTCATCCTCTTCCTTATCTTCTTCTACTTGTGCCAAGTGGGCCTTCTCATTGAACTTGGCTAATTTGTCCCATAGCTCCTTGGCATCATGATATTCACCTAGCGTAGACAAAACATCATTAGGTATCAAATCTTCTAAAAGTTTTGTTACCTTGGCTTCGGTTTTGAATTTTTGTCGTTGCTCTTGGGTCCATTTCTTCAACTTAAGGATTTGTCCCTTCCTATCCCAAGGAGGTTCAAAACCTTCTACGAGAATGAACCAATCCTCTATATCCATCATCAAGAATGTCTCCATTCTTATTCTCCACGTCGAAAAGTCTTCTCGATCATATGACGGTGGAGTGTTGATGTCCCATCCAAGCTTGTCTTGGAATTCCATCTTCCCTCTAGCTTTTTAGCTCCCGACGGTTAATCTGTAGAAGAGCCCCGGGCTCTGATACCAATTGTAGATGATTTGAGACCGCTAGAGGGGGGTGAATAGCGCGTTACCGTTTGATGATGGAATTCTTTCGCGATCGTCTCTACAACACTCGTTATGCGCAGCGGAATAATAATAGCAATAACGAAAAGCAAAACAAACACGCAAACACAATTGTTTAACGTGGTTCGGAACCTCAAGGTTCCTACTCCACGGATCAAGCTCTACGAGCTCTAGTGATGCACACGCACCCACTAATAAACACTCATTCTCGGAACAATCCGGAGACGGAGAAACCTCGTACAATATGATTACAACAATAATCAAAATGCTACAAGCAAATACAATGAAATACAAAGCAATACAAGTAAAGGAAACACTTTACAAATGCTCTTGAATGCTTGATCGCTTGGTTGCTTGATATCAACTTGGAGACCCTGATTTGCAGCAGCAAATCGCCCCAAAAGCCCTCAAGAAACCATTGTCATTTTCCTCCATCACGAGCTCCTTATAAAACTTTAACCTGTGCTGAAAAAAGTCGATCAGTCGACTGATCGGGACCATTAGTCGATCGATGTCACTGTTGTCGTGAAACAACGGCTAGATCCACGCTGGATAAGTCCAACGGATCCATCATCAGTCGACTGATGATACCCATCAGTCGACTGATGGAGCCTTACTCGACCAGTCGAGTCTCGACTCCATTCTGTGCCCGATTATTTACGAGCACCGACCGATCACAAGATCGATCATCGGCCGAGCCCATCACCGATCGCCTACACATATGACAGTCGACTGCTAGAGCAATTCTCGTAGTCAAACCCTAGTTGACTCAGTCCAGTCGACTGCCACATGACATCAGTCGACTGACACACCTCAACCATGAGGTTTTAGCCCAAGTATGGTTCCCCCATACTTGCTAGACCACCCTTAGCCTAGACCTAAGCCTTCTAGCCACCTTCATCAGCCTAACGCCTCTCGGATCCCTCCAAGTCATCCATGACTTGTTCATCCATCGCGCTAGCCTTCAGGTGCTTCCATCGGCTATGTCATGCTAACGGTGTCTACACCGCCAAGGCACATTGGACTTATGCCGCCAAGACTCCGCTTGGACTTTACGCCGCCAACCATTGGACTTATGCTGTCAAGACTCCCGCTTTGACTTTACGTCGCAAATATCAAACCCCCTAGACTTCTCAAATGCCAAGACTCAAGCTTGGACTTTTCCTTGCCAACCCATGTTGGACTTTCCATGCCAAGACCCATGCTTGGACTTTCCCAAATGCCAAGTGTCCCACTTGGACTTTCCATGCCAAGTACCCATTGTTGGGCTTTTCCGGGCCGCAAAAACCGCTTTTTGCGTTGCGGAAACCCCGGAAGTCCCGGCCACGGATCCGTGCGAAGAAGTATTAAAACTAATTACATGTATGTGCTTACAAAATCCTCTAGATCTACCTTAGAACTAAGAGATAAGGATACTACCCTTGATGCGATGCCCTTCGCAAATCCCGCTCGTCCAAAGTCCGCCGGAACTCGAAAGTGTCAAGTGCACACTCCTCTATGGTATCCACACAAGCAATAGGTGGAAGAAAACTCAACCTTGAGTGTGCTAGCACTCCTTGGTTGGTTCGGCCAAAGAGAGGAAGGAGAGGGAGAGCTTGAGAGGAAAATTCCCAAAGAAGAAGATGAAGTAATGAGTGATTACTCACAAAATGAATTTTCACTCACATAACCCCCAAAATGGTGGCCGGCCACTTCATGGAGGGGGAGTTACATGCATGCATGTAACTCCCATGACCCTTGGTGTCCCTCATGATGTGGCACTAATTGACCAAGTCAATGATGATGTGGAGCATCATCATTGGCCGGCCATGCCTAGTCATCATCATGACATGGCATTTGGTCAAGTCAAACTTGACCTTTCAACTTCCCTCTCAAGTCAAGTCAAACTCGACTCTAATCTCCCATGGTTGATCAAATCTAACCACTTGACTCAAGTCAATTTAATATAATGAATCTCTATTCATTAATTTAAATTGATTTGATGAATCAAATCTCAATTAGACTCATTCAACACTTGAATCAACTTGAGTCTAACTCAATTAGTCTAATTCAATTACTCTTAATCCACCTGGTTCATCCCATGAACCTAATCCTCATGGTTCATCATATGAACCTAATCTCCATCTAATTGCTCTTATGTGTGTGACTTATAGGTTCTTGTAACGCTGGCAATGTCCCTAAACCGATTTAGGAACATAAGCAATGAGCGTATCTAGCAACACATCATCGCTACCTAAGTTACAAGAATGTCGAGCTCCAACATCACCTTTGTGACTACTAATTGTGACTCACAATATGTGACAATGTCCTCTATCCTTGACATCTAGATTGACCAATCGAGGCATAGACTGCGGTCATCCCTGCATAATCTAAATCTCAACCTCCAAGTAGACTCACTCTAATCAAATGAGCTCAATATCTCATATTGACTCATTTGGGCATGACCATGCACCGTGGTCTCACTCTATCAAGAATATCGATGTCACCCCATCATATAGGAGGGATAGATCCCATCTACATCACTCACATCCTCCGCATAATTCGCTACATACCCAAGAATCGCTTTATAGTCCACCCATTTACGGGTGACGCTGACGGCCAAAGTATGCAACTCCTATGTAGGGAACCATGGTGACTTCGTGTCTAAGGACTAATAGTCATACTAATAGCCACATGAGAAAGTATATGACACTCATATAACGATCCATGATACTTTCTCATGGCGGGTCATTCAGTATACATTCTCCAATGCATACCCATGTGTCAACTTGATATCTCATATCCATGACTTGTGAGATCAAGTCATCTTGTTGACCTACATGTTAGTCTCTACGCATTAACATTGTCCCGAATGTTAATACTCTAGGAATGATTAAGAGTAGTGTTCTCTATATCATCTCATTATCGATTCAACCAATCGATTGATATAGATAAGAACCTACTACTCAAGGACATTATTATATTTAGTTATTTGGCACCAATACAAGTAAATATAATAACCATGCCTTTATAAATAGGAATATGATACAATAAAGTCCATACAACAATCATCACATGATTGGCTCTGGGCTTTCACTAACAATCTCCCACTAGCACTAGTGCCAATCACCGTAGTATCTAATACCCAATGACCTAGTGTGACCATCATGCTTTTCCTGTGCCAAAGCCTTGGTCAAGGGATCTGCGATGTTAGCGTCTGTGGGTACTCTGCAAATCTTCACATCTCCTCGATCGACAATCTCACGAATGAGATGGAAGCACCGATATATTCGGCCTCGCGTAGAATCAATAACGTGTCTCGCTTGGAACTCTTCCACCACAGTGCTACCTATTCAAGCAAAACACGAACCCTGACTGCGATCTATAATCATCCTGGTCAGTTTGGAAGCTGGCATCGCTGTAACCCTTTACAGCTAGCTCCTCATCGCCTCCAAATATCAAGAAATATTCTTTAGTCCTTCTCAAGTACTTAAGAATATTTCGATCGCTATCCAAATGGACGCCACCGATCTGATCGTATCTACTCGCCATGCTCAAAGCATACGAGACATCGTGATGAGTACATAACATACGGCGCATATGAGATCCTATAGCAGATGCGTAGGGATCTTATCCATGCGCTCTCTCCTCTCTAGAAGAGGGACTTTGAGTCTTCAAAGACTCACACCATGTGACATCGATGTAAGTCCTTTCTGGAATTCTCGCATGGCAAACCAAGTAATACGTGTCAATATACGTATTCGACTTAGGCCAAGCAATCTCTTAGATCTATCTCTATAGATCTTGATGCCTAGAATACAGTCGCTTAACCTAAGTCTTTCATCGAGAAGCACGCGTCCGAGCCAAGTCTTCACATCAGAGCGCAGGATGTCATTCCCAATGAGCAGATGTCATCCACATACAATACAAGGAAGACAACTGTGTTCCCATCAACCCTCTTGTAGACACAGTGGTTCATCTTCATTCTTGATGAAACCAAACTGTTTGATCGCATCATCGAATCGAAGATTCCTCGAGAAGCTTGCTTTAGCCCATAAATGGACCTTTGCACTGCATACCTTCCGATGTTGTGGATCTACAAAACCCTCGGGTTGTGTCATGTACACATCCTCGAGTAAGTTTCCATTCGTAAACGGTTTGACATCCATCCGCCAGATCTCATAATCGTGGTATGTCGATAGCAAGCAAGATCCGAATGGACTTAAACATCGCCGGAGAAAAGGTTTCATCATAGTCAATACCATGAATTTGCTTGAAACCTTTAGCCACCAATCGCCCTTATAGGTATGCGTAAGTCCATCCATGTCGCCTTTCTCCTAAAGACCCACTTACACCCAATGGGTTTAACCCCTTCGTGGATCAACCAAAGTCCATACTTGGTTAGTGTACATGGATTCCATCTCGGATCTCATGGCGCCTAGCCATTTCTCGAATCTGGGCTCATCACACTTCCCCGATAGGAGGTAGGCTCATTCTCAATGAGCATAACGTCATCATGGTCGACAAGAGAAATGAGTATCTCTCAGCCGACGACGCACTTATCGACTGCGAAGAGGGTAGGTCTATTTGAGCAGTGGTTGTTCCACAACTCTTTGTGCAACAACCTCATCACCCACAACACTTCAGGTTCCCTGCTCAACCTCCATCAAGGCCTCACTATGGTCCTTATCTTGAATTTCTTCAAGATCGAAGGTACTCCCACTAGTTTTCTAGAAACAAAATCCCTTTCTAGAAAAACCCGTCTTCTGCCACAAACACTTTGTCGGGAATGTAGAAGTAATATCCTTTGTATCCTTGGGATATCCAACAAAATAGCACCTATCGGATTTGGGTCCCGGTTGTCTGCGAGACTTGGCGTCGAGCGTAAGCCTCACAACCCCAAATCCTCATAAAAGACATCTTGGGATTTTTCCTGTCCATATCGTATATATGGTGTCTTTACCACATGACCTTGGATGGTACTGCGGTTAAGGGTAAAGGCTGCGTGTCATATCCCCAAAAGGATATAGGAAGATCTGTGACTCATCATAGATCGTACCATATCCAATAAGTGCGATTCCTCCTTTCGGATACACCATTCCACCGTGGTGTTCCAGAGGAGTGAGTTGGGATAGAATCCCACACTCAGCTAGATAGTCACGAAACTCATGGCTAAGGTATTCACCACCTCGATCTGATCGAAGTATCTTAATACTCTTGCCAAGCTGGTTTTGTACTTCATTCTTGAATTCTTTGAACTTTTCAAAGGATTCAGATTTATGTGTCATAAGATACACATAACCATATCTACTGAAGTCATCAGTAAATGTAATGAAGTACCTGTAACCACCTCTAGCAGCAACATTGAAAGGACCACATACATCACTATGTATAAGTCCTAACAAATCTGTTGCTCTTTCGCTATGTCCACTAAAGGGAGTCTTGGTCATCTTGCCTAAAAGGCAAGACTCGCATGTCTCATATGATTCAAAATCAAATGAGTCTAACAGCCCATCCTTATGGAGCTGAGATAAGCGACTCTCATTTATATGACCTAAGCGACAATGCCAGAGATAGGTTTGGTTCAACTCATTTGACTTGAACCTCTTGGTACTTATGTTATAGATAGGGCTCTCTAAGTCTAGAAAGTAGAGTCCGTTCATTAGAGGTGCACTACAATAGAACATATCATTTAAATAAACTGAACAACATTTGTTCTTTATTATAAATGAAAAACCTTTCTTGTCCAAACAAGAAACTGAAATGATGTTTTTAGTTAAAGCAGGCACATAACAACATTCATCTAATTCTAGTACAAGCCCAGAGGGCAGAGATAGATCATAAGTTCCTACAGCAACAGCAGCAACCCTTGCTCCATTGCCTACTCGTAGGTCCACCTCGCCTTTTGTCAATGCCCTGCTATTTCTCACCGCACATTTCAATGTGAGATGCACATCCTATCTAATACCCATGATGAAGAAATAGATAGATTGACTTCTATAACATTTATACCAAGTAGAAGTCACTTCTCTTCTTCTTAAGATCTTCCGTATGCCTCATAGCTACGCCTCCAATGTCCTCGCTTCCTGCGAAGAAGCAAGCCCTTCCTCGCTACCCCTCCTTTGGGTTTAAGTTCTTTGCCTTTGCCCTTGGCTTGGGACTTTCCCTTACCTTTAGGCTTGCCCTTGCCTTTCTTCTTCTGCACCATCAAAATGGTGTCAGATTTACCCTTCTTAAGGTTAAGCTCGTGATTCTCAACATCGAGCATTTTGACGATGGCTTATCAATTTCATTCATGTTATAATTCATGACAAATTGATCAAGGCTCTTGGCAAAGATTGCAAGATTAGGTCGTTGGCGGCTCTTGGCCAAGTGGGAATCCCAGCCTTTGTAGGTTTTCTACGTACCCAATCATCTTGAGTACATATGAACCTACAGGAGTCCCTTCTTGCATTTTAGACCCAAATAGTGCTTTAGAGACTTCATATCTCTCATGCCTAGCTTGTCCTTGATATAGTTGACGAAGATGTCCAACCATATCATAAGCATTCATGAACTCATGTTGCTTCTGAAGCTCAGAGTTCATGGTCGCGAGCATTAGACATGACACATCTAATGCATCATCTTGATGCTTCTTGTAAGCATCTTTGTCAGCTCGCGAGGCAGTGGCAGGAGGTGCCTCTGGAATGGGCTGCTCCAGGACGTACAGCTTCCTTTCTTGGGTGAGAACAATTCGTGTTCTGTATCACCAGAAATTTGCTCCATCGAGCTTGTCCTTCTCAAGGCAGATCGCGAGAGAGAGTGTTCGTGTTGTTTCGACATAGTAATCTACAACATACAATGCAGAGAATCAATATCATATTCCTTTTATCATTTAATTAGGCCTTTAATCAAATGATGCTCCCACTAAATTATAGGAATTTTATAGAATCGAGTTATGGATGTGGTCAAACCACATTTACTTGATTCATACAAACTAGCTATAATTCTTGTGGGACAAGATCCACATCATACTAAGCCTTGAGTTAGCTTTCAAGCAATCGCCAAGACTTAATACGATCGGTGGGTAACACATTACCGATTACATCTCTATGCAACTCTTGTTTATAGGATTAAGACCCACATTTACAAAAGACCTTGAGTTAGCTTTGGCTAAATCGCCAAGATTTAGTGTAAATGCGATCTTAACCTATCTTTCCAACGATTGGAATACGCCTATAGTTCTACTCGATCCAATCGAAGTTAACTAGTTTTGCTCAATCTAATTGAGCTTACTCTAACCCGAGTCGTGATAGGCGGGACCAAGATTGTCCCTCCGCACCCTACCAAGATAATATGCGTTGCTCTGCTTTGGCAGATTCAACAACAACAAATGATCGAGGTAGTGATGGGTATCAAGGCTCGAGAGGCATTTTCGAGTTGATTCGATTATGATCTAATCTAATCGTAATGTGTATCTTATACGCATTTAGGCCTTTATTATCCTATATTAGCATGCATCATATACATACATTCATTATTCTAGCATGCATCATATACATACAAGAAAATTAACCTAGCATGCATCATATACATACAAGCATTTTTTTCCACTAGCATGCATCACATACATACAAGCATAAATCAATTAAATATATATATATCAACATATATATATATATAATTAAATGTGATATAGTCATGGCCCTACTACGATCTTCTCAAGCCAATGAGAAGATCGGACGGTCAACCTAAGGCTAGCGGCTTCTCCAAGCGCTTCCTTTGACCGCCATGTGTCGTCGTCACCCTTCTCGTAAGCTCGTCTTCAAGTGGACTTTCCACCGCTCCATTTTTGTACATTACAAATACGAAACTCGAGTTACATTCGAGTCTAAAACTATTTACAACTAGAATATTAAAAGAAGAGGTGCGACGCAGTCGCAAACATTTTACAACACGCATTAACCACAAAACTAAGACGCAGGCCGTATTATGAATTACAACACACATAATCCAATCCTATTGGGTTATTGGGCCATGACAATCACAGAATCATACATAATTCAAAATTATGTATTTTTACAGAAAATTTCTATAATTTTTCCTAATTTATTTCGAATTTATGAGTCATCTCTCCAAAGTCCGCTTAAGCGGTTTCAGCGATCGCGGGACATGGCCTTTCGGATAGGGGCAGCGCCCTACTCGCAAAATAAACTTCGCGAGTGTCCCTACAACGATCCTACAGCGACTTAAGTCGCTGTCCCAAAAACCTAAAGCGAGAACTCGCCGATTCGGAGAGTTTTTCTCGACGGTTGAAGCCTACGAGTGTCCCAACACTCGTTGCTTCGACTCTACGAGAAAAATACCCAAAAATTCTATAAAATTAGGAAATTTACATAAACATAAAAATCTGTAATTTTTATATCTAATATAAAAAATACAAAAACGAAACACATACATGCTTCGCACGTGGCTCTGATACCACTGTTGGGCTTTTCCGTGCCGCAAACCGCTATGCCATACATGAAACCCCGAAGTCCCGCCACGGATCCGCTAAAACTAATTACATGTATGTGCTTACAAAATCCTCTAGATCTACCTTAGAACTAAGAGATAAGGATACTACCCTTGATGCGATGCCCTTCGCAAATCCCGCTCGTCCAAAGTCCGCCGGAACTCGAGAGTGTCAAGTGCACACTCCTCTATGGTATCCACACAAGCAATAGGTGGAAGAAAACTCAACCTTGAGTGTGCTAGCACTCCTTGGTTGGTTCGGCCACAGAGAGGAAGGAGAGGGAGAGCTTGAGAGGAAAATTCCCAAGGAAGAAGATGAAGTAATGAGTGATTACTCACAAAATGAATTTTCACTCACATAACTCCCAAAATGGTGGCCGGCCACTTCATGGAGGGGGAGTTACATGCATGCATGTAACTCCCATGACCCTTGGTCTCCCTCATGATGTGGCACCAATTGACCAAGTCAATGATGATGTGGAGCATCCTCCTTGGCCGGCCCTGCCTAGTCATCATCATGACATGGCATTTGGTCAAGTCAAACTTGACCTTTCAACTTCCCTCTCAAGTCAAGTCAAACTTGACCTCTAATCTCCCATGGTTGATCAAATCTAACCACTTGACTCAAGTCAATTTAATATAATGAATCTCTATTCATTAATTTAAATTGATTTGATGAATCAAATCTCAATTAGACTCATTCAACACTTGAATCAACTTGAGTCTAACTCAATTAGTCTAATTTGGATTACTCTTAATCCAATTTGGTTCATCCCATGAACCTAATCCTCATGGTTCATCATATGAACCTAATCACCATCTAATTGCTCTTATGTGTGTGACCCTATAGGGTCTTGTAACGTTGGCAATGTCCCTAAACCGATTTAGGAACATAAGCAATGAGCGGTATCTAGCAACACATCATTGCTATCCAAGTTACAAGAATGTTGAGCTCCAACATCACCTTTGTGACTACTAATTGTGACTCTCACAATATGTGACAATGTCCCTCTATCCTTGACATCTAGATTGACCAATCGAGGCATAGACCGTGTCATCCTCGGTACAATCTAAATCTTGAACTCCAAGTAGACTCACTCTAATCAAATGAGCTCAATATCTCATATTGACTCATTTGGGCATAACCATGCACTTCGTGGTCTCACTCTATCAAGAATATCGATGTCACCCCGTCATATAGGAGGGATAGATCCCATCTACATCACTCACATCCCTCCGCATAATTTGTTACATACCCAGTAATCGGCTTTATAGTCCACCCATTTACGGGTGACGTTTGACGACGCCAACGTATGCAACTCCTTATGTAGGGAACCATGGTGCCGTCAGGTCAAAGGACTAATAGTCATACTAATAGCCACATGAGAAAGTATATGACACTCATATAACGATCCATGATACTTTCTCATGGCGTCATTCAAGATACATTCTCCAATGCATACCCATGTGTCAACTTGATATCTCATATCCATGACTTGTGAGATCAAGTCATCTTGTTGACTACATGCTAGTTCTCTACGCATTAACATTGTCCCCGAATGTTAATACTGACTAGGAATGATTAAGAGTAGTGTTCTCTATATCATCTCATTATCGATTCAACCAATCGATTGATATAGATAAGAACCTACTACTTCAAGGACATTATTATATTTAGTTATTTGGCACCAATACAAGTAAATATAATAACCATGCCTTTATAAATAGGAATATGATACAATAAAGTCCATACAACAATCATCACATGATTGGCTCTAGGGCTTTCACTAACACCCATGACTTGGACTTTACCATGACAATTACATTGTCATATGTTTTTGTCTAACATCAAAATATCTCTCGAGCCAAGCTCGAGTCCTGGTCAATCGTGACCTGGGCCGATTGCACCAACAATTATAATGCTTTAATTATGATTAAAAAAATTTCTTCTCTTAATCCTATTACATACAAAATATAAAAAATAATTTATATGAAATTTATAAAAAATATAATTTAAAATATGAATTAGAAAATAATGTATTAGAACTCCAAAATAATAGTAATAGTAATATAAAACTTATAAAAGTATAACTTTTACTAAAATAATGGACGAAACAACCATGAAGATCCTCAAGTTTCAAATATGAACTTGAGAATTATTTGACGACTTCTTTTATTTTAGTGATACATATAGTTAAATAAATTTTGATATTTTACGATTTTAGTTACATAAGAGACTCAAAACTTTTCTATCCTCTTCATAATCGTAAAATAAATCTTAATTTGTCCGGTGTCAATTAGCACCGTAGAACAAATATTCAGTTCTGGAGGGAAGAAATTGGACAAACGATGTTCTACTTTGTCTCTCAATTTTTTGACAGCACATGCATTGCTTGATGATTAAACAAGAGCAAAGAAAAAATTACAAAGAATGTAACTTTTTAAGAAGAAGCAGAGGTTTTCGGCGTCGAACAAACTACAACTACGAAAACATAAAAATGAAAGTGAGTAACGTCACTTCGTAAAGTTAAAATGGTAAAAAGGTAAAAGGATTATGTGCTAAGGGAATATATAAACAACTTAAATAAATACAAATATTTTTTTATTATTTAAATTTTTTAAATAATAAGGTAAAAAAGTAAAAGAACTACATGGACTTTGATTCCTAAAAATTTAAGAAGATAAGTGGATAATTTTAAAATAAAATAATAATAATTTTGAACCGTAAATTGAACTGTGAATCAACGATTCTGAATCATAAATTATAATCGTCTTAAACAATTAAGATTAAGGATCAATATTTTATGAATGGTCAAATTGTCCATTTTAGATCGTGATTAAATCTAATTCTAGTTAAAAGTGTCTCTTGTATAATGCTCTCTGTAAAAGATTAGAACCATCAATCTAATGACTCTTATCAATCTATTTTACGAATGAGAGAAATCGAGAGAAGTTGTACGGTGCTCTAAGTTATAGTAAAGATGCTCTTCCACTATCACTGTTTGTTATTTGTTTAATTTTTTTTGGTTTTTTTATTTGCTATACTCAAACTGTTTTTTCTAAAATTATAAGTATCCATTCATATATATGCATATATATGCATGCCCTAATTATATGAATATATTTATAAGTATTTTTTTATTTTTCATGCATATATATGCATGCCCTAATTATTTTACCGATATAGTGCGTAAAGTGCTTAGTGATTTTAAAACTTAATATTGTTTAAAATTAGAAAAATGGTATAAATAGAATCATCAAATATCACAAGTGTAATAGTATCCATTCGATGTGAATCCAAAATGGTTAGCATCGTTAAATTGTTTTTGACAAAAAAAATACTTGAGTCGGCAGTCATGCAGGCAAAAAACTCATGTAAAATTTATAATTGCAAGAAAGTAATATGAAAATGACTTATATGATATTGTTTTTGAAAGAAAAATGCACGTTTTGAGCTGTATTATTTTAACCTTATAAACTTATCAAGCATTTTGCTTAAAAATTATTGGATGACTGCACGCCTATTAGAATAACATCCGCCCATATAATGACCATTACATACTTTTTTTAAAAAAAATAAAATAAAAACATGTGCTTTGTGATAATTATATTCGTGCACGAATCGCACAATGAAAAGAGGAGTGGTCGTGGATGAAAGAAAACTATTTATAAATAATTCTAAGAAAGTGGTTTGAAAATGAATCCCAATTCCCAATCAGTGGGAAAGAAAAATATACGAATGGTATTATTGCATAGAAAAAATGCAGAAAGATGAGTAATTGTATGTGACAATGCGACTGATCATGCACTGGCCAATCAAATGCGGAGTAAAGATTTTTTTTTTAAATAGATAAAAAAAATGACCCGATTTTTATAAAAATAAATAAATTTTTTATGTATAAAAGAATCTAATTTTTATTATTTCGTTCATAACCTTTAAACGTCGAGTTTTAGTCCTCAGTATTTTTATCAATCAATCTCACAATCAACATGAAAAAGATAAATTATGAAAAATATATTATCCAATTTAGAATTAGCACAGCAGGAGGACAAGCATTTCGAAAGCCTTGTAACTCTCAAAGATTAATTTTTATTCATTAATATGATTTTATTATCGTGTTAGTCATAAGAACTTTCCGGGGAAACAAAGTTTGACCATCATATCCAAAAAGTTAGGAATTTGTAACTACAGAAATTTCGCCACCCATCTGTAATCGCGACGAGAGGGAGGTAAATCGCGAGGATCGCCCTCGACACGCGATGAAGCGTGTGGAGGGAGGCTATCCGAGCCTGGAGATTTTAGACCCCCTCCAGAATCGATCTCACTCCGTATCCAAAGCAACCACACTACCTTACCACCGCGCCATCCCCGTAGGGACTAAAAGTTTGACCATCATAAACATTGCTATTGGGCGAGAGAGAATGGATAATTAAATTAAATTGGATGGGACGAAAGGATAGTTTTAGAAATTCGTAAAAAGCAGGCATATGGGGGAAAAAATAAAAATCAGAAACCCCATGGAAGACAGCAGATCAGAGTAGTGAAGTCTGGAAGGAGCAGCACAAAGACGACCACACGCTGTTTTCCAAGCAGTCAACAACTACCGCACTGGTGCGAGGAGGAACGACGGTCAACTGTCAGTGGTCCACGGGGTCATGTCCATGGGGTAGCTGCCGAGGACGCGGAGGAAGGAGGTGAACTCCTGGACCTCGGCGAGGGCGTGCTGCGCGCGGGGCTCCGCCAGCGACGCCTGGAAGTCCAGGTAGAAGGTGTACTCGAAATGCTTGGCCGTGGACCTTGTCTCCTCCTCCGGCCCCTCCTGCTGCTGCTCCTCCGCCCGGATCGGCCGCCGGCGATGCGGCCGGCTCTCGATCTTGGTCAGCCCGATGTCGCGGAACGCAAAGGCAGAGAGAACCTTGAACAGCACCGACGTTCCCTCGTGGTCGTGCGCCGCGAAGACGATGCTGGTCTTGAACGGCCGGTCGGCCCGCGGCACGATCGGCTCCCGCGCCAGCATCACGAACCGCGTCACGTTTCCTTGGTCGTCCTGGATCCCGTTGGCCAAGATCTCCAGCCCGTAGAGTTCGGCGGCCCGCGCCGACGCGATGGCCGCCGTGTCCCTCAGACCGTTCGCCGCCACGTACTCGGCCGCCCCGGCGGTGTCATAGAAGGCCTCGCGCGCCACGTTCAGCCCCAGGATCGTGAGCGTGTGCTCGCACTGTGCCAGCGCCTGCGGGTGGCTGATGACTCGAGTGAGCTGTTCCTGGCGCACGCCCGGGAGCGCCAGCAGGCAGTGGTGCACCGGCAGTTGCACTTCGCCCACGATGTGGAGGCGGTGGCGCAGGAGGAGGTCATAGTTGCGGTGGATGCTGCCTCCTAGCGAGTTCTCCACGGGGAGGACGGCGCGGTCGGCCACCCACTGCTCCACGGCCTGGAACGCCGCCTCGAACTGGTCGCAGGGGATGGCATCGCAGTTGGGGTAGGCCTTCTCGGCGGCGGGCTCGCTGTAGGCCCCCGGCACGCCCTGATACGCCACGCGCAGCTGAGATCCGTGTTTAGGGGCGAGCGACAGGTCGGCGATGGTGAGTGGCTGTGGGAGGCGGACGGACACGATGTCCATCATGGAGCCAGCGGAGGAGGACGTAGTCGCCAGAAGATGGTCATCATCCGCTGGATTCTGCGGCTGCTGCGGCGGCTGCGGCTCTTGATGTTGGTGGGAGGAGACGTTGCCGGAGAGGATGGAGCAGGCGCTGAGCCAATCGACACGGCTGGAGACGACGGCGCTGTGCAAGAAAGGGGAGATGCCATGCCGGTGACCGCAACGCACCAAGCGGCTCCTCCCGTGGAAGGAGAACTTGGATTTGGTATCGGGGGGAGCAGGTTGGTCGGATGACGATTGTCCCAAGAATATAGGAGGCGTCAAGATTGCAGCCGCCATTTCAGAAAATGATAATCGATTCTATGTTTTCCGGCGAGCTCGAGGGAAGAGTAGTATTCAGTTTAATTCCCTGGGAAGCTGAGGAAGGGATTAGAAACAGGAGAGTTATATACATGGAGGGAGCGTTAGGTGTGGTTTGGTTGGAGGATCGAAGTCGAGGAGGAAAATGAAAGAGGGTTAGGTGGCTATGGTAGTCAAATCTTGGGTACTCACCAACCCCAAAATCCCTTTCGCCATGGCATCTAATTATATTACAACCTCTTTTTGCTTGTTTAATTAGCGACCTTAAGTTGGGTTTGAAAAGATTTAAAGATCGATGGAATTGTGAAAATAATTGAGAGTGTTTTTTTTTTCTTATTATCACCGTTTGTCTCAGAACAGGACTATTTGTATATATCATACAATGCCAATTCACAAATTTATAATTGAAAGATTCTAAAAGAATTTATTCTAATTTTGATTTTAATAATTTGACAAAGTCATATTAATTTAATTCTCTATTATCCCCCGATAAATTTAACGGGAGATTCTTCACGTTGAATTTGATATATGCTAGCTTGTTAAAATGTTGTCTTTGATAATGACTTGATAAATATATCAACAATTTGATCTCTGTAAAAATATAAGAAATATATAATTATTGAATTGTCACACATTCTCGAACAAAATGAAAATCAATTTCCATATGTTTTGCATGAACATGACAGATTGGATTTGCTATAAGAAAAAAGTGATTGAAACTAAATAATTTCAGATGTAGTATTGATTATAGTTCTATATTCATCCTCAGTGCTTGAGCGTCATACAATAGGTTATTTTTTTAATTCCATGAGAGAAGATTTTGTATAAGAAATATTGCATAACCACTAGCTAGTATAGCGTCTATCTTCAGAAGAGCTTGGCCAATCAGCATCGCTATAGACATGCAAGTCTTGAGATGATTAACAATAAAAAAGAAGACCTTGTAGAATATTACCTTGAGATAACGAATAATTCTTTTGATACCTTTTCAGTTTTGTTCCATGGGAGCATGCATGAATCGATAAACACGGTTTACTGCAAAAGTAATATTAGGTCGTATGATGGTGACATATTATTGTAAGGCTCCAACAATGCTTCGATAGATTTGGGGGATCATACATAGTAGGAGAAGTTGTAGAGAGATTATTTATAGCGATTGATGTGGAGATTGGGCGTGCTCTGTCCATTTTGACTCTTTGGCGAAGCTTAGTAATGTATTTGTTTTGAGAGATGAGATAACCTTTAGTATGTAAATAAGTTCAATACAAAAAAAATGAGTATTATTCAAATCCCGAATAGGAAATTCTTATTTGAGAAGGTTATAAAAGAATTGTGATACTCTTTTGATCATTATCGGTTATTAAAATATCATCCACATAGATGAGAAAAAATATCATGAATCCATCATTTTGTTTATAAAATAGAGAAACTAAAAGTCAGTCTTTGAACATGAGAATCCTTGAGCTTGTAACCAATTAGATAGACGATGAAACGAAATCATGCATGAGGAGCTTGTCGTAGACCATATATGGATTTCTTAAGTTGACAAATATAATTTGGAAATTGTGGATCAATGAATCCATGTAGTTGTTCCATAAATATAGTTTCCTCGAAATGACCATGAAGAAAATCATTAAAAACATCGTGTCGTCATATGACCCAATTAGAACTAACAATGACTCATAATAATAATCGTACAATTGTAATTTTGATGATTGAACTAAATGTGTCATTGAAATCAATACCTAATTGAATCTTTTAGCCACAAGTCGAGCTTTATGTCATTTAAGAGATCCATTAACTCTATGTTTAAGGTGGAATACTCATTTAGAGCCTACAATATTCATGGAGAGTGTGCGGGGAACTAGACTCGAAGTTCCATTACAAAGAAGTGCATCGAATTCTACAGTCATCGCCACACACCAATTCAGGTCTTTGTTTGCTTGTGAGAAGCAAGTTGGTTCAATAGAATTTGAAGAGACTACTAGAGCTCGTCGAAGAGGATATTTAGTTGTCATTGATAGACATCGTGCATAGATATCACTCAGGGGAAGCATATGATAGGGAGTATCATTATTTGCATCACTTAATGATAGTGATGAGTGAGTAGGCCAACATGAAGATGGCAGATTTGTAGTATATGAGGAATCATGATTGAAGTACATATTATCATTATCTGGTGAGACTTCCAAGATTGGACATGGAATAAATTCTGGATTTTTTTTTTTTACATTATCAATATGTCATGCTCTTGTTGGAGTAGCCACTTCAGGTGATTTTGATTGCATAGGAGAGTTTTTAGAAAGCTCCAGGTAAGACCTAAGATGTCGTCTCCTCTTTTATCTTTAGAGCATTTCGGTGGAATAACTATTTATAGAAGTTCTAATGGTATATTGGTTGGTATTAAAGAGGTAGCACTGTTTTCTAAGGACAAAGCCATTGATATAGTTGCAAATGGAAATAGAGTTTCATCAAAAATAACATGCCAAGAAATATATACACGTCTTGTTGTTATATGTAGACAACGATACTCATAATGCAAATTACTATAACTAAGGAAAATACATTATTGAGAACGAGGATTTAATTTGTGTTTGGAGTAAGATCGTAGCTATGGATAACATCTGCAATCGAAAATACCTAAGAATATGTAGTTGGGAGTTTGATTATAGAGTTTCTCTAAAGGACATTTATTTTGAACCAATGGAGTGGGTAGACGGTTAATAAGATAAACTGCAGTGTGGACATCGTCATCTCAAAATTTAAATGGAACTGATGTATGATTAAGAAGAGCTAATGTAGTTTCGATTATATGACGATGTTTTCTCTCCACATAGTCATTTTGTTCAGGAGTGTGAGGACATGAAATTTTATGAAATATACAAGAAGAATCAAGAAAACGATGAAGTGGTTGATATTCTCCACTCCAATCATAGTGAATGGAGAGTATTTTATGGCTAAAGTAACGTTCAACATATTTTTGGATGTGGCAGCGATGAAGGCGACAGTGATCTTGTCAAGGTCACGCTCATCGAAGAGCTTGTTGATGGTGAGGGAGAGCGGCACTGAGGGTGGTTGAGGGTTAGGCTCAACGCTTGCTTTGGAGGATGAGGGCAAGAGGAAGCCCCTGCTCGGACTAGAACGAGAAGGAAGGAGGTGGCTTTCCTTTCGAACAGGAGGTGGCGACGATAAGGTACGACAATGGTCAAGGTGCTGCTACGGCAAAAGGCGAGCCATTTGTGATAATCTAGCGTCGAAGTGAGAAAAAAAAAGGAGGAGATGCTCTTGGAGCTACGAGGATCGCTGTATCGCACGAGAGAGAGAACAAGAAAAAAAAGGTCGTATCAAGCTTTAGGCTTTGATATTAATGATATCCTCTTTTTCAGCCCACTCATATCCCCTTCTTCTTTATTAAGGGTCCCTGCTAGAACCTTGAACCTCCTAGCCAAATGCTACATATGCCACTCAAAGAGAATCGTTAGAGGTGGACTGGCACAACCCCTTTAATGCTCAAGTCAGAATCGAAAGAGTAGAATAGTAGAATGAAGAAGAAATGAGAAGAGATCCTTGTGTACCGAATAGAGAAGAAAGAAACATCTCCTTTTTCTCCCATTTCTGCTAATTTTATAGGAAATTTGCACCGCCTTATTCCAAGATGAATTTACTTTAATACCCTTGTCAAGCTGTAACCAGTTCTCTCGCTTCCTTTCAAAATGATTTCTTCCATGTCTTCCATGTGTCTCTCCTTATTCCTTATCAATTACCTAAAAAATAAACTATACATAAATTTCCAATAAATAATAATAAAAATATTTCTTATTCAAAAGATTCACTGACATCCCATCTTATTGTACTTCAGAATACTTATATCCTTCACCCTTATTGAATTTAGGAAATATCCATACCACTCAAGAAATACATATGATACTCGGGAGATACACATACTATTCGAAAAACCCATAGGATGTTTAAATCTAATATTTTAGAAAACTGAGCTCTGAATCGACTATACTACCCTATCCCTATTGAGCTCAGGAAATACACATGCTGGTCGGGAAACACATATGTTGTTTGAAAAATATACATGCTACTCAAGAAACATACATACTACTCGAGAAACCTATAAGATGTTCAACACTAACACTTCACAAAACTAAACTTTGAGTCAATTATACTGTCCATCTCTGCTGAACTCGAGAAATACCTATACCACTTGGAAAATACATAGGCTACTCTAGAAATACATAATCTACTCGGAGAAACTATAAGATGTTCAGAATTGACACTTTCACAAAACTAAGTTCTAAGTCAACTATATTGCCCATCTCTACTGGACTAGGAAAATACACAAGCTGCTCAGGAAATACATAAGCTATTCGGGAAAACTATAAGATGTTCAGAATTGACACCTTCACAAAATTGAGTTTTGAGTCAATTATACTTCTCATCTCTACTGGACTCAGGAAATACCCATATCACTCAGGAAATACATAGGTTGCTCGGGAAATACACATAAGCTACTCAGAAAAACTTTAACATGTTCAGAATTGACACTTTCACAAAACAGAGTTCTAAGTCAACTACTCAACTATACTTTCATTCCTGTTGCACACAAGCTGCTCAGGAAATACATAAGCTATTCGGGAAAACTATAAGATGTTCAGAATTGACACCTTCACAAAATTGAGTTTTGAGTCAATTATACTTCTCATCTCTACTGGACTCAGGAAATACCCATATCACTCAGGAAATACATAGGTTGCTCGGGAAATACACATAAGCTACTCAGAAAAACTTTAACATGTTCAGAATTGACACTTTCACAAAACAGAGTTCTAAGTCAACTACTCAACTATACTTTCATTCCTGTTGCACTCGGGAAATACCTATACCACTCGGGAAATACATAGACTGCTCGAGAAATACATAAACTACTTGGGGAAACTATAAGATGTTTAGAATTGACATTTTCACAAAACTGAATTATGAGTTAACTATACTGTTCATCTCTACTGCATCCAAGAAATACACATAGGGCTTAGGAAATAAGCAAGGTACTCAGCATAAATATTTTATTATATTGTGCTTTGGATTGACTATATTGTTCGACCCTACTGTGCTCGGGAAATATATATAGTGTTCGGGAAACAAGCAAGGTGCTCAGCACAAATATTATAATATTGAGCCCTGACAACTGCATTGTCTAATCATACTATACTCGGGAAATACATATGGTGCTCGAAAAATATACATGATACTAGGGAAATACATATGTGATCTAGGTCAACTATAGTGTCTATCCCTACTGTGCTCGGAAAACACATATAGCAGTTAGGGAACAAGCGAGATACTTGACAAAGACACTTCACCATACTGTGCTTTGGACCAATTATATTGTTCGATCCTACTGCGCTCGAGAAATACATATAGTGTTCAAGAAACAGGCAAGGTGCTCGGCACAATTATTTCAATACTAAGCTCTGACAACTGCACTTTCTGTTCCTACTATGTTCGAAAATGCATATGGTACTCGGGAAATATACATGGTACTCGAAATAGATCATATCATAACTCTGAACTCACTATAATGCTTAACTCTTCTGTACTCAGAAAAGACATATGATGTTCTGTCATATTACTTCTAACAACTACTAAAATATTTTAGCTAAAAATTTCGTATCCATTAAGTTTTCCTTTTAGTAAAATTGAAAAGTCAAATCGAATGAAATTTTACAAGTATTCATAAAGAATACGTCACTGAACTCAAGCACATTATGCTTCTTCCATATTATATTTCGAACATAGGTGTAGAAATTCCAAACCCATAAGATACCATGAAAAGATTTAAAGATGGAATCGTAAAAATAATTGAAAGCATTTCTCTTATTATCGTTTGTTCAAGAGCAAGACTGCCTATATACATCATACAATGTCAATTCACAAATTTATAATTGAAAGATTCCAAACAAAAAAATCTAATTAATTTTATCTAATTTGACAAAGTCATATTAATTTAACTATTCTCTATTAGGGTTAACTAATAAATGGAGAGCAGGCCTTGATAGGTCATTTCTTGTCCTTCTTATGCCATATTTTCAGGGTCTTTCCTTCCCTTTTTTTTTATTCTTTCTCGTTTCTCGCTTAAGTACGTTCTAGGCGGTTCACTTCTTCTCTCGATAGTTTCTTTCCTGAGCTTCTGCTCTAGTCCCTGCCATTGCTTTCCACCAGTGAGTGACTCAATGGCCCAATGCTCCAGGCCCACCACTGCACCTGGAAGAAGGCCCATGCAATGTCCAGGAGTTTTATGTGGGCTTTGGCTTCGCACGCACATTGGGATCCCATTTTTCCAATTTTGTTTTTATTTCTTAACTAATGTCTTCACCTTCGTATTTCATTTCCATTAAGGTCCGAGTTGTTTGTCATTTTTCTTCTGCGTTAAAATTTGTAAAAAAAAATTAATATTTTAATTGTCTTAAATTCATTTATTGGTTGTGTTTGGTTGAGAGTCATACGTGATAATCTTAGTTATTCATTCAAAATTATCAAAGAAAATCTTATTTAATTTAGAATTTGAATGATTATCAAATCATGATGAATATTCAAGATGTCATGCTACGTCAGCAAAAGAGTTACGGAGGAAGGAATTAAAAAACCTCAAAGAAGTTTGGTTTTTTTTTATTCCCTTAGTTATGGATTTTTTTTTTCCAAAAATACCCTCTAAATTTTACCATTTATGACACAATTATCCTTCTCAATTTATCAAATTACAATCTAGTCAATTGTCGGTTGGTCGCCGCCCCCGCCGTCGTCATTGGTCGCCATCGCCACGGCACGGCTGTTTGGCCGTTGATCACGGCCGCCGGCCGCTGGCTCCATTGCCACCGGCGCCGCTGGCCCATTGCCGCTGACCACCGCCATTCTGCCGATCGTCGGCCGATCGTCATTGCTGGTCGCCGATCATCGATCACCAGCGGCCACCCGTCGGCCGATCGGCCGATCATGTCGCCGATCGCTAGCCGATCGCGCCACGGCCATCGATCGGCCCACCGCCGCGGCCGCGATCGCGATCAATCGTCGCATCGGCCACCGATCGATCATCGATCGGCCACCGCTTATCAATTGGTCGGTCGGCCACTACGGCCGACCGATCGTCGGCCTTAAAATTTTTAAATAAATAAAGTTTATTTCATTGTCTATGATTAAATCAAACAACAATAAATTATATTTTATTTTTCATAATCTTAATTATATAATCATTTGATAGTCACATAACTAAAATAATCACATGTGACCCACCAAATGCACCCTTAATGTTAATCTGCAAACTTAATAGAATTATTCTAGAGATGGTCATGGAGCAGGCTAAGTGATTATTGGGCTTGTTTCCACAAAATTGGCCAATTGTAAAAAAAAAAAAAAATGGATTGTTTATCCTTTCCCTTATTTATTATAAAATAATAGACGGATTATTTTTTGAATATTTTTTAATTATCCAAATTGGATGGAAACAACTTTTATTCTTATCTTCTGGTTCGTGTCCTATCTTTGTTCAAATCTCTCTTCGGCCGCGGGCTGTGAACGCATGATTACTAGCAGACGTTCTTGCTCAGGGCTACAAGCAACTATATATATATTATTAATTGTCCTTGTGAAAAAAAAATTCGTACAAATATTGTATAATAAAATAATAAATCAATCTTTTACAAATATAAAAATATTATTTCTCCATGTATTGATTATTAATTTTAAAAATTAAAGATTATCTCTTTTACGATAGTCTAAAGATAAATTAATAGAGATTATTAGGTTTATGAATTTCAATTTTATATACAATATATGTTATTTATTTATTTATTTTTATTTTTTTTTCACTTATAAATTCCTTTCCTTTTTCGATGCAGCCCAATTAACTAGCCTCTAAAAGGCCTGAAACTTCCTCAATTTCATAACTTCGCATTTTGACTGCATCCATTAATTCTAAATATAAAATTAAAAAAGAAAGAAAGAAGACCTTCGTACATGACACATTCTGAGCCGTAAAGAATCCAATTGACGTATAAACAAAGGGCTTTTGGAATTGCCAGCGAAAACAAGGCTGGAAAACAGCCCACTTTATAAATATATATATATATATATTATTTTGTGCCGTTCTCTGTGCAACGGTGCATGATTGTGTATTGCATAGAAATACTATAACATATACAATGATTATAATTACTGAACATTTCTCTCACGCATGCACACCAACCGTACACTAGTCGCACAGGAGAGCAGCAACGTGTGGGACTTACATCGCGTGTCCGTGTGCTCCACACGAGATCCACGCACAGTGTCGGCATCGTCGCCGTGCCATTCGGCCATCGTCGACTGTCGGATCGGATACGATCGACACGTAACTCGCCGATGGTCCGACAGGACTCGGATTCCAACCGGTTAGCATCCGGAATTCAGTACAAATCGGCCGAAAAAGGCCGAAACACATGGCATACAGTGGTGCAGCCACTATCGGTCGTGATCGGATCAGATTCCTATCGAATCGCAGTTGAAATCCTACGCCAGACGGATCGACAGCCGACACTGATCCATCCGGTATACTCGGGTGGCCTTGATTCGACTGTCGACCGACCGAATCGCGGTCGGAATCCGGCGTCGACGAACCAAGAGTCGACGCTTGCTCGTCGGTATATTTCGGCCGGCCTTGATTCTAGCCACCAACCGTAATTGTTAAATCTCGGCCGCAATCGACGCGTAATTTATCCTGTTCTATTTCATGTACTACTGTGAATTTATCGCACGTCCATTCTCTCACAATGATTATGAAGCAGACAGATAAAAATTGTTAAATTGACTACTCTAATTTTTTACGAAGTGAATCCATCGTCCATTGTACAAAATGAACAATACAAATGAAAATATACAATATCATCGTCCCCACACAAAGTCTCGATTGAATCCACACTATAATTCAATTCTTAAACTCATCGGATTGCATGTGCTCCTCTAGCTGCGATCGATCATGATCACGACAACGATCTGCTGCGACGCTCGCAGTTCATGATTGCACACGATCGGGCGATTGGCGGCCATGATCGAATCGGATTTTGACCTTGATCCCGTCAAAATTGAGCCCGATCACGGCTGCGACATCGCGACCCATGACTTCTGTGATTGGATCGAATTTCGACTGTGATCGTACAGGATTTTGGTTTCGGTTCAATCGTAATAAGATTCCGATCAAATCGTAATCGAATTTCGATTCGATCGTGATGATCAGAATCTAATTCATCGCCCGCGATGGATTGGCGCGAACGGAAAAGTTCAATTACTATGTATTCCCAATTAACGCACGGACGATCAAGAATGAGTTACACAAGATATCATATATCGAACGAAATACTTTTATATGAAACACGAGGAATCTCTTCTCCAATTGGCTTTTGCATTTTCTGTATGAAAAAACATAATCGAATAGTAGAAATGAGTAATTAATTATACGGACACAAGTCAGCATTCCACTCCATGCACGTCGATCGTCGATCGGCGATATCGCCTGGAGACTGACTACAGCGATACGCCACCAGAAACACGAAACCTACTCAATAATGCTCTGCCTCTCGCCGGAAATCGATGGCATAACCACTAAATTGACATCGCAACAATATATGAGACTGCTGCTATATGATTCTCCATCCATCCATCGACCCACATCTCATTCTTTATCATTTTTTTCAAAGAAAAAGAAGGAGAAAAAAAAAACAACACTCTCCTCCAACTCTACTCGTCCACTACTTATCGCATGAGAGGCGTCATTGATCAGCTAGCAAAAAAAAAAAAAAAAAAAAAATTGTCGGCATGGAGATTTCTTTAGCTGACAGTGAGCTTAATTATGAGGTTGTTAAGGTCGAACAAGTTGATTAATTTTTGCCAGATACATTTGCCGAACACACTACTACTCATGCGTCTGCACGGCCATTATATTCACCTCTCTCGTTCGTTTATATATGCACATGCAGATACAAACTGATCATCAGCTGCATGCTCCGTTTTGTTTAATTAATTTTCTGATCAATGATTAATTAATTAATCAGACTCATGCCTTAATGGAAAATTAACTCGACGATCGATAGAATATATATCACATTAAAACTGTGGATTCTTCTTTTGTCTTAATTCGATCTTGAGACCCCGAAATATTAATTACTCTCTTCTCCTTCAGAAATTAAAAGAGCTAGTGCATGCAATTAATGATCGTTGTTTTAATTAATTCCCGAGTTGGTGTGGTAAATTTGAAAGGCAACTTTTTGGAATATGAAAATTATTGTCTACTTGATTCTGACAGAAACTAGAAATGTCATCCCCCCGCTGTTACTGACAGAGAATTGTATATCTTAGTTTATATATAGCACATGGGATAGTGATTTTCAGAAAGACAGTTTAATTATTAATCTAAATCTAGAAATTTTATATTGTCTTTTCCTAGCCACCATCATTATTATATATCAATTTGTATTTGCCCTGGTCATTAGGGTAGGCTGTGTACGTCCCGTGTAGATGTTATTGCTCAATCAAAGTGTGTAATGTTTTTGTGATCATCTTGGTAATCTCATTAATATGCTATTGGTATATATATATATATATATATATATATATATATATTATTATATATTGTTGTTGGGATGCTATATCAAAGGCTCGTGATTCCCCATATATATATATACTGGAATTTTTCCTTTAATTATGAGTTGCTATTAGTTAATAATTAATTTTAGTTTTCATTTAAAATTGAGAGGTAGATATAAGGTTGAACCCGATCTTAATTAATTAGCCTAATTAACAAGAGTGATGAGGTTGGGATTAGTACAGGTTTTTATAAAATCTTTGCCAGTGATTAATTACGAGTCGTTATAAATTAAATTTCTTGGAAGGATTATTATTTATTAAATGAGTGTAACAGCCTAATTAATTTATCTATGTTAAATTGATTTATGACTTCTTTGGCATTATTGTTACTGCATGTAGATTAAGAAAAATTGTTAGTTTAGATGAGTATGATAACTAATTTAATTTAAGCACACGTTCCTTGTAAAGCCAAACTCGAATTGAATTTGAGTTGAGCCTTGATATTTGAATAATACGTGATGATGATCGAATAATATTCTCTGGAAGAAGATTGTTAGTCATCAAAGGTGATCAAGATCGGCGTAAAAGAGAAAAATTGTAGTACAGTCGACTTTGATAGTTGAATGGAAAGTCCAAGTACAAGAAGGAATTGTCAAGTGACAAAGTTAGAATGTATTGCAATTGACAGAACACTTGAACTAGAGAAGTGAAATTCAAGTAGGTGAGGACTAAATACTTGATATGAGACGATAAGAGAAATCTAAGTGGATCATGGAGAATCAAATATTTGGCAAGTGATATAAGTCTTACAAATTACGAAAGACTATATGTTAGACATGCAAATGAAAATCTTAATAGATTTGAAGGATCGGTGTTAGAAATGCATATGAAAATCTTGATAGCTCACGAAAGATCAAATATTATATATGCATGAGATAGGAAGACCGAACAGGTTAATGAGGATCATATATTTAGCAATAGTTAAGTCTCGGTAAGTCAAGGTTGATTGAATATTTGGTATGAGAAGGAAAGTCTAAACAGATCAAGGAAAATTGAATATTTATAATGATGAATCTTAACAAGTCAAGGTTAACTGGACACCAAACGAATAAAGTCTTAATAGATCAAGTATGATCGAATGTTAATTAAGCGAGAAAAGTCTTAGTAAATTATGGTTAGTCAAATATAAATAAAATGAGATTTCGATCTTGAAAATGCTAAAATAGCAATATTAATCGACTACTATAGAGTAGTAATCAATTGATGAATCGTAAACTCCGAGATCCAAGATTAATAGAGAGAACCAATCAATTGATAACATTGTAATATCATATAAAAGATTTAATAGTCGATCGGGAAACTTAGTTATTTATACATTAGTTGATTGGTGGTAATGATTAGTCGATTGTTGTCGATCAAATTTAAGTTGAAAGACTCATTCTATAAGTGCAACATTTGGATCGGATTGATTCTATTAGTTGATTATTAGACGAAAATTAATCCAATCTATAGCTTATAAAAGTAAGCTTTGTGATTATTTGAAGGAGCCGATCAAAAGTACTCAAAGCAAAGGTCATACATTGTATAAGTTACATTAATGTATTTCACCCTTTTTTCTATCTTTATATTTTATTTGTTTGCTATAAAAGAATAGGATTATAAGATATTTTTCTATTTCCAGCGAGTGTTGAAAAAGAAAAAACTTAATTCTATTAGCGTCAGGACAATTAGTCGTGGAATAGAAATCAAAATTTTTACACCATATAAAATCGATTTGTGTTTATGTTTGCATTTGTTTTATATTTTATTTCAATTGAGTACATAATTTTTTGTTATTAAATATACGATCAACAAACAATGAATCAAAAATTATTATTCACCTCGCTCTAGCAATGTGTCGATCCTAATATTTTGCGATCATCGATTGAAAATCATAGATCAAACATGCTCCACGGATTGTGACACAACATATGAGGATCTTGCTACGAAATCCAAAATATTTTATTGACTTAATGGTATCGAATTAGCTGAGTAGTCATACTCATGCCAAATGTATTATGCAAATGATGACAAATTGACTACCTTAGAAAAGAGAAAAAATAATATTTTGTTTAGTCGAATATTAACTTTTTTTTTTCTTAATTGGCATCAGATATTTAGATTTTTGACATGATTAATATTGAAATCAATCAATTTGATCCCGTAAATAAAAAAGACCTCACAGTGGACGGTTCAACGATCTAACGTTTTAAGATTTGTCATTCTATTTTTTTTAAAAAAAATTGCTAGTGCATTACAATTGAAGGTCGAATTGAAAATGTCTGAAAAATTATATATGAATATTATATCGTTGCATCTTAATCACCAGACAACTTCAATTTACTCACTAGTCTATCGGAGCATATGTGCAAATTCAATTGATTAATCAAAGTAGGTGTGCGAATTCGATTGACTTAAATTTTTGTGATGCTAAAATAATTGATCCAAATAAAGGGAGGAAACATTTTCCCAACAAGACCTACTATCCTGGATCAAAAACTACATGAAATTAAATGAGATAAAATCTTTGAAACCAATTTTTAGGAGCTTGTACAAATTCATACAAAGCTGTGTTAATTAGCTTTGTTGATGTTGTAGACAATATGGTTTGGAAATCCAATGCTTTCGAAAATAGGAGGTTGATTAATTAACTTAGACGACTAGTTCCTTGACAATAATAAAAAAAAATTACATCTATTTTTTATAATCTAAAACTAAAAATGCTACCGACACAAAGAAATAAAGTGAGCAATGTGAGATGTTCTATGGATATGTACTTCTTTCTAATCATAATCTAAACTTTCAACTTGATTAAGATTTTGAGTCATTAATTTAGCTTCTTCTTTTTTTTTAAATCACATTCTTCGTCACTAAATTTCTTCTTTTAAACCCAATGTAATTGTCAAATTTGGAAACAAATTCTAAATTCCATCGCATTCGAATAGAGCAAACTCTTCTTGTATCGCTAACAGTACTCGAGCTAAACCCTTCGAGTTTTATCTAAACTTTTGGAATCAATTTATGAAATTAATGCAATATTATAGCCGACCCTAAGATGGTCAAGGTAGGGCCATCGCACATGGCCCCACCCCTTCCATGGACACCCCTTCTTTATCCAACTAGAATATTGTCCTTTTGGCAAACCAAAACTTGTGTTGGGAAAAAAAAATTATTCCTTAGTACTATTTTCATTATTTTTGTTCTTGGTTTTGTACTCTGATTCAGTAATTCCGTCCTATGTCCTTCTATAATTGTTTAAATGTCTTAGTCTAATAATTTGTATTTTGTATGTATTTCTATTTAAGATACGACGGCAATCCCATGGATGCATCCCCTTCCATTTAACGTTTAACTTTTTTTTATAAAGGCTAATAAAACTCTAAAATATTTCAAAGACTTAAACTCTCACTGCCACCTTAAGCCATTGTACGTCTCCGCCATGTGCATTGTCTTATTCGTTGTTGCGGATTGTTGTGCAACCTAAGTCCGTGTCTTTTATGAGCTTGTGGATCGATTTCTGTCTTTAGACAGTAAAATCCTAAATTCCAAACTTATTTTGCAAGGTGAGGAAAATCCAAACCGGTTATAATCTTATGGTTTGAAACTTATGAACTAGGTTGATTACCGATTAATTTAGTTGTGTTGTGTACTATTATATAGATAGAGAAGCTTTTATTTCGGAAGTTGTTCATTTCAATTCGAATCGAATGTTAAGATCAAATTTTATTTCGAATTAAATTTTGTTTTGGTTGTTTTAATTTGAAAGTATGTCTTTTGAAATTTGGATTGTGAAAATCAATCTTCGATGGTATTTAAATTTTTTGATATTTCAGATTATTTATTTAGAAGATTTTTGCTTATTTTAGTATTGAATAATTTGATTTTAGAATATTAGTACGTTAGAATTGTTAAAGAACCATTTTTACTTTTTATATGAAGATAAAGGATTTTTTTTTTACACCGGACCTTTAGGATTGACCCGGTGCAATATGATTATCTTATTATTATTATTATTAAAAAATCTATCTAGCACTCTATGACTTGGAGAATTTTCAAGATCATCCTAATAAGCTTGAGATATCTCATAGTACTATCTTTTCTTTCTCTTGCCCAACAAATCATTTAGTGTTGCCATTCAATGAGGTTAAGATGGCCTACACTTATAATAAGGTCAAGACCCTCACTCATGCATCCCTTCGACTAGTAAAGTTTTACTTGTGACAAAATTTATTTTCCATTATATTTAGTATTTTGGTGCCCTCCCTTGTAACAAAATGACATAAAACCTTTGTCTTTATATTTTTAAAAGCAGCCAAATCACTTTTCCAACGATCCATCTCACTTCTCAAATTAAATATACGTACGTATTGGTGAGGAAAAATTGATATATTAAGCTTTAATATATATATATATATATATATATATATGTATATATGTATATATATATATACACGTCTCTTCCTGCATAATTCGTACGTGAAAATTTTTTTCATCGTTCAATCGATCGTGTGCGATTGCATAGTAATGAAAAATATATAATATTTTTTTCGCACATGATTTCACCGATTGTGGCCATCGAATTCGTCGACGACCGACCGAATTCTGATCGGAATCCAACCACGATTTGACCGACATCGGAGTTCGATCGGATCGCAACCAAATTGCGGTCGGAATCTAATCGGATTGGTGCCCTGATCTGATCGGATCACGACCGTTTCCGGTCGGACTCCGGTGCCGACCAAATCGCGGTCGAATTTTGATCGAACCGTCATCGAATTCCGACCAGATCGTGATCGGAATTCGGCCTCCCACCGATGAGATCGAGCGGCATCGGACATAAATTTGCTCGCTTAGACATCAAAACAGACATAAATTTCTACCAATGAGATCGAACCACGTCGGACATAAATACATATGCTCGGGATTTCAAAACTATATATATATATATATATTTGTTCGCTTAGACATAAACAGACTATTTAACTAAGCATGTGAGGTAATGTGGCTTTCTCTCAAACGACGAGATATTCACATGTCGTTTCCTTGTGATTATAAACAAGTCTCACCTTGCCACAACCCCTCCCAATTAAATTCTGAACATAAATGATTTGATCCTACTAAAAGTTTTCATCCACCATCAAAATAAATTCGAAAAATATAAATAAATTTTGACAGATAATTCAACAATAATTTGAGCAACGTATGTATCTAATTTACACTGAATCTTAAATTTTAATTGTTTAAAAAATCATCTATTTTTTATCATTGCATTTAGCCCTGCACAATAAATTATAATTGAATTGATCGAATCGATTAAAATTAAAATCGAATAAAACGAATTTTTTTAATCAACCTAACTGATTAAAATTTTTAATAAAATTGAACCGATTAAACAAATAACAAATCTGTTAATTCGATTAAAAATCGAAAAAATCGATTTTTCAACGTCCGTCAACAGATGAATATATCAATCGATTAATGAATCGGAGGGTGTTCGTGAATGAGAAATGTACAGTAATAATACTTGAGATGATTTTTCGATAACAATCAACGAATGAATATATCAGTCGATTGATGAATCGGAGGATACTCGAGAATAAAAAATGCAGATGCTCGGGACGAATGAGAAATACACCGTACTTTGTAATCCGCTCGAGCACCTTCCTTCGGAGTACCCCGCCACTTGGATTTCTTTGTGCTCAAGCACCACCCGAGCACCGTGAGGAATGTGCTCAGGCCTCGAGCCTCGGGGTGCTCAGGGAGTCGGGATTGGTAATTCGCGATTCGCGAAAAATAATCCATTGGTAAACATATTAATTAGTCGATTGATTCGCTCGATTTAACCGATTATTTTCGTTTCGAAATCGAAATCGAATCGAATAAATCGAAAAAATCAATATAAAAAATAAATAAATTTCTAAATAAATCGAATTGAAAAATTCGATTTGTTCGATTTAATCGAATTTTTGTTCGCATATGATCGCACTGTAGATCATGCTACTACGATCACGGAGCATTTTTTTTTTTTTTTTGTTTTGTTTTGTTTTTTCTCTGCAAGGAGAGTTGTAATTGACCAACTGATTTATGCCTAAAATAAGGGCAGAGCGATGCCTCATTGTGTGATTTGAAACGTGAACCAACGAGCAAAGGGCGTCTCGTGGTTTTGAAAATCATTACTAGGAGGGTTGGTGTGGGGGTGTGAATTTTGATTGACGTCATATCTTTCACGGTGATTTAGTGGTGCGTCATCCTGATTTATCCTTGTGGACCGATGGAGACTCTTCGGAGACCGTGGAAGGTTTTGAAAATCATTGGAATTACGGTGGCGCGCAGGGAGAGAGAGCTTGTGGTTGACGGTTGGTGGTCGCGCGGGCTGTCGGTGGCGCCTCCCTGTCTCTGTTCTTCGGTTCATTTTAAATTGGAATTACCCTCTCGCATGAGCTCTCTCCTCCTTCAGCGCGGCAATTTTTTTATGCTCTGTAGGTCGTCGTGTTCCATTAAATTTACTCCTTCCAGTTCCCCGGTTTGAGTCTCTGAGACCATGACAACGAAACCAGAAATCTACAGTTCATTTTACTTACTTGCAGCTTATTTAAAAAGCCGCACCGTCGAGCTAGCCTTCTGCCTTGACTCTGCTTCCTCTCCTCTTTCTTCGCGTTCCTCCCGAGGAAGCAGAGCAAACCACGATTATCGTCTTCTACTTTTATTCTCCTACCTATGGATCAGTTCGAGTTGTAGCAGCGTCTGAGATAGGAATTTGGTCCTGAATCGGACTGTGTATTTTTGGTTTCCTCTGTTTTGTTTGCTCCCGGCTCTGTTCCTCTGCTTTGAGCGGCCGTCGGGGTAAAGAGGAAGGAGATAAAGAGAATGGAGAGGGTTTCTTCGACGACGCTTCTCCCCGAGGCGTTCCAGGGGGCGAGGGACGACATCACGCAGCAGGTGGGAATCGTGTGGGAGCACATCAAGTCGCCGGTGGTGGTGCCGCTGCTGAGGCTCGCCGTCCTCATCTGCCTCGCCATGTCGCTCATGCTGTTCGTCGAGAAGGTGTACATGGCGGTGGTCATCGTGTTGGTCCGCCTGTTCCGGAGGCGCCCGGAGACGAGCTACAAGTGGGAGCCGATGGGCGAGGACCCGGAGGCCGGCAATGCCGCCTACCCGATGGTGCTCGTCCAAATCCCCATGTACAACGAGAAAGAGGTCGGCGACTTCGAACATTCCGAAACGTGCGTGCATGACAGGAAACCAGAAGAATTATTTTAATCTCTGTGTTTTTTTTTTTCCGGCAGGTGTACCAGCTATCGATCGGCGCTGCGTGCGGGCTGTCATGGCCGTCGGACCGCATCATAATTCAGGTCCTGGACGACTCGACGGATCCGGCGATCAAGGTATCGAAATGGATGAATTGCTCGAGGTTAAAAGAGCGTAACGCTAAAAAACGACGATGCTGGTGCAGGAGCTGGTGGTGAAGGAATGCCAGCGGCGGGCGAGCAAAGGCGTGAACATAAAGTACGAGATCAGGGACAACAGGAACGGGTACAAGGCAGGGGCGCTGAAGGAGGGCATGAAGCACAGCTACGTGAAGCAATGCGACTACGTGGCCATCTTCGACGCCGACTTCCAGCCGGAGCCGGACTTCCTGATGCGCTCCATCCCCTTCCTCCTCCACAACCCCAACATCGCCCTCGTCCAAGCCCGCTGGAAATTCGGTACCCACTGTTTCCCTCTTCGTTCATCTGATTTAGCATATCGAACTGGAAGGGCGAGCAGAGTGGCCATGGATGGGTGGGGAAAGCTTGAGTAGGACTTTCCCGCTACTCCTCGATTCAATCAATATGGTAGACCAGTAGGTTTGGTGGAAACGGAGTGTCGGCGTTTCTTCTTTGCCAGGCCTTTCTATTCCTTCAGGTGCATCGTTTTGGTCGGATTCACCTACCGTTCGATGCTGCCTCGCTCATATTAGCTATCAAAATTCTACTCTGTAAATCCAATCTTAACCTCGACCATACTGATCGGGACGTAGATGTTTCGCGTATGAAATTATTCTAAAAAATGTTTTCAATACCTCGTTCGATCCCATCGACAGAAACCATGGCAAAGTAGCTGAAAACAACACGAATTAATTCTCACTGACATTCTTGACTCTGCTTATTAATTGTTCGCTGAGAACAGTCGTCGTCGTCGCTGTTTTTGCTGCAGTGAATTCGGATGAATGTTTGATGACGAGGATGCAGGAGATGTCCCTGGATTACCATTTCACGGTGGAGCAGGAAGTGGGTTCCTCCATCTGCGCCTTCTTCGGATTCAACGGTCAGTCTCGAATTTAGGTAGACAAGCCATTGCCCACGAGTTCTCACTGCGCTCTGCCATTGGCAGGGACTGCTGGTGTTTGGAGGATTTCTGCCCTCAACGAAGCGGGAGGATGGAAGGATCGGACCACCGTCGAAGACATGGATTTGGCTGTTCGAGCGAGCCTCAGGGGCTGGAAATTCATATTCCTCGGAGACCTCGAGGCAATCCTTCTTTCATTCGTCAGTCGTCACTCTCATCCTCCATTGCGATATGATTGTTCATGCGATTCCCATTGAACAGGCTAAAAGCGAGCTGCCGAGCACTCTCAAGGCCTACCGCTATCAGCAGCACAGATGGTCGTGCGGACCAGCAAACTTGTTCAGGAAAATGGCGGTGGAGATCGCCATGAACAAGGCGAGTCGCGCTCCCTCTAAACTAATTGGATCTGCTGACTTCGAGAAGAGAACTGATCGTTGCTTCTTTTTGGCCGTGTACAGAAAGTGAACCTTTGGACGAAGTTTCATGTGATATACAGCTTCTTCTTCGTTCGGAAAATCGTCGCTCACATCGTCACCTTCATATTCTACTGCGTCGTCATCCCGGCGACGGTGTTGGTTCCTCAAGTGCAAGTGCCCAAGTGGGGTTTAGTCTACGTGCCCTCCATTATCACCATGCTCAATGCCGTTGGGACTCCGAGGTACGTGCCGAATGACACTGGAGCTTCATGACGCTGCCGATGAAATCAGAGGACGACTGACTCGATCGATCTATTGCGGTGCCACAGGTCTCTTCACTTGCTCGTCTTCTGGATCCTTTTCGAGAACGTCATGTCATTGCACAGAACGAAGGCAACCTTCATCGGCCTGTTGGAAGCAGGGAGGGTGAATGAGTGGGTGGTCACGGAGAAGCTGGGCGACATCATGAAGACTAAAAATGGTGGCAAAGCAGCGAGGAGATTCAGACTCAGGATCGGCGAAAAGTAAGCGCTCAGTGCTCTGTGCTCTGGTGTGGGGGAAGAAAATGGCGTCTGAGAAATATTTTTTCTAATCTTGCTGTTCGTTCAAAATGAAACTCAGGTTGCATCTTTTGGAGCTCTTCACTGGAGCTTACCTCTTCTTCTGTGGCTGCTACGATCTGGCCTTCGGGAAGAACCATTACTACCTCTACCTCTTCCTCCAAGGAACTGCCTTCTTCATCGTCGGATTCGGCTACGTCGGCACTTTTGTCCCCCATTCCTGAAGCTGCTCATTGTCGATCGCACAGATAATAAAAAAAGCTTAAGAAGCAATGCAAGCCAAGGCAGATTCGTGTCGAATAGGATTCTTGTGTGAATATTCTTTTGAGCATTGTGAAACCTTATAGATAGAAATTTTCATTCTTCAAGCAGAAGCAGCAGCAGCAGCAAATCCAAACACGTCTATTATACATGGATTATATATAATCAGTGGAGAAGAAGGCGATTGTTGAATTCGGAGAAGGAATTGATGGCGAACACAATTCCATTTGTTAGTTTTCAATACAAATATTGTTCCGATTTAATTTTTAATATTTTTTTTCCAATGCTGATGCTGCAGACCGATTAATTTCTGCCGAAACTTTCTCTCTCAGTATTTTCGTACCGTGGAGGGGGCTCCTAATAATGATAGCAATATCGTGCCTGCTTCACTGTACAGTTGATAATCTCTTTTGGAGTCTTCTCGCCATTGAAGAACAATCCCAAGCAATTCTTAATGGTTCGAAGGGATTCTGCAAATGCTATTGAATGTGTACCCATGCCCTGTTCTTCCACGCTGACTTCTGCAAGTTTGATTTCAATGGCACAACCACTGCATTACACGAGTCATCTAGTCAATTATTTGTCTCTAACTTTAGGCTACGCCCTTAATTAACTCCTGCGGTGGCACTCGGAAAATGGCGAACAATACGTTGAAACTCAAACCGGATGTTAAACTATCAAAATCACAGGGTAGTTGGATTGATTAGGAAAATAACCCATTAAATGTGTAAGATATTCAAGATGAATTTGATAAATATATAAAATATAAAAATGAATTAGAATCTTAGACAATGCTCGAACCGATGCCCTCGGAGTTCGGAGTGATGGTTAGGATAATATAGTGACAACTATATTCCAATGGCTCGGTCATTTCTTGAAATTTTAAATTGAATTTTTACTCGTTGGACTTCCAAGCGTGAGCCTCCAATAGCAAATCATAATGTAAAGATTGAAATTCGTCAACCTAACAGCTCCTATCAATCTGTCTCCGAACCATCATAAAAAAGATAAATCACGATAGACCTTTGATCCTTGAGACTAGTAACTAACGCATTGAGAAACAACACCTTCGTATTTACAAGGAATTGACATGTTGTTTTATGGTGCAACGTCTATCTGCGTAAGCCACTAAATTCTTCCCACGGAGACAGCAAACCATGAATCATCCATTGACCTTATCATACTCCTTAATTTACCTTGATGGACAGTACATTTCATAATTAATCGGATTAAAAATTTAAACACTTGAATTATAATAAAAAACAATATATTTTTTAAAAATAACCTTATCAACGTAATTTGTTAAACATATTAAAATATCAATCAATCAATTGCTAAGTTAAAAATGCTTGCCCCCAAAACTATAATACAATACAGCGTCCAATTTAACTTCCAAATAGGGTGTGCAATCGATTAAAATCGAACCGACCGAATCGATCAAGATCAAAATCGAATAAATCGAAATTTTTTTAACTAAATCGAATCGATCAAAATTTTTCACTGAATCGAACCGATTTGACAAAAAAAAATTGATTAATCGATTTTTTTTTTTGTTAAAAATCGAAAAAATTGATTTTTTTACGTCCAATCGACTAATAGCTAAAATCAATCGACTGATAGCTCAAATCAATCAACTGATAATCCAATCAATCGACTGATAACCCAATCAATCAACTGCTTCAGTTAAAATCGATCTATTCGGTTAAATCGAATTTTTTTAATTCAAACCCGAAACCGAATGAATAAACCGATATTTTTTAATAAAAAAACCGATTTTTCGACTGGACCAAACCGAACTTTTAAATTCGATCGATTCGGTCAATTTTTTCAATTTAACCAACCAATTGCACACCCCTACTTCCAAATACCCACGATTCAAATCCTAAATTAAAAAAAAAAATCTTTAAATGGAATGACAAATTTAAAAAGTTAAAATTATCCGTATTGATACTTTCCAATTAACCTCCTTTCTTTAGTTGGTTGTTGCTAAATAGGAAAATCCACATCTGACAAATCATATTTTCTATTTTATAATATATTTAAAAAAAAAAAAAGGTCATAGGTAGAATCATGACCTCGACATTCTATCGTTCTCAACGCTACCAATTTTAAGATTGGAATAATTCTCATCCCACAAAACCTCTCAGCTATAATTAAGAAGAAGCAATAAATTTGCTTGTGCGTGGGTTGCATCAGACAGTTCGACATTACAATTATGATCTCCATAAATTCCTAATAATTGCATCATTTTCCGGCTCAAAGAGTGCCCCCTTAAGAACCACCGGTTCCATGATCCATCGTCAGCTAATATCAACAAAATGCATAGATACAAAACGTTAAAAACATTTGGCAATGCGAAAAGAAATGGACAATAATTTGCCGGAAGATTGCTTGCATATAATTTATCTTAAAAATAAAAGTAGCAGCAAACCGAAAAAGGGAGAAAAAAATTCCCAAAAACAGCAACGAAATAATGAGATTTATGTTCCATACAGTTTTGTTCGCATCTGAAGAAGTCTCATAAAGAAGAAGGTTTCCCGTAATTGAAACAACGCAGGGCAGGGCAGTACATGAAGTCCGAGCCGTCTGCGTCAGAACAAAGGTTTTTTGTAGAAAGAATCGCAAGACGATGATAGCAAATAGCCTGGGATCTTCCATTCTAATCTCTCTTGCTAATTCAAGAAACCACTAAATCTTTCAGCTGCAAAAAAAATATATATGAATGAACAAATTACATGAGAAGAAGTAAAATGTATTAACAGCAGATTCACTTAATATTATGAACAAAGATAATGGAACTGTAAGTCCTAATAAACAACAGAAGGCAAATACTCCAGCATGATTTAAAATTTCATTGTATTTAGTTGGCACTAGAGAAACAAACAACCCTTATGCCAGGTACTTCAAGATTCTTGGACCCATAGTTTAAAATTTCATTGTATTCTTTCAGGAGTAATAATCATATTATCCACATAAATGATTAAAAAAAAAATACTTTGCATACTAAGAGATAAAGTGCTCTGAAGCACCTCAAATAATCTACAGTAAAGAAGACTATAGATGAATTTACAAAATTCCACACTAAGAAATTGTTTCGGCCCATATAGAAACTTATTTAGTTTAAGCACAAGATCATCTCCCTTTTCAGCACAACACAAGGAGGTTGTACCATGTATGCCTCAACTAAGTCACCATGAAGAAATCCCATGATACCTAGCTAGTAATGGATACTGGTACATGACAATCGATAAAACAAAACCAAATTTACACAACTTTATTCACTAGAGAAGTGTCAATATAGTCGAGACCATAGACATGAGTGTATCTGCTGGCCACCAATTGAGCCTTTAGCCCTTGCAGTACCTTAAAAAGATGCCTTTAACATAATAATAGCAAACACCCACTTATGACTGAATCTAGATATATCATAAGAAAGGGATAGCAGAACTCAAGTATCATTAAAATATTACGTCCTTATCTTATCTATATAGTGTGCCTCTAATATTGATTAAAAATGTGCCGTTATCATAGTCTCAGAATAGAATGCAAAACTAAAGGAGAAAGGCAGAATAACCAAGCGACAGAGAAACATAAGGAATCTGTGGGGAAAGTAGATGTGCATTTACGACTAGTTTTTCAAAGTGCAAGAGGAATGTCCAAATCAAAGGCAGGATCTGAGACTATGGATGGTGCTGGTAGAGCAAAAGAGTTTTAAGGAATAATCATGATATGATCTTGACCATTTGCTTTGAAGTCCCCAACGGTTGACGTGTTGGTGGTGATATATTTATAGGGGAAGATGATACCTCCATTATAGACTTCAAAGAAGATAGTGAGATGGACTCAAAAAGAGGTTACATAGGTAGAGAAGAAGACAGGTAGTTAACTCAAGAGAATAGAATGATAACCTTCTACATACAAAAGCAGCCAAGATAAGTACATACAATACATCTAAGAGAAAGTTTGTCACTGCTTGGAATTATGAGATGGAGAAAACAAGTATAGTCAAACACATGCAAGGGATAATAATATATGACGAAGAAAAAGAATGATAAAGCGCATCTGACAATGAAGAAAGGATGATAAGCGATTTATAAGATAATATGCAATCAAAACTGCATCTCAAAGTCTATGAGGAACTCTCAGGTGAAACAATAAGACATATGTTCTCTGCTTTAAGTGTCTATCCTTTCAACATAATATTGTGTGGTTGTATCACAACAAGAAAATTGATGGAAAATAGAAAGAAAAGATATAATGGTATTGAAAATAAAATAAGGTACTGATAATAGCTGACCATCTATGGTACTGAAAATAAAAATAGGCACAGAAAATAAAACAAACCTTTTCTATTTGCTCAGTTTTTTTCACTTCATGCTGAGACAAAAAATGCATTTTAATCTACGTACTATCCTTCTGACAGATTTTATTAACCGGCCCAGTAAGTAGATTTTGAGCAATTGATGCAGAAGCTTCATTGCTGCTTCCACAGAAGATAACTACTTGAGGATGACCAGTTACACTTTGTCTCACAGAACTAATCTTATCCAGAAAGCCAAGGTCTAAAAGGGTTCCAAGTTCATCAAGTACCTATAAAATACCGAAATAATAAGCACCATTTTATTGGAAAATAGTATTATCACGAAAAATTATAAAAATTAAAATTAAAACTCATCAGCACAGTATATATGAGAGTTAGAGATAATCAGATAAATAACTACACTTAATAAATTAAACAATTCACTTATACATGAAAGGATTAGAAGACAATGTACTTACCAATAATGATACACCAGATATGTCAATAGCATTTAGGGAAACAAGCTCAAGTAACCTCTCAGGCGTAGATACAAGGAACTCAGGTTCACAACCTTTTAAACTGTAGTAGAATAAAAAACAGGTTTTATAAAACTACATCCTACTAATAAATACAGAAGAAGTGGTGACTGCTGAAAAAACATTATGGACTAGACATATGGATGCATAATTAAGTTCCTCAACTACAGTAAGCAAACCAAAATGTAATATCTTCGATCAAATTGAGTGACCCCATGTGTTTCACACAAATTCATACCTATACCACAGCCATTTCTTTGTACCTGGTACTGAAAATAATGTTAGGCATTTTGTGCCTAAAAATCAAAGTTAACATGGGATGATGAATCAGAATAAAGATATCACAGGAATGTGAAATACTGTGGAATATAAGTGAGCATAAAGAAACAGAGTGTTAAATTGGACAGAGAACTCTATTAGTAACTCAATGAGTTAAACTTCCATGTCCTATCATGAAAAATATTAAGCAGACTCATTTATATCCTTATGTACCTTTTGTTTAACTAAGGGTCTGATTACTCAGAAGATATGGTGGCACATATGGTCTACATAAGTAGTTAAAAAACTGTATTTGGTTTCTTGGAATAAGTTTAGATTACACCAAAGGGCTTAAACCCTAGGCTACCCTGTTTACAACTTTTAACTTGTGAGTGTTAACTTAAACACTTGCAAATTATGAACATTTAAATATTAATTATATGCAAGTTGCTTAGATAACTGGTCTATCTTACATTTTGATTGACATTGATTATTTTATTTCATGTTCAATTTCCCCTGTATATTGAACTTGAGCTATGTAGTGAGCCTACCGCATACCACCTGCATAATATTTTTGAAACTTTTTATATAACTAATCTAATGCTTTGAAATGGATGAAATATGAACTTAAGATTATTGAAGTGTGTGCATCACATAGGAAATAGAAAGCTATTCCCCCTAGATTCTCTTAGTATTAAATGTATGAACCTATGGAGAGTGGATTGAAACCCTGTCAATATTGATTTCTGACCTCACAATCCGATTCCCTCTCTATGTTAAACTTCCCTATCGTGTAGTTTTCAAAAACATGAAGCAGAGATCCATCTTTATCTCTGTGTCTTCTATGAGTATGAGATAATCATAAGCTACATCTTGAAACTTGCTTAATGTAAGATTTTCTTAAGTAGTTTTTCATATCATTATTTTCCAAGATAAAAGATCTTCCAATTTCCATTAACTTTATTTAATCAACTAAATCATAATGAATATATCACATCTTTTAATGGACCTACTGGACATAGGTGATCAGCAACAGGAATTAAAGCACAAGAAATTACTTACCCTTGGACCTGGTGATCCAGAGGAGTACCTGGATGCAAGCTTACTGTGTGTATTCCCAGAGCTTTAAATGACTTGCAGATTGACCTTACCTGAATATTAATACGATTGAAATAAGACAGGAAAATCGGCTTAAAATAAAAAAACTAACTAACGAGGAAAAGCAACGTCCAATAGGCTATTAATGGGCGGAAGAAGACAACCTGCATAGCTTTTTCCTTTGTCGGAACGAGGAAGAGGAGGAAAGGGCTAACGATAGCATTCCCTAGCTTCTCCTTTCTTGTAATAATATCAGCAGCAGTAGATACCAACCAAGCAAGTTTCTTTTTGCAAGCACAAGCCCCACTGGTTTCAATAATGTGCGAACCGAAGGAGCAACGCTTCCAGAATTCAACTCCCCAGTCGAAGGCCAAAAGAGGCTCATCAGAACTCCCGCTACACGCCTCTTCTTGCTCCTTCCATGCATCCTGTATGGCATTCAAGCACAGGATAAGGAACTTGGATAGAGAACCATAGTTGGAGTCCCAGGCATTGCTTCCACCGGAGCAATAGTTATCAGGTTGGTCCACCCTATTAGGGGCATCAGAATTCTGCTTCTTTTTTTTCTCAGTTCCAGAAAGGGGATTCGACTTCCTCGTATTGGGCTCCCGCTTCGTCTGCTTTCCATGGAAATCGTTGAAGGGGTCATCCGGAGTTGGGAGGCTATAGCACATCCCCTGCGAAGAGGCACACGGCGTCTAAAGAAAAATAAAATAGAAAACAATTTTAGCTAAACAGATGAAGCGCGAACCTCGCAGATACGGCGCTTCCCGGCCTTGCGGCGTTGCTTTGCAGCGATGATGGCGGCGACGCGGGCGGAGACAGCGGATTCACTGTTGCGAGCGCGCTTCCGGTTCGTCTTATTCCTCCGCCGCCTCACCACATCGTCTCCCTTCGCCATGGCTTGCAGACAAGCAGAGGGAAACTGTTTCGAGGATAGCGACCAAAAAGGAGGAGGAAGGGCGGGGGTCAAGGGGCTACGCTTCCCGCAAAACCTAGAACAGAAATCGGGTGCGCCATGGGCCCCGACATTTTCTACGAGCTCAATTTCAAGTTTTACGTGGCTTCCAAGTCAAAATTTCCAAAAGGAAAAAATGGAAGGAAAAAAAAAACATTTTCTGTCGTGAGAAGGGTAGGATATCTCCTATATTTATTTTTTTTATTTTGCTTTTCTTTCGTCAATTTTTCTTCTTCTATCTGTCCTTGTACAAATACAGTACAGTGGCGAAAAAAAAAAATCTATAAAAAAACATTATTCAATTCTCTATCACACAATTCAATTTTCTATTGCAATATTATTAAATGACGAATTTAAAAAAAATCTATTCGAATGATCCTAAAATTTAGAAATTTACTGATGGACAAAATACAACTTTAATATTATACTATCGTTCAAGAATAATAAAGCTGCAAAATCCAAATTGAACTATAAAAAAATATAAACACTTCTTTAATTTACTTTTAATGGCAGATAGAAACCACTTGACTCAAACTATTGACAAGAGTCTCGAAGATCCATAGGACATAATTGATAGTCAAATTGAAAATTACACAAGTGCCAATATAAAAAAAACAAATTAAACCGACTCAAAGGTAGCATTCGCTATTGATATTTCGAAGCTCCAATGAAGCATTCGGTCAAATAGTAGAGGCATGCCAACGATTGTTCATTTTAACAGGTGATAACTTGAACGAAACAAACTTCTCTCTGCATTTTAGTTTAACGTCCTTAATCTTCATTTGGTGTGCCTCTATTGCTCCTCTCCCTCCAACGAGCCCACAACCACCTGCCGATCATGAATCCTCCAAGAGCATAAACCTGAATCAAAATAAATAAATAAATACGACTAAGTTGAAGTTAAACAAATAACTAAATAATAATAATAATAAAACATCCAGCAATCTGAGCAAGCAATTAGTGGAATTTTTGCATGCATCATTGCAAGCCTGAATAGAAGTTTGAAACCAGCTAGATTGCCATCGAAGAATCTTCAATAATGAGCATGTTACCCCACACTAGTATAAGTTCTAGAAAAAAAGCTCACTGAATGGTGCATTGAAGGTAAAAGGAAAGCAGGGCAAGTCACTCGTATGCTTCACTAATTTTTCATCGTATGAATTCGTATGTATATACACCAGTACTCACTTTTTGTTTGGCAGTGCCACTCACAAAACATAGATGCAAATACTTCCAACTCCTAGACATCCTAAATTGGCATATGATAATGACACGAGAAAGTTAAGCGCATCAAACACACGTTCAGCCCTGACAGAAAGTTAAGGTGAGGTCCAAATTAATAGTGTAGGGAGAAACATCTTCCAACATGCCAAAAGGATACTAGATGGTCAAATATTGGACCACAAAAATGAAAAGGATGGCTACAACAATGAATCTCAATCAGAATGGCAAATGTGACAGATTTTCATAAATTCTAGTATGCATGTTAGATTGTATTGGATGAAGGCAATCATCGCCCACAGCTTTCCCTGAATGCTTTGAATGAAGCAGATATTGCTGCTTCTTTTTTTTTTTCTCAAAGCTTCCACTTAACTTTTTCTGTATGAAATTCAGAGAGGAGTATTAGCTTAGAAGGAATAAATGCCATCTATTAAGACCCAAAAAAATAAGTACATCGATATATATCATGTACTGAGGATTCTGTATTGCATTTACTCATCAAAAAATGAGAAAATGAGGAAAGCTAAGAAAATAGCAAACTTCTCAATCTTCCTATTCGAATTTGTAATATGCAAATTTTCGTTCATATTGTCATTTAGTAATATGCTTGACCGTATGATGGATTATATTAAACATTGTCGACTACTCCACTATCCTACTTCCAAGACATTTTTTCTTTGCTTTCCGATGCCATGTCAATAGACTAAAGTTAATAACAAGTACAAAAATAAAACTGTCAAATTCACACAACATATATGAGTTATTTTTTCACATACAGGATTTTGCATCATATATAAACTTGAACATGTGTAAAACACATGGTAAGCACCTCCAATTGCATTATTTGCTACAATTTTGCCATGTGAATCTCTACGATGAGGTGAAACAAGAGGATATTGCTGCTGCATGAAAGTGCCAACTAATTCAATCCATAACGGCCTCGGTAATGCAGCATAAACACTTGGGATCAAATCCCAACATCACTTGGGGGGGATTTGTCACTTTCTTCTATCAAGAAAAATGTACACCCTCATTGTCAAAGTTAATCTCAGACAACCTTTCCTAATTGCATTTGTTAATAGGACCATAGTTAGTTGTCAAAATGGTAACCACTGAAGTTTTTTGTTTATAGGGTCTGTCTTCATAGTTAAGAAGTAACCTTGATAAACTCTTATTCCAAAACACAGTTTAGCATCAACAAAAGCTAATCTCAATGAAACTCTTGAAAAAGATCTTGCACATAGACAGTGAGCTAATTTGCCAATCAAAAGAACAATAAACTTGACCTTAGGTGCAAAACTAATAGGTAATAAGTAATGGAAACCTCAGAAGAGTTGCAATAGTCCTGAGGTGACCATAGCTAACTCAATCATGATTTTTACTGTTTACCCCAACTCAGCTTATAATGATAATAATAATAACTAATCATGCAGGTACTCAGCTGAACAAGTACAACATACAGGTAGATGAAATAATGTACAACAAAGGAACCAAACTTGCCTATCCCACTTCACTAGCTGAACATGATACGGGATTATTAGGTACCCAATTTATGTGGAAAAGATGCAGATACCCATACAAGTCTTAGCCATTGCTCTTTGTAAAATTGTTATGCATATATTTTACCTCGTAACAAATATTTTTTCTCTCATGGTATTCTTCCCCCATATTGCCATACCAGCCTCCAATCTGGCTTTGAAGCTGCCCGGCACTGCAGGTGATAACTGGCCCAACTTACCATCGAGTTAAATCTCCCCATTCATCTCTCATTACAAATGATGGTCTGTAGGTTCATTCCCAATAGTAATACCCCAGCTATTCTGATCTGAACATTTAGGTAACTAAGTTGTTGTTTCCATAGAGGGCAGAAAAAGTTGGTCTGTTGATTTGCATAGAAGGCAGAAAAAACTGCTATTGCAGAAGACATAGTAAACAGGAATTGCACTCGTCATGATTCTTCAAATTAAAACAAATGCTGAAAGGAAACTCCAGTAGCCGAGATCAGTTTCTACACTGTGGATGCTATACTAGGAAGGAGCTTCATTATGATCCACTGTTAATATCAGACACAATTAAGAACCATAGGATTACAACATCTAGCACTAGTAAATAAAAATATACAACGCAATTAAATTGTATGAAACTTAACTGGGAAAAAGAATACGAAGAAAATAATAATATAGGGGGAATATTTGATGACTTGGAAGAATATGTTTATATCCCTAAAGAAGCTAGTAATCAGATGACTATACAAGAACTTAAGGAACTAGAAGACTTTGACAAAAATCATGAGAAACTACTAGAAAATATGTATCTATACTTAGATGACGAACAAAATATAATAGCAAAAAAAAAAATAGAAATAGAACATAAAACTTTAAATAAGAATAAAAATTTAATTAATACAATTGAATCCACTGGAACAAGTAGACCAAGCCAACCTTATCAAATCACCTACCCAGAAAGTAACATGAGAACCATAGATTACGACATCCTCTCCGAACACAAATAGATCCTTCACAAATAACAATCCCTTATTAAGAACAATGGGAAAACGAAAACCCCTGGAGGTTACTTTTTTTTGGAAAAGAAGCAGTATTCCTAAACATAACCGAATGTGACCCATAATTATACGACAACTACCTAGAACAATGGATGATTTCAGTCAAGAGAGACTATATGGCAAAACATGAATTAGATATAAAAACCGGAGATGTCATGCTTAGGATTGCCGAAAATTACTTAGGAGATGTAGCTCGTGCAACATGGGAAGATTTCAAAGCAAAATTTCCTGACGAAATAACAAAAATTGCAAATCAGGGTAATAACATACTAAACTTTTGCTATGTCATGCATCGAATACTCACAACACGAGATGCTAACATAGAATTATACTTGAGACAACGAGAGGCTATGAGGTACTTAGAATAACTACAAATAACAAACTGGTCCTATATCAAATACTTTTGTAATAATTTTTTTGCCTTAATAGCAGTCTCGAGTAATTACTACAACCCAAGAAGACATATGCTAATACACTCACCTATTATGCTTGTAACCAGCTTGGTCATCTATCCTCCGCCTCTCCTAACAGGAGAAATTTATACACTAAAGCATCCAATTTATTGGCTAGCACAAATGGAGATTTAATCGAAATCCAATCAGATATTTCAAACACATCCTCCGTTTATTCAATTGTCTCTGCAAATGATTCTGAGGAAATGGTCTCTGAGTATGTCCCAATAGATGAATACTCGCCCCCACCCAGGGTATGGATACGTTGCCAAATAAGGGATAACCATTCCTGAATCCTTTAACCAATCTTAGGATGACCTTCTAAATGACGACGATAATGAGGAACAACCATTGTTACATACAAACTACATATAGAGAGCGGAAAGAACTCCTTATCCTCCCCCTAAAGATGATAGTTGCCAACATGAATGGAGATTAAGCGAGGGGAATAACTACACACCCTGTTTTCTATGTGGGTTTTACCCAACTGTCAATAAGAGAGGAACATGTAGCAATTGTAAACAACAAATATGCAATTATTGTCTTAAAAACAATTACAATATCACTATTGAACATCAAAAATCCGTAGGAATCAACTGCAACCAACTGATAGAGGCCAAACTCTCTGTTTTAGAGACACGATTCAATTTGCTAGAAACTAAAGTTAGGAATTTACAACAACAACAACAAAACCAGGCTTATGCAGATTATGAAGACGCTTCTATTCTCGTTGATCCTAACCTTATTAATTCACAATTTCTCCCCTCCATGAGTTACAGGGTCTTTATAAAAACTCCTAGCATGTGTAATTTTGGTATTGCAGCAAAATTACAAGTCCAATGTACCCTCACAATCCAGGGTCATAAACTAGATTTACAAGCCTTAATAGACACTAGAGCCACAAGTTCTACGGTTGATGAAGATATCCTTAACTCTTTGCTTCCTCCACATCTGATTAAATATACCAACAAACCCCAAGTAAGTATTTTATTTGACAATTCCAAACATACTATTTACAAATACGTGCCTAATGCACATTTAAAATTCTATACAAACTGCAGCACTTACAGCTCTTCTCTACCAATCCCTGATCTTTGGGTTTCTTCCTTAAAACAAGCTAACTTACATCTCATCCTTGGGCTCTCTTTCCTTTTATCCTCCCAGTGAGCCCTTTCTCCTTACTAAGGACTATGCGGTTTTCATGTCCACACCAGTCATCTCTCCTCTTCTCTCCGAATATCCTTCTTCTTTCCGCGCCTCGGAGCGTGGTGGACCCCATAGCGATAATGAAACAACACCCCCTAGTCTAGAAACACAAATATGTTACCGTAAAAGTAGTAAGACCCTCAGTCCTTTTCCTTCCCTTGTGAAAATAACTGTTACCGTAAAACTAATAAGACCTATGCTGACAGAGGCAAAGGATAAGACCTCTAACATCGAGGCATAGTATGTATGGTAACAGGTGAGACTCACTGGGAAGAAGAAATCAGATCAAGAGCCTAAGATGCATCTTTCGAACTCCTCAGAAACATTTCTTTATATTGTTCTTCCAGATTTTTCTTATGTTCTTCAGTTCTTACTACTGTTTTCTTATGCTCTTTAGGTTTCTTTAACCTGTTTAATCTTTCACTTTCTTTCGCTTGCTTTTAAATATAAAAAAATCTCTAATATTGATATCAGAGCGACAAAGACCTTCGATCATGAATGTCTTGGACAACTAGATTAGATTATCTAGACCTAGCTACACAGTACTCAAGGCCATCACAAACTCTAGACGGACAGAACCATCTTTGCTATTTTAGATCAAGAACATCGTCACACACACTTCATTCAGAGTCACCACATCTTAACACACTAACTGATATTATTATCAATATTGGAACCAACCTTACTATCTTAATTAGAGATACCCTAAAACTTACTAAGGGCATTAAATTGGAAACTGAAAAGCAGAGCAAACAGTTGACAGAACTTTCTCAAAACTTAGATTACCTAAAAGTCACTCAAGAAGTCGTATATGATAAAATAAAAGCAACAAACTTTATAAATCTACCAGGGCGAAGAGACATCTAAAGATTAGTTAATCTCATAGAAGAACATCAATCTAGAACTTTAGAAATAAAACATAAGGATCTACTAGCTGAAGTAAGACAATTAATGTACACTACAGAAGAACAAATAAACAAAAAGATACAAGAAATACAATAACTTTTAGAAGAAATTAAATATAAATGAACAAATTGAGATATGAAAATAGTTATTACGAAGAAGCTCTAGACTACTCTTCACAATTCTCAAAAACCAAGGAAGATAGATATTAGAAAGTAGATTTAATAGGAAAAAGTGACCAAATAGCAACACAACAAAATAGCACTATAATTGCCCTTTTAGCGTCATTACATCATAGAATTACCTTATTAGAAACAAATATTTTGAGCATAGAGCAAACGTTAACCGGAACAAATCAAAACAAAGATTGGCAACAAACTTTAGAAAATATTAATAAAGACCTTGAAAACCTGTTCACAGGAAAAATAATAAAATAAAAACTACAACATACTTCTTCATAACTTACAGAGACCCCAAGGTTTCAAAATGAATATGAGAACCGAAACTGAAAATTTCAGTGGTTCTCCAAGAACCCTAGAAGGACGAAGGTCTATCGCTAGCACTTCATGGCTAGATAATATAAGGGCAAATTCTGACCTAAGCCAACAACTAGAAGAAATAATAGACATAGACAGAAATATAGAAGTTTTCTCCAATGAACAATTAAACATTCTTAATCTCAAAAGACTATACGGAAACAGTCTATTCTCTATCCAGACTTCACTCTATAGGAACAGAAGAATAGAAGCCCTACATCTTCCAAAAGAAAGAGAAGAGCGACTGACCTTAATAATCAAACATTCTACATTCTGTTAGGCAATTATTAACTAGGAAACAAAACTATATACATATAGGCTTAATCATATTTGATATGAGGACTAACAAGAAGAAAAACAGAAGGAAAGGTACTAATAGTGTTATATGATTCTAGATTTTCAGACAAAGAAAAGGCGATAATTGGATTAATAGTGTTAGAATATTGTAGATATGATTAGGGATAATTATTATCCCTAAATATCTGTTAGGAATAATTATTTCTTAGGATAGAGTTTTGATTTATCCCTAGGATAGGGTTTGATTTATGATTTAATCGGAAAAAATATCTATCTGGAAATGATTGTCTTAGGAAAAACTATGAATAACATACATAACTCTTACAAAATACAAATTGAAGGAGTCATAGAGGTCCTAAGTTCGAAGGGGACAACGTTCTTAAATCCAAGGCAGTATAGGTTAGAAGATCTAGCAAATCTAGAATGGACAATAAACCTAGAAGACAAAGAACCCTTGTTACAACCAACCAACTCAATCCTCTACAAAAACAAAAATGGGAATTTGAATGTTCGATTCTCTAGATATAGACAAGCCTCTTCATCAGCAAAATCTGAATAAGAAGAAGGCCTAGAAACTCATAATCCTAATCGAAGGTTAAATTTAGTAAAATTTAAAGGAACAGACACTTTTCCTTCAAATGAGGATCAGAATTGGGAATCGCCCTCTGAGCAATTAAAACATTGGAAAGCCTCAATGCAAGGCTCCAATGGCTATGGGATCACAACAGCACATATGCCACAACCTATACACTAGCTGCCGAAACCTATACAGAAAAAATATACTGGACAAAAATTTATGGAAACACATTTTTTTCCCGTCAAAACAACTACTCAACACCAAGTCTTACTACAACATTATAGAAAAGGACATGAAGAATGGATAACAAGAAGGAATCGAAGTATGACCCGGCAATATCATGAAACCATGAGACGAGAGGCTAGTATAAGCCCAAATCCAAATCTAGGTCCATATAACATCGAATACACAAATTCATTGGATTCCAATATTAGAGATTTTTTTTTTTAAAATTAAAAGCAAGCTAAAGAAAGCGAAAGATTAAACAGGTTAAAGAAACCTAAAGAGCATAAGAAAACAGTAGTAAGAACTGAAGAACATAAGAAAAATCTAGAAGAACAATATAAGGAAATGTTTCTGAGGAGTTCGAAAGATGCATCCTAGGCTCTTGATCTGATATCTTCTTCCCAGTGAGCCTCACCTGTTACCATACATACTATGCCCCGACGTTAGAGGTATTATCCTTTGCCTCTGTCAGCACAGGTCTTACTAGTTTTACGGTAACAGTTACTTTCACAAGGAAAGAAAAATGACTGAGGGATCTCTGAAGATCAGGAAAAGAGTTCTAAGGCACATCTTCGCTCCTCATAAACGAAAGGCCTTAGCCTTGCATGATTACTAAAAATATGATATATTATGCTGAAAGGAAATTACACACTGAAAGAAAGACGATGCTTACAAGCTTGAAGAAAACTCTAGGACTTGGACTTAGGACTCTCACTCTTGCACTTGCACACTCTTACACAATCTTGCACACACTACGAGTAGAACTCAGCTTACAATTCTTGGATGCCTTCTCCTGAAGGGAGAGGTGTCTTATATAGAGGGGAAGATAGTGGAGAAGTAGATAAGATAAAAGTGAATCTTGAATAGTTGTAAAGTTGGATGTCAGTGTCACGTGGTTATGTCGGGCTTCTGCTTTAGCTTTTGTAGCTTTTTCCTGTAGTCTCACCCTTCCATCATCTTATCGAGATTCCTTTCAGCAATGAAATCCAATGAATTTGTGTATTCAATGCTATATGGACTTGAATTTAGATTTGAGCTTATGCTAGCCTCTCGTCTCATAGTTTCATGATATTGTCGGGTCATCCTTCGGTTCCTTGTTGTTATTCATTCTTCATGTCGTTTTCTATAATGTTGTAGTAAGTAGGCATGCTTAACGCACCCGGAACCGAGTCGGAACCAATCCGTTAAATTCGGAACCGGAATCGATTCGGATGAACCAGTTCTGGAACCAAATCGGAACCGTTCTGATTCCGATTCCGTTCGGTTCCAATCGATTTCAGAACCGGTTCAGAACTGATTCTGGTTTCGATGTCGATCTGATTTCGGTTGCTAATTTAAAGGTGGAAATTCTTAGCATGCTAACATGTCTATAAAATTATTTTGCGATAGAAAAAAAAAGAATAGGATCGCTAGCACGTTAGATGAATTTGGAAGCTCAAGTTCGAGGAAGGTGGTTCAGAACCATTTTGGAATCGGTCCAGAACCGTTTCGGAACAGATTCAGAACGGATCCGGATTGAATTGGTTTCAAAGTTAAAACTTTGGAACTGAAACCGGTTCGGAACCGGTTTTGAACTGGTTCGGACCGGTTCCAACGTCGACGGATCCAAAACCGATTAGAACCGAACCGGAATCGAAACCGATAAGCATGCCTAGTAGTAAGACTTGGTGTCGAGTAGTTGTTTTGAAGGGAAAAAATGTGTTTCCATAAACTTTTGCCTAGTATATTTTTTCTATATAAGTTTCGCCTACTAGTGTATAGGTTGTGACATCTGTGTTGTTGTGATCCCATAGTCATTGGGAGCCCTGCATTGAGGCTCTCCAATGTTTTAGTTGCTCGAAGGGATCGGAGGGTGATTCCCAGTTCTAATCCTCATATGAAAGATAGAAATCAGCTATGCGTTCATCTTTTGCAAATCTTCCTTGGACATCTAGCTTGATTATATGTTTGATTGGTTCAATCTGGAGATTTGTCCATTCCGGAGGATAACTGTCATAAGTGCATTGTATAGTACTCTGAAAAGCTTCATCTTTTATTAAATGTCTTATGCAATCTCCTACTTTGGTAGGAATTATTTTTGTGCATTCGATGTTTCTTACCCATATTTTTTAATAAGACCATAATCCATGAGTGAAAAGCATGAGATGGTCTTACCTCTGTATTGTAATTCATTAAAATGTAAAATGTCAATATTTGCCTTTCGAAAACTGTAAACTAGTTTGCAATTGCAACCCCAATTTTGGCTTGTTTGTGAGCAAGAGCTAAATTTTTCCTAACATTTGAGTTTATAGTTGAATTCTCTTTCATAGCTTATTGTTATGCCTTCCTGTGGATGCTTGTGAACTCATTTAAGGGTTTCCTGTATCTAATAGAAATCGAGTCAGGCTGATTTTTCTCCTAGGGTTCTGATGTATGAGTTTAAGTCGGCTGGAAGATTGTTTAAAGTAATTTGTATTTCTTTGATGTGGTGTTGTTTTTCCTCCTGTTTTGTAACCACCTCAGAATAAGTGGTATCCGGAGTTGTCATGGCTTGTTTTCCTTTCAATAGTGTACTGATAAAAAAATGAGGGTCTGCATTCTTTCTTACAACTTCAAATGCTTCTTCTAGAGAATAGAAACCCTTGTAGGATGATTGTTTATCACTTCCTAGGATTGCTGCTTTGACTTCATCCCAGATTGCATAAACACCCGCATGTGCTCCTGTCAGTATCCCGTAATAAAAGAATTTTTTACCCAATGGTTTTTCTACTATTGTTTGAAAGTAGTTTTCCAATGCATATACGACTGTAATTTTTTGTTTTGTAGCTCCTTGCATTGTAGGCAAATGTCATATGTTATTTATCAAGCAATTTTGGATTTGATCTACAGCTTGTCTTTGTTCGAACAAGAATTGTTTTGTCTCTGTATACTGTGAAAGTTCTTGTTGTCCAAACATCATTACCCTTCTCGGTGTATTTGTATATCCGAAATTAAAATTGTTTCGTCCAAATGTTAGGCTTCTCTTTTGTCTGTCCATATTCTTGAAAAGAACAATTTATGTGAGTAGTCTTGATAGTGTATCAACCAAGGAATTGTTAGTTCCTTTCATATGTTCCCATTGTATTTTAAGACTTTTATTGATGATGGCGTGAAAAAATTTTAACCATCTTTTACTGCTATGGGTCTTTTTTGTTCCTTTTGTCTATTGACTATATTTTATTATGGCTTCACAGTCTGTTCTGATTGTTATTTCCTTTTTGTCACAAATAAATAAAAAGAAGGATTTCAAGCAATGGATTACCATCAAAATTTCATAGTCAAGGGATGTCAAGTGTCTTTTTTCTTTGAATTTTCCGGATGCATACTTGCAAATCATCTTTGTATTTTTTGGGTCATATTTAGTATTTTTTTTTAGGAGAGCTCCTCCCCGTCCTATCTCACAATCATCTGTTTCTATGACTAGGTAATCATTGTCCAACGGAAGTGATAACATGGGAAGTGTTTTGACCATTTCTTTTATTTTCTTTACTAGGTCTATGTCTTGCTGGTTAAAATGTTTTTGCCATTTTGTCGAAGTTTTGTTGTATAATGTTCCACTTATCTTTCCTATGTCTTTCAAATAGGGTCTAGCATATTTGAGAAGTCCTAGAAAAGCTTTTAGTCGTTTAGTCTCTTCTATCTTGGTAGGGAAGTCTAATATCTTGTTAGCAATGTGGGGTTGTAACTTTATTTTTCCTTGTCCAATTTCATCCCCAAGGAAGTCTACGTGCTTAGTAATCAACTTCATCTTTTTCCTAGAGATGATAAGTCCATGTTTTTCAAAAACGTTGAAAATCATATGTAGATGCGAAAAATGTTCTATTTTGGTTTTTGAAAAAACTAATATGTCGTCAATGTAAACACAGGTAAAATTGGATACTTCTTTAAAGATGTTATCCATTTTTCGTTGAAATATTTGGGGGACAATTTTTAGACCCAATGACATTACTAACCATTCAAAATGTCCTTCCGGACAAGAGAAAGTTGTCCATTATATTGAATCTAGGTGCATTTTAATCTGTCAAAATCCTGATTTTAAGTCAAACTTTGAATACCATTGTGAATTCTGTATTTTATTTATAAGTTGTTCCTTGTCAGATATTGTATCCATCTTCATGGTAGTTGTCATTTAATCTTTTATAAGTAAAGATCATTCTAGACCGCGTTTTTTTTTTCATATCCTTTATTAACTATAAAGGCAGGACTCCTATGCCTAGAGGTGGATCTTTGTATAAGTTTAAGGTCTAATAATTGTTTAATGTGAGTTTTACATTCCTCGGATTCCCAGTTTGTATATTTAAAATCTTGAGTTTTGATTGTGATATCCAGGTTTATAATATCTAGTTGACAATAAGTCTTATATATGTTCCAAATTTTTGTGGGGGTTTCTCCTATTATTTCTAGCATTTCCATTCTAGAGACTAATAAGTCTAGGTTTTCTTGTGTTTTTAGGAGATTTAGGAAGTGTGTTGTATGTACTAGGTCTGTGGGTATTTCAATTTTTAGGTTTCCTATGTCATCTAAAATGCCTAAGAACTCATGATTATGTTTAGCTAAACAGTTCTTCTTTTTACATTCTCCCAGTATTTTGCAATGACATTCTTGTTCTACTTCTTGTTGTATCCGTTCTTGTACCAATTGGTCGAGTAATTCTAGCTCAGTACATGGACCACCTGAATTAAACCCTATTTGTGTTTCTAGACTAGGGGGGTGTTGTTTCATTATCGCTATGAGGTCCACCACGCTCCGGGGCACGGAAAGAAGAAGGATATTCGAAGAAAAGAGGAGAGATGACTAGTGTGGACAAGAAAACCGCATAGTCCTTGGTAAGGAGAAGGGCTCGCTAGGAGAATAAAAGGAAAGAGAGCCCAAGGATGAGATGTAAGTTAGCTTGTTTTAAGGAAGAAACCCAAAGATCAGGAATTGGTAGAGAAGAGTTGTAAGTGTCGCAATTTGTATAGAATTTTAAATGTGCATTAGGCACATATTTGTAAATAGTATGTTTGGAACTGTCAAATAATGTATTTACTTGGGGTTTGTTGGTATATTTAATCAGATGTGGAGGAAGAAAAGAGTTAAGGATATCTTCATCAACCGTAGAACTTGTGGCTCTAGTGTCTACTAAGGCTTGTAAATCTAGTTTATGACCCTGAATTGTCAGCAGCATTTTGAGTAAATAATAACTTAATAAAAAATACAATAAACTAACAGAGCTATCTTGAAGGTAATGACCATCAACACCATATAAAGTTGGTCGATCAAGTAGAACACTATATATACAGAAATTTTCCATCGAATCATAATCAAATTTGCAATGAAGGATATTAAATAAACCGTAGGTTCATTATAAACTACAGAACCTTATACGCAGATAATTAACAACATAGTGTAAACTTAAGATTTGAAGCTCCCTCTTCTAATTATCAGCTAAGCTACAAGAAAATTTTAGCAATCAAATTCAAAGGCATTCTCCATTATTCTCTAGAATATGTAAAACGTCCCTAACATGCCTAACTGCACACGGTTGGCTTCGTACATGAAAGAAAGACAGAGAAGTAGTTTTTCTTGTAAAAAAAATAGCCTTTTCTGCTGCTCTAGATGGTAGAAATAGCATACTTAGTTAAAATAAAACTCCTCGATAAACAGGTTAATCGCCAATTTCCTTTCCTCGAAGTAACCGCAAACGTGGGAGCACACAGATCGGAAACCGGAAAGAAATAAGAAAGAGAAGCAGAACAGAAGGGGAAAATGTGGAGGAGGAGGGAACACCTGCCACACGTTGCGAGGGCTCATGTCCTCGGTGCCCTCCTCGTTCTCCAACTTGAGAGGCGGAGGGAAGCTCTGGGATCTGCGGCGAGCAACGTCGGGAAAGGTGACCAGCACGGGAGCACGACGAAGTGAGAGGCTTTGTCCCCGACTCTCGCCGTCGCCGTCATGCTGCACGGCGCACCGTTCCGCTTCAACCCTAGCCATGCTTCCCGGCTTCTTTTGTTATAGCGACCTTTTGCCGATGATTTGCCTTATTATACCAGATGACGAACGGCTTAACTCGACTCAAATCAACCAAACTTATTTAGAAGTAGATTTTAAATCCCTTATTTTGCCGATCGTTCCGCGTTAAAGTGACAATATGTTATAGATGAATAGGGATGAATAAATTTTTCATTAATATATTTTTTATAATTTATTTTTCTTTATTATCATTAATAAATTGACAATGAAAAATATTAAAAATAGATATAATCATCTTTTATTACTATATATTTTAATATTTTAATTCCATTTGACTCGGTCCATTCATAAATTAATTTTAACGGCTCAACTTAACTCTTTTCCACGTTAGCTCATAATTGATTTTTTTGTTCTTCAAATTCATATCTTCCCTATACTTTTTCTTCTTTTCCAAAATTTGTTTATTTAAGTAAAATTAATTTAAAAATGCATAAAAGTCAAATCAATACATATAAGACATTTTAAACACACATCATTCATTTTAATAAAATAATTTTTTCTTTTTTTCTTACCATCTTTTTGAGTTTATGCAAATGTAATCAAGATTCTAGTGAAATTGATTCTTCATATATATATATATATATATATATATATATATATATATATAGATCCGCCGAATCGCGAGGCGGCCGGCCGCGATCGGGCGGATTCGGTCAGTGCGGCGAATCCCCGCAGACGGCGGCGTCGCTGCCGATCCGTCCGTGTGCCGGATCGGCGGAATCCGGCCGCCTTGGTCGAAAATCGGCCGCCGGTCGCGGCCGATTCGGCGCGGTCGCCGCCGCGGCGTGGCCGAATGGCGGCCGGCCCTTTGCGCCGACGGGCCGTCAGCGGCCCGGTCCGTCCGGCCTGCTTCCAGCCGCCATTAGCCCGCCGGCCGGCGAATCGCTGGCCGAAAATCGCCGCCAGTGGTGGCCGATTCGACCGCGTCTTGGCTGGTCCGGCAGTCAATGCGGCGAATCCGACTCGGACGAGCCGGCGGGCGACGTCGAGCCGTCTGCCGGATCCGCGCCGGTCAGCCGAATCCGGCCGATCGCAAGCGGCGGCGCTATCCCGGAACCGGTCACCGTCGGACCGCCGCCATCGAGCGTCGATCGCCGATCGTGGCCGTGATGGCCGCCTTGGCGGCGATAAGAAGCGGCGGCGATCGTCGCGGAGTTAGCGGATCTGAGTCATGTAGTGCAGATAATTTCGATATATATATATATATATATATATATATATATATATATATATATATATATCAATTTAATGGCATAAATATTGCACCGTATATATTTTTACTAAGGCTACGTTTGATACGGGGTAATGTAATCAACTTTGTAATGTAATTAAGTTTGTAATATAATGTGTATACATTACTATGTTTGATTAGTGATTGGTTTGTGAATCTTTGATTACAAAAGTGATTACGTTCGTTTGTTTGGTATTCATATTTGTTATAAGAAATGTAATTCATACTATTATAAATTGACAAAAATAACCTTATAAGGTTGTCGCCGATCGCCGGTGGGCACCGATCGATCGTCGCCGATTGTCGATCGCCAGATCCACCGCCGTCGTCGCCGTCGCCCATCGGTCGATCGCCAAAGCCGGTTGCCAGCCGCGCCGTCGGCCGGACGCCGGTCGCCGGCCGGACGTCGGTCGGTCGCCGGCTAGTCGCCGGTCGGTCGTCGGTCGTCGATCGTCGATCGTCGGTCGTCGGTCGTCGGTCGTCGGTCATCGGTCGTCGACCGTCAGGCGACCCTCGCTCGGTCGTTGGTCGACAACTGTTGGCGGTAGTCGTCGTCGACGAGCATCGAGAAGCAATGAGAAAAATAAAAGAAGGATATATTTGTCATGATAAATATTGAGTCCGTAATGTAATCGGATTACATTGCTTTTCCTTCGTAATCGAGATTACGGATCTTGACTCTTATTTGTAATGCGATTACATTACATTACATCTTTGAAATGTAACCAAACAAAGTAAATCATCTTATAATGTAATCCTATTACATTACAAAATTAATTATCCCGTACCAAACGTAGCCTAAGTTTTAACTATTTCACATTCATATACATTAGAATGTTTAAACAAAATATAAGTAGGAAGGAACTATCATTTATTTGATATAATGATCGACATACTTTGATGTTTGATTTTTTTTTCCCCTCTCTCTCTTAAATGAGTTAGGTGTGCATTTTTGTGTTCGGTTTGTATTGAGCTAGCTTAATGTAGATAAAAGAATTAAAAAAAAAACTCATTAATACTCCTTGTAAGCGAGATGTTGTATCACATGATCAAATGTTCAAACGATTTTGTGGTGGGTTGATGATTTGTCGTAAACCGTCATAATGCCAAACCATTAAATTCAAGGCAACTATTTAATTATTTCACCAACAAAAACCCATCATTAGTTAATGATAATCTATAATCCGGGTCAATTTTGAAAAAAAATTTAAAATCTCTTGTTGAATTAAAATGATCCTTTTTTAATTAACACGTAAAAATTCAAATAACTCATTCTACGATTTTATATCTTTTACAATGATTGTGAGATAAATTAGTGTGAATAATTAAATTGATAATTCCAATTTTTTTATAGAATAATCTATAACCACCATTTTGGAAATGTTTTTTCCTAACTATTTTACTCTTAAATCTTACATAACTTATTATATGTAGGAGTGAACAATCAACTATTAATCGTCGAATCAATTAAATAATAAATTAAATTTTTTTAATTATCAAATTTTTATTAAAAATTAAACCGATCAAACCGTTAAAAAATCGATGAATTCAATCAAAAATAATAATAAATTTTCAAAATAAATTGACTTATGCTACCGTGTCAATCGATTTGTATTACAATAATAATCGACTAATATATAAAATTGAAAATTTACAAACTGATACGACAATATAATCGACTAATACTACAGTACAATAAACTATTATAATATCAATCAACATATCAATTGACTCGACTGATAATCTCTAATTCAGTTTTATTGATTAAATTAATTTATTTAACTTAAAATATAAAACCGAATCGAATTAATAAAAAAAGATATTTTTAAAAATAAAAATTAATTCCCAAATAAATATAATAAATTTAATCGAACTTGTTGACGCCTCTAATTAGTAATTATATCTGCTATCTCAGCTGCTATATATTTAATACTCCACAATCAGATAACTACACCACGAATTACCAGAAACTAAGCAGTTGTAGATCATATCACATCCCTCACTCTTTAACCGACAACTTTCTCGTCACAAAATCATGGAGGAAGAACACAATCCGACAATACGATGGCATTCATGGAAAAGCTAGCTACGCGACGCTGGCTGCAAAACGGTGAGCTCTGTTTCGGCAGCTGCCACCACCTCAACTGAAGACGTACGCCACATATGAACAGCTTACTCTCGATCGATCGATCGAGCTTTGAATTGGACGAACTGAATAATTATGTTATAGGATAAAAAAAACATCTGCAGCAGCATAGTTTTTGTAATCTAATAGATAAATCTTATGGCAGAAATGAGAAAACAGAGTTTCTTTTTCTTGCTTAATTTCTAATGGCGGTGCGCCTGCAAGTGCATGTACCGCAGCGCAACGCCATCTCGCTCCCTCCCCTCCCATGCACTCTTACGTTAACCTAAAAGACACAAAACAACAGATCCGAGAGTCCGTCCCATCAGCTTCGAATTCCCAATTGGTGGTTTATAAATCAGTAGTAGTTCTTTAGCAGTTTTTCTTTTTGTCATCAGACTTCAAGCTGCTTCGTCGCTTTCTTCTCCTTTTCATCGATCGCGTTCTGCTCGGCTAGCCCTGCTGCCTGGCCGGCATCCGTCGGCGGCGCAGAGTCGATGGTGTAGATTTCCACGGCGCCGCCGAACTTGGTGATGGCTATGACGTGCTCCGGCGCCAGCTCGATGACCTTCTTCGTGTCCTTGTACGCTATGTAGAGCACCATTTGAAGGATGCCAAAGATGAACCCCAAGACGTTCGGTAACTGAAAAGTGTATTTAGTAAGTACTGATTAATTAACAGTCTGCAGTTTAATTATTGATTAAGCAATTAATAGATTACCGCAACGTAGATGTCCTTGCTCAGCAAACCGTACGAGAACCAGACGATGGCGCTAAGCGTGAGGAAGAAAGAGAGCGAGAATGGCATGAACTCCACGCTCTTTGTCCTGACGACGAGCCTCTGCAAGTGTCATCCCTTCTTTCTTCAGTAAACTATACGTCACGAATTAATTTTCTTTCATTTCTCCAAAATAAAAACATGTAAATATACTGACAATGATGCTGAGGGGAGCAGCGAAGACGCTGATCGAGAAGCCAACGCAGATCCACCCAAGAATTTGAACTCTTCTCGGGCCCTCTGCCAGAAGCAGGGTCAAGAGAAGGATCAAGCCGAAGGTGGCCACGTTCAGAAGCATGACGAGTTTCACAGTATATACCTGCAATCAGTTGTAATTTGATCGATAGTCTTAATGTATATGATCCGAGTCGATGTCAATGAGAATGTTCGAGGGACTACCTTTGAATCCTTGGTGGCGTAGAACAAGTAGACGAGGACGTAGATGGTCTCGATGACACAGCCGAAGGAGTTGATGGAGATCAAAAGATACGCGTTGGTTTTGAGGAGGGCGTAGAAGATCCATAGCATGGCACTGAAAAGAGCAACCACGTAAGGCACCGATTGAAATCCTTCTGTGGATTTCTTCCTGTACACTCTGTAGAACGTAGGCCTGCACGCCATTGATCAATTAAATACTGGAACGTTAACCAAGGAGCTAGAGATAGACACTGCACTGAGAGCTGATAGGACTTACAGCGGTGCTAAGTACACCATGAACGAAATGATGTTGCCTGTTAATGATCAAAATCAAGTACGTTGTCAAATGAGTGAGTGCGAGGAAGATTAATTAAGATCTAGATATGTATATAAATATACCTAGAACTCCAAAGGTGAAAGCCCAAGGATGATGTAAAGTTAAGCCTGCCATCTCTCGCAGTTCCTCCTCCTCCTCAAAAACAGTAAACAATAACTCAACTCAAGCACTAAAGCGAAGATAAGGTAGTGCGAGGAGGGTGGGAGATCATGCGAGAGTGGTGATGGGGCAGGTTTGGAGGGCTTGAGGTTGTGAAGTGTGAGGAAGGGACCATTTTATAGCAGAAGCAGGGGAGTGATTCGCTGTTTGGGTTAGTTTACTATCACTCAATACAACTAATAATTGGCTGATTAAATTTAAAAACAAATTCAATTTACCTTTTTTCTTTGTTGTTGTATTTACGTTACAATTCATGGCAGAAGGCATAGAATAAGAGTCATGTGAGGTACTCGTTTTAAGGGAGACACACATGATATCACTCCTTTGCAGTTGCCACTGCATCCTCTGCATGGATTCAGTGTACACCCCGACTGTAACTAGTGTTTTCAAAATAGACTGGTTCAACTGATTATACCTTGAAATAAGAAGCCAATTTTGCTCGATTGATTAATGGCTCGTACACTTTTTGGCTTTTTTTTTTAAAATGCATCTTTCAGATACCTAAAACAACGCAGATAAATTATACATGGCTCGAGGCATGAGCCCTTTGCTTTCCATCCATGGACATCCTGTTGGATTCCTGTTCTGTTAACTTCAAATCACATTTGGTATGAGAATTGGATGTAGTAGAAAATAACGCAAGCTCTTATTCCGTTGTTACGTCCTATGACGTTAATTTGATAGAGTTGTACATTTTCATGAAGCGGAATTTAATAAACGACGAGTAGCCTTCTGAAACGTTTGTCAAAGACGAATTACGGCAGTGCGGAGTTGGAAAGCAAACGAGAGAGCAGTTTAAGGAGGATTGCTAGCTGTTGCTGTGATCTGATCGCCATATCCCTCGAGAAATCTTGTTGCTTTTGGCCATGATTTCCGAAGCCTTTTTTATGTTTTTATTTTTGTTTCCGATCGACTTCGCTGCTTGCTTGCGGCGTTAGTTCTCTTGCTTTTGAAGCGTAGTGTTTTTGTGCGGTTACAAAAGCAAGGAAAAAGGTGAGAGGGAGACAAAAGCAAGGCCGATTCTTCTTGTTCTCTTCTGCTCCTGCTCCTGCTTAATTCCTATTAACTGGATTCGATTAGTTTGCGTCATTAAATTAGTTAGCTTGTTTCATCTGAAAGCGAGCTGGAAACAAGGATTCCGCACCTCCTTCGCAGGAAGAGCAGGAGATATCTGACAAGCAAATCCACGCCTCTCTCCCCAATCATTAGCATTTGTTTTGGCCCTTGCATGACTGATCACTAATGCTCATTGTATTAATTAAATACTGATAACTTTCTCAAATCACACTCTTACTTTCAGGATTTTCCAGCAACGTACGTTTGTTGGGTTTAACATGCATGCCCCCAACTGATAACCCAGATACTGAATTCGTAAGTCTGAAGCAACGTCATGAGAGAATATTGCATCGTTTTCTTCCTCTTCATCTGTTTGAGCTTTGAGGATCAATTCCAAACTACCATTTCGATGCCATTTTTTATGCTCATTTGTCAAGGCAAAGAAAAAGGACCCAATCGAACTAATCTCCAGGACAGAGACAAGCCATGGACAGGATTCCTTGTGCTACCCGTTGAATTGTAGCAGCTGGAAATTTTCATGGCCAGTTTTGAGTACTGCAACAGGAGTTCGTTTGTTGTGTCTTTGAATTCATGGATAGTCCACTGTCTTTGAAGTTTCCACAAATGCCAAACCAAATTCCCTTGCTCCGCCCAGAAATGAATCTCAATTGCCATAATGCTCCAGTGCTGCTTTCAAGAACAGGCCAGCAGTAGCGGAGAGAGTTGTCATATATACAATGGCCATCCATCAGTTGGCCTTTTTCAGCAATTTGTTGGTCTCAATTTTCGATGATATTTATCGCCGCTGCCTTGCTCCTCAAGAAACAGGCACGTGGCTCCGAGTTATCGACATGGATCCGAACCCGGTTCAGCCTTTGCTTATTTGACTGAACCGTCCTCAGGATGGGGCCTCGTTCGCCGTCGCCGTCGAACAACGATCGCCCCGAGGGAAGTCGGAGTGGCGATCGGAGCATGGGATCCGTTTTCTAGGGTTCGAAGCCGATTCTTCTGTTCGGATTGATATTGGTCGATTTTTTCTTAGTTTTAACGATTTTCCATCTTATTATTCCCAGGAGATTTCTGGTTTTTTTTTTCCGCCCGTTTCGTGGCCTTTGCGAATTGCGATGCCTCCATTCGATTTCCCTTCCGCGTTAATCTGCAAGGGGCTTCTTTCTCTCGCTTGAGAACATGGAAGAAGGCGACGAGGATAAACTTCTGCTGAGCAGTTTGGGCATTTCATCGGCGAATCCCGAAGACATCGAACGGGAAATTCTCTCACAGGTACTTCGCTTGGTTGTTGCCTTTGCTGGGTTGTTGTTTTCTAAAAAAAAGCTGGCATTTGCTTTCTTAGACCTTATTGTTCTTCCGCTATGCTAGAATGCAATAAATTTGCAAAGAAACACATTCGAATGAGTTAAGTAACCAAGGCAGTTTTGCTTGCTCGTTAGCACACCTGAACATAGTTTTACTAGCCGACACATCAGATTCTGTTCAAGTAAAGTCACGAGTATCAAACATAAGGATATCGACTAGCGGTAGCGGGAGTTAAATGAGCGTCAATCGGCACATCTTTGGATCATAATGCCAAATACTCTGGTAGCCGTATGTTTTAACTTAATGCTCAGAAATATTAATTTAGGACGCAACTTGCAGGGATTAAAATTTTCTCTTTTTGGTTTCTGCAATGACGGTGCAAGTAAGGGTACAGAAAAGAGGGAAGGGAGAAATGTTGAAATTTTTTTGCATAAGAAAAACATTTTAGGAGTGGAAATGTGAGGACCAATTTCAGTCCTTGTTCGGTCTGATAGGCTTCTGGGATTATGGAGAACATTCTTGATAAACCCAAAGTCAACATGGAGTTCTCTCCGCTTGGTTCAATTAGATGTTGAATGACTAAAGTGGAAATCGGTTGTTATTCTAGTGTTACACCCTAATTATAGTGCCTAACAGATCGCTCTATGCCTGCTGGACAAGTTAGCATACACTCAAAGAAACAAAACAACTGAGTATTAGAGCAAACTTGCATTTCTCAACTAAATTTTCTACAAACAATTAGCTGTAGACTTTTTCGTACATATTGAGAAGATAATTGCAAAATAACTTATACCAAAAGTTCATACCAAAACTGGAACACTCAGCCCAAATCTGTCCTAGTTTAGTAATTTTGCAAATTCAAACAAAGAAAATTCAAACTCAAATCTGTTCGAGCAATATCCAACCATGGAATAGCGATAGAGTTGTGTGTAAAATATCTTTGAACTTAACAAATTTCATGCTTCTATGCAGGCAAAATATGCTGCCGATTATGTCGGGGAGCCTGATGGAAGTTCCCAACAACATGAGGCTGATGATGAAACTTCTTTATCAACTTCACGAACTAGACTTTGCAATAAGTTACGGGCAATTGAAGTTGAAATTGATGCAGTAGCTTCTAGCATTGATAGGATTAAAAGTGTTGCAGATGATGGTAATGACGCTTGTGATAAAAATGGTGATGGTGGTGATAAAGTTGAGGAGAGCACTGCAAATGATGTTCGATGTTCCAATGGCTCAAGTCTGGAACAGGCTTTTGTGTCAGATCGTTTAAGAAGCCTCAAGAAGGCAAAGGCACAACTGGAAAAAGAAATCTCTTCATTTGGTGATTGTGCTTTTGATGATATTGAGCACAAAAAACAGACTGACAAGCTGCTTGGAGAGTTAGTCAGAGAAAATCAAAAGAAAAAGAAGTCAATTGAACTGTCAACTAGGCCTTCAAAACGATCTCTAAAGGCTGTTGCTTATGATGAAGATGTTGATTTTGACGCTGTCCTTGATGCATCATCTTCTGGGTTTATGGAAACTGTACGTGTTGCTCATTTTTTTAGCAAATTTCTCTTTTTCCCTGTACCCACTGGAAGAGCCCTCTACCTTTTGAGTAATAGTACTTAAGGCTAATGCAATGACCTTCACTCATTATCTGCTATTTAAATGTAGGAGAGGGATAAATTGGTTCGAAAGGGTATATTGACCCCTTTTCACAAGCTTAAAGGATTTGAACGTCGTGTTCAACATCCAGGAACCACAACTGAGCAAGATACTTCTGAGGAATGCTCAGTTGAAAATCTTGCATTGACCAGCATTGCAAAAGCTGCGGAGTCAATGTCCCAGATTGCTTCAACTCGCCCAGCAACTAAATTACTTGATGCTGATGCTTTACCCGCACTTGAACCGCCTACAGTTCCTTTTCAAAGGCTTAGAGCACCTCTAAAACGCCCACGGTCTTTAACAGAGGAATTGGATGAGAAAAAAGGAAAGCTCAAACGGTTAAAACGGCCTAAACCTGACAAGAAATGGAGAAAACAAGATGTATCAAAGAAGAAGTCATGGAGCGGATGTGGTAGGCAATCAGTCCTATGCTAAAAGATGTTCTATATTTCTATTTTCCATAATGGTCATGTAATAATCATGATAAAGTTGTTAAATTTGATAGGAGACCATTCATTACAAGTCTCAAGCTATTAATACGACTCAATCTATATCTTTAAATTTCCAACACTTGCTTGGATAAATAGGTGAACCGAACTTGTCCATCCCAATACATGAACTAGCCCTTGCCTGAAATTCACATATTTTCTTTTGTAATAGCATGACTGAACACCAGCAGTATGAGGGACTGTAATCTAGCATAACCCTCACTGAACCTGAAACAAAGCTTAAGTAATCAATCATGTTGTTTGCTTATTAGGTATTTAAATTTTTTTTTTAATCTTTATATAATTGTTGTCAACTGCTTGAATGAACAATCAAACAATCTAAATGGGAATGTGTAACACCCACACGGATGTCAGGACCTGATAGATGTATGCGCTTTACTCAGTTGCAAAGATTTATTTGGTTGATAAATAGAATTATTGATGAAATGACATGCAGGAAAAAAAAACTACATGACAATAATATGATTAAAAATCCCAATACATGAATTACGCTATATAACAATAATATGACTAAAAATCCCAATACATGAATTACGACTTGCCTAAAATTCACATATTTTATTTTGTAATAGCATGATTGAACACCTGCAGTTTGAGGGACTGTAATCTAGCATAGCCCTCACTGAACCCAAAACATAGCTAAAGTAATTGATCATGTTGTGTGCTTGTTAGGTATTTAAAATTTTTAGCCACTTGTATAATTTTTTATTTTTCTTTAGCTTAATGTAATTGTTATTAACTGCTTGAATGAACAATAGAACAATCAAAATGGGAATGCGTCACACTGACATGGATGATAGGACCGGATAGATGTATGCACCTCACTCAGTCGCAAAGATTGGTTTGAATGATAAATAGAATTATTGACGACATGACATGCGGGAAGCAAAAGTTAAACTACATAACAATAATATGATTGAAAAAATCCAAATAATCTTCAGAGATGTCTTTGAGGAGTCCTACTGTAACTTGTGGGCAGCCAAGAGCCAATGAGTAGGGGACAATCCTCCGATATTTGCACCAACCAAGAGCCATAAATCAAACTAGGGTGTACATGCTTTATCTTTTACAAGGTTTCCTGGTGCAATTTGGGAACCACCAGCGAACCAGATCACATATATTTCTTTCTTTTCAAACAGTAAGCTAACAGTGTGTTAATACAAATGTTGCATGAGGCTGGCCTTTGTCAGACCATAAAGTTAAAGTGGCTTCCTTTCATGATTTATTTTATAGGTCTACAAATATTATGCTTCAACCAAATCGTAGGTTTTTTCCTATTTCTGTACCTACATTTTACAGAGGTGTTAGATTCCTTAATATGATATTCTATGAATTTGTCTTATTTCAGTTGTTTTTTTTTTTTTTTCAAATTTTACATTCTTAGTTCGTTGATATTTTTCTGTTTAGATGCAATTATTGTTTAGAATGGAAGAAATATGCCATAGGTGTGATGCTGTTATCTTCCTTCTTTTCTTGTGGTAGGTGTCTCTTTATTTAGACTGGAAATTGCAGCATTTTGTTTCTTGTTTCTGGCACCGAACTTGAATCATTTATTGCCTATAAATAATCCACGCTTTATCATTCAATAGCTGTATCAAAAAAATACCAAACACTTATGCAAATTAATCCAGCAAACATGGATATATAAATTTCTGGACATTTTGAAGTTGTAATGTTAGGTTTTTCTGTCATCATTTCTTGAAGCTTCAAATGGAGATGCAACTTCTGATTATGAGGGAGAAATGCAAGTTGAGGCAGAAAGTATGGATGATTCATGTGTTGTCCTTGAAGGAGGCTTAAAAATTCCTGGTGCTATTTTCACGAAACTTTTTGACTACCAGAAAGTGGGAGTTCAATGGTTGTGGGAATTACATTGCCAAAGAGCTGGAGGCATTATAGGAGATGAGATGGGCCTGGGAAAAACTATCCAGCTCATATCATTTCTTGCTTCTCTTCATTATAGTAAATTGTATAAACCAAGTGTTGTCGTTTGCCCTGCAACACTTCTTAGACAATGGCAGAGGGAGGCTCAGAAATGGTACCCTGATTTTGAAGTTGAGATACTTCATGATTCTGCACGCTTTCCTAGTGAACCGAAAACATCTAAATCTAGTGAAAGTGACTATGATAGTGAATCTTCGATAGGTAGTGATAATGAAAAAACTTGTCTTGCAAAACCAACAAAAAGATGGGAAGATATGATTGATCGGATTGTGAGATCAGAATCAGGTTTGCTTCTAACTACATATGAACAATTACGCATTATGGACAGGAAATTGCTCAACATAGAATGGGGATATTCCATTTTGGATGAGGGCCATCGAATAAGAAATCCAAATGCTGAAATAACTTTAATTTGCAAACAACTACAAACTGTGCATCGGATAATCATGACTGGCGCACCAATTCAGAACAAACTAGCAGAATTGTGGTCTCTTTTTGATTTTGTGTTTCCTGGAAAACTAGGTGTTCTACCTGTTTTTGAGATGGAGTTTGCAGTTCCAATTACAGTGGGTGGATATGCTAATGCCACACCACTGCAAGTATCAACTGCATATAGATGTGCAGTTGTTCTCCGTGATTTGGTCATGCCATACCTTCTTAGGCGTATGAAAGCTGACGTGAATGTTCAGCTTCCCAAGAAAACAGAGCATGTCCTTTTCTGCAGCCTCACACAAGAGCAACGTTCTGTTTATCGAGCATTTCTTGCTAGTTCTGAGGTGGAGCAAATTTTTGATGGAAGAAGAAACTCATTGTATGGAATAGATATTATGCGAAAAATCTGCAATCATCCTGATTTATTAGAAAGAGAGCATGCTACTGGCAATCCAGATTATGGGAATCTAGAACGTAGTGGAAAGATGAAAGTCGTTTCACAGGTTCTTAAGGTCTGGAAGGAACAAGGGCATCGGGTTCTTCTTTTTACACAAACACAACAAATGCTAGACATTTTCGAGAACTTTCTAGCTGCAAACGGTTATAGCTATCGCAGAATGGATGGGCTTACTCCTATAAAGCAAAGGATGTCTCTTATGGATGAATTTAATAACTCAGAGGAGGTCTTCATCTTCATTTTAACTACTAAAGTTGGTGGCTTGGGGACAAATTTAACAGGTGCTGATAGGGTCATCATATATGATCCTGATTGGAATCCTTCAACAGATATGCAGGTAAACAAATCCTTTAACAATGCAGAATCCATGTCGTCTTCTTACATGGATGAAATTGTCTGATAGATACATTTACTTCAGTCTTGTTTTAACTAGTCTTGTGGTGTCTTTGAAGGTCAAGGGCAACTTATTTACATTGATTTTTCACTTCTATGTAATGGAGCCTTTTAGATCTCTCTTAAGGGAAGAAATAGTGTTAACTCTTATAGTTTTTGACTAAATCAAGTTTTAGATAAGCATTGGCACCCTTTATGCTGGCTAGGTTGTACAGTAATTGACTAAGTTCCCAAATACCACTGTTACTTAGCTCTAATCAATGTTTAGGGATATCATTGGTTGATAAAATTTGGAACCTTTGCTTTTGATCTATTCTTGATGCCAGGAATATCATTTTCATGTTTGTTTTGGATTTCTTTCTAAAAAGCAGTCTACCCGTTTCGTGCTGAAATAGTAGGGATTTTTTATTTTTTGAGGAAGTGTGAGGCCAATGGCCTGTCTGTATCATATGTTTATGTAGGCAATCCCCATTTGGTGAAAGCGTGTTTGGCGTTATCGATATTCACATTGATGTTTTGGGTCATAAATCTACATAGTGTGATAAGAGTAGCTATTGTGTAACTAGTTTAATGTTCTTTTATGTTCATGATAGTTGGTACCTAACTCCACAATAAACACTGCAATTGTCGTCTGCTTGTGAAAAGTTAACTTAATGTATGCTTAAATTAGCTTTAGCTGTTTCTGGCTGAAACAGTGGGGAAGTTATTCTTATGTTAAATCACCTGCTTCATTATATTATACATTCACTTTATGATTTACATCATAAGTCTGAAGAGGAAGCCGAGATTGGCTATTGTGCTATTAGCTTGATGTATTTTTATGTTCATACCTTGTTTTAGAAAGATCACTGGAGTTGTTTTATGAATTATGGCATAATCAAGCTTGTTTGATTAATAAATAATCATTTTAAATATTAAAAAATTACACAATGAATACTGAGAATTAGCATTTCCCCTTCCCTTTCTGTAGTTTTTAATGTCTCTTTTGAATCCTTTCTTGCTTGGTTGCATAAAATTTGCATAATGTAGGATAAAGCTCTTCTCACTGTATGGTATGAAGATAAATCTATTAGTAGAAAATTTTGTAAATTTCTCTCTCTTTTGTAAACTTGATAATAGAAAACATGCACCCATTACTATGATTATATGGTTGTGTAGATGTTTTGTGAAAGTTACGTGACTTGGTGGTCACTAGTTCAAATCGTGGAAATGGTCTCTTACAATGCGGTAAGGCCATGTAAAAATGACCTATTGTGGTCTGATATTTCTCCGGGACTTTATGTTGGTTGGAATTTCGTAGACTGAACTGCGGCTTTTTTTTTTTTTTTGTTTGTTTTTGTAGATGTTTTGTGAAGATGGATGATGACATAATTTGTTATAGGTTCTTGATGTTTCAGATTGACTATGCAGTTAATTGAATAACTAGTTTGGAGCTAGTTATTCAATTAACTGCAGTGTGTTTTTACTGGATGATGAGCTGATAAGATTCATTCCTCATATTTTGATCCTTGGTGAAAGAGAGGCTGTACTAGTTCAGACTATCAATAGGAGGAAGGTTTCTTGAGTTCACATTTGCAGTCATAGACTTCTAGGTTTCTCAGTGGATCATAACAACAGATTAACCTTTAGTTCATCAATACAACTGTAGCAACTAAAGGACCTTCTAGCCTCTTCTCGTTTGTAGATCAAGAAAACAATAGTTCAAGGAAAAATGGTCTCAAAATATAGCAGGTAGCGGAGGGGAGCAACTAGTCATATCTATCTTTCTACCACAAAAAAACAATTTAACCTGGAATCACCATCTAGATGTTTTGTGTATTCCAGGAGTGAATAACATCATCATTGATGTTTGTATTAAAACTACGGACATGCATCTAAATTGTCAAAAAATAAAAGAAAAGAATCTCAACTAGTATTTTTCAGTGTATTATGAGTTCAGTTTCTGGTGAGCAGGCAAGAGAAAGAGCTTGGCGAATAGGACAGACCCGAGATGTAACAGTTTACAGATTAATTACTCGTGGAACTATAGAGGAGAAAGTATATCATAGGCAAATTTACAAACATTATCTTACCAACAAGATTCTGAAGAATCCTCAACAAAGACGTTTCTTTAAAGCCAGAGACATGAAGGATCTATTCACCTTGCAAGATGACCAACAGGGGGAATCTACTGAGACGTCAAATATTTTCAGTCAGTTATCAGAAGAAGTAAATTTAGGAGGTGACATTGGCAACCATGGAGAACAAGAATCTCCCTCGGTTGGTGAAGAAGAGAACACTAACCAAAATAAAGGTCGTATTGATGGGGAAATAAGTATATTGAGGAGTCTTTTGGATGCTAACGGTATTCATGTAAGCGCCTAATTTTTGCCCTTACATGCAACTTTTTTTATCCTTCAATGAAACACCTGATGGATTTTTTTTTTTTTTTTTTGGTTCTTAATCTCAGAGCGCAGTAAACCATGATGCCATTATGAATGCCAGTGATGATGCTAAGATGAAGCTGGAGGAGCAAGCTTCCCAGGTAGCACAGAGGGCAGCTCAAGCCTTGCGGGAGTCCCGGATGCTTCGGGCCAGGGAAAGCTTTGCTGTTCCGACATGGACTGGAAGATCCGGTGCTGCTGGAGGGCCATCATCTGCCCGGAGCCGGTTTGGCTCTACTTTTAACACACAATTGCTGAGTCCAACAAAGCCTACAGAAGCATCTACTAGTCGACCAAATGGTTTCTCAGCTGGAGCTATGAGTGGCAAGGCACTATCATCGGCTGAACTGTTAGCTAAGATCCAGGGAACTCAAGAAAGAGCCATCACCGATGCACTCGAACAAGATCTGGATTTGGCATCTTCTTCCAGTCACCAAAGCAGAAATCCAGAAAGCAGTCGATTGACAAAGCCTTCCAACAGGTCGATGATAGTGCAGCCTGAGGTGATGATCAGGCAGCTCTGCACATTTATTCAGCAGCGAGGTGGGCAGAGTGATTCTGCCAGCATAACACAACACTTCAAAGACAGAATACAGTCAAAAGAGTTGCCTCTCTTCAAAAACCTTCTCAAAGAGATTGCCACTCTAGAAAAAGTTTCTGGTGGCTCCAGATGGGTTTTGAAACCAGAATACCGGTAGTAGCAGCCTGAAATTCAGCTTTATTCCATCACCTAACACTGTGAAGCATCCTTTCCATTTTCATTTTTTATTTTTGTTACTCCATGAGAAATCATGAGCTAGGAAAAATTAGTTTATACATGACAAAACCAACAGTTTGCTTTGCAATTTTGAATTGCAAAATTCAACTTCTCAAGATTGGGAGGATTTGAACAAGATCTGGGGTCGGCATCATCTCATGATCTGAACTTGTAGAAACATTATAACCTTCGGACCAACAAAATGAAAAGCTAGCAGTGTCCTCATTTTTGTAAATTTAGGTCCTCAATATCCAACGACATTAAATTTAACAGCAAGTATAGAGTTATTCATCAACCTTGCCAATATGTTTTGTTCACAAATAGAGATGAGAACCTTTTTTTTTTTTTTTTAATATGAGCATCAACCCTTTGGTGGAGCCCAACAAATTAAATGAGAAAGAATTGGCGTTCCTCAATTTACAAGTAATAACTAATATTGTGTTTACTCATCTGGTCATTCCTGATGTTCTTCTCCTGTACAACAATCTCATGACATGGTCAATGTTTGGCGAGTCAGGAAGTATTAGCACAGCATCTCTGGCACACCATATATTATCACGGACATATTGAAGTGTCAATGAGGGATGAAGCACTTGTTCTCTACATGTAATCTCCACCTATTTCAAGTTCAAATGAAAATTGTAACCCATAAAAAACTAACATAGTATAATTTCTTTGTTCATATATATTCACATCGACAACACAATTGTAACAGGGCTGTATGACATGATTCTGACATTCCAAAATGGAATCCAATAGTTTGATCACAATTGTTCTTTTGCTAAGCTTAAGCCTAGTTAGTCGTCGCCATTAACATTCGACTTGGTGAGACTTGATTTGAGCGTCAAAGTTTAACTTGACTTCTTCTTAATTTTTTTTATTGTTTATAGATGATCTGATCGCTCTTACATTATTAGATACAGAATCATTTCCTTCACTTTTGTTCAAAAGACTATTGACCTAGCTAGTTGGTTATCGAGTCGATAGGAATTGACCCAATAAGTAAGCATTAGATCGGCAATGACTCGACTTATGTCCAATGTATTTGCAGTGATTCGGCTCATCTACGACTCTTAACTCGATCGGTATACCCGACCCAACTTTTCATTTTTTTTTTCTCCCTTTTTCATTCATAAACCTTATTTGTTTCTTTTAGTTATGTCTCAAATTGCTTGTACCATAAAATTTTTATTTCCATGTACTTGCTAGCCTTTCCATTTAATTTGTTCTCATTTTCATTTCCTCCTCACGCATTTTTTTTTTCATATTCATTATTTTCGTACAGAAGTAGAGATTATAATCTATTGATTCCTTAGATAAAAAGTTAGAATCTGTCAATCTAATGATCCCTACTAATTTACCTATGAATCACAAGAGAGATAAATCATAGAGAATCTTTAACCCATAGTTTTTTAGTAAATTTTATGGAGTGAAAGATTGATCTTTATTTTCTTGGATAAATTTTACGTGTGTTAATTTATCATCCGAATTAATCGACCGAGATTACTAAATCCAAAGCCCGCCTTGAGAGGGCTATTAGACTCGTTCAGAACTCAAAATTTAATCTTTAAAAAAAACATATAAAATGATCCAATTAGTATTAAAAAAAAATTTCAATTATAAAAGAGTCTAAATTTTATTATTTTGTCTGAATGAAATCTCTAAACTTTCAAGGATCGGGTAGATCAGGATCATATCTAATGTAAGATCAAAGAGATGATCGTGATTCATTTTTAAAATAATACAAATTCCTTTTAAAAAGAATCTAAAAATTAATTCATTAATATATTTTTTTTTTAAAATTCAATTAGGATCCTTTCAATTTTTAGATACGGCCGGAGCCTATCCAGGCCTATAGCACAGCTGCTGTCGAAGTCCTCGGGGATCGATTGAGAATGCCAAAAGAAGGACAGTTAAAGATCAAGATCCCCATAATTAAGCTCGAAGATGCTCGGATCGGATATATTATATAAAAAAAAACAATATTCTAGCCATGCATGCATGCAACGATGTATTGGTAGGTGAGCAATGATTTTTAATTTCTAGGTGCTCTTATTATATACATCGTCCATGCATGAATATTGTTAGTTGAGCCGTGGCCTTTCAAGGGGTTGGCAATATATATATATATATATATATATATATATATATATATATATATATATATATATATATATATATATATATATATACCATATTTTGCTTTTAATAATATGCTTTTTCTTTAGAACACTAAATTAACTTTGTCCTGGCTCTACCATTCCATATATTCTCTTCCTTCCTGCGGCATGGCGTGTCGGCTGACCCGACATATTATATATATATATTCACGGCCTGTTTCCAAACTGGTCGCACATCAAATCTAAAATTATATATTTTTGTGGTCGATATATCTTGTGTGTATTAATTTCTCATCGCAAAGTACACGATAAAATTGAACCCCTCATATCATATATATGATCAGTAATATATAATATATACATTTATCAATTACTAATTACTAGCTGCAGCTTGTCCTGTGTATTCGTTAGGTTGTCTAGGTCATCAGCGTGGGCACACCTAACTCAAAACAGTACCTAAACAAGCTTTAAATTAAATAGAGCTGCGAATTCTACTGTTTTGCTATCCGACATGTATGTTCTACCTAAACTGCAATCAGTAACCATGCATGCGTCACTGTCTCGCGGCTGCTGATCTCTTGCAGTTCCCAGGTTGTTTTCAGAATCATAATAATATATAATAATATACCACTGACAATGGCACAGCCACAAATTACACATATGATATATATTATAGAGGAAGCTGGTAATTAATTAAGACGTAATTAATTAGAGATATTGATTAATGAAATAATGCATGTGTAGTACCTCAGCTTCTTCCTCTGCGTTCGGAGGTAGCCTGTTGATTATGTACTTTATGAGAAGTCTCACTGTCATTCCACCGTCCCTTCAATGCGAATTGTGCGATTTATCATTTATGAGAAAGGTCAGATTAAGAGTGTGGTGATTAAGCTCTAGCAATCTGAATAATGGTTTGAGATCGAATTGAGAGAACAGATTAAGCTAGTGGAAGCTGAGTGAACCTTATTCTCAGGTAGCTCTTGGCAATCTGAGGCAATGGAGGTTGTTCGTCCCCTCTGTCCAGCGGGCACATGCAGGGAAGGGAATTCCATTATAGTCGATCTGGATCGATTAATTAAATTAAATTAATGTGCTGCTCGAAGCTTACCGAGTTCGGTCGACCTGCAGCACGAACCAAAGGCCGGCGGCCGGCCTTCTCGCCGGACTGACGACCCTGATCATGTGGCAGCTGACTGTGGGAGGCTCCACGGGCGTCGACGAAGAAGACGGCCCGTCGTCGAACAAACGGAGCTCAGACGTCGTTGTCGTCGTCGTCGTCGTCGCCGGCGTAGTCCCCGGACTTCTTCTCTCGTCGAGTGCTTCCGGAGGCGGGGTGGTCGCGAGGCGCAGTCGGAGCCAATCGACGTCATCTTCTCCCTTTTGATCTGCTTTAGTTTCTTGTTCTCGTAGCGGCTGGGGCGCTTCATCCATGGAGGAGTGGGTCAGAGTTCCTCCTGGGGCCGGCGGAGGAGGTGGCGGAGCATCGTCGTCTACGGTAATCGCGAACCAGGTGGGACAGTAGATGCAGGTAGGCGAAGACAGAGGAGGAGGAGAAGTTCAACTTCATGGCCGTGGTGCATGGCGATGGTTAAGACAATGCGGTGGGATTACCGCCCGGTTATTTCTTCCTTGCCGTTTTATTATTGGCAACGGAGAATTTTATAATTGTAACAAGTACTATTTTATTCTAAGTGGCCCCCACTGCCGGGAGTGAGTCTCCCTCTGGATGATAATTTTTTTCTTTTCTTTTCTCAAATTAGATTAAATAATTAGATAATTGAGAATGAAGATTTTTAGAGTCGATTACGAAGGCGAGAATTGTATTCGTACTTTATTCGAATAACCAATTAAATTATCGACATCGAAATAAATTATTTTTTAATATTTTAATTTATTAATTTTTATCTTTAATTTTTTTTTTCTTCTCATCGTTCTCTTCAAAATTTATTAGATATTCATAGTTTCATTTAAATAATGTATTTTTTAAAAAAAAAAATAATTCTTAATGATAATAGGATATTTATAAATGAAAATCGACTATGAAAAAGATGAAAATGAAAATGAATATGATAAATAATATAAAAATTGATTCCTCGTGCACTCTCCACTCGAGCATATTTTTTGAGTTCTCGATATAGTAACGATTCCTCCGCGATAATTTCTTTCGAACAATAACGAACCCAAACGGTCGAAGCCTAGTAATAAAATAAAAAAGTGTCACTTGATCGGGGAATTAATAAGGGGGGAAAGAAAAAAAAAAGAAAAGGAAAGAAAAGGAAAAAAAAAAAAAAAAAAAAAGGGTGAATGATTCTTATTCAGGACCTCAACGGATTTTTATTCCTTCTCGCACCACCTATAAATATCAAGTGCGCCTATCATTTAGGGATCTTTTTCCCTTTACTTTTACTTTCGTAATACTTTACTATTTTAAATATCTCAAGAGTTTTGTTAGACGACTTTTAGCTCCCTTTAATATTTATTCTAACGTGCGCACCACAAGTATCGTACATTTATTTTTACCCAAGGACCCACTTAATTCTCAACATACTTTTTCCTGTCTATTTCAACGCTAATAAATTAACAAAATCGTATTGGATTATAAAAAAATTATTATTATTATTTTATTAATATCCTGAGCGTCGATTAATTGTGTGCTTGTGCAAGCCTCCTCTCATGAATAGTAAATTGACTATTTTGTGAACAGTAAATTTACTGTTCACACTAGATCGATGCACAGGAGATATCTCCCTGTATATATATATATATATTATCGATGAATTAATCTAAACGACTCAATTTTTGTTTTTGTTTTGTATTTTTAATTTCAATTTTGGAGATTTTATAAAAATTTCACATAAATTTTAGATTTTTAAGGTTGTCAATTCTGGAAAAGATTTGAACCACCAATCTAATAATCTCCATCGATCTGTCCAACGATATTGTGAGAGGGATAAATCATGGAATAACTAGCTATATTTATACAATATAGTAGTCAAGATACATGTGAGTCATCTACATCTAGAAAAAAATTATAGACTCCTCTAGAATCAACCAATATCATTTTTGTAAACATCTTCGTGTCTTAACTAGTACGTCATCTTCGTGGGGACAAAAAGATCATCCAAAAAAGGCATCAATTATTTTTATGTTTAAGTGGTTGATAAAATAATATATATTTTTTATTGTTTTTAATTTCATGACGCTTTTCTTTATTTTTCATATAATTAGATATTAAATAATTAAAAAAAAAGAAAAATCACAATTTGAACTTTTTAAAATCACCAATTATTAAAAAAAAAACTAAATCTGATTGGGTTTAGTTCATCTGTTTCATTCAATTTAAATAAGAAAATTTTATATTATTTTTTAAACTAAGATTTAGTGTTAAAATAGACGAGAAAGATATTTCAGGAATAAAATTCGTCATTTGATTAAAAATTAAAAATTAAAACTTAAAATACGATCGATGTGTTATTTGAGAAATTCAAAAAAGTTATCGAATGTTCTTTTTAGAAAAAATTCTCTAGTTTTTTTTTTATATTATGAATTTTTAAAATTATACACCTGAACATTTTATAATTCATCAAAAATATTTATTATTAGTTTATTTATTTTGAATGTTGCACTGGGATTAATTAATAAATTATCGATCGCCGGTCCAGTAACAAACCGGATTCAAACTCAGACTCCCAACGTTTTGGAGCATTAATTCTTCAAATATTCTCTAGCGATGGTAACAAAAAAAAATTCAATTCGCCCAGTGCAAAGATTGAAATCCGTCAATGTAGCGAACTCTATTAGTTCGTCTTTGGATCATCGTAAGAGAGGTAAATTACGGTAGACCTTTAACCTTCGAGACTAATAACTAGCGCATGGAAGGATGACACTCTTACATTTATAAGAAATTGACCGTTATCCTCTGATGCAACATTTGCATGCACTAGCCACTAAATTCTTTCTGCGGGGCGGAAAAAAAATCGATTCCCAAACTCTTAAAACGTCGTAAAATAATCTTCATCAGTCAACGCCCCGTGAAAAATTTAGTCGTCGCCTCGTGCATCTGAATTTAGATTCCCAATATTCTAAGACATTCCTAAAATAATCTTTTCGCCGTCGGCGTTTGCAAAACGTTGGCAGTTTTTTTCTATATATAAATTTAAAAGTAGCATCGAATATCAACTGATTAATTGTAAATAATTGATTTAGTTTCGTAGGAATTTTTTTATTAATAATTGATCTAATAATCTATAATTTTTTATTCTATCGAAAATAATATTTTAAAAATCAAATCGAAAATATTTAAGATATTACAAAGACATGCCGTGATCGAAAAGCCAAAACGTTAGGCTTTGCATACACATCGACAGTTAAATGCTTTACCCTGCAACAAATAACTTCCACGTGAATATAACATGAATTTCTACTGTGTAACCATAGGATATTCAGTTCAGTTCTTACAGTTCGATTTTGTAGTTGCTAAAATTGTCCATATGAAATTTTCTATTTGTACTCTGACCGATCGATAAAAAATTTCTACTGAATATATATAAAAAATTTCTACAGAATATTTAGAGTCTGGCATTTGACCTAAAATCCAATTATTCGGTGCTAGTAAATAAAATATATATATATAAAAACATGACCTCGTCGAATTGTGATAATATTTTATTCTCTGCCAGTGAAATAGTTAGTATAAAAATGTCCTTTATAAATAGCTGCTACAGTGATTTAGTAGTCATTATATAATTGTTACAAAATCGTTACTATAACTTGGTAGCAAGTATGAAGTATTATACAGTTGCAAATAATTATTTACAATAGTTTTAAAGTGATAATGATCATGTTAAAAGAAGTTTAAAATTTTTTAATCCAATTAATAAAAAAATACATAAAAATCTTTATGTATAATTTTTTACAAAGTTAAATCAGTTTAAGTGGCTACCCTCTAACTATATATTAATAACATTCAAATAAGAGCATTTTCGAGATGAACAAATATAGTAAAATATTTTTTTTTTTTTTAAAAAAAAGAGCATTTTGTTTTTTTTTAACAAAATGATAATCGAGGATGCACTGAAGCTTAATTACACTTTATTTTTCATAGCTAATAATTAAATAACAAATCTGCTGCTATAAATTGTATTCTCTGCAAAGGTTGAAATCCATTAATCTAGGGATTCTCATGAGATAGATAAATTATGGATCGAAGGTCTTATGAGCTTTGAAATAATAACTAAAATATATACATGAGGATCATCTGAATAAAAAGCTTTAGATCTTCTCAGAAGTCAATCCTTATCTTATCCGTAAATTTCATCATACCTTAACTATCACGTCATCTCCGTAAGAATTATAAATTGTACTCTAATATATAGGAGACTGCAGGCTGATAGAACTCAATCTATTCCGCCATTATGGTAATTAAACGAAAACATCAACAAAGTGATATTAATGTTGATCTCCTAATTAAATCAATCGTTTTCTAGCTCCTACTCATCAGATCTACTGAAACTCAACTAGCTCATCATTCTCCACTGACCCTTCACGCTCGAAAAGAAAACTGATACATATAAAGATATATGTTTTTACTATACCGAATCGAAAACTTTCATTGTGAATTATTTAAAGAAAAAAAAAACAACAAAAAATTTACTGGCCGGCCCACTGCACTTAACCTCACTCTTAGTAAGGTGGAGGCGTGGAGCCTTAATTATATTTGTTGTTGCCTACGACAAGACATGCAGATATCAGCCATGATCATGCATCCAATTATTTCTTCAATTTCTCTTTGAGGCAGGCACGTTTGCAATGTGACAATACCTACGTTAAATTATATGCCGGTACTGTCTCCCTCAACTAATCATATATATATATATATATATATATATAATTCATAGTCTTCATGCTCGATCATTCATTGTACGTTGCTCAATATATATAATTTCAAGCAAAGCAGTATCTCTCTCAGTCCTTTTGTCTTTATCCTTTGAATTTGGATTGGTCTTTGTTTACTGCTACGCTCATAGCGTCGGTGCTCGCTGTTGTATTTACAAGATAGAGAGAGCTTAATAATTTCTTCCACGTCTGGCCTTCAGTGCAAGTAATCAGTCGCTGTCGAAGAAGAGATCGATCGATCGGACATGCATGCAGTTTTAAAAAACTGCAGGATGACTAAATCATTGATACCAAAAGTTTCAGCACTTGGATTCATTGTCTGGTCCCATGCGAGATCAATAGAGAAGAGGAAGGCCAATGGCACTCAAACGCAGTACTACTGCTCATTTAATTTCCTTCCAAACGGACGGGCATTGCAATGCACCAGCTTCATCAGCCTGGTGTTGCTCAGCACTTCATGATAAAAAAAAAACAAAAAAGGAGAGTATTTTTATATATAACAGTATAGTGCTTCAATTCGTGTATTCTAAGAGTATTTTATTTTATTAGAATAAGAGTATAATTTCGAAAGGAGGAATATATATGTTGCATGTGATGTTTTAGCATTTTCTATATATGCTTTCGACGAAAGGGTACGACCTTTTTGAATTTTTGCATAAAAGTATAAATCAGGAGTCAAAAGAGGCAGAGCTCAAGAACTCGATCGGCCAATTTTATTAGAGTTGTTGGCTTAATTATTTGATCGCATGCAATTACTTTAGAGTTTCCTCCAAAATGGAATATAGCCCTTTATTTGGTTATTGCATATATGTATGGGTTTCATTGATGATTGGAAATAACATATTTGTCATTAAGGTTTCATTAGTTTACTTAAAAATAATATATTTTTAAAAAATATATTATTTATTTTCTATAAAAGGAGTATTTTAAAAATTATTTTATAATAGGGAATTAATTTTATAAATGAGAAGTTATAGAAATTTTAGAAAGGAGTATTAATTCTACTATATATAGTTTAGTTGAAAAAAAAATTTATAAAAGGTAATTAATTTTATAAAATAAAAGTTGTAGAAATTTTAGAAAGTTTAAAGGCCTTTAAATGCTTTATTTTTATAAATTTTAGTTTCCTATTATTGTTTTTAGAAGTTTTTATATCATGTGGTGATCGATATATATATGAGAGATCAAGAAGCTAGGTTAGCACATTCGAGTGGTGATCGAGGTATTTTTCATATTGTTCTACGTGATTTAATTTTGATCTAATTGTTAATTAATTAGGTCAGTATAAAGTTCAAAAACACTTGAATTTTGACTTGAGCTCCGTTTGAAATAAACTTCAAGATCGAATTTTTGATTTGAGCATAATCAAATTAATTATAATTCGAAATAATTTAAATTCGAGTTTGATTCAAGTTATATTCAAACCTTAATTTAAACATATATATATCTAAACTCCAAATACTTTTGATGCTCTTCTCAAATTTCTTTCTATCTGATAACAGAATTCCATTATTATTCTGCTTCGGTGCTTCTATATATTCAGGTTTGATCCATTACTTACTGCAGAGAATCATGATCGAGCCAGAACAGGGATGGATGGCTACTGAAGAAACTCCATCTGCTCTTATGATGGAAAATTGCCTCACAGAAGAAGTATTCGAAGGCTCCGAAGCATTGCGGTCATTGGAGTTTTGTTCTGACCGAGTTCTTGGGCTCGTAGGGAAAGTAATCGAGCAGCTGAATGAACTGACAAGGAACAACGAAGAGGAATGGGAAGCCATCGATGAGCTGAGGAGCAACGTCAGGAGGCACCGTGGGGAGGCAACTCCACCTGAACCTGCCTCTTCGATCAATCTGCTTATTCGCAGTGCATCTGTACGTGGATTCAGAGGGCAGTGCAAATTGCAGTCCACTGCATTCCTGGAGTTACGTTCCTTCTTTAACTCTTGCTGATCTGACCATGCAAAGCTTGAAAAAGTGCAGATTGATCGATCAGGCCATAGCTTGAATTTAGAGTTTTCAAATGAGGAACTGCAAAATGGAGAGCAGCCATGGAAGGTTTCTCTTCTGGGATACTGATACTTCCTCGGCTCTAGACCTGCCTTCCGGGTAATTAAGGATGAAATGACCATCTCGTCGAAGCCAGCTTTGGGGTCCTTGGAACTATTCACGCTGCCATCAGGTTTCCTGCTGCTATTTAGATTTGGATGCGAAACTGATCCGAGGAGATGCTTAGAAGGAGGACCCTGGTTCATTCAGAATAGGCTCTTGATTCCCGAGACACTAAGCTCGAAAAAGTCTCCTTTTCTTCTGTTCCTGTATGGGCCAAGATATTTAACCTTCCCTTGCATCTCCGGACCCAAAAAGTATTCAATCATGTTCTCAGTTCGCTCGATCGGCACGCCTTTGTGCCTGGATAAGCTCACAGCTAGCAAAGAGAGACTTAGCTTTTCCAGGGCTTAATTGTGTGGAAATCTCTGCCGACTCAGAGTTGAAGGAAGAGCTGCTATGCATCATACTTAATGGGATCACTGATATCACTGTCAGATTTCAGTATGCATGATTGGAGCTAGGCCTCTTAGCTGCACTCGCTGTCGTGTGCTTGGCCACAGCTCGGACAAAGGATATTGTTCTAGCTCTAGCGCCAAAAGGAGTGCCTTGAAGTGGATTCCCAAGGACTCTTCCAATGCACTCCTTCTCCCAAACTGTGCAGCTGCAGCAGCTTCGCCACGGGTTAAAGCTGCTGGGCCTGCAGTTCCTGCTTTTGTTTTTCCTGTTCGGGGGAGTCTCTCGGCCAATGAGTCGGCGGTTCTTAATGTCGATACTGCTGCGGGTAGGATGAAGGTGAAGAGAGGTAAGCAGAAACTGCATTGCAGGTTGTCTAAGCACTCTTTCTGAGCAGATAAATTACGTTATTGCGGTTTGAAGAGTATGTGATCTTGATTCTTGAAGGTGGAGTTTTCTTGGGCAAGCTGATCTAGTGAATTATTTAACCGCAACTGACAAGGAATTTGCTGCTTCAGGTGTCCTTTCTGAGCATGTTGCAAGCTCCGGCCGCCGCGGCCAAGTTTTTCCTGCGTGTTTTGGTGCCCGATTTGATGGTCATTTTTCCTTATAAAATATATTCATAGGCATAATTAAATTTAAAATTGGTGTATATGGGAAAAGATCGTTAGATGAAACAAAATGTAAAAAAAAAAAGAATTCAATAAATTTTACTTAATATCACTTTTATCTAATTGTATTTTTTGTGCGCGCTGTGCGACTCGTTGACATAGAAATATTTCAAATTTTATTAATAACTTTAAAAATTAATCTAATTTTTATTGGAAAATAATTACAGGATGAGTCATAAGCCACGGAAGTCTAGTTTCTAAAAAAAAAATCGTGCTAAAAAAAAAATATTTTCAAGAAGTTATGATCATTTTAATCGAAGTATGCAAAGTATAATTTCTATTTGGGAATGTCTATTTCTTGGTCTTGTACATGATAACTAAGTTTTAAGATTTTTTGCAAGTTGCCTTTTAAAAATATTGTTCATTCTCAAAACTTTTGTTAAATGTATTGTTCATTCTCAAAGCTTTAGGAATTATAACTCTCAATTAAAGTGTTTGACTCATCTTGAAGGATTGTTTCAAGACTAGTCTATTAAAGACATCATGTTTATTGTTAAGAGGACCTTTGAAAGTTTAAAGTTTTGTGAGTTTTTAAGTTTATGAGAAGACTTCTCTTCTTGTTATTCCTCTAATTCTTTGATGGATTTCATAGAGTGATGAGTAGAAAGTGTCGCCTTGTGTTACCTCCTGTTTCTGCTACCTTTTATGGTGTCACTCGTCGTGAGTCATTCGATTTAGGGAATTATATAGTAATTAAGAATGTACTGTACTTTTATCGTGGATTGTCGGAGTGCCAACAAGTCATTAGAGCGACAACCACAATTAGTTTCTGAACTCATTGAGATCATCGTCACCGTCCGTTCAATGGAATCGCGGGCGAAATTTGATCGCCAATGGCGATCACAATTCGATCAAATTCCGACTGTGATCTGGTCGGATTCTGATTGCAATTCAATCGAATGAACGGCGACAGCGATCCAGCCGTGTGCACGACTCGTTGTGTCATCCTATCTATGAGATTGTATAGTAATTAGGAATGCACAATGCTTCCGTCGCGGATTGTCGGAGCGATGACCACTGCAGTTTAGCCCCTGAACTCGTCGGGATTGATGTCTTTGTCCGTCCAATCAAATTCGATCGGAATCGAACTACGGTCCGATCAAATTCCAATTAGATTACACCCACTAGTGCCACGACTGCTAACGATCACAATTCATCGGATTTCGATCACGATCCGATTAGAATCCGATCGCTCGATGATGGCTCGAATACAAGTGTCAATGATATTACTGTACATTATTCGTTACTATACTCGCTCACGTACGGATGTGCAAATATCCATAACACATGATTTAATTGGAAAATTGAATTTAGTTAATCGTTTTTTTTTAATCTCAATTATTTTAATTTATTTGATTCAAGTGATATATATCCAATGACACAATTGTTATTTACAAATGGAATATAATAAATTTAGAAATCAATTAAAAATAATCCAATGCGTACATACATGACAGTAGACTCCAGTGAAAATATAATCGGCTGTTATGCGATTCGGTAATCGATCAAATTAATTTATTTTACATCGATTTATTTGATTTTAGGGATAAATTTACATCAACTTGATTTTTTATAAAAGAAAAATAGATTATAAAAAAAAAATGCTCTGCTCCATTGTCGGCACCTCCATAAAATGACGATCAGTTATCTACAAGACATGATTTAGTATTATAATAAAAAAAATGTGTTTTTTTTTTCAGGGAAAAAAACTATTTTTATGATTAAATTATAGACGTATTTTATTAATTTATATTTTAAAAAATTTGTGGATAATGATTAAAAAATCATAAACATGCTTATTGCTAATTTGTTATTATTATTATAAGCTGAAGAGGAATTAATCGGTAAAGGAAGAAGGCCTTATCTTTCTGCAATCTCCGTCCCTTGCTATCGTCACGTGATCAGGTTTGAAAAGATCAAAATCAAAATTCAAGCGGAGCAAATCGAAAACCCTTTGGAGGCGCCGGAGCAGGAGGATGGTCTCCAGCTCGGAGCCGAGCAGCAGCGGCGCTGGGACTGGACCTGGTCGTGCTCGCGGGTTGGTCCTCAAGGCGCTGGTGTTGCTGGGTGGCGTCCTTTTGCTGAAGCGCCTGAGGAAGTCCACCACCAGATGGGACCACGCCGGCGCCGTCACGAATTCCCTCGTCGGGGAGAAGGTTCCCTCACGGTTTCCCCTTTCTTGCTTTCTGGGGTTCTCTTTGGGTTAGGGTGAATATGCAAGGCATGGTAACTGGCCGGTTTTGATCTTTTCTTCTTTGTGAAGTTTTCTCGGGAACAGGCTCGCAGGGATCCTGACAATTACTTCAACATAAGGTGCGGGCAAGATTTGTCTACCTCGTTTCTATCCTTTTATGGTTTTTCGAATTCCTGTTCCAGTGGCTCGTATCGTGAACTTGTGCTAAACATTTTTCTCCCCTGAGTACGTTTGAAGTGAGGATCACTGAGATTTAAGAATATTACTAATGGCCAATCGCATGTGTCATTGTCTTCGTCCAGCCACATAGACCTTTCGTTTATCGATATCATGATCGGTTTACTTGTTTGGGCCAAAAGATACTATGAATCTTGAATTGCTATCCAGTGTTTTTCATGAATTCATTCTTTAATCTTGTGAATTAAAATTCAAGTTGTTAAAAGAGTTTGGATTGTCAAATCCCTCCTGTAATGGTCAAATTTATCAACCTCATTCACTTCCCTTGCTAAATTACATATCTTTCCACTGCCAGTAAACATAAAAGAAAAAAATTGGTAAGATCCCAAAGAAAAGTAAAATCCGTTTCCTATTTTTTACATGAACAAATTTGATATTGTGTTTTTTGAGGATTCAATTGTTTTATAGATTTTCCTTTTGAGAAATGGTTCAAAACAAGTGAATGACAATGAGAATTAGCAAGCTAAGTCTTGCCTATTGGAAAATAAATCACTATTATCATTTTCCAGGATTATGCCTATGGCTATAAATGAGATGAACGAAGCTTGCTTATGTTCACACTTCTTTATTTAAAAAGATAGATGAGCTTGAGCCAAGTTCATTATTTACCGAGCATGGTATTTTGTGTTCAAACTTGTTTACAAAAAGCTTACCAAGCTTAAACTGAGATTGAACTTTTACTAAACTCAATTAGAGACTAGGATGTCCTTGTAATTTATCTTAAACTTGATCCAATAAATGAAATATATATTTATTATTTATCATTAGAATGACCTGGGACCTTAAAATTTATCATCTATCAAAAAAATAAAATAAAATAAAATGCACTATTATGAAATTTATATAATTTATTGATTTTTCTAGCACATAAGGAGAAGATGAGAGTTGCAAAGATAAGAATACTAAGGTGGATGTGTGGACCTACAAGAATAGACATAATAAGAAATGAGAGCATTAGAGAGAAAGTTGAGATTATATCTATTGAGAAAAACTTTGGAGGACACATTTAATATAGTATGAATATGTATTTTTGACGACCATTAAATGTTGTAGTTAGATGATGTGAAACTATGACAAATATACATATCAAATGAGGAAGACTAAAGTAGATTTGTTTTAGCAATAATAAAAAAATAAAATTTATTGAAATATAGATGATGAATAGTAAGGGATAGAGTTTAATGGCGTAGAAAGATTCATATAACCGACCTCATCTAATGGGATAAGGCTTATTGTTGTATATAATTTATCAATTTTTAAAATGCATTACAACCTTACAATTGGTGAAGTATCAAAATTATTATACACAAATAGTGTCATGAATATATAAATGTATTTTGTTCTTTATATGTTTGAATATAAATGAATAAATCAGATCATCGATGAGTTTGTATACAACTAAGTTTCACAAACTTTGTTTATGGACATTAAAGAGACAAGCTCTCTAGTGTTCGAGCATGTTTTTTTAGTCTTGCCTAGCTTAAAAATGTGTTCAAGCTTATTTTATTTTATATTCCTTCATAATAAACAAGCATAAATGAGTACCTATCGAGCTTGTTAACCAACATTATGTTAGTTTACAACCCTAACTATGCTAAGTCTACGTTAACACTTCTTCAAAACAGAATGATTACATGCCCAGCGACAGAGATGGTAGATGGATCAAGGGTTTTGTACTTTGAGCAGGTTTGTTTTGGTTTTCCTGTGTTGTTCTACAACCTGTTTTCTTTATGCCTTTTCCTTGTTCCCTTATCATATATTTTCAAACTGAAATTAGTTTTTTCCCCTTGAATTTCTTTTTTCAGGCATTTTGGAGGACTCCTCAGAAACCTTTTCGACAAGTATGTTCACTGCTTGAAAATAATACGCTATGTTCTTAAGTGTATAATTTATAACTAGTTCATGCAAATCTCTACTTTGCTGGTTAAATAGATGTTTCACATTGATTTGATTACTTATCTTCTTGTCATTTGCCATTTGACAAGGGTTTTAGTTTGAAACTTTGATATATGGCACTTGGACACCAACACTTAGATGCCGACCTTGTAAGTGGACAATTAATATTTTTATTGATCATGTGTAAAGTTTTTTGAAGTAGCTGTATCAGACACTCAGATCCACTCAGATCCATGTCGGATACTCATTGTCATGCCCAAGCAACGATTGGTTTGAAATAGGTGATGAGATAGTTACATCTGCCATTAAGATTCCACCTGAGTTTAGGTGCTGAATGGTAATTGCCCAAGCAAGTAAGATAACTTCTACAGGGAAATTGAAAGCTAAATCTTTGTTGGAAGCATGCTATATAGGAATACTAAGCTTTCTTCAGCCAGTTCATTTTTTTGTCCGAGCATGCATCTTGATTATTTGTATCATAAGAATTTTAAGCATGTCTATGGCAGCCTTTTGATTTGTTCTACAGGGCATTCTTTCCCGAGCCATACCCAACACTTCAAGCTATTGCTTTTTTCTTTAACTCTGCCTGAATCTGTATTTCTCCTGCTGCAAAATGTTTGCAATTATAATTTCTCTAGTAGACATTGTTGCTTGCTTCATTTCTTCAAATCTTCATGATTAGTGTGGGTGCATTGTGTTTGTGAAGGTAGTCACCATTGCAAAGGTATAATAGGAGGTTTCTAAACTGTCATAATTGCTTCTGCCTTATCACGTTTTGGTAGTCTGAAATGGTTAATTAACTTGAAGTATACTGTACAACTGACTTTCAAGTTTCATCGGAGTTTTTACCCTCATTGTCTCTAAGAGGCATCCGTATGCTTGAATGACTATAATTAGCAGATGACATGTCAGGTTGATAATTCTTGCATTTCATGAGTTAATTCATTATTTATCTTCTCTTTGCTATGGTACTGATTGAGAATTTACTAACATGCCACCTGTCAACTGATGGCCATTTTACTTGCTACAGAGATTTTACATGGTGAAGCCTTGTCCAAAAGAGATGAAATGTGATGTCGAGGTCAGAAACAGTTCGGTTTCCCTTATTTGTTTGGCTTGTTTAATACATTTGGATTTGTGTTCTCAATTCTTAGGACTAGTTTCATTTTGACATGGAGCACAATGTTTTTTTTCTCAATTTGGCCTTTAATTCAATTTGATACGTCAATTTGGTCCTGTAGCTATCTCAGAAGTTTATCATTGCGTCTCAAGCTGGTCCCTTTGGGGACCAATAGAACACCCAATTAAATTAGGTGAACCAAAATGAGACAAATGAAGAGTTGAGGGCCAAGAAAAAAGTGAAATTATAAGCTCGTTTACTCATCTTTTTTGGTTGTAACTCTTTGAAATATTTTTGATGGACAGTTGAGTTCATATGCAATAAGAGATGTGGAGGAGTACAAAAACTTTTGCGACCGTCCAAGGGATCAAAGGCCACAGCCTGAGGAGGTCATTGGGGTAAGGTTTAGTTTACTATAATTTGCTGCCTAGATTTGTTTTTAGCGTGACTGTTGCTTGTGTTGTGTATAGAAGATTAATCCTGAAAAACAAGCGAAGCCTAATCATCATGTTTGGATGTTGTACTTTTATGATGCAATCTACAGGTTCTGGGTAATGAATAATGTTGTTGACTCGTTCTCGACATTGACAACTAAAATTTATTCTGTGCAATCAATTTTTTTTATTGGAGAATTGCGTGTGAAGATATTTGTAATCATTACACAGTTTCTATGCCAAGAAAGTAAAGTTCATGATGGCTCGAGCCAACAGATTTTGATGTGTTTTATGGGTAGCTCCATGGATTCAAATTAGAGGTTCCCTTTAGTGAGTGAAGATTTACAATTACCTGATCAGATTTTCTTGATGGATATGGAGAAATTCATATAGCTAATCAATAGTAGATGGGAAACATGGTGCCAAAGGTTTTTATTACTTAACACCACGTCGCAATTAGTCACTATATTCCCCAGCTTTTCTGAGCCATCATTCTCTCAATAGTTGCTGTATAATTGTTCTCCCTAGGAGTATTACTTTACACCTTCATTTAGCGGCCAACCTTTACCTTTGATAGGGAACTTGATTTTTGAGGAGAATCAAGTAAAACAACTCCTTATGCAGTGTAGCGTTCTTTAACTTATCAGCCTATGATTTCCGTCCAACTGGAATTTTTATGGTAGATATATCATAGAAGTTTATTTGCTATAATGTTGTTAAGCATCTGCCACATGCTCTGAGAGGGAACAACAGTTGTTTGTTTGTGGGCGATATTTTTGCATTTTATCATTGCTCTCTTTTTCAGGACATTGCAGAACATCTGACAACTATTCACCTCTCACGTTGTGAACGTGCAAAGCGCTGTCTGTATGAAGGAACATGTCCACCGGGTGGCTTTCCTAACACATGGGTATCCTCAGGACTTCTCTTCAACTTTTTATATCGATTTCATTTAGATTTAATGGTTGTTTTGAAAACATAATTAGACGGACCACTTTCAACCGGGTTAGATAATCTGTTTATGCGCACAAACATAAAATCCAGCGGTCTATTGAATTGGAAAAACAACGAATAGTGAACCGGAGGGGATTCTGGGTCATTATCGAGTTTACAGAAATTTTGGTTTCAGCTACACAATCAATTAACTAAACACTGTTCTTCCTTTTTCAGGGTGGCGCATCCTACTGTTCCTCTGAACTTACTATTCACAAAAATGGCGAAGTACATACTTGGGACAGAGGATACGACGACGAGGGAAATCAGGTGAAATCTTTAATTGTAATACCACCTTCATGATTCAGCCAGATCAACTATTAAAATGCGTGTCAGAACGCCTACCAGGGTGTCTTATTGGTTATACTTTTACTCGAGCAGGTCTGGGGTCCGAAGGCTGGTCCTTACGAGTTTAAGCCTGCAAGACTGTCCAACAACGACGACATCTTCTCGCCTTTGAACTCTCCCCCAACATTTTCTTTGGATAAGATGGAAAGTTCTTTTGTTGTCAACGAACAGTAACCTTCATAATCCAAGTCTAATAAACCTCATTTCGCTTTTTATTCTCTCCTAAAACAGGATCCAATCTCGTTGAATGAATGACAGCTGGTTCTCTAATAACTCTGGTTAAACAGAGACTGTTTATGATAATGTCCTCCAAAGTTGGCAGTGAGAAGTACTGTGCAAACTACAAGATTAGGCCATTTTACCAGTGCAAACGAGTCGGATCATATCACATGAGGGTTGTCACAGCTGGGCCATGTCATGCTGGCGTCGATGCTCATCCCTCTTTGTTATTTCAATGCTTTGTGCTGTCCTAATGTCATCTGGTTTGTAGTTTGTATCATTATTCTTTGTGGTCCTAAATGTCATCACAGAAGTAAACACCCTCCTGCCAGCCAGGCATAGAGCTAGAAAACGAAGTCTGTGGGCGGCCGCCATGGACCAGTAGATCAATTATGATTTATTTTCTTTTATATTATCGATATTGAAGGATGCAATCGGATAATTGTAGCTTGAAGAGTCGAGAAAAGACAAGTTCACCGCAGCTTTGGCACGTGTTGTCTCCGTGTGGTGTGTACATTCCCTCCAAAGAATACAAAAGAGATGTTTGGCTCAACCCAAGTGAAGCTGAATATTAAATGAACTAAGCCATTCATGATTTTTTTTGTTGGCGAGTTTGATTTTGATTTATTTAGATATTATTAAACTCTTTATTTATATATATATATATATATAGTACATTGTGTACACAGCTGTGCATCTTAAACATGCACTGTGCACATTCAAAATGACACGTGTATATATATATATATATATAAAAAAAAAAAACAACTTAATGAACATAATTGTAGCTTGAACTGTTGGGTGTTTGATCTTCGGTATTGATATGATTGAAGATCAATTATGATTTATTTTCTTTTATATTATCGATATTGAAGGATGCAATCGGATAATTGTAGCTTGAAGAGTCGAGAAAAGACAAGTTCACCGCAGCTTTGGCACGTGTTGTCTCCGTGTGGTGTGTACATTTGTGTACACAGCTGTGCATCTTAAACATGCACAGAGAAAAGAACTCTCTCTCTCTATATATATATATATATATAGTGTTGTGATCATCTGGGCGCTTGTGCATGCTATTAGACTGTGTTTGGTATGTCATAATCTGTCTTATAATATAATCCAGATTATATTATAAGATAGATTTCTTTGTTTGTTACTGTCTTAAAATTGTAATGTAATCTGGATTATAAAAGGTACTAAAGTTTTATAATCTGGATTACAAAGTAAAATCTATATAATCCAAATTACATTACAATCTTAAATTCCATTTGCATGCAATAAATTACATTTGCATGCATGCAAATGGGATTGATTGCATGCAAATGAGATTTATGTTGCGTTTGGCGACCGACGATGGTCGGTCGGCAATTGATGGCGGTCGGCCGGCAATCGGCCATCGGTTGATCGGCGATCGACGGCGGTCGACGGTCGGCAGGCGACTGACGAAGGTCGGCCGGTGACCGACTGACGATCGGCGATGGTCGGTCGGCGATCGACGGCTGCTCGATCGACGACCGACGAGTGATCGATCGACGACCGACAACGGTCGATCGTCGGTGATCGATGGTGACCGGCCGACGATCGTCAACCAATCGTCGGTAGGTGGCCGACCGACCAATCAATCGTCGGTTGGCCGTCGTCGTCATCGTTGTCGTTGTCTATGTTATCGCCGTCGATCCATTTCTATCGTCTCTGTAATAGACACCAAATAAAAAAATGTAATGATCTTTGTAATCCAAAATTACATATAGTTTTTATCCAAATATAATAATGTAATCAAGATTACATTGCATTCTATTACAATTTAGATTACATTACAGGATTACATTATGTTCTATCAAATGCAATCTAAGTGGGCTGTGAACAATGATTCATTGTTCACAACACGGATTGCACTGTTCACTGTGGTAACCGTGCACAAGTGTGTATTTGATGGTGCACAGGAGATTATATATATATATTTATATATATATATATATAAAATTCATTTATTGTTTTACGTTGACTTTCATTTTGGCTTGATTCTTATGAATTTTACTTGCCGGACACTCAATTTAATATCCAATAGTTATGTTCCCAAAGTTATAAGATTGAGACAAGTAGATTTTTATAATTTTCTCATAACATATTTGGTGCTATTAGTAGAAAATATTGCTGGTGGCAAAAGAGAATAACGATGAATTTATTTGATTAATTGATGAAATGGATATCAAAGTGGATGACTATGCAAGGGAGATAAGAGTCTACAATTTCTCTTCTACAAACGAAAACTTATAAACAATAATAAGGTCCTCCAAAAATCTAAGATTTCAAGCAATTGAAAACGAAAATATACAAGACAATGAAGTCCGATAATAATGCAAAAGGTATTCTTAGAACTGGGGAAAATAGTTCCCACAGAGATGGTGCGATAGTAAAGACATGATGTTGCTTACAGAATGAACTGGATTTGATGTCGGATGAGAAATTTAAAATCCCTCTTGACTTCAGATGGACCTCTCTCTGTCTTACCACCGTGTCAAAGGACTTTGTCCCCCCTTGTGATTTACCTCCCTCTTGTCAATGTCTTGAGACGGGTGGCAGGAGGTTGCTAGTTGGACAGATTCCCAATTAGCAACCTCTTGAATTTTATTTATCCTAAAAGTATAGAAGGAACACTATAAAAAAAAAATACAAGTGCCTAATATGGGCATGTATGATAGAACCACAATTTTTTTTTTATCCATCGAAAAGCCTTTTTACGAGGTGATCAACACGCTAATGCGATCGATATTTCTAATTACTTCGAGTAAGGTGCCTTCTCCAAACTTCCCTTGTGGGATAGTAAATTTTGAGCACCACTGTGGTGTTGAGATTTGAATTTTCAGCACCACAGTGGTGGTGTTGGGATTACACCACCACAATGGTGTTAAGATTTAAATTTTCATTAACTACAAGAGTCTGGGATTGTAAATTTGACCTGTAGTGGTAGTGTTGGATGCAACACAACTATGATCTTTGAGATTTGAATTTCGATCACTAATTTTCACTGTGTTGCAGATCTGTTTGGCGGGAGGAGTAAAAAGGGAATTAAATGTACTATTTGATAAATATGAAAGTATGAAACGCTGTTTGGATAATTCTAAATTTCGCGTGCGTTATTTGATAAATTGTCATTTTTATAGAGTTGGGGATAAATTGCTCGTGAAATTTATAAAAAAGGATTATAAAAATAACTAGACAAGTGGATAACTTAAATTGTTTTTGTTTGATGAATGATCGAGTTTACATACTCCACGAGTTCTTCGTAATCCCAAAACTATATATATCACCATGACTACTTGCACAATCAATCAACAATGTGAAATTCAAATAAATCGACATAGCTTAAGCCTATCGTCTATCTATCGATATAGAATTTGTTTACCAAATACTTAGCAATTCATTTAAATTAGGGATGCTTACGAGCATAAATAAAAGGAGATCAAAGACTCAAAGCTCCTCTAAAGTTGTGCTACTTTGAATTGATTCTTTATTATTTTACTAATTTAAACCTCAATATTTCTCTACCTTTGCCGTATATGAAAAATAACCGTATCAATTAAAGGATAGATTCTTGCATATTAAATTCATGTATTATATAATTTGCATATTTTCCCCCATTTATAAAATAAAATCATGAAATACTATATGTGCATAATATACATTCTATCATTAAGGATTAGTTTTAATTGTGGTTGTCATATGCAATCATATTGTAAATGTAGTGTTATTCAAGTTTTATTATGAATTAATGATATCCTACAATTATTAGGGCATTATATTTGGCATAATGGACATGAAAAATCATACTTATTGATTACCATTTTAATTGAGGTAAATTTTATAAAATCTAGAATTATACGTTCATAAGTAACACACTATCACAAAATATAAAACTCTTATTTTTATTTTTTTAATTAGATGAAGACTTATATAGACATATACCCTAGAAAGATTTGTTTTTTTTTAAAAAAAATCAAAACTATACATTTTTTATAATCTCACAAATTCATATTTTCAGTACTCTTCAAATATGATCGATGCTTCTATTTTTTAAAATTTAAGAACAAATTTATTTCGGAAAATATAAATATATAAAGACGATCATTTTAATTAAAACTTACCATTTCGGTCATTAATTATTTTCCCTTTAAAATTTGTGGGAAACTCCTTAAAGTTTAAACTTTTGCCATTAAAAAATATTTTATCCATCCCTGGTTTGCGCCCCTTGTTCTTCTTTCTTGCCTTTACCACCCTCGAGTTTATTTTATTTCACGGAATCAAAAGGCTCTCCCGTGCCCACTTCTCCAATCCGCACGGAGAGATTCCACTGGGCTGAGCTGCTTGCTATTTAAGCATTCCGCCTCCATTTCTCGATCGCATCCAACTCCGACGCTTCTGCAACCCTAATCGTTCGTCCTCTTGGATAGGACTCCAGGTAGCGATGCTTTCGATTTCCCCTCCTTGTTCTTCTATTTGTGTTAAATTTTCTTGTGTAAACTAGATTTCTTGACTTGTTGTCCTGCAATCTGTTGATTTTATTGATCCCGGGTTCTTGGACCCCCAATCTGTCTCTCTCTTTTTTTGGTTGCAAGATCTCGACCTTATTGTAGTGAAATCCCATGGTTTGAACCATGGAGATCTGAGTTTGTTAGTGTTTCCCTTCGTAGATCATGGTTGTGGCGATGGATCTCAAGGAGCACAAGTTCCTCGCTGCGGGACTGCTCTTCGTGGCGACGCTTGTCCTGGCCAAGCTCATTGCGGCCGTACTGGCACTCAGGGGGAAGAAGCGGCTGCCGCCGACAGTGTCTGCACTTCCTGTCGTCGGCGGCCTGCTGCGGTTCATGAAGGGCCCCATCCCGATGATCCGGGAGGAGTACGCGAAGCTCGGTGGCGTGTTCACGGTGAACATCTTGAACCGCAAGATCACCTTCTTCATTGGACCGGAGGTCTCGGCGCACTTCTTCAAGGCACCGGAGGCGCAACTCAGCCAGCAGGAGGTGTACCAGTTCAACGTGCCCACCTTCGGGCCGGGCGTCGTCTTCGATGTGGACTACTCGGTGAGGCAGGAGCAGTTCCGATTCTTCACGGAATCGCTTCGAGTGACCAAACTCAGGAGTTATGTGGACCAGATGGTGGCCGAGGCTGAGGTAATCATTTCCCCCCATTCATTCGTGGTGATGATCATTCGGATCAATGCTTAGTGGCTTCGATCTTGAACCACTTGTTAGTCTATAGACTTAATTAATTTGATAAAATAATCAATCTTTAGATCCATGATATGCTTCAGTTGCATTGGTCAAGAAACAGATGCATCTCATGAGAAAACATTCTGGAGGTTAACATTATTTTGCTTCGAAGAACTTGATCTTCCTATGGATTTGACATATTCCACAGGCTCAGATCTATATCACCTAGCGTAATTGTGAATAACATAATTGAATCAACTACTTCCTTGGTTGGCATCGCTGGTTAAATAACTCTATAGGAGCATATTTTACTAACGTAAATGTTAATAGCATTTGGTGGAATCAGATAACTTACAGGAACAATTATTGGTGAGATATTGGTTAGCGTAAATGTCAATTTTGTGACGTTTATAGTCCTTGTTCTTTGTTGATATCAACATTGTCGGGATCTTTGAGCTTATTTTAACATTGAACTGTATAGTTAGGTGTAATTTTCTTTTAAAGTAAACCCATTGCCACTTCAACTATTCCTCTAGTTTGCTTAACATTGAACTGAATAGTTAGTTGTAATTTTCCTTTAAAGTAAACCCATTGCCACTTCAACTATTCCTCTAGTTTGCTGTAACCTTAGCATGAATGATAATGGTTGGAGACTCATCTAGAACTAGTGATCATGAATGCAATTTTCCCGAGAGTTCATGTTAATGTTCTGTTCTTTGGTTGGTTCTGATTTGCTGCTTCAAGCTGCAAATAGTCACAATTTATTCCGATAATAATCTTATGAAGTGGATTTTTTTTTTCATTCGAGGTCTGTGTAAGAATTGTTAATTGCACTGTGGCACATGTTATATATAGAATTAGGTGATCCTAATAAGTAATTGTCAATGCTCCAGGATTACTTCTCAAAATGGGGAGAGAGTGGCACAGTGGACTTAAAGTATGAGCTAGAACATCTCATCATATTGACAGCAAGCCGATGCCTGTTAGGGAGGGAGGTAAGGGACAAGCTTTTTGATGATGTGTCTGCCCTCTTTCATGATCTTGACAATGGCATGCGCCCAATTAGCGTTATATTCCCTTATCTTCCTATCCCTGCCCACCGCCGGCGTGATCGTGCCCGTGCTAGGATAGCTGAGATCTTCTCCACCATCATCAAGTCACGCAAGAGTTCTGGGAAATCTGAGGACGACATGCTGCAGTGCTTCATTGATTCAAAGTACAAAGATGGAAGATCAACGACAGAAGGAGAGACCACTGGTCTGCTGATTGCTGCCCTCTTTGCAGGACAGCACACCAGTTCCATCACTTCAACCTGGACTGGAGCATATATGCTCCGTTTCAAGAAGTATCTTGCAGCTGCTCTCGAGGAGCAGAAGGAGATCATGAGGAGGCACGGTGACAAAGTGAATCATGACATCCTGTCTGAGATGGAGGTTCTCTACAGATGTATTAAGGAAGCTCTTAGACTTCATCCGCCATTGATTATGCTTTTGCGCTACTCACATGATGACTTCAGTGTCACCACGAGAGAAGGGAAAGAGTATGATATCCCCAAGGGCCACATTGTTGCAACGTCCCCAGCTTTTGCCAACCGGCTCCCCTACATTTACAAGGATCCAGATACATATGATCCTGATAGGTTTGCACCTGAAAGGGAGGAAGACAAAGCTGCAGGGGCCTTCTCATACATCTCATTTGGAGGAGGAAGGCATGGGTGCCTGGGAGAACCTTTTGCATACTTGCAGATTAAGGCTATATGGAGCCACCTGCTGAGGAACTTCGAGTTTGAGCTGATATCTCCATTCCCTGAAAATGATTGGAATGCTATGGTTGTCGGAGTAAAAGGTGAAGTGATGGTGCAGTACAAGCGAAGGAAGCTGCCCATTAACTGACTTTCAATTTAGTGTGTGGTGTCTAACCTAGTTTGAAAAGATTCTCTGGGCCTCCCCTGTGGTGTGATGGTTGTCTTGAAGACCTTTTCTTGTAGCTGTTCGTTTTCTTCTATAATGGCTCCTTTGATTTTGTGGATTGATCATCTAAGTGGACTCTTCAAGCAGAAGCAATATATTTTCGCTTGTCTATTATCCTTATTCTTTTCAAATTCTAGTATATTTGCAAAGAACAAGCTGAATTTACATTGGCAAATGCAAGAGTTTTGGAGCTGAAAGAAATTGCATAGTTCATACTTGGATTTCAGCAGGAAACCTGAAAAGAGCTATTTATGTTAAGTTAATTCAGAAAACTTCATTGAAGCAAGGTATTGGAGGAAGATTCCAGATAGTTTGCTTGCTGAAGTGAAAGACTGCCTTTGTTGTTGGAGAACACTCGCTGCGAAGGGCTATGAGTGAACCAATTTGACTAGGGTTGCTTGTATTAGGATGCCAAATTGACTGGATCAATACGTATGGATATGACAAGATTCTATATTGTATGGAGGTGGAGAAACAATGGAGAGCTCATTCTACGTTCAGATCTTCACAATGGAGTTGGTGGTTATAAGTTTGAAGGTCGAGATCTTTGGCATGGCTTTAAAAAACTTTATATAATAAAAAAAAACTAAAATTGTATTGACATATTTAAAATATTCTCTTATTGCACTAGCCGAACCTCTCAGTGAACGGAGAATATGAAGAGAAAATGATCCAAAGAAATCTATTTTATACAACAGAAAAAGGAAATTGTTTGATCTTCGTATTTTTTATGATATAACTTCAATTGTTTTTAATGTAAAGATAAGCTGCACGAATTTCCTGTCATCTGGTTGAAACTAGCATAGCTTAATATGATGGCAATTTTCGCCTTTCTCATAATGTAGCAAATACGTAGTTAAAAAGAATTAGCCAGGAATTTCTGGCCAATGTTATCTGCATCCATCTACAATGACTCCATAGACTGTGCTTCTTGGCCTCATAGGGTTAAAATAAAATAAGGGTTTTCTTTCCCATATTTCATTCTCAAGTTTGTGTCCTAGATGAAATGTGGAAGTCGCCTGTAGAGTACTGTTGATGGATGGTACTTGAGATATGCTCGCGTCTCACGTAAAAATACACATTACGCTTCGACATAAAACGTCTTATACGTATAAAGCTATATGACCGGTCAAGTTTTATTTCAGTTGACAATTTATAACACACCTGAATCATTACCCAAAACGAGATAATGACGTGCTTAACTACATAGATGCACACTAGCAGTACATGAAATGAGTAGCTCCATCTGTCAATCCCAGTTCACTGGTTCTAACTGCGTAGTGATGCTTGAGGCACCGCAGGTAAGCCTAGTCCATCCTCCGCCTGCATCATTTCGAGCAGACAAGTCAGCATACCACAATTATGTGACAAATGGTCAGAAAGACACCAAAAGTGCTAAGATAGCATAATTGCGCAACATCAACTCGCAAGAACTACTCGTGCCATTTTTAATGGAGGCATGGGAATGATTCTCCATTAACTTTTCTTGTAAACATTTACAAGTTCTCTTGCATGATTTTACTGAATGACAGATATACCTGGTGGTTTACTCGGTTGGGCACCGCTGAATCATTGCCCATTGGAGCTGCAGGTAAGTTCAGTTCTGCGTCCAGATCAGATTCCTTATCTGGTTGAAGGTAAGATGGAACTGCATCAGACTCCGTCTCTGTTCCCATATCAGCTTCCAGAGCATCTAGCTCTATGTTTATTACCAAAAAAAGTTTAAAAAAAAAAATCAATCAATTCAACACATGCTAAAAGAGCAATAACAAGAAAATTGTATAGGAATGTCATACCGCCCATAAGTTCTTCTTCATCAATGTCATCAGGGACATTGTAGCTTCTTCCAAGAGATTCTTGAATCTCTGTGCTGATATCCATCATATCCATCATTTCGTCTTGCATACTCTGCATTTCAGAAAATAATTTCATACTTCAAAAACCAAAACACTGCATTTTCAAACCTCTAAATCAAACTGTCTCCTCGAACAATATATGGTAACAATCTTTAAGCCTGTACATCTATAGCTGAAATATTCACAGTCTTCATAACTCCTTTCAACTCCTTGTTAGCAGACTTCAGTGCTGACATCTAGAATATCTTGTATGTATTAGCAAAAGAAAACATGTTGGAACAATAAAAGTTAGACAAGAGACTTTGTAACATACAGTTTGTTGAGCATCTTTAAGTCCCTCTGTAGCGAAGGAAACTTGATCCAAATTGTATGTCTGGTTATATATCATGTCACGTTGACCATCATACCTGTGCAAAAGCAAGCGGAAATTATCAGGCGGTGAGGAAATTGTACATTTATGCATGCAATATGACAAAATTGATTTATGCAGGAGAAAAATTAGTTTGATATCTATCCAACTAAAAAAGATAGTTCTGAGTCAAAATGTTCTCATTGTATAAAAACTCCACAACACTTCTCAAGATCATCAAAAAGGGATGCCCAATTGAGACCATTCAGGAGATCTGTTATTAAACATAGCTAAACAGACATTCTTAGTGCCCATGTCAAAGCCATTTGATGACTGCCGAAGGCGACCACAACACAATCAAGATCTTCATATCAAATGTGTTAGTTGCACTCGGTTGATACAGATCACTAGAAAGTTGCAAAATGGCAGTAAATAGTTAACCAAAACTTAATCACAAACAAGTAACACGATACTGCCAGCTAATAGCAATACAGAAGGCTACATTACAAACAAGAGGTTTCCTTGTTAAGCTAATATTCCATAATTTCAACAGCTTCAAGACAAGGAAAACTGTCACAAATTTACAAAAGGATAATTTTATGATCCCTACTAGGGCTATTACGACCTATCATACTTGGATGGATACCCAAATTAAGCTCTACGGTTTTGTAACAGTACTTGCACTAGTAATTAAAAAAGCATGTGGATAGACACAAGTTTGCTAGATCACTTCAACCATGCCACAATGTTAGTGTTGACTGCTGTATATCTTTGAAACCTCAATGCAGACACATAACTAAAGTTGTACACCAATTCAAAAGCCTGAAGTGTTCAACGCGAGAGAAATTACTCCTCTAATGCACACTCCAGGGAAATGATACGACAAAGCAGTTCGTGGAACCTTATGCTATGTTAAAGGATTCATAAGAATTAAAAGTGACTGCAACAATATACACAAAATCCATCCATCAAACCAATACCAAGCATTAGTTAAAACCAACAAATATTGTTCATATACTTGGCATCAAAACTTGTTCAGTAAATGGGATTGAGAGATGAAAGAGTTATGAGATGTATAACCTGGAAAGGACCACCGCAAGCACCAAGTCAAACAAGTGGTTCAAATGAAAGAAAAGACAGAACTTACATCCTCCTTTGCTTAAGGACCCTCATTGCTCTAGCTTTTATAGCTTCTTGAGCAGGACCAGGTCGAGTCTTCTTAATCTGCTCCTTGTATCTAGCTAATTCAGCATCAAGTTTCTTGATTTTCTCATCAACTGTTTCACCCCTTTTGTTTATCTGAAAAAATATCGGTATTAGCGACAATAGAAGGATTATATAGAATACAAGTAGGATGGTTGAAATGGAAGAAAGTGTCGGGTGTTTTATGTGATCGTAAAATACCTATAAAACTTAAAGGGAAGTTCTACAAAACGGCAATTAGACCTGCTATGTTATATGACGCTGAATGTTGGACTACGACTCGAGCACATGAGCAAAAGATGAGAGTTGCAGAGATGAGGATATTAAGGTGGATGTGCGGACATATGAGGATGAACAGAATAAGAAATGAGAGCATTAAAGAAAAAGTCGGAGTTACATCTATTGAAGAAAAGCTCCGAGAGACTCATTTAAGGTAGTACAAACATGTACTTAGACAATCAATAAATGTTTCAATTGACCGATGTGAAATGATGACAAATATACACATCAAACGAAGAAGATGAAAACCAAAAAAGACTTGATTAGCAACAGTGAAACAAGATAAAATTTATTTAAATATAAATAATGATATAGTAGGGGATAGAGCTCAATGGCGTAAAATGATTCATATAGCTGACTCTACTTAGTGGGATAAGACTTGGTTGTTGTTGTTGTTGTAGTGACAATAGAAGGATTACAAAAAGACCATTCCCAATAGTCCATACAGAACAAACTAAGAAACAAAATGCAAAATGAATAAGGCTTTCAGTGAAACTTACCATAATTTAAATGACAGAAGGTACAGGTGTTACTAGTCCAAAAAAAAAGAAGCAATGAATGCATGCAAGATAATCATTAAGAATCATCATTTCATATTATAGAAGCTACTGAAGAAAATAAAGAAACTTGGCTTATCAATCATCAAGTTTATTAGGACGCTGATGCATTCCCTGTAAACCAATCTGAAGTGATTGAAAATATTAAACAGACAGAATAAGTACGGCAAGAAAGGATGTACCTAATTAGAAATTTATTTCCAAACATGTTAGCAAGTAAATAAAATATAGGTTCCACTGGAGAATTATACTCCAACTACGATCAATTTCACTTAACAACACAATCTTGTCCTTTCTGCAAATTACCACGCCAGATCGACGAAGATTCATGAGGCCAGACATCGAAGTCAACTCTTCGAAAGTCAGACCAAATCAATAAATCCTACTGCAAATTCAAATCTTTAAACAAGCCACTAGTCCTCGACCGATCCACTGTGCCCCTTCCAACAATAACTTGTCATAAATCTAATTATTAGATTAAACAAAATGGACAATGGAGATCGAGCAAATTAGAAAGACGCCATCAAGTCACGAACTACGTCAGAAAATTCAGAAATAAAGACGTTTCCGGAAAAGAAGAAGCACAGGTTCAGAGAAGTCAAACCCTATCGGTGGCATCCTGGATCGTCGGTGGCGGCTCCTTGTCCTTCTTAGCGCCGAAGACCCGTCTCATCTCGGGGATATTCCGACCCTACCCCTACCCTTCCACGACTGCTTCGGGGGAGCGTTATGCTTTCGCGAACGATGGATCAAGGAGCCGACGGAGGAAGAAAGGGGACGAGATCGGTGGCGGTCAAACCTCAAAAGCCAACACGGGCAAGCTTGCTCAGCAAGGAAACCCTCCGTCGCTTCCGTCTCCGCGTGGAAATATTAATGGTTCGGATCCACTTCCCTTTCATGCTATTAGCTCCGTAATAACCCTTCATCCCTTTGATTCGCGTATCCCGGCCGTTCGTTACGAAGGGGCCTTTCATTAACCGTTGAATGTGGATGCGGGTTTGCGAAGATCCGAACTCGTTTGTTTTCTAGCTTCTGGTGGCCCGTGTCGATTCCTCAACCCCAAAAGAAAAAAAAGAAAAAAAAAAGGAAAACTAGCAAATATTTCTCTGATCTAATTGAAGTTGTAGGTTAATTAATCCCTTTTGCTTTATTATTGTTATTATTATTATTGAAGCTTCATACAATTTCATTTGGCAAAAATAATAATAATAATAATCCTCTAGTATAATAGAATTTAAACTGTGTTTTTACCTAGTTTATCGACCTATAAAAAGTTTAAGATCAAGCATAACTGCAGACTAATTAAAATCTTTAACTTTGAACTTGTTGTTCTTTTAAAAAAAGTTATGTATAATTAAGCTAATTACTTAATCTCTATCTAATTTATTTATAACATCTCTTGGTAATATTTCTGATAATACATGACATGATTTCCTTCTCTATAAAAAAAAAATTATTTTGAAGATAGAATTAGAGATTAAAAATCGGTCTAAATATCAACAATTAATTTAGAGATCAAATATTAGACTCCTCCCCTTAACCCCCTTGGTTAATTTCCAAGTAGAGTTCATCTTGCAAGAAATCACTACAAAAAAAACAGTCATTAGCGACGAATTTTAAAAAAAAATTCGTTGCAAAATAAATTAGCGACGAATTTAGCGACAAAAATAATTTTGTTGCGAATAAAGCGTCGCAAATAATAGCGACGAATTTTTGCGACAAATTTTAGCGACGAAAATTAGGGACGAATTTAAAATTTCGTTGCTAATTTTGTTGCAGAAGTTACCAAGATTTCAAAAATTCGTCGCAATTTTCGTCGCAAAAATTTGCGACGAATTAATTTTTTCGTTGGTAATTTTCGCGACGAAATAAGAAATTCGTTGGTAAATTGGCGACTGATACAAATTCGTTGCAAATTTTCATTTGAATTCGTCAGATATTAAATCGTAAAAACCATATTTTGCGATGAATTAATTTTTTCGTTGGTAATTTTCGCGACGAAATAAGAAATTCGTTGGTAAATTTGCGACCGATACAAATTCGTCGCAAATTTCGTCGCAAAATTCGTCGCAAAATTCAATATTTTGCGATGAATTCTTTTTTCGTTGTAAAAATTTGCGACGAATTTAATTTTCGTTGCAAATTTCGTCGCAAAATTCGTTACAAAATTTGTCGCAGGTTGGATTCGTTGCTAAATTCGTCGCTAATTTGCGACGAAAATTTAATTCGTCGCAAAAGTCGTCGCAGATTTCTCAGAATTTAGCAACGAATTTGTATTTTTGTCGCTAAATAAAATTTTTTTTAACAGATTTCATCAGTTTCGATATTCTATCGTATATACAAATTTTCACACATACACAACAAAACACAATAAGTTCTAATATCCAAATAAATACATTCAATACAAACAAAACACACACACATTCAATACAACAAAATAATATTCAATCATATCCAAATAAATACAAAGCAACACAATCAGTTAAGAACAATACAACATTCCAAATAAAAAGTTATATCCTACAATATTTCAAACATCAACATAGTTCTGATATCCAAATAACAATGTCTACAAAAGATCTCAACACATGGGAAAGAAAAAAGAAAAGAGAATCTGGTAAGCAATCGCCGACATTCTTCTACCTGCATTAGAAAAGAAACAAACAAAAAGTATCATACATTAACAAAAAACTATATACTAACACGAAAATAAATATGCAAAGACTTACAATGATGTGCATTTTCAATCGTCATAAGGATTAACTTCATCGATCATTCCTGTTTTAAAGCAAAATAAACAAACTCAATAAACTAAAAAATTTTAAAAGTACTAATTAAAAACATGCATACAATATCATCATCGTCGCCACCATCATCGTCATGACTCGGAGGAATATGACTTGGATCAAATTCGGGCCCGCTACATCATATATCATCCTCTGATATGGATTTAATTGATTATAATCACTTTGATCCCTAGAGACTTGTGTGTTGTGTCTATCATAAACTTCATCAAATATAAATGGTTCACCATGATATATCCAGTTATAGTAATTTGCAACGAATTCAAATCTACAAAGATGCTCTGAAACTTTGCTAGACGGTAAAAATCTACCATTGTGACACTTTCTGTACGGACACCTTATCTGATTACCATCCATAAACTCAACATTACTAGCTGCGAAATTTAAAAACTCTTGCAACCTACTCATAAATTCATCAGTTAAACCCCGACGTTCAGGTAAATTCCTATTATACATCCAACTCCTTTCACGCTGCATTATGTCTGTTTTCAATCAATTATATTAATATAAACTCCTAGAAATTACAATAATACGAATATACAGTTAGTTCACATATGAATTCACTATGTTTAACAATCTTTAAACATAACCGAAAAAAGACAACAGTTGTAATGGGTTGCAGATTTTGATGGTGTATGTGAATGTTTATGAAATGGTAATGTGTCATATCCTTGAATTTTATCATACTTGAAAACTTATATTATATATGTTACATGAGTTGAATGTTTGCAAAATCAGGATATAATAACATATAATATGTTTCCATGTATTATTGCATTTAGTATACATTATCCTTTGTTATAAAAAGACATCTCACTATCTTATGCTAACCACCATGGCATTAAGGTGTCAATGAATTGGGCCCAGGCATAAAAATCTGCAAGATTATGGAAATATCATGGAGTCTCAGTATGATTTTGAATGGAATGCATGCATCAGCAATTAACCTATACCATACCACTCTAATACCACTCTAGATCAACACAGAAAATTAACAATAATATAAATTTCAATATAAAAAATAACAATGATTTAAAAAAAAAAATTATACCATCAGGTGGCTGCTGCCTCCGAGGTCGATTGGTGGTATCGGCGACTACCGGCTCGATCACGACCTTGGACAGAGACCTAACGGTGCCTCTGGCATGGCGGCGCGTGGACTCACGGCGGCGGCGGCTAGCCTCTGACACCGGGCCGTTGCCGGTGGTCGCGCGCGGCACGGCCGAACTATTAGACACCGCGGCCTGCTCAATGGCCAGGTGGAGGCGACCGGCCGGCTCGGCGGCGGCGACTCGCGGGCCGGGCAGAAGGCTGGCGGCCACGGCGTAGGAGGCGGGCGCCGACGCCGGGAGGCGGCGGCGGCGAGGCGGGCGGAGCGGCTCTCATGGCCACTGGGGCACACGACCGACGAGGGGCGGCGAAGCTAAAGGCCCGCCGGGCTCGGCCAGTCTGGCCGGGCCGGGTCGGCCGGCGGGTCAGCGCGATGGCGTCGCCGCCTGGCCGGCGGGGCACGCGGGCGGACGAGGCGCCGGCGGCGGCACCGAATTAGGGCATTGGGGTAAAGTTAAATAAATTTTGCAACGAATCTTTGGATTCGTTGCAAATTTGCAACGAATCAAAAGATTCGTTGCAAATTTTTTATAAAAAAAAATTAAACTTTTTAAAACGTTAAGTTTATTTTGTAATTTTAATTTTGCAACGAATCCTAAATTCGTTGCAAAAAATTGAAATTTTAAACTTTTTAAAACGTTAATTTATTTTTTAATATTAATATTAATTTTGCAACGAATCCGTGGATTCGTTGCAATTTTGCAACAAATCCAGTATTCGTTGCAATTTTGCAACAAATCCAGGATTCGTTGCAATTTTTTAAAAAAAAAATTTAATTTTTTAAAACGTTAATTTATTTTTTAATATTAATTTTGCAACGAATCTTGCATTCGTTGCTATTTTGCAACGAATCCATGAATTCGTTGCTATTTTGCAACGAATCTACGAATTCGTTGCAAAATATTTAAAAATAAACTCGTTCAGTAGAACTTGTTTTCTATTTTTTTTTAATAAATTAAATATCTGCGACGAATTCTGAATTTGTCGCTAAATTATGCGACGAAAATTATTTCCGTCGCAAATTGGCGACGAAAAAATAAATTCGTCGCAAATTTGTGCAACGAATTCATAATTCGTTGCAGAAATTTGCGACGAATTTATTTTTCGTCGTAAATTGCCGATGAAAATTTATTTCGTTACAAATTTACGACGAAACCTAAAATTCGTCGCTATATTTGTTACAGATTTTCAACGAAAATAATTTGTTACCAAATTTCGTCGTCAAAAAATAGTTTTTTATAGTGAATGTATATATGTTATAATTGTTGGGGTGTTTATATCATTCATAAAAAAAAATATGATTTAACGATGACTTATTTGTAACGAAAATAATTTCGATGTAAAATAATTTTGCTATGAATTAAAATTCATTGTAAAATGTGTCTTTTGTTAAGTCATGCACAAACAAATTGATTTAACTTTATCACGTGGACAAGCTCTGTAAATTTTATATATCTAATTTAAATTCTTTTCCTAAATACATTTAAATTAGTCTGATCAAACTTTAGAGTTAATAATATCACTTTTTTTCTATTTCGAGAGGAGGTGAGGAAATGAAAGGGAAGGATATATAAATAAAGAGAGAAGGATCAATATGGAGAGAGAATTTAAATCCCGTTTGGAAAGTAACAAGGAAATAAAAGGAAAAATAACTTTTATTTTTAATTTTTAATTTTTTTATCTTCTAATTTGAAGTGTACTATTTTTTCATGAATCTTCTCTTATATCGTCCAAACATATCATAAAGTAAGACATGGACCAATAAATAGCGAAGTAGGAGTGTACAATCGATTAAAATCGAATTGATCAAATCGATTAAGACGAAATTGAATAAATCAATTTTTTTAACAAAATAGAACTATCGAAAATTTTCACAAAATCGAACCGATTTGGCAAAAAAAAATCGATTTTTCGATTAAAAATAGAAAACACTAATTTTTTTACTATTAGTCGACTTATGGTTCAAATCAATCAACTGATATTTCTTATCAGTTGACTGCTATTATATAGTAATCAACTGGATCCAATGGACAGGAGCATAGATTATTTCTTAGTCGACTGATGGTTCTGATCAGTCGATTGTTGTTATATAGCAGTCGACTATATCTGGTGGACAAGAGCACATATTATTTCTTAGTTGACTGATAGCTCAAATCTGTCGACTGATGGTTCAAATCAGTCGACTGATAGCTCAAATCAATTGATTGATGGTTCCGATCAGTTGATTGAACATAGTATCAGTCGACTGTTAATCTATCTATACGTTGTCTAAATGAATTTTATGATAAATAGTCGACTGTCTATTGTAAAATTCTATTTAAACTCTAATTTGATGTCATTTCGTGCATTTAATGAATATATACGATTAGATGCTATGTTTATTGTGTAGAACCTTAAATTTACACAGTTTATTAGAATTTAAAAAAAAAATACCTCTCATATATTTATATAATTGATTTTCCTGTACCATCTTAAATTTCACAATTAAAAGTTAAAACATTCAATAGTACACAATAACATAATTATTTAAATTAAATACATTATACATGGCAACAAGAGCACAACTATATAAGACACAATTTAATAAATGTTAAACACATCAAAATATATAAAAAATATCTCATTAAAATTAAAACATTCAAGCAACCAAGCTGCTAACATAGCAATTAAGCATATAATTTTAACTTTTTTAGACTTAAGTTATGAGCTTATAGAACATGTCAACTATCAAAATGAATACAACATATTCTTAGATCTTGAGAAGTGACATTTGAGACTTGAGAGTTGAGTCCTTGGCCTTTCCTTCACTCCTTGACTCCTTGTAAATTGTGACTTGACTTCAAATTTCAAACTTATCTGCTTCACCACTTGTGTTTATCCTAATAAATAATGATCAAGGAGTACAAATTTATTATTACCATTTGAACATGATAAATAAAAAGTAAATACACTTGTAACTAAAATATAATAATTGAATCATATCATGAAGTGATTAATTACACCTCAATTGGTTTTGTCAAAGAAGACGAATCCATTATTACTTTTGAAAACTCTGACAAAAAGGTATAATATGATGCAAGTCAAACAAATTAATACTCTATACATTTTTAATTGTAAACAAACAACTAACTATAAAATTTTCTTTAAATAAAACGTATCGCTTCTAAGTTTTTCTACATCTTCTAAAATTTCTTCGACATTAATTGACTCCAAACTTAATCGAAGTCAATCTTGGGTACAACTCATACTTTCTGCTACTCTAGGAGTCAATGAACTCCTGAAACAACCAAGTACCCGACCACCAATATTGAAAGCAGATTCTGAAGCAACGGTTGATATTGGAATGACTAACACATCATGAGCAATTTGAGTAAGTATAGAGAATCTATGACAATTTTGCTTCTACCATCCCAAAATGTTAAAAGTCTCGTAATATTCTTCAATCATTTTATTCAGATGCTTGTCTAATTCTGACATGTTGCCATCACAAAAAATTTGTGTCTTTTGTTTCTTATACTTTGCAAAGATTGATTGTCTTTTCAAATCTATTTAACTCATATTTTTAGATACGATGTCGTTATCACCTGATTCTGAATTAACTGAAATTTTTGAGGTGCTACTTTGAGGCTTCATTTTCTCCTTATAATTTTTGTACAAAGCAAACAAAATCTCCTTTATATTCTTTCCTATTATTGCACATTTTTCATCTCCATATAACTCAATCAACATAAATTTCAAAAAATCTAATTTATGTCTTGGATCAAGTATCACTGCAATATAAATCAACTTATTCATCTTCTCTATATCCCCCAATATTTATCAAATTTAATTTTTATTTTCAATCCCATTGAATATACATCATGTTTATCACTTTCTTGTCACTCCTTTAATATGGAATGAATAGAACTGATTTCATGTACCAAAATATTAGAAGTGATATATAAAGATCCTGAGACTTTTAATGTTAACTCATAAAAAACTTGCAATAGAGATGCAAAGAGTCTAACATTATTCCAATCAACACTTGTTGGCTTCCCATCAATAGTCTGTAATTCTATTTGGATATTCCTGTTTGGTCCAAATATCATATCTCCATTGTCAATTTACAACAACACTTTAATCTGTATGTTGAAGACATATTCTAAAGCATGGGTCTTGTTCATCAAGCCTATCAAAAACTCTTTCAAAATTTTATGTTACATTCAACATCAAATAAGTTGAATTCCATCTGGTTAGTACATCCAAACACAATGAATTTTTACTTTCAATTTTTTTAATTTTTACGCATTCTTTGAACTTGCTTAATCTAGAGGGAAATTGTTTAACATATTTAATAGCATTTCTAACTCTCATCACAGATGAATTTATATCTTTCAAGTTATCAACAACAATCAAATTGATTATATGAGCTACACATGTCATATGATTGAATTCACCTTTTAAAATAGTAAAATCCCAGTTAATCATCTTTTTCTTGAAACTATTGACAGCGATATCATTTGAACTTGCATTATCAACAATAATAGTGAAAATTCTATTAATTTCTCAGCTTCTCAAATAATTTTCATTAGCTAAATTGATTGTCTCGTACTTATAATTGTACAAAAATTTAAAATTATTTTATGTAGCTTCCAATCTTTATCGATAAAATGATATGTCAAACACATATAGTTAATTTTTTGAATTGATATTCATGCATCAGTAGTCAGTTGAATCATGTAATAGATTTTTCAATTTTATATAATTCAATACAATCATGTGCAATTGTCCATCTCGAAGTAATTCTAAACTTTGGATATATCATAGTCATAAATGCTTTAAACCCTTCTCATTCTATAAATTTAAAAGGTAAATCACCCATGATAAGCATTCTAGCTAATGTTTTTCTAGATGCATCCTGATCAAAATTTCAAGAAACGAGAGATCCCTCACCCTATTTTGCACATATTTGAAAACTCAATTGTGTTTGATTTGTTTCAATAACATGAGGATATTTCTTGCATGAGGTCATAAAAAAACTCTTTATCACAATAATTGCATTTGACTTTAATCTTATTAGCGATATTAGTAAACTTCGTAAAATGCTCTCATACCTGATCACTTCTTGATTTTATTGTTTTCCGTTTGCTTACTTTTCCTGTTACAAGTGGTCTTATACCTACTCAAGATCTAGATTGTAGAATTGAACAACTATTATCAACATCCATATTTGAAATACTTTCTTACATTGACATCTTAAAAAAACATACAATTTATTAAAAAAATTATATATAATTATTTTACTAGATTAACAATTTAGAATTATAATCAAACTATGCCCCTAAATCTAAAATTTTTACTATTATTCATGAATCATGATCATCATTAATTCATGAAATTCTAAAAATGTCTTGCGATAAAACAACTAAATAAGTATAGTAAACTAACCATCGGTCGTCGGAAATTGAAATTCGAAACCCAAGGGTGAAGGGAGCACTGCACAATGGAGCCTACGGCTTGGAGACGAGACGGAGATGGAGATGGAGACAGAGAGTTGAGATTTGATAATTAGGATTTAGGGTGAGACGGAAGGTGAATTGACGAAGGCGGAGGCCGGAGAGAGGGATTTGGAGAGTCGCCGAGAGGATGAGAGTAAGAGGGATTCAGAGTTTAGGGTTGCAACTTCGGAGAAAATTGTGAGTTCACGATTTCACGAATCGTGGTTTCAGACCAAATCGAGAAAAGCAGTCGATTGGAACATGATTATTTATATCAGTCGATTGTGTTGGTGCAATCGGCCCAGGTCACGATTGACCAGGACTCGAGTTTGACTCGAGTGATGTTTTGATGTTTCGACAAAAACATATGACAATGTAATTGTCATTTGGTAAAGTCCAAGTCTTGAGTACTTGGCATGGAAAGTCCAAGTGGGACACTTGGCATTGGGAAAAGTCCAAGCATGGGTCTTGGCAATGTAAAGTCCAACATGGGTTGGCAAGGAAAGTCCAAGCATGGTCTTGGCATGAAAAGTCCAACATGGGTTGGCAAGGAAAGTCCAAGCATGGTCTTGACATAGAAAGTCCAACATGGGTTGGCAAGGGAAAGTCCAAGCTTGAGTCTTGGCATTTGAGAAGTCCAAGGGTTTGATATTGGCGGCGTAAAGTCCAAGCGGGAGTCTTGACAGCATAAGTCCAATGGTTGGCGGCGTAAAGTCCAAGCGGAGTCTTGGCGGCGTAAGTCCAAAGTGCCTTGGCGGTGTAGACACCGTTAGCATGACATAGCCGATGGAAGCACTTGAAGGATAGCGCGATGGATGAACAAGTCATGGATGACTTGGAGGGATCCGAGAGGCGTGAAGCTGATGGAGGTGGCTAGAAGGCTTAGGTCTAGGCTAAGGGTGGTCTAGCAAGTATGGGGGAACCATACTTGGGTTAAAACCTCATGTTTGAGGTGTGCCAGTCGACTGGTGTCATGTGGCGATCGGCCGACCGACCGAGTCAACTAGGGTTTGATCGGGTTATAGCCCAGCGATCGGCGAGGTGGGCAATCGATCGATGGCTCAGCGATCGACCGATCCCATGATCGATCGACCGGTGCTCGAGAAATCGGCCACGCGAATGGAGTCGAGACTAGGTCGAGTCGATGAGGACTCCATCGGCCGACCGATGGTCACAATCGATCGACCGATGATGGATTCATCTGGACTTATCCAACGTGGATCTCTGGTTGTCTCACGCAGCGATGGCATCGATCGATGGTCCCGATCAGTCGACTGATTGACTTTTTCCAGCACAGGTTGAAGCTATATATGGAGCTCGTGATGGAGGAAAAACTAAGGGTTCTTTGAGGCGATTTGGGGCGAGTTGTCGCTTTGCACCAGTGGTCTCCAAGTGCTACTCGATCAACCTAGCGATCAAGCATTCAAGAGCATTTGTAAAGTGTTTTCTTTACTAGTTTTGCTTTGTATTTCATTGTATTTGCTTATAGCTATTTGTTTATTGTTGTAAACAATTGTAAGAGGTTTCTCCGCCTCCGACTTGTGTCGAGAAGGAGCTATTTCATAGTGGTGTGTGATTGGCATCGCTAGGGTTCGTACGAACCCGATCCGTGGAGTAGGAACCGTGTGGTTCCGAACCACGTTAAATCTTCGTGTCTTTGTGTGTGCTTGTCCATTTCGTTATTGTATTATATCTATATTCCGCTGCGCTAACAAAATTATAGACACGAACGCGAAAGAATTCCATTGACGCTATTCACCCCCCCTCTAGCTTCCAAACGATATCTAACAAGTGGTATCAGAGCCCGGGGCTCTTCTACGGACTAACCGCCCGGAGCTAAGACAAAAGGCTAGAGGGTGAAGATGGAATTCCAAGACAAGCTTGGATAGGATATCAATACTCCACCTCCATATGATCCAGAAGATTTTTCGGCGTGGAGAGTAAGAATGGAAACATTCTTGATGATGAACATAGAGGATTGGTTCATCCTCATTGAAGGTCTTGAACCCCCTAGGGATAAGAAGGGAAATGTCCTATAATTGAAAAAGTGGACCCAAGAGCAACGCCAAAAGCTCAAGACCGAAGTTAAGGTAACGAAACTTTTGGAAGATTTAATCCCTAATGATGTTTTGTGCAAGCTAGGGAATTACATGTATGCCAAGGAGCTATGGAGAAAATTTGCAAGATTCCATGAGGAGAGTTCATCCTCAAGTGAAAGTGAGGAATCGGAAGTTGAGATGGAGTCAACTTCCGGATCGGAGAAAGAAGAAGTAGAAGAGATGGAAGAAGCATCTACTTCTAGGATTGAGGAGGAGAGACCATCCTCTACACCGGAGCAACCTCAAGAAGAGCCTTCAACATCCGATCAAGATGAGGAAGCTCAAAATTCAACTCCGGCACCTACCACCACCCTAGGTAACTCAAACACTTTATCTTTCAATAAAAATCATATTATGTGTTTTGAGTGTAGGGAATTTGGGCACTATAAGAGCAAGTGCCCAAAGAAGGTTAGGAAAGCTCCACCGGCACCAAAGGCCAAGGATGTCGGTCCCTCAAGTCAAAAGAGCAAGGAGCATATTATATACTTCAAGTGCAACTCAAAGGGACATTATCGGAGTCAATGTCCAAGGGGAAAGAAGAAAGGGCAAGAAGGAGCAACACAAGTAGGGGGAGCCTCCAAGGCAAACCCTAAGGTAAAATTTATTAATGCACCTTCAATTTCTAGGGATAAGAAGCATGCTAGGAATAATTTTAATAGTCTTACTATTGTGAATGAAAAGCATGCTAGAAATAATAGATATATTTGCCTAGGAGCTAAGAGTGTTCACTTAGGAAATAAGAAGAAATTTGGGACTAATGTCCCTAAAAATATATTACCTAAGGAAAGCATTAAGAAAATAGGAGAACATCTAGGCTTTAATGCTAAGAAATCTAGACATGTGCCTAGAAATAAAAATATCTCAAGAGAAAATGAAAAATCAAAAATTGAGATATTAGAAAAGGAAAATCAAGCTTTGAGATCAAGGCTTGAAAAACATGAAAAGACCCTTAAGGTTATGCAAAATTAAATGCAAGGGTCAATTAGTCAAACTTCTAAGTCCAAAAGTCAAAGTCAACACCTAGGACCTAAGAGTCAAAAGTCAACCAAGGGCAAGCAAGGTTTGGGTCACAAACCTAAGCCTAAGGTGGCTTACCATAGTGTTCCATTTGATTATGGAACACAAACTAGGTCTAGGAAGACTAAGGTCAATAGGGAAGTCATCCCTAGAGTTGACCAAGGGTTGTGCCTAGTGGCTAAGGTTTCTAGGAAACCTAGGGTGACCACTAAGAAGGTTGCAAGGGAAGTTACCCCTAGAGTCAACCTAGGTAAGACCCAAATGACCAAGGCTAATAAGCCTAGGAGGGTCATTAGGAAGGTATCTAGGGAGGTTATCCCTGAGGAATACCTAATTAACCTTAGGAGCTCAAATCGGTTTTGGGTTCCTAAGAGCGTGATTGATTCACGCTAGATGGGTTAGGATGTGTCAACCTTAAATGGATGGGTAGTTAACTCAACCATGGCAAAGGTGACACTTTAGGTTATTTTCAAGGTTATGGATACCTTGGAAATAGATTTGAATTATCATCCTAAAAGATTTTAGGGTGTGCCAATATTATTTGAGAAGCTTGATAAAATGGTCAAATTGGCACAATTTAGGTTTAGAGGTCGCAGTGTGTCATTTTGGGTTTTTGGCACACTTGGGAAAATTTAGGTTAATATGGCAAAATATACTTAATTATATCAAATGACAATTAATATTAAAATTTAGGTATTACCATACCTATATATTTTATTTGTCATGCCTTGATTGCCATATGCCATGACATCATATTTTTTTTAATCATTTTTATATGTCATGATTATGCTTAGGTTTAAGATTTTAAATGTCATGTGTTTTTAAATTTTATCATATGCCATGACATCATGATCATTGGCCATGTTTTAATAATGCTATTATTTCTGCCATGATCATACATTCATGCATTAACTTGATTAAAATTGATTTAAGGACTATGACATGACTTGAAGTCCCATTTATAAGGGAATCAAGTAGAGTTGCTTTAGAAGATGCATGAAACCCTAGTCTAGGGAGAACAAAACTCACATCTCACATCTAATTAACATGTATGTATATTTATATACCATAGATACATGTGAGATGCTAGGATATGAGTTAAGTTCAAGGTGCATAGTTTTTGCATCTAGATGAACTAAAACTCATCTAATTCTATTAGTGGATCATTGGGAAAGCTTGTGTACAAGTCATGTGCATAGAGCCCAAGGAATATGATCCAAAATAAGGTTTTGAAAACATTTTAAAATCATTTTGAAAAACCTTGGTGAAGTCTATCTTTTAATAATAATCACCATTGATGAAGTTGATACAAAATAGGGCCAAAACATTGAAAATTTCAATGGTTTTGAGTTTTGTATCAAATTCACTATTTTATGGGTAAAATAATTTTAAAATATTTTTCACCCATTGTATGTGTCATAGGTATTATACGTATCAAATTTCGTGATTTTTCGATATACGTATAATTATTTATGATTTTCTGAAATTCAACTCTAATAACTGAAATTCGGAAATTGGTAAACACTCAAATCCCTTACCAATTATCCCAAATTGGTAAACACTCTCCAAATGTTCTCCCCCAAACATTCTCCCCCTTTTTGACTAACATCAAAAAGGTTTTCTCTCCAAGGAGGTCAATGTCTCATATCCCAATGAGATCTTGCAATCTCCCCCTTGATCTAAAAATATCTAGGATGCCTACTATCGTCCTAGTGATAAGTCCCATATCACTCAAGAGAGGCAATCCTATAATCTCTCCCAATTTCCAAATTGGGTATCAAAAACCCATCAATTTTCCCAATTGATAATACTCTCCCAATAACTTCTCCTCTCCAAGGAGAAAAACACATTCATCATCCCAAGATGGATAACTCCCCCTAAAGGCTTGCTCCCCCTTGACCATTGCACCAACAATGTCCTTGGAAAGCCCCTAAGCCAATAGGAACTCTAAACCATCAAAATTAAGGTTCTAAGTTCAACATAGAACTTTCACTCACCCTAAATTTGATACTTTGACCTAACACAGCTCCTAATCCATATCCAATGAATTTTCACCCTTTATAATGCTTCCTAAAACATATCCTAGAGTTAGGAGTGATTAGGAACCTTTACCATGGCTGAAAATGAGCTAAACAAACCTTGTTAACCTTCAGACTGGCAATGACTCGACAAGAATCACGATCGATCACACTCACATCGATCACACATTGAGCGGGATCGATAATAAAATCTCGATTTTCAACTATCAGAAATGAATTTTGGAAATTCATAAATAATTATACGTTTATCGAAAAATCCTGAAAGTTCATACGTATAATACTTATGACACATACAATGGGTGAAAAATATTTTAAAATTATTTTACCCATAAAATAGTGAATTTGATATAAAACTCAAAACCATTGAAATTTTCAATGTTTTGTCCCTATTTTGTATCAACTTCATCAATGGTGATTGCTATCAAAAGATAGACTTCACCAAGGTTTTTCAAAATGATTTTAAAATGTTTTCAAAACCTTATTTTGGATCATATTCCTTGGGCTATATGCACATGACTTGTACACAAGCTTTCCCAATGATCCACTAATAAAATTAGATGAGTTTTGGTTCAACTAGATGCAAAAACTATGCACCTTGAACTCAACTCATATCCTAGCATCTCACATGTATCTAGGGTGTATAAATACACATACATGTCAATTGGATGTGAGATGTGGGTTTTGTTCTCCCTAATCTAGGGTTTCATGTATTTTTCTAAGGCAACCCTACTTGATTCCCTTATAAATGGGACTCCAAGTCATGTCATAGTCTTTAAATCAATTTTAATCAAATTATCTTAAATGCATGAGTGATTATGACATTTGAGATGATATAGATAAACACATGCTCATAATCATGATGTCATGGCATAAGATGAAATCTAAAAACACATGACATTTAAAGCCTTAATCCTAAACATCATGACATATAGAATGATTAAAAATAAGCATGATGTCATGGCATGTTATATGGCAAACAAAGCATGACATATAAAATATATAGGTGTAGTAATACCTAAATTTTAATATTAATTGTCATTTGATATAATTAAGTATATTTTGCCATATTAACCTAAATTTTCCTAAGTGTGCCAAAAACCCAAAATGACACACTACGACCTCTAAACCTAAATTGTGCCAATTTGACCATTTTATCAAGCTTCTCAAATAATATTGGCACACCCTAAAATCTTTTAGGATGATAATTCAAATCTATTTCCAAGGTACCCATAACCTTGAAAATAACCTAAAGTGTCACCTTTGCCATGGTTGAGTTAACTACCCATCCATTTAAGGTTGGCACACCCTAACCCATCTAGCGTGAATCAATCACGCTCTTAGGAACCCAAAACTGATTTGAGCTCCTAGGGTTAATTAGGTATTCCTTAGGGATAACCTCCCTAGATACCTTCCTAATGACCCTCCTAGGCTTATTAGCCTTGGTCATTTGGGTCTTACCTAGGTTGACTCTAGGGGTAACTACCCTTGCAACATTCTTAGTGGCCACCCTAGATTTCCTTGAAACCCTAGGTTTCCTTGAAACCCTAGCCACTAGGCACACCCTTTGGTCAATTCTAGGGATGACTTCCCTATTGACCTTGGTCTTCCTAGACCTAGTTTGTGTTCCATAATCAAATGGAACACTATGGTAAGCCACCTTACCCTAACCTTGCTTGCCCTTGGTTGACTTTTGACTCTTAGGTCCCAGGTGTTGACTTTGACTTTTGGACCTAGAAGTTTGACTAATTGACCCTTGCATTTGATTTTGCATAACCTTAAGGGTTTTTTCAAGTTTTTCAAGCCTTGATCTCAAGGCTTGATTTTCCTTTTCTAATATCTCAATTTTTGATTTTTCATTTTCTCTTGAGATATTTTTATTTCTAGGCATATGTCTAGATTTCTTAGCATTAAAGCCTAGATGTTCTCCTATTTTCTTAATGCTTTCCTTAGGTATTATTTCCTAAGTGAACCTTCTTAGCTCCTAAACAAATATGTTTGTTATTTCTAGCATGCTCTTTATGATAAATAGCAAGAGAATTGAAACCCTTAGCATGCTTTTGCCTATTAACTAAAGAGGCTGCATTATTAAAATGTACCTTAGGGTTAGCTTTGGAAGCTCCCCCTACATGTGTAGCTCCCTCTTGGGTCTTCTTCTTCCCCCTAGGACATTGATTCCTATAATGTCCTTTTGCATTGCATTTGAAGCATATGATGTGCTCCTTGCTCTTGATACTTGGGGGACTGGTCTCCTTGACCTTTTGAACCGGTTGAGCCTTCTTGACCCTTTTTGGACACTTATTCTTGTAGTGTCCGGATTCCCTACACTCAAAACAAATGATATGAATTTTATTTGAACCTTGAGTGTTTGAGTTACCTAGGGTATTTATGGTGGTGGGTGCCGGAGTTGGAGCTTCTCCATCTTGACCGGATGTGGAAGCTTCTTCTTGTCGCTCCGGAGTGGAGATCCTTTCCTCCCCCTCAATCCTAGAAGTAGATGCTTCTTCCACCTCTTCTACTTCTTCTTTCTCCGATTCGGAAGTTGACTCCATCTCAACTTCCGATTCCTCACTCTCACTTGAAGATGAGCTCTCCTCTTCATCCTCCTTGTCTTCTTGGATTGAATGAGGCTCTTCATGGAATTTTGCCAATATGTTCCATATCTCTTTGGCGTCTTTACAATCCCCATAGTCACCTAGGCTACACAAGATGTCATTAGGAATTAAATCAAATATAAATTTGATTACCTTCTTATTTTTCTTGAATTGTCGTAGTTGTTCTTCACTCCATTTCTCCTTCTTGAGACATCCTCCCTTTGGTCCCTTAGGATATTCAAATCCTTCCATCAAGGCGGACCATTCCTCAAGGTCTCTCATCATAAAAAACTCTTCAATTCTTGCCTTCCAAGAATTGAAACCTTCTCGTCCATAGAATGAATAAAGGATCGGTGTGTTGATGTCTCATCCAAGCTTGTCTTGGAATTCCATCTTCACCCTCTAGCCTTTTGTCTTAGCTCCGGGTTGTTAATCCGTAGAAGAGCCCCGGGCTCTGATACCACTTGTTGGGGATTTGACGCCGCTAGAGGGGGGGTGAATAGCGTTGTATTCGTACGTAGATGGAATTCGATCATGATCGTGTCTACAATTTCGTTAGCGCAGCGGAATATAGAAATGAAAGTAATAACAAAATACAAACAATCACGAACACAAACACAACACGAGATATAACGTGGTTCGGAACCGAAACGGTTCCTACTCCACGGATTGAGCTCTAACGAGCTCTAGCGATGCCAATGCAATCACTAATCACAAATACTCCTTCTCGACACAAGTCGGAGGTGGAGAAACCTCTTACAATAGATTACAACAATAATCTAAAAGCGATAAGCAAATACAATGAAGAATAATGCAATACAAGTAAAGAAAACACTTTACAAATGCTTTGGATTGCTTGCTTTTGGTTGCTTGAAGAGTGGTCTTGGAGACTCTGATTTGCAGCAACAAATCGCCCCAAAGATGCTCAAAAAACCATTGCCAAAAATCCTCCCATCGAGCTCCTTTTATCCTGCGCACGATTTACTGATTTCGATCGGTGACCGCCATAAGTCACCCGATCGGTGATGCTGCGCTGTCGTGAGACAACGGCTCGATCCATGCTGGAAAAACTCCAACGGATCTCTTGGCGGTCGCGCCAACATTAGCCGATCGCTAACATTGCGCGTCGTAATCGGCCGCCCGATCGGCTCACGAACGTCATGCTCGACACTCATTGGCGGTCGCCATCCCTTAGCGATCGGCTGCCGAGCATCGATCGATCTACAAATGAGCAATGATCATTGCTAGAGCATTTTCGACCTTAAACGGTCGAACTTAAGTCGACTCACGGCAGTCAACCGCCATAATGTCGATCGCTAACCTCAAGAATGAGGTTTTAAACCCAAGTATGGTGCCCCATACTTGTTAGACCACCTTAGCCTGACCTAAGCCTTCTAGCCACCTCCATCACCTCACGCCTCTCGGATCCCTCCAAGTCATCCATGACTTGTTCATCCATCGCGCTAGCCTCCGTGTGCTTCCTCGGCTATTGTCATGCTAACGGTGTCTACACCGCCAAGGCACATTGGACTTACGCCGCCAAGACTCCGCTTGGACTTTACGCCGCCAACCATTGGTCTTATGCTGCCAAGACTCCCGCTTGGACTTTACGTTGCCAATATCAAACCCTTGGACTTCTCAAATGCCAAGACTCAAGCTTGGACTTTCCCTTGCCAACCCATGTTGGACTTTCCATGCCAAGACCATGCTTGGACTTTCCTTGCCAACCCATGTTGGACTTTCCATGCCAAGACTCATGCTTGGACTTTCCATTTGCCAAGACTCATGCTTGGACTTCTCATTTGCCAAGACCCATGCTTGGACTTCTCATGTCAAGTACTCAAGACTTGGACTTTCCCAAATGCCAAGTGTTCCACTTGGACTTTCCTTGCCAACCCATGTTGGACTTTTACATTGCCAAGACCCATGCTTGGACTTTTACATTGCCAAGACCCATGCTTGGACTTTTCATGTGCCAAGTGTCCCACTTGGACTTTTCATGCCAAGTACTCAAGACTTGGACTTTACCAAATGCCAAGTGTTTCACTTGGACTTTCCCATGACAATTACATTGTCATATGTTTTTGTCGAAACATCAAAACATCACTCGAGTCAAACTCGAGTCCTGGTCAATCGTGACCTGGGCCGATTGCACCAATAGGTAAGACCCAAATGACCAAGGCTAATAAGCCTAGGAGGGTCATTAGGAAGGTATCTAGGGAGGTTATCCCTAAGGAATACCTAGATAACTGAAATTCAACTCCACTAACTCAAATCCCTTACCAATTATCCCAAATTGGTAAACACTCTCCAAATGTTCTCCCCCAAACATTCTCCCCCTTTTTGACTAACATCAAAAAGGTTTTCTCTCCAAGGAGGTCAATGTCTCATATCCCAATGAGATCTTGCAATCTCCCCCTTGATCTAAAAATATCTAGGATGCCTACCATCGTCCTAGTGATAAGTCCCATATCACTCAAGAGAGGCAATCCTATAATCTCTTCCAATTTCCAAATTGGGTATCAAAAACCCATCAATTTTCTCAATTGATAATACTCTCCCAATAACTTCTCCTCTCCAAGGAGAAAAACACATCCATCATCCCAAGATGGATAACTCCCCCTAAAGGCTTGCTCCCCCTTGACCAGGACTCGAGTTTGACTCGAGTGATGTTTTGATGTTTCGACAAAAACATATGACAATGTAATTGTCATTTGGTAAAGTCCAAGTCTTGAGTACTTGGCATGGAAAGTCCAAGTAGGACACTTGGCATTGGGAAAAGTCCAAGCATGGGTCTTGGCAATGTAAAGTCCAACATGGGTTGGCAAGGAAAGTCCAAGCATGGTCTTGGCATGAAAAGTCCAACATGGGTTGACAAGGAAAGTCCAAGCATCGTCTTGGCATGGAAAGTCCAACATGGGTTGGCAAGGGAAAGTCCAAGCTTGAGTCTTGGCATTTGAGAAGTCCAAGGGTTTGATATTGGCGGCGTAAAGTCCAAGCGGGAGTCTTGGCAACATAAGTCCAATGGTTGACGGCGTAAAATCCAAGCGGAGTCTTGGTGGCGTAAGTCCAAAGTGCCTTAGCGGTGTAGACACCATTAGCATGACATAGCCGATGGAAGCACCTGAAGGCTAGCGCGATTGATGAACAAGTCATGGATGACTTGGAGGGATCCGAGAGGCGTGAGGCTGATGGAGGTGGCTAGAAGACTTAGGTCTAGGCTAAGGGTGGTCTAGCAAGTATGGGGGAACCATACTTGGGTTAAAACCTCATGTTTGAGGTGTGCCAGTCGACTGGTGTCATGTGGCAGTCGACTGGACCGAGTCAACTAGGGTTTGACTGCGAGTTATATAGTCATTGCCGAGGTGGGCGGTCGATCGATGGATGAGCTCAGCGATCGATCGTGATGATCGGTCGACCTGCTCGAGAAATCGGCCACAGAATGGAGTCGAGACTCGATTGGTCGAGTGAGGACTCCATCAGTCGACTGATGGTCACAATCAGTCGACTGATGATGGATTCGTTGGACTTATCCAACGTGGATCTAGCTGTTGTCTCACGGTGACATCACCGATCGATGGTCCCGATCGATCGATCGACTTTCGACAGGTTGAAGCTATATATGGAGCTCGTGATGGAGGAAAAACTAAGGGTTCTTTGAGGCGATTTGGGGCGAGTTGCTGCTGCAATTCAGGGTCTCCAAGTGCTACTCGATCAACCTAGCGATCAAGCATTCAAGAGCATTTGTAAAGTATTTTCTTTACTAGTTTTGCTTTGTATTTCATTGTATTTGCTTGTAGCTATTTGTTTATTGTTGTAAACAATTGTAAGAGGTTTCTCCGCCTCCGACTCGTGTCGAGAAGGAGTTATTTCATAGTGGTGTGTGATTGACATCGCTAGGGTTCGTACGAACCCGATCCGTGGAGTAGGAACCGTGTGGTTCCGAACCACGTTAAATCTTCGTGTCTTTGTGTGTGCTTGTCCATTTCGTTATTGTATTATATCTATATTCCGCTGCGCTAACGAAATTGTAGACACGAACGCGAAAGAATTCCATTGACGCTATTCACCCCCCCCTCTAGCTTCCAAACGATCTCTAACAGATTGCTTCAGTTAAAATGGGTCGGTTCGATTTCACTGAATTTTTTCAGTTCAAATTCGAAACCGAACTGAAAAATTCGAATAAACTGATATTTTTTAGTAAAAAAGCCAAATTTTCAATTGGACCGAACTGAACTTTCAAGTTCAATTAGTTCGGTTGGTTTTTTCGATTTAACCGACCAATTGCACACCCCTAATGCCAAGGGGGCATTGGACGAAGGAAATTCAAAGACACCGTAAAATAAAATGACGACGAATCAAAATCATGAACAACGATATTCAACGATGGAGGATCGAATCCAAGATTGCGATGCAATAATAGAGCATTCAGTTTGATTCTTAGATATTTACAATTCAATTCTTAATCATGATATATTTGTAGATTTTTTCTTCAAATAGAAATATAGAATGATAAAATAAGAACATGCACTGTAACTGTTGAAGTTGTTCACACGAATATTTTTTAATTTATTTTAATGGTCGATGGAACATATTTTATCTAGAGATTATTTAGTATTTCGTTAAAAATTCATAAAATAGAATCGACTATCTCTAAAATTAATTGGATTGAAAATTTACATATTAATAAAAAAACAATGGAGGATCGGAATACAAAGAATTTTAGCAGGAAGAGCAGCCTTTGCATTATTTGTCGGTGTAATTAAAGCAAATAAAGATTTTTATGCCCGAGCATGCATGTTTTGGAGACGCAATAAAAAATCGATGACAAATATATAAAAATTAATTTACGATAAATAAGTCGATTCATAATGAATTAAATTATTAAAATGATAAAAATATTAGCGAATGAATTGAGTATATATATATATATATATATATATATATATTGTTTTTTTTAAAGATCATTTAAAAATAAGGAAAGGCCAAAGAATGGTTTTAAGGGGGCTGGAGGGTTTGGAATAAAAGAATGAGAATAATATATGATATTCGATTAATGAATTTGGGATTGAGATTTTAGAATGATTTTCAAATATTTGGGAATCAACGAAATCCGACCTAAACGATGAGTTTGAGAATGATTCTCAAATAAATGCCGATCGCTTGTCGAGTCGGTTGCTAGATTGTATGACCGCCAACGATCGTCAACGATCGATCATCGGTGATCGGTGATCGTCGACCGTCGATCATCGATCGTCGCGCGATCGTCGGCCGACAATTAGCGATTGCCGGGGACCATCGATCGTCGACAACTGTCGACGGTCGGCGGCGACCGCCGATGCTCCCAGCGACCGTCGACGACGGTTGACGACCGATGATCGACGCTCCGACAACGATATCGACGTCATCTTTGATTTCATTTTCAACTTCTAAATCAAACAATATTATTGGAATGACTAAATTAAATCCATTCTCATTCCACCCTACTAACAAATTCATTTTCATTCTTATTCCCACACTCAAACCAAACACAACCTAAACCTATTTATTGCATGTCCGAGCAAGTTTCATTTTCGTTTTTTTTTCTTTTTTTTTTTCAGAAAATAAAATATGATTTTTTTATATTTTCTATTTTCCATCAAATTAAACTTCATTTTTTAGAAAAAGAACACGGAAAATGTCAATCAAATTTCCATTTTTTTTATTTTTCTAAAAAATAAAAATGAAAAATAAGTAAATCCATAAAATATTAGAATCCGTAAACTTAACGACCCTCATCGGTCTGTCACATGGTCATTATGAGGGAGATAACTCACGAAAGGTTCTATGAGTTTTGACGTAGTTGTCAAGACACGTAGAGGTCATCTGAATTTAAAAAGGAATTTTAGACCTTCTTCGAAATCGACCTTTGACTTATTCGTAAGTTTCACCGTATCTTAATCACCGTGTCATCCCGTAGAAAAAAAAAACTTTTTCTAACGCTACCTTAATTGTGCACTTTTTCTAAAATGGACATATTAATGACCGTCGATGAGGGAGTTACGTAGCCATAAATAAAGAGACCCAGTTCGATCTAAGTCTAACAAACTTTATTCCTCATTTTTCTTATGCTTTCATTCCTACTTTTAATGTTCAAATACAAATTTGTTTACGATATGTATAGCTAATTCGTGCTTACTTGCTAGAATTGATTTGGTCTTTATATCCTATAAAAGAATCTTCCGCTGAGACCTCCAAACAACAATCAAAAAAGAAGGGAAAAATAAGAGAAAGATGTATTGAGAAAGAAAATGGAAAAAAAAAATAGAAAAAAAACAAGTTATTCGAAGAGAAACTCATTTGAAAGGAAATAAAAATAAAATAAAAAAGATAAAAATAATTGCACGCAATTAGGATGGCATCGGCATCAAGAGGAATTGTCGGGGCATGTTCACGGTTCACCCGGTCAAGATGAGTTAGGCATCGCCCACAGCGGTTGCTCATCCGTGCAAGGCAAGTTGAGTCATCACCTGCTTGCTGTGGCAAAGGCAGTAATCATCGATCCTATAATTATAGTAAAAAATAAATAAATCACGGATGAATTTTATCATTGATAAATTGACTAGCACGGCAGAAGCTAAATTGAATCCGAAAAAGAATTTTAAATCTTCGTCAAAAATTATCTCTATTTTAGTGTGATAGCACCATCATCGTTTGCTTGCTTAACTGATTAGGTAAGATTGTCTCGTGTGGTCGATAAGTTATGTAAAATAATGATTTGGACAACGTCATAATCTATCTGTTAAACGAGAGAAAGAAAAAAATAATTTTTTTTTGTTCGTTTAAACGGAAAAAATAATTAACAATAAAAAAATAATTGATTGATAAATGAAATATTAAATTCGTTGTATATATATATTTTTCGGAAGTAAAGAAAAGCATAGCTGGCGGAGAGGCATGGAATATTTGACAGAGAGAAATTTTTTTATTTTTGAGAAAACGAAAAAATATATTTAATTAAAAAATTTTATTCTAGAAAATAAAAATGCATTTTTAGAAAATTAAAAAACTCTAAAAAAATTATTTTTTATTTTTATTTTCGTTTTCCAAAAAATAAAAAAATATTTTTTGAAAAATTAGAAAATATTAAAAAAATATTTTTTATTTTCTGAAAAAAAAAATGAATACAAGACGGGAAAGGGAAGTTAAGTGGAGACTTCACTTCGTGCAGAGATTCCCGTGATTTCCTGTACCAAAAAGAAAAGGAAATAAATGAGAGAGAGAGAGCGCGAGCTAGCAGCCTTCTCATTTTATATTTTTTTAGAAAATAAAAAACGATTTTTTTCTATTTTTTAATTTTCCTAATTTTTTTTTTTAAAATAAAAATAAAAAATATCAACCAAACATTATTTTCTTATTTTCTCAAAAAATAAAAATAAAAAATAAAAAAATTTCTACGAACCAAACACTAACTTTTTTTTAGCAGAGATTCCTGCAATCTCCCTTCTCCTTCTCCAAAACATCCAACGGTGATAATAAATTTTTAAAATATATGAATCGTTCCTGCAATCTCCCTTCTCCTTCTCCAAGACATCCAACGGTGATAATAAATTTTTAAAATATATGAATCGATACGCTGGATTTTTCTTTAAATGAAAATTATTTTATAGGACGTCAAGTACATTAGTATCCATATGAATTATCCTTCTCTTTGATCAGAAGAACTGAAGGAAAAATATAACGTTTTCAGATTTTTTTCAATCATTTCTTTTTATATCAATAGAAGTGTTTCTCGAATCGTTCAATTTATTACTTGCAATGGAAGGTATAAAATAAAATATATATTTTTAGGCAAAAAAAATTATCGATTTCAAAATAAAAATTAGCACGTCCAAAAAACTTTACGACCTTCAAAAATTTGACTCTTATTTTTTTTAAATAATTTTATCGTCCGGGACAAACAAAACATATCGTTCGAACTCGTGCTTGAATTTCGACAATAATTAATTGCAGGATCACAATAATTACCAACTTATTTTCCATGCATATTATAATTATCTAGTTGAATACAGAGGCGCAGTGGCTAATTGCAGTAGAGCATCAATGAGTGGCGGCGGCGGCGATGGGCACGCTGTGCAGGACGACGGTCTCCACGGTCAGGCCGGGGCCGAAGCCGAAGAGAACTCCCCATTCCAGCCCCTCGCCGGTGGTGGCCTTCCCCTCCTCTGCCGAGCGCCGCCTCATCTCGTCTAGAATAAAGAGGACGCAGGCGCTGGACATGTTGCCGTATTCGCTCAGCACGTTCCTCGTGGCCTTCATCTTGTCCTTGTCGAGCGCTAGCTTGGCCTCTACCTGGTCGAGGATGGCGGGTCCGCCCGGGTGGGTGATCCAGAAGAGGGAGTTCCAGTCGCTGATGCCCAGCGGCTTGAACGCCTCCACCAGGTTCTTCTCGATGTTCTTGGAGATGAGGCCCGGCACGTCCTTGAGCAGGTGGAAGGTCAGCCCCGCCTCCCGCAGGTGCCCGTCGATCGCCCCCTCCGAGTCCGGCAGAATCGTCTGGCTCGCAGACACCATCTCGAACAGCGGCCGCTCAGTCGCCGGGTCCGGGTCCGCGCCGACGATGATCGCGCCGGCGCCGTCCGCGAACAGAGCCTGCCCCACCATGCTGTCGAGGTGCAAGTCGGAAGGCCCCCGGAAGGTCACCGCCGTGATCTCGGAGCAGACGACCAGGACTCGGGCGCCGCGGTTGTTCTCGGCCAAGTCCTTGGCGAGGCGGAGGACCGTGCCGCCGGCGAAGCAGCCTTGCTGGTACATCATGAAGCGATTCACCGACGGGCGGAGCCCGAGAAGCTTGGTGAGCTGGTAGTCGGCGCCGGGCATGTCGACCCCGCTGGTCGTGCAGAAGACGACGTGGGTGATCTTGGACTTGGGCTGCCCCCACTCCTTGATCGCCTTCGCCGCCGCCTCCTTCCCCAGCTTCGGCACCTCCACCACCACGATATCCTGCCGGGCGTCCAGCGACGCCTCCATGTACGCGCACATCTTCGGGTTCTCCCTCAATATCTCCTCCGTCAAGTACATGTGACGCTTCGAAATCATCGATTTATCACCTGCACATATCAAATCCATGCACGTCACAAACACACTCGCCGTCAATCTCATACAAAATCACATCCTTCTCCATTGAGATTACGCACACATTCTCTTGAATTTTTCCTTGAGCTCCACGAGGTGCTCGCTTCCGGTGATGCGGAAGTAGTAGTCCGGGTACTCGGCCTGGTAGACGACGTTGGGCGGGTTAGCGGTGCCGATGGCCAGCACCGCCGCAGGCCCCTCCGCGCGCTGAGTCCTCCGGATCTCAGCCACTAGCTTGGCCATTCTCGTAGCTAACAAGTCTTCGTTGTGGCACTTCAACCATACGCGACAGACATATATACAGGCGCGGCAGTAGAAAAAAGAGGGTTCAATTAATTAAGAGGTGGGTAGTTAGAATTGAAGGACGAAGAAGAAGTTGGGTTCGTCCGAAGCGGGTGTTAGGTCTGACCGACGGGCAGATGCGAGGCCACGAGGCCCGGAGCAAGTTTGGTAGGAGCATCGGCGCATCCAAAGGCCACGCGCTTCCCCGTTCGCCGTCTACCTGAATCCTGATCGGTCAGTGCTTACGCATTTTTTTCCAACGATTTTCATCTTCCAAAACATTTTTATAATTTACAATCACAATAATCAATATTCAAGCAACACAGCGAGAGTTTCTTTATATATATATATATATAGAGAGTTTTTTTTTTTCATGTGCGATGTTCTCGTGCACGCCCGTTCGCTCCACGTGTGAGCCACGCTCATTACCGCCGTCGCCGTCGCACTGTCCGGCCACCGTCGGTCGTCGGATCAGATACGATCGACGCGCAACTCGTCGATGGTCCGACGGGGCTCGAATTCCGATCGGTTAGCGCCCAAAATCCGACACAAACTAGCCGGAAATGACTAAACCACGCGGCCGAGAGGGCGCGACCACTGTCGGTCGCGATCGAGTCGGATTCCGATCGAATTGTGGCCGGAATCCGACGCCGGATGGACCGGTAGTCGATGCCGATTCGTCCGATATACTCAGTCTGTCGTCATTCGACCGTCGACCGATCGAATCGTGACTGAAATCGACCGTCAGAATTGGACGATCGATTTCGAGCACGATTGGGCCAGATTCCAATTGAATTGCAATCTGAATCCGGCACCAGACGGGCCGGCGTCGACTGCCAGTCCGTCCGCCGTCAGATTCCGGTCGCAATTCGATTGTTTCGATCGTTTCCGATTGGTTTGTGCCGAATTTCGAGCATAAATCAGTTGGAATCCAAAATCCCGTCGGACCGCCAACGAATTGCATGTCGATCGTGCCCAGTTCGATGGCCGAATGACGCGGCGACGATGGTGATAATCAACATTGGTTGACATGGAACGAACGAGCACAGAGAAATTTGTGACGCAGACGAAGAAATTTCTATATATATACAGAGTGACTCCTTATTATTATTATTTTTAAATTAAAATATTTTTTATAATTTAAATATTTTATTTTTAAAAAATAAAAATAAAAATAATAAAATAATTTAAAACAAAAAATCGTTAACTACATCTTGATATTAGAATCAATTTGATTGAATAAAAAAAATAATTGAATTATTTTATATTATATTTTATGAATGATTTATAAAAACAAGTAAGATATATAAAAGGGTTACTGATCTTTTTTGATAACGGAGATGAATGAATTTTTTTATTTTGAACGTGACATTATAAAAATTAAAAAAAAAAAAAAACTTTTCAAAAGCTGCTACTATCCAAGATACTCTCTTGGACCATCCTACTTGAAATTGTACTAGAGTTCACCTAGCATTGATCCTTGCGTGTGTCTTACTTGTTGTGTCCTCGGAGCCTTTTAAATCTCTAACTCTGTCTACGTGGAGGTGAAGAGAATATGGGTAGCGTTTGATGCGTAGAATTTTTTTTATTTTAAAAATTAAGAAAATATGGGAAATAATATTTACTTGATTTTTTTATCTTTATTTTTCAGAAAGTAAAGAAGTATTTTTTGAAAAATTAGAAAATATAAAAAAAATATTTTTTATTTTTTGAAAAAAGAAAAATAAAAAATTTTCTCTAATCAAACGCCCATGGGCCATGGGTAATTAAAGAAGAAGAGAAGAGAGAGGAGGAAAGGAAAAATTTACGTTTCAAATTGGGACATAAGATTTTTTTTAGCAGTAGGAGCACAAATTATTCTTTCTTTTTCTCCTTTTCTCCTTCTCTCATTTCTTTCAAAATAAGATTTATTTTTTTTTCTCCCTTATTTATTCCTCTCGCCCCTCCCAAATAGAATTTCAGAGGTCGAAGATATTTATTCAAAAATAAATAAAATGCTTCTATTAACTTTTTTTTTTTTAAAAAAAAAAATCAAAGTCGAAAGCATTTGTCTTTTTCTCAAATCTTTTTCAAATGTAATACATCTGCCCCACTATTTCTCAATTTAAATTGACTCAAATTTGGATTGATTAGCTCGAGCAATCATTAGTGTCGTCGATGTCAGATGTACACTTCTACTTTGTCGTGAATAAATTTGATAACAATGATAAACTTGTAATAAAAAGGTGATCATGTTCGTCCCATTATCTTTCATCGTCGGTCCTTCGATGATCGTAAAAAAAGATAAATTATAGAGGGACTATGTCCTTTAATCCGTTGATTAGAAATAACGAAGGACTTCCGAGTCCGAATGATAATTTTAGATCCCACATTGAGATTCAATTCATGTCCATTTGTAACTGTATCTATACTGTTTTGCCAACAGACTGTCCCGAAGGAATAAATGAAAAATGATAAACATGCATTAACAACTCATAGATTATAAGAACACAAATATGTGAGATTGAATATACAACCATTTTGTTTTCTTATTTTTATTTTATTTTATTTTTTAAAATTGTCAATTCAATTAGTTATGTGAATGATTGATTCAATCATATAAAAATTTTCATTGTCAAAGTAAATCAGAAAGTACTCATAATGAACAACTCAGTAATTCAACGCTCTAAGATTTATCATCTCTTTTAGAAAAAAAAATTCTTATAAATGTATTGCAACTGAGGTATGGGGATTAAATCTCAATTATCTGAGAGACTATATGAATATTTTCTCATTGCATCGTAATCCTCGAGACTAATTCTTTTATATATATAATTTATGGCTCGGTTAATTCGAAGAATGATCAATTCAGTCCCATAGTAATTTTCTATTGACAATCAAAGATAAATTCAAAAGTACTCACGATTTGATGATGAAATCTAACCGCCTTCCACAGTTGAATTGTCCTTATAAAATTGTCCAATGTCGAAGTTATATTTTGCTTGAAGACAAATTTCTAACCCTCAACATCTAACCTAAGTCCGACACCTATCTTAGAACAACAAACATACATTTTTTTATATTCACATATTCCAATAGAGAATTGAGTACACTGTGCTAATTCTCTTCTTTTATTTTACAAAAGATTGAAACCGTCAACCTAATGACTCTTATTGATCTGTTTCACGGGCATTATGAAGAAGATAAATCACAGGGACCTTTGGCCTTGACATAATTAGCTAGGATAGAGGAGGATTATTTGACACCAGAAAAAAATTTTAGATTCTCTTTCAAATCTTTATTTCATTATAAGTATCGTTTTATCCCAACTAATACCCAATCTGAGTGAAGACAATTATTTTCTTTAATTGTTTGGTCATGGAGTTGAGGTCCACTTAGATTATTATTGGTACTAACATTGAAAACGGTATTCAATTATGTAAAGCTTTGTCTACATCATATCGCTCCGGTTGCCTACATAGTATTTATTAATATCATTTTCAAATAGATTAGTTGACTCAATAATTGCAGCAAAAATTAATTCGTTCGTTCCAACATTTTTGTCATTTGATTTCACAGTCAACAGGAAAAACTTAAATTATAAGGAACTCTATCCCTTGAACTATTAATCAGAACAACAAAAATTTTTTGAATCCGGATAAAAATTTTAAATTCCATATTAAAATTCGATTTATGTCAATTGTAATAACTTCGTTGTTTTAACTAATTATCCATCCCTTAGGGACTAATTGACAATTATGATACAAAAGATTGGAATTCGTCAACTTAGTGACCTCTACCAGTCCGTCTTTGAACCATCGTAAAGGAGGTAAATCACGGTAGACCTTTAACACTTGAGACTAGTAACTAACGCATGAAGGGACGACACCCTCGGACTAATTGACAATTATCTGCAAAAGTTAGGAATTTGCCCAACTAGCAGCCCCTGCCATCCGTCTTAGGGCACTGACCCGTCATGCGTGACAAGGCAAGGCAAGTTAGGTGAATCACGGGAGGACAAAGTCCCTTGACATGGTGACAAGGCAAGAAGGATCCATCCGCCAGGGATTTTAGACCCTCATTCAATCAAACCTCGCCTAACTCAGAAGCAACACCTCGCTTACCATGTGTAGTTCTGTGGTGACAACTAATTGACAATTATTTGTGCAAAAGATTGGAATCTGCCAACCTAGCAGCCCATACCAGCCCGCCCCCCGCCCCATCGTAAGGGAGGTAAATCACGGTGGGCCTTTGCCCCTTGAGACTAGTAACCAGTGCATAGAGGGATAGAACTCTTGCTTTTGCGAGAGATTGACCCGTTGTCCATTTGTACAACTTTCTGCATGTGCTAGCCACTAATCCTTTCCCGCGGGGGCTAACTAATTGACAATTATTTATACAAAAGGTTGGAACCGCCAACCTAGCGACCCCTACCAGCCCGCCCCCCGGGCTATCATAAGGGAGGTAAATCACGGTGGGCCTTTGACCCTTTGAGACTAGTAATTAGCGCATGGAGGGATAAAACCTCGCTTTTGCGAGGGATTGATCCGTTACCCATTTGTAAAACTTTCTGTATGCGCTAGTCACTAGTCACTTTCCGCGGAGGCAACTAATTGACAATTATATTTGATATGTTAGTTGTTATTTACACATCAATAATGGGCCTTAATTGGGACGATAGATAGAGTCCACTAAGGGCCCGCTATCGGTATTTCTTACCTTGCCTCCTTCCTCGATCGCGCATATACACAATCACAGGGAACGGCAGGAGACGGGGAAAAAGAACGATGGCGGAGTCCAACAACAACAACTCGATGGCGCAGCATCAACAGCCGCCGCCGCCGCAGCAACAACAACAACAGCACCAGCAGCTTCTCATGCAGCAGCACCAGCAGCAGCTCTTCCTCATGCAGCAGCACCAGCAGCAACAGCTCCATCTGCAGCAGCACCAGCAGCTGCAGCAGATACAGCGCCAACAACAACAGCAGAAGCAGCAACCGGGGCAGCACCAGTCAACTTATAGCCTCTTGCAGCAGCAGCAGGCCATCTCCCGCTTCCCCTCCAACATCGACGCCCACCTCCGCGCCCCCGGCCTGCGATCCCTCCACTTCCAGGGCCCAGCCCCGCCGCCTTCCTCCTCGCAGCCACCTTCCGCTACTAATCTCCACCATCACCCTCCCCAGTCCCAGACGGCGCGGCCATCAGGCGTGGGGGTTGGTATCGGAAGGCCAGGGAACCCCTTGGAGGTGGAAATGGCCCAGAAGGACGCCATGATGGTCTGCAACCCTGACTTCAAGCGGCCCTTTGCCTCCGTTGAGGATGCTGTTCTCAGGTATTTCCTCTTCCTAGGGCTACACCCGGTTGCACCTTTGATCCTGGCTCGCATTTTAGGGTTTCCGTCCACGTTTTTCCTTTCCTTGCAATAATCATTCTTAGCGTTCGCAAAGGAAATAATCAACATTTTATACTGCATCTGCTCTGCAAGGGTTGGGAATTAGGGCTTGTTAAAATGGATGATACTGAAACTGAAAAAACTGGAATTAGGGTTCTCACTAGATGACACGATATAATTTCTTCCTAGGATCTCGGTTCATTGCTCAAAAACTTCGGAAATCAGATTGCAAGAAACAAGAAGTAAATATCTCGTGTTTCTAGAGTATGGAAACCATTAGAAAGAAGTAGATATTATCTGGATCAACCAACGGTGAGAATCTTATATGGCAAACTGCTGATGCATTAGACAGCAATTCATCTGTTTGCTTATCTGAGCTATTGTGCTTTATGGTTCTTTAAATTTAAATTCTGAGCTTTAGATCCTCTTGTTTATTAATATCTTTGATGTACACAGGATTAAATGATCATGGAGTTCCATTAAATGTCTGACATGATTACCACATTCAGCTCTGTGTATTTGTAAAACTCATCTCCTGATAGTTAGTAATATTGTCCCAATTATCTTCAACCTTTATATCCCCTTTGATGCTGGATTATTTTGTGTTTTTAGCTTTCATACCTTCAGCCATCTCCATTGATCAAGCTCTATACGGTACTACAGTTGTCAATTTCTCATTCGTGTTTCTATTAGTGCCACAAGATCACTATTAATGCTTGGATCAGACAGGGAGAATAATAACTAGCAGTTGTAGGATCTGATAATAGATAGAGACAATTTAAAATTCATATTCAGTTAAAATCATAGTACATTGAAATTAGGAAGTGACAGAATAAATCATTGGAAGAAAATTTCTATTTTTTTTGAATTATTAATCCTTCAACATCTATGATTAGCAGAATGTTAGCCTAAACTGCATTTTGTAAGTGGTAAGGCTTGTCGTTGTTCACTGATATACATTTTGTCTCAGATTTGTTCTTGGAGAAAAAGGTTAGCTGAAAATTTAATAATATGATGTTGCTGTTCAAAAAGATTAAATCATCACATCATATGAATTCTTGGACTGAAAAAGCTATGCCACTAGTGTAAGATGAATAGTGGTTTATGTTTGCATTTGTTTGATAAGTGAATTATCATGAACTTGGCTTAATAACATTTAGGTGAGAGCGATGTTCTAGACCTATTAAATGTTAATAAGTTTTCTCATTGGGCATATCATGATACATAGCATCAAAAGGACCTATGACTTGATTTCTTGAAGGAGTCCTGTTTCGGTGAGCCATTGTTGTGATCTCATAATTAGGATAAATTTTAGCTGGGCCCCAAACCAAGCTGTAAGTGACTTAACGAGAATATGTCACTCTTGTATAGTCTCACACAGAGCACTATGGGTTATTTGTGTATAAATATAGGCCTTGGTGTAAGACTTCTTGGAAGAACTAGTGTTGACTTGAGCTTGATCATTTTTCTTCTGATGTTTATTCATCCCTGTAGTTTATTGCCAATTTGCTAACTTATTTAGTGAAATATGCTAATCTACATAGTATGACCGTTCGATTGTGAATCATCATTGTTTAATGATAAATGAAGTACTTTAGCTATTATGATGATTATGCCCATTGCCTTTTGTTTTGTCTCTAAACTATGATTGACTTTATTCTGTTCTGCTGAAATGGTCATGCATATTAATTTACATGTGAATTTTTCTGGTTAGTTCCATCATAATTTATGGTGAACAACTAGCTCGGTCAACATTCTGTTGCCTCTCTAATTTTCTATTTTTACTGCAATATATCAGCATGAACATCTACTCAGAAGCACTGTTGCACCAATTAGACATGGAAGAAATAACTTAGCCCTTGAAAGAAAACCAAAATATTAGTACTTTGTTTGCTCAAAAAATAAAGTAACCTTGTGAATAGTGGCCAGGAATTGGTATGCGCATCTCTTTATTTGGCCGACTAATTGTGGGTTATGATACTAGACTATGGACATTTGAGTGTTGAAAAAAATCAACTAATTGTTCTTACATCCTTCTCTCATACATTTGACTCTCTGGCTCCTTTACATAATAGCTCAAAGAGAGAGGTTAGAAAGTATTATAAATCACATTTAGGGGATTTAATTGTGAGCTAATAATTAGATAGACAACTATAGCGATATCTGAGGAGGTCAGATTCACTCTTTTTCCAAGTCTTTCTATTATGCTACCTAAAGAAGAACTGTTATGGAAATCAGTTATCTTGACTGAACACAGGTGGTTGAAAACTGTTCTGTGTATATGCTTCTAAGAGGCTAGGAACGTGACAATTTAAATTTTCAGGCACTCATCTTTGGTAAGAGGAAAAATTTATTAGGGCTCATTTTCCTAGATTATTATTATTGATCACTAACATTTACTCCTTTAAGGTGATTTACAATGGAGTTTACAATGGAGTTCTATTTTATTTACATTGGATTTTTAACGCTCCCCTTTAAGAGTTTAAGGTGATTCAGAATATTATAGAATTCTAATTTATTACAGATATTCAATTTCATGATATCTTAAATATTAGTGAACAAATCTGCTAATTGATCACTGGAACTAATAAAAGAAATGGATCTCTTTGGATTGTACTTTTTTGGTACGAAATGATAAAATCTCATTTTGTTACATTCTCTGTTGAAAATCAAAATCGGAAGTAACGTGCATTGTAGCATGATTATGACAATATAATTTTGTTAACTCAGTTGAAACTTTACATCCCTTAATCATTAACTCTTTGAGCCAAACGAACTCACATGTAGCAAGAGCTATGAATTTATACTCCATTTGTGCATTCAACATGGTCACAGCAGTTTGCTTTTTGTCCTTCAAGGTTGCTGATTTCCCTCCAAGTGGAATGCAATATCTTGATGTGAATCTCCTATTTGTGCTAGAGTATACTAATCTGTATCTATATACAAAACAATTTATATGGTATGTTTAGTATGAGTATAGGAGAGTATTTATTAGAGCTTTCTTGTGAGACTGATCACACACAATAAATGAGACATCAAACTAAGTGATTACAAGGTAGTGCAATTTTTTATACTAGTCTCCTGTACTTTTTCCAAATTTGATAATAATATGTGTTCTCGTATTAGTCTAACATTACAATCTTTGGGAATAGCAGCTAGTTTTCCTCCAATATACTAATCTCCTTGAGCATGCCAAATACGTGCTTCTATTAATAGATCTCTCCTCCTCTTGATTGAGTAACCTTTACAACAACAACAATAATAACCAAGTCTTATCTTACTAGATGGAGTCGGTTATATGGATTCTTCTATACCATTGGGCTCTATCCCCTACTATATCATCATCTATACTTAAATATATTTTATCTTGTTTTATTGTTACTAAGTCTTTTTTGGTCTTCCTCTTCCTAGTTTGGTGTGCGTATTTGTCATAGTTTCACATCGTTTAACTAAAGCATTTATTAGTCGTCCAAGTACATATCTGTATTATCTTAAACGTGACTCTTGGAGTTTTTTCCTTAGCAGATGTAACTCCGATTTTCTTTCTAATGCTCTCATTTCTTATTCTGTTTATCCTCATGTATCCACACATCCATCTTAACATTCTCATCTATGCAACTCTCAACTTCTGCTCATGTGTTTGAATTATAGTCCAACGTTCAACGTCATATAACATAGCAAGTCTTACCGTCATTTTGTAAAACTTTCCTTAAAAAAAAAAGAGCATTTCGATGTACGAAACTCTCTCCATATGGAGTTCCAGGGAAGGGTCTATTGTAAGCAGCTTTACCCTGCTTTGCAAAAGGCCATTTTTTTGACTCAAACCCGTGAACTCTAGGTTATAAGGCAACAAGTTTTAGAGATATTTTACGATTACATAAAACACCCGACGCTTTCCTCCTATTCAAGATCTTGCTTGTATTCTACGTAAGATATCTCTTTCAATCTCTTCATCGTCTTGTAAAAATGATCCTAAATACTTAAAGTTTTCAATTCCAGACAATTCATCATCTCCTATCTTAACATTTATCTTATTATGTCTACTATTGCTAAACTTAAATTTCATATATTCTATTTTTACTCTACTAAGTCTAAAACTTTTCACTTTTAGTGTTCTTCATCAAGATTCTAGTTTAACATTTACTCCATGTGTCTCATCTACTAAAACAATATCATTTGCAAACAATATGCACCACGATACTCTGTTTTGAATGTGCCCAGTGAGTTCGTCTATGATTAGTGTAAAAAGATAGGGACTTAGAGTTGCTTTTTAATGTAACCCAATTTTTATTGGAAATGCTTCAGTTTATTCGCTTGAAGTTTTCACTCTGGTCATTACTTCTTCATACATATTCTTAATTAGTTTAATATATGCTATGCTAATACATCTCTTTTCTAGAATTCTTCATATAATTTTTCATAAGACTCTAAGATAAGTTTTTTTTTTTAAGTCAATGCTTACCATGTGTAGATCTTGCTTTTGCTCTTGATACTTTTCAATTAGTTGTTTGAGAAGATGTATAGTTTCAATTGTTGATGTTCTAGGCATAAACCCAAATTGAGTGACCTTTATGCCAAGAAAATACTTTAGGTTACTAAGACCCTTGGAGAAGTTGGTCAAGGTATGCCTTTAGTCTTTTGATTTTAATAGAGGTATCATATTCTTCACATAAATTATAAGAAGGATATGTTTTTCAGTGCTAGAGCATTGATAACATACTGAGGAATTTGATATATTTCTGATCATCCCAAATTGATAGAGGGTTGCTGAAGTTACCAATTTGCTCTAGGGATTTCCTGAGCCCATATAGAGACTTCTTCAATTTAGACATCAAATTAATCTCCCTTTTGAGCAATAAATCCAAAAGGTTAATCATGCCAAAATCATTCTTGATGTCTAATTGATGTTATGACAACTGGAATTAGTTTGCTAATCTAAACCTTTGTTATGACAAAGGGTATCAAGATAATGAACAACTTGTGTCCTTTAGCCACTAATTCAACCTTGAATTGATCTGTAATGCTTTCAGGCGAGGTCTTTATGGTGAATACCCAACGAAAACAATTATGAATTTATTATGAGGAAAATGAACCAACTCCCCCAAGTATAAAGCATTTGATCATTTGTAGTTGATTGCCATCATGGATTAGACAGAATCTGTGAAACAGTTTTAAGAAGGGAACACGCAGTGAAAGAAGAAATGAAGGTAGATAGCTAGGTGAAAGAGAAGAATGAGGGATATATCTAGGAAGTGGATGTGTAGCGGTGAACTTGCAGATACTTTTTTGCAAAGTGATGAGGCTAAACGTGAGAGACAGGATCCAAGACAGTAGATAGTGTTGGTAAAGAACAGGCCCAACTCGTGACCTTCAACCGTAGGCCCTCAGTAGTTAAGGTTCTAGTGTTGCCACCTCTGTAGGCGAGGATGGTGTAACAGGGACGAATAATAGAGTAGGAAGAAGGAGCTTTAATAGACTAAATAATATGATAGATAATAACAAAAAAGACTCACAGGTTACTTCTACTGAAATGAAGACCTTTTCCAACTCAAGAGAGCAACATCAATATCCTTTTTACGGGAGACAATTTATCTCTGCTGAAGATACATGATAACAAAATAAGTAAACCCAAGTACATGGTGGGAGTATGTAAAGGGCATCACAAATTGTAAGATTTGACCTTGAAGAACTGAAGGCATGAGATTTATAAAGTTACATGCAGTGAGAATGATATAATTCTAAAAATTAAGTGAAGCTCTATCATGAAGTTGTAGCATGCAATCTATGTCAAGTAGATGTTTCATTTGTTCTATCCGTAATATCCTTCTATTAGGGTGCATGAAAACTGAGAGGATACTTTAGTGAAAGGGGATGGGCTTAGTAGTATTTGAAAAATATTCCTTAGCATTGCCATTTCTCAAAATATTAGTAGATATTTCAAGCTGAATTTGAATCTCAGCCGAGAAAGAAGAAAGATTGGATGTTGTGTTAATAGAGCATTGAGTAGATATGAGAAACATGGTAAAGAAACACATGCTTATAGATACCAAGAGGGGATGAAGTCGAAACGTGTTATCTTAGTTGACAGGATTACATTAACCACTCAGGATTGGATAAATTAGGAACCATCTTTTGTAGGTTTCGAAGGCTGGGATATTCTGGATGATTTTGGATATTTAGTGGACAGGGGTTAACCATCAGAGCAAATGAATGTGCAGCCACATTCAAATGCTATAATTCTTGAAACTCTTGACATGCACCCAATACTATTCAATTTAGCAACTTTTCGAATTTGCTAACTGATGGTAGATTCAATGAAAATTTAGGTATATAGAGGGAGAAGGTTGCAATGACAAAGGTGTTTAGTGTGACCTAACCAACACCCTAAAGATGAGAATGACCCATCTACTAGAACGGCTCTGTAGGACGAGATGTATGTTCCAAATCATAGGAAAAAGAGAGATTATTAAACATATGCTCAGCTTCAGAATCTAGAATCTGGGTGTGAGGCCTGGTGATGTGTATGTTGTCTAAAGGATTGCCTCATTCGGATAATCACATCGACTGAGGTTATTCATTTGAGCCACATCATATGGAAGAAAATGTTTACTCTCCACTTGGTACATCGGCGGTATGCTCCAATGCATATGGGCCTGCTACCAAAAGGCCATTGACATTTTGCTTACATAACTGATTTCTTAAATCTGGATCTGCTCACATCTGGAGAGAGATATTGACACTGGAGAATAAAATATGAAAAAAAAAGAACAGATGCAGAATACAAGAAGCTGTAGAAACTGTAGGATCAGATTAGTGACTAAAATCACAAAAATGTGATGCTAAAGATAGGAGGAATGAATGAGGAAATCGTGGACAAGGCGATTGACTTTAGAATTATTTAAACCATTTTTGTTTTAACTCATTGTATAAAATATTAGTTAATTAAAATCTTTTCCTTGTTCAATTAATTTTTCTCAATGTATACTTTGTGAATTAAATGGTGATTTTTTTTATAAATTTGTTAAACTTAACTTTGGATAATGCGAGGCAGAGGGTTCTGAGTGACACCAACCTCTCGATGTGCACCCTCTGCTATTGTAAGCACCCTCTTTGTGATTTGTCAACCCTGCAACCAAGCTTCTTTTCCGTTGGATCCTTGTAGCATGTGCTTCCAGTGTCATCCCTCCTCCTCCCAACCCCTCGTCTCTAACTTTTGACCCCTTTCCTCCATGTTGTCTTCTCTTCTGTGAAACAAACATATACCATAAACTTTTGATGTTTCCCCTGCTTGCTGGTGGAAGCATACCAAATTTTTCTCTTCCTTCAAATTTGATTGAACAAAATCACATGATTTTATCCTTTTTTTTTTTTTTTTTTTACTTTTATCTCCCTGTGTTTTTTTTTTCTTTTACATTTTCGGCGATCTCTGCGCATATGCTTCAGAAATTGACCAATGGGTTTGTTTTCCGCATGGTTTGGGCAACGGGTCAACATGCAGGAGGGTAATTTTATCATCTCACTTTGAGAAAGTGTGTCCTTTGGTAAATTCCAATGTCTAGTGTCGTTTTGGGTAATACCAAACTTTAGGTGCATGAAATAGTAAATTACTGGTGATAAAAAGAAGCTTTGCTTAATCTACTCGACTTGCTTCCTTCTCCTAAGATTGAGTAGTATATATAATATAATAAAACATATCAATTGATAAGTTTCTGAATGCTTCCCTTCTCTAATATTGAAAATTTAAAATATAGATAGTACTAAAAATCTTTGCTAAGCTACTTTTAGATAGAAGCTATGATATATATAATGCAAAAAAACTAAGCTTGAGACCTTGGTCCATATAGTACCAACAAGAAAACCTATCACAACTACGTGTCAACTTCATTATTGTTGCAAGAAAACCAATCACAACTACTACCATGTCTCAAGAAATATAAGTGAGAAATCACATGGAGATATATGGCATGAAGAATGGATCTTAGCTGATTAAGCTTCACTTTCTGTGTGGATTTTATGGTGATTTATTTAAATCGAAGTTAACAAAGACTATCCATGGTCTGATTTGCTTCTTGTGCATTGTTATTTTTCAATGAAGTATTTCTTCCGTGGCATATGACATGAATATTTTATCAATTAGACTTTGCTGACGTTATTACCAATTAGTCCTGGTTCAGACTCTTTATGGCCATTACATCTGTCATAATTATGTGTGTGTGTGTGTCTATAAAGGAACATTTTAAAGCAAACTACGGGATTAGTTCTGATTGATTTATGGTCAGTGATAAGGGACATTAAATCAATTCTCGCCAACAAATTGTATGGGCTCTGTTTTAAAGATATTTCTCCAATCGTGTCTACAGAAACATGATTAGATTAACCATTAATATGTCTATAGAAACATGACATTTCATGATTTCAATGGTTCATTTTTCATGGTTGAGTTGATTGTATTCTTGTGCTTCCTCTACCTGTTGATTCATCCCGAGTCTTCCACCTTTCTGGCGACATGTTTCCTTCCTTAGTTTTGGCTTTGAATCATTTCTTATAATACTCTTTGTTCTATTATGCTGAAAAAATATAAGATTTAAGGTAATTTATTTGGTAGACTATGATTGATCATTCATAATTTTTCTCTCTTCGCGTTTTAGGCTCCTGCCCTATCATGTGGTATCTGATTACGAGGCAGAAGAAGATGACAGAATTCTCGATAGCGATACCACCGGCCAGATATTTTCACGGATTCAGCAATGGGATCTCAACATTCTTGCAAAGATTGCAGAGTTCACAACAACATTTGAGAAGCAAGTCCTTGCTTTCAACATAATGACACGGAAGCGTGCCCAAGGAGAATTCAGGTCGGAGGAGAGGCTTATGATTGAGCAGGCGTTGCTTCAAGAAGAGAAGCAGGCTCTGTTGGGAATCAGAGCTGAAATTGAGTCTAGGGAGAAAGCTGGAAGGGAAGCAGCAGAGGCCAAAATGCGGCTGGCGATGGCTCAGGCTGAACATGCTCGAGCCGAAGCACAAGCACATGCCGAAATGTATGCTCGTGCCCCCATGAGGGCAAGTGCTGCCGCCCTCACTGAAGCAGGTTCTGGCCATGACATTGTGCCAGAACAGGGAGGTAACATGGACGAAATGCATGAGTGGGGAAATGCTCAAAGAGAAGATGAAGAGCCGTCCGAAGATTTCCTGAACGATGAGAATGAACCGGAAAATGGAGATACTGATGCACAAGGCGAGTGGCGGGAAGCCGGGGAGCTGGACTTAAATTCTAGGTGATAATACGATGGCCGATTCTCTGGAGAAACCCTGCTCTACTGCCCTAGTCGTTTGCATTCATCATGGTCCAAATTCACCCGTTCGGACGCAATGTTTTTGCAGAAACAAATTGCAGCAAGACTGAGCTGCCGTTTCCATGCAAGAAAAGGCACCTCCATAATTAACAACAGTTGACTTAGAAGGTTTCCCCCCTTTCTCATTAGTTCAAAGATTTTCATTATCAGTATGCTTTACTCGAACTCTGTGGAAACTAGTCTTGAGTGCTAATTTGTCATTAAGGCAGACTGGATTCAGGAGGACTGGCGATGCATTAAATAGCCGTGGGACATGAAATCCTTTGCAAAATGACTTGTCGTGCGAGAAGGGATTCCTTTGCTACATCAGTTTTGGATGTCGATTGATGTCCATGTGATGTTATTGCCTCGACTTTGATGGCTGTGGTGGTTTACGCTCGAAACGACTCCCCATTCCTTGTCGAGGAGTCGCACCTCGCACCATTCGCATAAAACGAGGATCGATTCGCCTCTCTCTTTTTTTTTTTTTTTTTTTCTTTCCTTTGGATAAAAGAGAATTTATTTAGCATTCCTGATCCTCCATACCCGACATTCCGTGAGCAATCCATTCCACTTGCTGCTTGAGAAAGCATTGGGAGGTGAATTTATTCCCTGGTACAACTCCAGGAATTCCCCTCCTTCCTGGTCCAGTGACACCGCAAAATTCACACAAATCTTATGTGGCGTCTGATTCGAGTGTGAGAATAGAAATGAAAATGGATTTAATAATAAGGTGAAATAAGAATGAATTTAATCATTTCAATAATATTATTTGATTTATAAATTGGAAATGAAAACGGAGATGATGTCATTGTCGGGTTGTCGGTTGCTGACGGTCGTCGGGGCATCGACGGTTGTCGTTGGCCGTCGGCGATCGTCGGCCGCCGATGTTCGCTAGTCGTCGGGCGTCGACCGTCGACGGTTGTTGGTCGTCGGTTGTTCATCGTCGGTGGTCGTCGATCGTCGATTGCTCGCCGACCGTTGGTTATCGGTCGTCGGTCGGTCGTCGATCATCGATCGTTGATCGTCAACCATCGACTGTCACTCGTCGTCCGTCGTCCATCGACCATTGTCCGATGCTCGTCGGCGTTAGTTGTCAACTGTCGATCGTCGGTCGTTGACTAATAACGATCATTTATTTAGGAATCATTTCCAAATCCACCGTTTAGATCGGATTTAGTTGATTCCTAAATATTTAGGAATCATTCTAAAATCTTAATTCCAAATCCATTAACCAAATATCATATATCATTCTCATCCCATTCTCTCATTCCAAATCCTCCAACCAAATACCACCTTAATATCTATGTAAAAGATTGGAATTGTCAATTTATGGACCCCATTGATCTATCCTACGACAATTTAAGAGAGGTAAATCACGGAGAATCCTATGGACGTTAACGTGGTGGTCAAAACATATGGGGTCATTTGAATTTGAAAAAGAGTTTTAGACATTCGAAATCGATCTATATAGCTTTTGTAAGCATCGTCGTATCTTAATCATCACGTCATTTCCACAAGAACAACACACAAACCCTAATACCGACATTATTCACTCTTTACCAAAGTCATCATTATCCAATAAAAGTACGTGATCTGCTGCCTCTTGTATGTGGTAAAAGAAAATGATATTTTATAAATTAGTACGGTTTAATTTTTTATTGGAATAAATTTGATTTTGAATTTTAAAAAATTTGAACCGATGATTTTAAATCGAATGCAGATTGAAAATTTATCTTTTTTAGATGGAATATATTTTTGACGTCGAATTTATCTGATAGGAACAGTACAATTGTATCATCAAACTTAGCTATTGAATTGTGAATATTTTTTTAATATATTTTAATAATCGATAGAAAATATCTTATATAAAAATTATTTAGTATTCTATTAAAAATGTATGAAGTTGAGTTAATTATTTTCAAAATTAATCGGTGAAAGATCTGAATATATAGGATACTAATTAAAAAAAAAAGTGCGTGATCCGCATAGGCCTTGATCGTCGGCAGATGGCACAAAGATTGGTCCACAATTGCCAAGCGGCCACTAGCCAACAGATTGACTTGACATGTAGGACCGTAAATAAGTCAAACTAAAATTTATAATGTTAAATTTATTTTGATAAGATCAAACTAAATCAAATATAAAATTAATTAAATTATTGAAAAATCTATTTAAATTTAATTTGATTTTTTTTAAGATTGAATTTGACTTTAGCTTAAATTTTAACTTGGTTTATTTAATGAGTATCAAGCTTCTAATTAAGCTCGATTCAAACTTGAATCAAATTTATTTAAGTTTGATTTATTTAAATATTATCTAACTCTTAAGTCAAATTTTTGGTTTATTTAAAATTTTAATATTTTAATTTTTATTTATAAATTAGTATACATAAGTTCATAAATAATTTTTAAATAAGTTTGTTCATAAACAATATTTTATAAATATTAACAAATCGAACGTATATATGTTCAAATTTTTTATTTAATTTGTCAAACTGTTTAAGCTTGTTTATTAATTTATCAAATTGTTCAAATTTATTTATTAATTGACTTTGATATATATTTAAACGAACGTACACGAATTCTTATCGAGTAAAATACTAAATTTATTCATGAATATTTAATCCGTGCCAACTTTCGAATTGTACTGATGCTATATATATATATATATAAAAGTTAGGTTTTGTTGGATCCGTGTGGTGCGTGTCTAGCATGCGCGAGTGAGAGGGAGTGAACGATATTTTCATTGGTCACATGAACAATGAAAACACTGTTCACTCACACACGTGCAAGCTGAGTGCGCACCACGCACGCCTAGCAGATCAGTGGAATATATATATATATAGAGTATTGATCTGCTGCGCACCTTATGCTACGCGACTCATGCGTGACTTATGCGCGACAACATCTCAACCGTCGGATCAAAACAGGGAATGCACGTGCGATTTTCACTGTGTTGCTGCGATTCACCGTCGGCCGATCGGAAATCGATTGGGATCCAACCAACACTGGAGTCCGACCGGATCCCGATCGGTTTCCGATCGGATCGCGGTCATCTCCGATCGCGATTGCGGTCGCTAGTGGCGACGCACCACTGGCGGCCGCAATCCTATCGGAAATCGGTCGGGATCCGACCGGGCTTCGGTGCCGGTTGGATCCCGTCGATTTCCGGCCAGATTGCGACCGCGATCGCGACCGCCGATGGCGCGTCCACTGGTGGCCGCAATTGCACCGGTTTTCGGCCTCAATCGCAGCCGTTTCCGACCGCCATCCGGTCGGAAATCAGTTGGGATCCGGCCAGACTCCGATGACGACCGAATCGCGACCGTTTTTGGTCGGACTCCGATACCGATCGGATCGCGCCCGGATTTCGGCTGGACCGTCGTCGGATTCCGTCCGAATCGGGGCCGGAATCCGGCCTTTCGCCGGCGTCGGGCATGAGATTACTGTACATTATACACAGTTGAGTAGAGAAATGGTGCTCAGCAGATCATCTCTCTCTATATATATATAGACGCTTTCACTGGGCGCTCCTGCCATTTGCCGCGCCAAGATGAGAGAAGCGCTCACGTGCACGGGCCAACGTGACCATGCCACGTGGGCGCCTACCCTCACGCGCACACGCCGAGGTGAAAGGAGTTATATATATATATATATATATATATATATATATATATATATATATATATATATATATATATATATATATATATATATATATATATATTGTTTTTGTTTTGTGGCGGTCGTGGTCATGTGGTGTTCCGGAATAACAGCAACCTTACGAGCAAGATAACGTTAACGTCGCCATCAGGCTCCGGGAATTTAGCTATCAGGATCAGGCCTGCAATACAACGATGACACCGCTATTTCTCATATGAAGTATATCTGCAAGGAAAATGAAATAAAAATATAGTGATGCTAACAGCTGATTTTGAGACTGTTTCTATTTTACAGGCCTATGCTCCATCATTTTTTATAAATTATTTCATTTTTACCCTGGAACCTCTGCAATTCGAGGAGGATAGTCGATGTTGAATTGGAAAGACACTAAAAGGGGTTGAATAGCTTATTTAAGTTTTTTTTTATTTTATTTAAAACATGTAAAATCAAAGTAAGATACAGCGGAAAATGTAAAAGATAAAACACTATAGATTTTTTTACTTTCTTCATAGCCGAATGATTGTTAGTCTAAGATCTACGATTCTTGATTGTTTTCGACGGACAATTCACTAATTAAGAGATCTCTTCCTTGTTGGAAGTAAGAGACACGATACTTACAAAAAGTAAAGAAGACGATAACAATTTTATCTCTCCCTTTAGAAATTAAGTACATAAAAAAGAGTTAAAGTATACCGATAAAAATAACTAAATGAAGAAGCACGATCAGAGTTGTAGCGTTGTAGCACGAAGGATCGTTGTTTGCGAAGTTTTAAGAGCAAGAGTACTTGAGTGAAAATTAATTGTTAGAGTTTGTGTTCAACCCCATTTTTATAGATCAACCGCCTAGTCCAGATCTAGATCCTACTTATCTGTAATCTTTATCTTGATGTGACAATTAGCTTTTGACTGAATCTATTCATCTTAATCGATTGGACCTTTTACGAGTCAACTGGGTTCCATTCTAGTCGACTTATGCTTGAGTTTCCTTTCCTTGAATTTCCATCTAGTCATCTGTATCATAAGATTAACACATTGTATATAATAATAGTAACCATGACAGTCTTTGATTGTTCGATCTCGACTTCGATCTTCCTCCAGAACCCTTAGTCGGATCGACGGCTAAGGTTGTCTCCGTACTAAGGACGCGACCTTACCACTCCATATAAGGTCCTTACCTTGCTTAACCTTGGTCCTCTAATCTGTTGCTTAGCATCTAATCCTTTGACCATTGTAGCTCTCTCTAATGTCCATGCTCTGTTGACCTATAGAGATTCTTCTGGTGTCTTTGACCTAGCTGAGACTATTCAAGTTCTGCACATTTAACATAACATATAGGATAACATTATATCTTAACTTTGAACTTTTGTCATTATCAAAACTTAGATTCGATTATCTAGTGCTTCTGCATCAACAATCTCTCCCTTTTTGATTTATGATAACATGATTCAACGTTATGAAAATAAATGTATTAATCAATTATTTTTCAAAGCTCCTCCTTAATAACACCTCTCCTTAATATTTGATAGTTTTGAAAGAATAATTAAAATTTTAACCTCTTAAATTTTCTCTCCCCTCTGACATATATTAAAAACAATATAATGAAGAGAGTCTTTTCAAAGTTAATTTTGAAAAAACACTTAAAGTTCAAAAACACATGAAGAAACTAAACAAATTTATGAATCCAAATATATGTTCTTTACTTAAAAAAAAATAATATTTTAATATAAATATTCTAATAAATTAACCTTAACAAAATGTCCAACTCCATTTTGATTCAAATGATATTAAATTATTCTTCAGTCTTGGTGAGAATTACTCACTTAAGTGATTGATTTATTGATTATACTCTATGATTCATGTTAATGCACTATTCTACATCTGAAATCAGGAGTAAGATTCTAATATCTTACGTCCATTTACGTGACTTAGTACACAATTAAGTTAAACCTAAGTGTTGTGAAATGCATTGACTCCTTAAATCTATAGGCTTATGATTTCTAAGGTAAGTCTTATGCTAGTTCCAAAGAAAACAAAATAAAAGATAGATAAATAATGTAAGTAAAATCAATCCCTACTACACTAAACACATTCTTAGTTTTTTTTAAGTATACTAAATTTAGCTTCGGATAGAGGTTTAGTGAATATGTCTGCTAGGTTCGATTTAAATTCAATATACTCAAGTGTTGCATCACCACTAGCTATATGTTCTCTTACAAAGTGATGTTTTACTTTTATGTGTTTAGTTCTTGAGTGATGTATTGTATTCTCAGTTAGATTAATTGAACTAATATTATCGATCATAACTTTTAGTGTTATTAAAGTTTAGTTGAAGTCATTTTTCATCCAAAGAAATTGAGCTATACACTCACCCATAGCTATTTACTTTGCTTTAGTAGTAGATAAGACAACACAATATTATTTTTTACTGCACCAACTAACTAGACTTAGTCCTAGAAGTTGGCAATTGTCACTTGTACTTTTTCTATCGAGTTTACAACTGACATAATTTGAGTCAGAGTACCCGATTAACTCAAAATTACTAGCCCTAGGGTACCATATTTCTACACTTAACGTTCCTTTTATATATCTAAAAATCCTTTTTACTAATGTTAGGTGCGATTCTTTGGCACAAAATTGAAATCTTGCACATATACCTACTGCAAAAAGTATATTAGGTTGGCTTGTAGTCAAGTACAAAAGACTATCTATTGTGCTTCTATAATATTTTAAATCTATAGATTTTCTTTCTAAGTCATTATTAATTTTTACATTAGTTGTCATAGGTGTATTGATATCCTTAGCATCTTCCATGCCCACTCTTCTAATTAACTCCTTAGCATATTTATTTTGATATACATAAGTTCCTTCCCTTGTTTGTTTTATTTGTAATCCTAAGAAGAAAATGAGTTTATCTACTAGACTCATTTCAAATTCACTCTCCATTAGTGAGACCAATTCATTTAAAAATATGGTATTTGTTGAGCCAAATATTATATCATTTACATAAATTTGAGCTATAACTATTTTTGATATGAGATTTTTACAAATAGAGTTGAGTCTACTAGTCATTGTTTAAATCCTTTAGATACTAAGTGAATGGTTAGTCTTTTATATCAAATCCTAGGTGCTTGTTTTAATCCATATAAGACTTTTCTAAGTTTGAATAAGTAGTTATGTTGGTCTAGGTCTTTAAATCTTGGTGGTTGGTTTACATATATTTTCTCTTTGATGAAACTATTTAAGAATGTCGACCTAACATCTATTTGATATAATTTGAAACTTTTATGTGCAACATATGCTAAACATTCTAATCGACTCAAGTCTAGCTACTGATGCATATGTCTCATTATAATCTGATCCCTCTACATGACTAAAACCTTTTGCTACTAGCCTAGCTTTATTCCTAACAATCTTACCTTTTTTTATCAAGTTTGTTTTGAAATATTCATTTTGTACCTATGATGGTTTTGTCTTTAGGTGTTTGTAGTAACTCTCAAACTTGATTTCTTGTGAATTGGACTAACTCTTCTTGCATAACAATGATTCAATCAGGGCCAAGAAGAGTTTGATCTATGGTTTTGGATTCAATTTTATATATCTGATTTATATTTCTAAAGGATGCTTGAATTTAAACACCTAGATTAGGGTCACCTAACACTTGAGCTATTGGATGATCAAATCTAACTCGAGGTATTCTTGAATTAGGGTTAATATTTGATTGTGGGTTGTGATCAAGTCTAGCTTCATTATCTAAGTTTTTAGTGGTTAATACAATGGTTGACTCGGAATTTGTAGGATTATTTTTTTATGGTTTCTTCAATTTTTAAAGAGTCACTATTATACACCCTATAGGCTCTACTAGTGGTTGAATAGTCTAGAAATATGTCATTTGTTAATTTAGAGGTAAATTTTCCTAAGTAATCTTTAGTGTTTAATATATATACTCTACAACCAAAGACTCTAAAATATTTTATGTTTGATATCTTATTGTAGTATGTTTCATAAGATGTTATATTATATCGTTTAATTATTAGTGTTCTATTTTGGACATAACAAGCAGTATTTACTGTCTCTGTCCAAAATCTATTGGATAATTTATATTCATTTAACATAGTCCTATCCGTCCCTTGTAAGGTTTTATTTTTTCGTTTTCAACTAACCCATTTTGTTGAGGAGTTCTAGGGCAAAAAAATTCATGGTGATATCTATTTTGATTACAAAATTCGGTAAACCTATGATTTTCAAATTCCCCACAATGATCACTTCTAACTCTTTTAATTTTTAAGTTCTTTTCATTTTCTCATAATATGCATAGATTAATACATCGATCAAATGTTTCATTTTTATATTTTAAGAATTTGGCCTAAGTGAATCTAGAGTAGTCATCTACTATTACTAAATAGTATTGACTCCCATTTAGTGACTTGATCCTATGTGAGTCAAATAAGTCTAAGTGTAGGAGCTCAAGTACACTTTTAGTTTTCTCTATATTAGTCAATTTATGTGAAGATTTAGTTTGTTTTCCTTGTTGATATCCATCATACACTTTGTTTTCTAAATTACTTAATTTGGGTATGCCTCTAATTAGTCCATTGTGACTTATTTTTGAAATAAATCTTAGATAGGAGTGACCCAATCTTCAGTGCCACAACCATTTCGTAAAAGGTTGGAACTGTCAATCTAGTGGCTTCCACCGACTTGTCCCACGACCATTATGAGAGAGGTAAATTGCAAGGGGCCTTTGGCTTTGACGCAATTGGCCAGGGCAGAGGAGGGTCATCTGATGTCAGGGAGGGATTTTAGAGCCTCCTCCGGAATCGACCCGTGCTCATTTTGCAAATGCCGCCTTGCCCTAACTAACGCTCCATCCCTGTGGAGACTTCTGTGTCATAACTATGTTTCCTCTTGCTGTGTCATTAGACACTTAATTGAGGAATTTGGTAGTTCTATTGTATAGATATTATTTTTCCTAACTCAATTTTTTAGATCAATGTTTTTAATTAGACATTCATTTGATGAAAATGTAACTCTATAACCAATATCACATAATTATCTAAAACTTAAAGATTAAATTCAAAATTTTCTACTAATAAAACTTTGTGTATTATAAAATTTGAATTTAATTCAATATCATATGATCCGATGATTTTAAGTTTACCGTTGTATCTGAAGGCTATAAACCCTAGGTTTTTGAATCTTAGTTTCGTAAACTTTAATCGATCTCCAGTCATGAGCATCCACTGTCCAATATCCATTGATCCTTAATTGAACCTTTTGAACCGGATACAAATCTGTGGCTTGACCGAACTTAGAATCGGTGTTGGGCTCGGACTCAGACTCAAAATTGGTGTCAAGCTTGGACTCGGATGGTCTTGCCATAAGAACTAAGTTGTTGACTTGATCTTCCTCATCCTACGACTCTTCCCATGTAGTTTTGAGTGCTTTCTTTGATTGATGTAGCTTAGTCTTTAGATCCGAGCATTCTGATATGATGTGTCCCTTCTTGTTGCATTCGGAACACTTGTAGTTTTGTGTGGATCTTGCATTTTGACTTGTCCCGGATCTCTTGTCTTTCATTGCCTTAGTTGGTCGCCTTCTTTTCTTGATAAACTTTTGAACTAGGTTGACTAGTTCCGTTCCTATTTCTTCGTCTAAATCTGATTTGGGCTCATCATCTTCAAGAAGAGGCTTGCTTTTCCCTTCTTTTGTCCTGCAAACAAAGTAATATTCTTCTCGACCGGGATCGAATTTGACTGCTCATGTAATTCAAATTCAGAAAATAATTCATCTAACCTAATTTTAGAAAAGTCTCTAGATGCTTTGTAAGCATCAACCATGGATGCCCATAAAATGGTCATTGGAAAAGCTTTTAGAGTGTAGCTTATTATGTCACGATTTTTCACCTTTTTTTCGATGACATGAAGACCATTTAGAATATCTTGGATGCGATCATGGAGTTGGCTTGCAGTCTTATTATCCTGTATTTTTAGATCATACAATTTATTTAACAAAAGATCCCTCTTACATATCTTAGTGTCGGAAGTCTCTTCGTGGAGTTTGATGAGTTTGTCCCAAAGGTCCTTGGTGCTAATGAACGGGTCGATGCGGTTGAGTTCCTCTTTGGATAGACTACACTGCAAAATTTGGGTGGCTTTTGTGTTTGCTTCGATTTGTCATTTCATCGCGTTGGTCCACTTATCACATTCTAGAAGCTCTTCTTGATCATTGGTCGACAAATCGACAGTCTGGATGACAATCCACATATCGATTTGCGTCTTTAGGAAACACTCCATCTGACCCTTCCAATAACGGAAGTTATCTCTGCAAAAGAATGGAGGTCGGACAATGCTATAACCTTCTTGATAGGTCATTTAGATAACCTCACAAATACAAAAACGGAAAAAATACAAGACTTGGCCTTAGATTAGTAGTATGGGAAATTTAAAAAAATCAAAAGAAAAAAAGAAAACAAACTTGTACAAATAGTGGGTGCATCGAATTTGAGCGCCCTCGCTCTAATACCAATTGTTAGATCGGAAAGACGTTAGAGGGGAGAGGGTGAATAACATATTTAAGACTTTTCTTTCCTTTCATTTAAAACACATAAAATCAAAGTAAGATGCAGCGAAAAATATAAAAGACAAAGCCCAATAGATTTTTTTTTTTGGTTCACAACCGAACGATTGCTAGCCCAAGGCCCGCGATCCTTGATCGCGTTCGACAGGCAATTCACTAAGAAATCTTTTCCTTGTTGGAGGTAAGAGACACGATGCTTACAAAAAGTAAAGGAGATGTAACAACTTTACCGCTTCCTTTAGAAATTAAGTACACAAAAAAAAACAAGAGCTAAAGTATACCGACAAAAATAACTAAATGAAGAAGCACGGTCGGAGTTGTAGCATTGTAGCACGAAGGATCATTGCTTGCGAAGTTTTGAGAGCAAGAGCACTTCAGCGAAAATTAATTGTTAGGGTTTGTGTCCAACCCCATTTTTATAGATCATCCGTCTTGACTTAGTTCAGATCTAGATCCTACTTATCCGTAATTTTTATCTTGATGTGACAATTAGTTTTTGACCGAAACTATTCACCTTGGTCGACTGGACCTTTTACTAGTCAACTGGACCAGTCGACTAGGTTCCATTCCAGTCGACTGATGCTTGAGTTTCCTTTCCTTGAATTCCCATCCAGTCACTTGCATCACAAGATTAGCACAGTGTATACAACAATAGTAATCATGACCGTTTTTGACCATTCGATCTCGACTTTGGCCTTCTCTCGGAACTCTTAGTTGGATCGACGCCTAAGGTTATCCCCGTACTGAGGACACGACCTTACCACTTCACACAAGGTCCTTATCTTACTTAACTTTGGTCCTCTGACTTGTTGCTTAGCATCTGATCCTTTGACCACCGTGACTCTCTTTAATGTCCAGACTCTGTTGACCCATAAGATTCTCTTGGCATCTTTGACCTTAGTTGAGACTATTCAAGTTCTGCACACATAATATATAACATTATGACTTAACTTTGAACTTTTATCATTATCAAAGCTTTGGTCTGATTATCTGGTAGCCCTACACCTATACTTGATTCAACCCTTGAGAGATTACATGCTCAACTAGCTTGACCCCAAGCAGAGATTTCACTTCTCCTTGAATTATAAAAGTTAATACACAATAACGAGAATGATGTGGTCGCTTTTGTGCCCCTTCCGTAGAAGCGTCGAAGAAGGATGGATTCTTCATGGTCGCAACAGTAAATTCTGTCAAAATTAACACGTGTTAAAAGGCGTCGTTTGAATTTTAACGATGGTCCTCTAATGATTAAGTTAGACAGAACATTTGATAAAAGAAAACATATTAAGTACAGTAAAAATAATATAGAAAAATAAGAAGAAAATGAGAGTTATCTCGTATGTCGTCGGAATAATACTTAGAGAAGAAGAATAAGAAGAACCAACCCTCCTTTCTTAAGAAAAGAAATAAAAAGAACCACCGAGCCCCCCAGAAGAAGAAGAAGTCTTAGAGAGGGAGTCCCCAATCCGTTCTCATACTCCAGATCTCACCTTTCCCACCAGATATTCCATTAGTTGTGTCCTTTGATAGATTGATAGGGGACAACCATTGCACATACCTTCCTCCTCTCAGACATATTTCATATATTGATGAGACAAAAATATTCCATAGGAATCACCACGTGGATCCCAGATGTGAATTCTGGAAGGGTCATATATATGTGCCTTGGCAATAGCAGCTTGGGAAGAGTTGAGAAGAGTTGCCTGCAAGGAGCTACTTGACCTTCAGGAAGAGTCGCTCGATGCTCGCGAGAGTCTTTGACTCGGGCGCGTGAGGGTGCTTTGGCAACATGGGAGGTTGTGCTCGGGTGGCTTGGGAGGTCGGGCGCTCGAGTTGCTTGGCTCGGGAGGCTGGCTGCGACTCGAGAGGAGCCACTCGAGAGAGATGTTAGGGTAGTGCTATGACGCCTGCTCGAGAGAAGTCACTCAGGAAAAGCTCTAGTGACTCGGGCGATGCGGGCGAGCAAGCACTTGATGGGGAATTCCACGACTCGGGATGTTATGGGACTCATCTTGGGAAGCTACTGGAATACCCCGATAAAGTTCTTGAACAATCAGGACTCCCTTGGGAGGGACTTTGCGACTTCAATGTTGTTTGAAAGAGCTGGAAGCATGCACCCAAGACAATCATGGATCTTTACTTAGAAATTTCGGATATCATCATTTATCCTAGGTTAATTCCAACGGTATCAGAGAAAATAAAAGAGATTGTTGATTAAAGCAGTAGTCAACCCTTTAATCTTGATGAATATAATAGAAAATGATGTTGCTAAGTGAGAGTTATATGTCCAAAAACTTTTTTAACAAATTATATATAAACCCCCAAGGGATATATTTATTCGCTTCTAGTCTATTGGAAACTAAGTCTAGCCTACTAACTATCGAACCACAAGGCTATATGGTCAATCGATTACAAATTCAATCTGGTCAACCAATTGCAAGTCATTGGTCGATTATAATATTTTATAATGGATTATTGCTCAAATATAAATATTTTGTTGGTCTAAATACTTGCTCCAATTTATTGTCTACTCTGTGTATATATAAGAAAGCCTTCAATAGGTCCCCTCGGGGATGGCGCGATGGTAAGGCAGGGTGGTCGCTTTGGAAATGGGCTGGGGTCGATTCCGGATGAGGGGTCTAAAATTCCCCCTGACGTCAGATGACCCCCCCTCTGCCTTGCCACCGTGTCCAGGGACAAAGTCCTCCCCGTGATTTACCCTCTCTCTCGCCGCAGCCCTAGGACGGATGACAGGGAGCTACTAGTTGGGCAGATTTCCAATTTTTGGAAGAAAGCCTCCAATAGACTAGAATAACTTTGAATTTACTATTATATATACAAATAGAAACATTTTATATAGTAAACTTGTTAATCAATCTCTACCCGCCTACTAATCATGTTCCAATCGACTATGAACCATTTGTTTAAACTTACCTTAACCTTAATCTATTAATATTCTTTTCATCATTCAAAAATGAATGAGATGAAGAGGGGACTTAAAAAAATAACTCATGTCGGACAGAGTAGAGTGTGTATGTATGATATAAAATTTTTATGCTTTCCATTAATTCAAGATGAATGAATTCGTAATAACAAAAATTAAATAGAGAATCGCGTAGAGTGCATTAGTATCGTTTGCTCGCTTGCTTTGTTGGAATCGGTGCAATTTGAATCATCCAAGTGATCCAATGATCTTCTTAATTTCTATCTAACTAAAAACAATATAATCATCTTCTTCCCTATGAACAAAACATAAACCATCAGAATAGCGCACTCTGGTAGAAGCTAAGGGTTCTAATTATCAATCTTATTTCTTTCAGAAAACTGTTTTTTTTTTTTTTTTTTTTTTTTTTTTTTTTTTTTTTTGTGCGCCCTTTCTTCATCTCCCCTTCCTTTCGATATACAAGCATAGATCAATCATTACGATACACACAACATGCATTATAGCACACATATCTAATCTTTTCAGATGTTTTTACAAGCTGCAACTTCTACTCTCTGCAGATTTCACAAAGATGTTTTATTTTGATTCCAAATCCCCTCCTACTTTAATCAAGAAATCAAACAACTAATTCACATCGATGGATATGGCTTCGCTTCGCTTTGATGGCGCCGAGCAGTTGGACTCCAGGCTCGCCGGATACATGCAGAAGGCCCGGTCCCATGCGTAGCGGAAGGTGAGAGAGCCCGAGCTGGGGATTTCCCCTCCGTCGGCGACGAGGTACCCGCCGCCGCCGGCTCCCTCCTCCCGCCGGAACAACCTTGGATCGACGGGGACGGAGCTGGCGAAGCCCTCGCTTACGAGCACCACCCGCGAGACGGCGCAGCGGCACCCGTTCTCGACCTCCACCTCGAACACCGGGTCCATCGTCACACCTCCCCTCCTCCGCCCTCTGTTCGTCTGCCGCACCCGAATGCTCGACACGGCGCACCACCGCTGGCTCGCCGCCGCCGAGATATCCAAGCGCAAACCCCGAGAACAAAGCGGCGCACTGCCCGCTGCGAAGGAATGGAACAGGAGGGCGGCGAAGAAGAGGAGCAGAAGGGTAGCGGAAGCCATGCCTCTTTCTGAGGTCGGTGAGAATGGAGCTATAGTTTCTCGCACTGTATTATAACAGGGGACTCCCCTCTTCCTTGTCACCGTCGTTGGCACAGAAAAATGGGGAAAAAAAATAAATCCACACGTTACTTTGCCGCACTCGGGTGAGAAAAGAAACCCAGCGCCGTGGTGCAGTGGTTAAGGGCTTCAGAAAAAGGTTAAACTTCTAATTTTTTGTATTATATTTTAAATTCATCATAAATCAAAAAGAAAAATTATCTCTCTCTAAAATTAAAACTTTTTATATATATATTATATATATACATATATATAAACTCAGATTAACCCCAGCATGCAGTGTTATTTAAATGCTGGCTTTCTAAAGGAAATTAAAGTGGCTTAACTTTGCCAACTTTAGACTTTGTGCAATCGCGGAGTGCTGTGGATGGAGTCTGATGGAGGGCGAGAGCTAGCCGGTAAGGATGATGATCGCAGCTCGAGTTGAATGTTTGGAAGAGAGTAATTTAATTCAGGCGTAAACGCAGCCAACCATGTGTCGATCATCGAGTTAAACTCCATGGTGGTGAAAATATCTTCACAGGAACACCTGACCAAACCTCGTGAAGCTTTGAGCAGCAGCCTTTTTTTTTTGTGTGTGTTAATTTTCCTTTATGAATTATTGGCTAGTGGCTAGGACCTTTTATGGATTATAATTATTGAGACACTGCCATTGGCTGCTGAGTTAGGTCCAGTCTCAGGCAATCAGATTCAGCTCGAGCCAACGCTTTCGAAAAGTAGATTTTGTCCCTTCAGATTATGTTGGACGTATCGTACCAGACTGCTGAGGCACCCAGACAATTTGCATGAATTGGGTGGAAGGATCGAAGGATTGAATTCAACTCGAACGCATACTCAAATGGCGATGAATTTTGCACGATCAGTTCTCAGCGAGATTAGTTTATCAGGCTCAACGAAATCAGAATGTTCTTGGTCTGGATACTACTCAAATCAGGCACTCTTTTGTGCCAACTGAAGTGCAGAATTTCTTATACTACCCAAATCGACACTGGGTTTCACAACAACGAATGTGATTCGGCACCCGTTGAATCGGATGACGTCCGCTGATTCGAATGGATCGATTGATGACTTGTCTCGGATGAGGACTGTTGATTTATCTCTGTTGGAGATTGTTGAAGTCCGTCACACCACCGATGGGGGTGTGGTCTTTCCGAGGTCAGCGAGCAAGAGTATTAGGGCGACAGATTTTTCTCCTGAACTGAAAGCGGTGGAAGGCTCCCATCACAGTATAACTTGAATTAACTTCTTTTATCTCATTGTTGGTTGATTCGGGTGGATTTCCTTCAGAGGAATAGTATGGTCCGAGGGCTTGTGGGTGTCGTCGGTTAGAGTTGGATGTGGTCATTTGTGGATTTGGGGGGGGTTGTTAGCTGAGAGGGCTGTGGAGGATTGTAAATGGCTGTGAATAATGTTGAGCCGCTGTAAATTGACTTGGAGATCTGATTTGGGAAAAGATTGGTTTTCGGTGGAATTTCTGGGGCGGGTGAGCTTGATTGGTCGGTTTGGGTTGATTCGGGTGTTGATCGGTTAATCGGTATGATATTTGGAGGATTAGGAATTAATTGGATTAATTGGGATATGAAGGAAATCGATTTATTATTCGATTTGTCATTGAATTGTATATTTTGTGCTTGACTATAATTATGCTATATGCAGGTTTCGGTCACGAGGCAGGTCCCCAGTCGTGACGATTCAGTTCTTCTTGCGGATATATTTTCAGGCGGGTATTTTGACTTAACGTTTAGATTAAGTCAAATTGATATGCTAGTAGGATAGCTTACAATAACATTTTCATGTTTATATGCCTGATATATTTTTGGTGCCTACTAGATACATGCATGTGTTAGGATATGATTATATTTACCTGTTTGATATGGATCATAGTACATGGATTATGGATATGTATATATATTGGTTGTACATATCATTTGGATAGATATTTTGAGTAGGTTGTACATGCTGTAGTATCATGCACCATTTTCGCATGATTGCATGCTACCGATCGGTTCCATTATTGTTGAGCCCGCAGCTAGTTACATGGCCTGCACACACTGCCACTCATGGGTTAGTGGTACATCAGGAGGGTGTGTGCAGTTACTCTGTCAGGCTCCGCTGGACCGCTCATGGGTAGCGACGAGGCAGCGTGGTAGCGGGCAGGGATCCCTCCTCTGGCCTATGACACCAGGAGATGAGAGCTTAGCTCCCCCACTATGTTTGGGGCAGGAGGATAGGTGTACTCCGACAGCATCCTGTCCACTCGGTCACTCAGGAGCAGTGATGGCAGAGTGCACAGTTGTCATAGCCCTACCCACTCGGCTTCACCATTGCGTGTGAGGCGGTGATGCGTCGGGGTGACCATGTCATTGATCGCACTCATGCACTTTGCATAGATTGCATTGTAGACTGTTTCGATTTTATTGATGCCTTGGATGTGCATATGATTATCATGCATCACAGGATACATGCTTATATACGATCAGACTTTATTACTTCTAAGTCGTGCACATGCTCCTATATCAGTAGGAGATTCGTAGTAAGTCTGATCATTTTGTATTTGCTTCAGATACCCTATTTATGTGAGATCAGACTGGCATTTATTTTTGTTAGCTATACCTGATTTTGCATATCTACTATACCCGCAGAGTTCTTTGAACTCACCCCGTTGATTTATATCTATTTCAGGATGAAGCTATCAGGAGAGTGCAGTTGCCGGACCCCCACTCGTCGTAGATGTTTTATTTTTGGATAATTGCTTTATGGTTTGGATATTTTGGTTAGAAGACATGTATAGGTTTTGGAGATTGATTTGTATTTGGATTTTGGTGTCCTTGTGGATCTTATTTGGATTTTGGTTTGGTTGGATTTTGTTGAGTATTCCTGCCCAGATGGCAGAAGGGGTAAGTCTATTTATTTTAGACTGTTTGTCATTTATTTTAGATGATGGCCTGAGGCCAAATTATATAACTGCGTGTGAGTTTGGATTCCGGTCGTGTTGACCGATGTATAGTGGCCGTGTAGGCCTTTGTATGTAAATTGGGATTGTGTATGGGAGATTCCTTGACTTTGAAACTCAATTTGTTATTGTTTACTTTTGCAGTTGACTTACTGCCAGAGAAGGCTTGCTTCCGAAGACCAAACGCCGGTAGACAAGTTTGAACTGCAACGTTTTAGCAGGCTGAAGTAAGTATCTCTTGGTGCAACACAAACTGGTGATTGATCCCTCCCGTTCTGAATTCTGATCCAAGAAAGAGCCAAAACCCTAAATTCTCCTTCATGGAGGAGTGGAACCGGACACAGGGACCACTCTCCATCCATTGCGTCCACTCTCTCCACACACATGATGTGTTGGTAAGGTGAGCCACTTTAAACATTTACTTGAATTCTTTTCCGTAAGGAACAACAAGAAGACAGAAGAAAGCTTTGTTTAATCCCTTTCTTCAGCCTTTTCCTCTTCCCCTTCGGCCTCCCTCCTACCCTTTCACCAATCCAAGGGCCACAAGACTGTCACAGGAGGTCCACTAGCAGCAACACTGATCGCAGTCCCACACTGCAATATAAAAAGGACCAGCTTTTCAGAAGAGATTGTGAGTAACTAAAATAGGAAGGGTACTAAATATTGATAAAAGAACAAGGAGATAGGGATCATTTTTGTTTCATTTAGCTCCTCCTTCAGTCATCCTCTGGAGTGGTTGTGTGTGTGTGTTCACCTGCTAGCCTAATCCTGCCTACAACTGGTAACAGCAAGTACGAGCACTGTTGGTTGTAGCTCCAATGGACCATGAGTTTTTGGCTGACATTGATGATGAGTATGAAAAGTTGGTGATTCAGTTGAATCCTCCAAGGTAAGAGGGCCCTGCTTGCTTTGCCTCTTCACTGTCCCTTTGGCATTGAACAGTGTTTTTTTTTTCTTTCCTCTCCGAGTTCGTGAGCCATCTAATCTCTCAGGGTCACTGTGGACAACACTTCCAGCAGGAAAGCCACCTTGGTGCAGGTCAGCTGCTCGGTGTGGCTTCTCCCTTTGGGTTGCAGGGTGGGGGTTTCGTTTTGATGCCTTTCTCTGGGTTTGAGCTCCGAATTGTGCTTCCATGCAGGTGGGTAGTGCAAACAGGCAAGGAAGCTTGTTGGAGGTGGTGCAGGTTTTGACCGACCTCAACCTCACCATCACAAGGGCTTACATCTCCTCTGATGGAGAGTGGTTTATGGATGGTGCACCCCTTCTCTTCTCTTTTCTCTTCTACGCTACTCCTCTTCCCCCATCTTTCTCATTGCTTTCCAATTGATGTTCGCAGTGTTCCATGTTGTGGACCAAAGTGGGAACAAAATTTACGATGGCGAAGTCATCGACCGCATTCAACAGGTATCCCGACAAATCTAAACAATGCAAATTTCCTTTCATTATCTTCCCCCAATAGGTTTTGTTTTGAAATCAAAAGTTGGTCATCCTTTCCTTTCTTTACGCTCACTTGATGTTCGAAGTTAAATGAACACTTCTTCTCATGCTTAATTCTCCATCTCTCAGTCACTAGCAGCAAGAGCATCGATCTCACGATCATCGCGAAGGTCTGTGGGAATACAAGCCTCATCAGAACATACTTCCATCGAACTAGTCGGCAGAGATCGACCAGGCCTGCTCTCTGAGATATTTGCAGTTCTCTCGGACCTCAAGTGCAACATCGTTGCCGCTGAAGTATGGACACACAATTTGCGGATGGCATCAGTTGTCTACATCACAGACGAAGAGACTGGAGGGCCAATCGATAGCAGCGACCGGCTTGCCAACATCAAGCGCCTCCTCCGCTATATCCTTGTCGGAGACAGAGATAAGAGGAGCGCAAAGACTGCAATTTCTGTAGGAGTGACTCACACTCAGAGGAGATTGCATCAGATGCTGTATGCTGATAGGGACTACGACAGGGGCGACACCGCCGGCGGCGAGGGTGTTTCACTGAACAGGAGCAAGCTAGTTATCAATGTGGAGAATTGCACCGAGAAAGGTTACTCCATGGTGAATATGAAATGCGATGATCGACCCAAGTTGCTGTTCGACACAGTTTGTACTCTCACAGATATGGAGTATGTGGTGTTTCATGCGACTGTGATCGCTGAAGGGCCAGAGGCATATCAGGTCTCTGTCATTCTCACCGATTCTTATCGACAAACAGTTCAGATTTCCTTTTTTTCTTTTTTCTTCGCGAAAGTGAGCTAATCTAAATCTCTTGATTTAGGAATATTACATTCGACATGTCGATGGAAGCCCCATTAGTTCAGAAGGGGAAAGACAAAGACTAGTCCTCTGCTTGGAGGCTGCAATCAGAAGAAGGAATACAGAGGTCGACTAAATTTCGAAATGAAAGCTCGTTAATAACATATCGATTCCATCATTTTACCTTTTATGGAGTTGGTTTATACGTCATCTCTAACATCTTCGCACTTGCATGATTGTGAGTAGGGCGTGAGACTTGAACTTTGCTGCGAAGACAGAGTTGGCCTCTTGTCTGATGTAACTCGCATATTCAGAGAAAATGGCCTTTCGGTCACACAGGCCGAGGTCACCACTAGGGGATCTCAAGCTGTCAATGTGTTCTACGTCATAGATTCTTCAGGAGATCCTCCTGTTCACGGTCGAATGATCGAGGCAGTGAGGAACGAAATTGGGCAGGCGATTCTGCAAGTCAAGTATGAGACGCACACAAAAGCTTCAGCAGAAGAGAGTGGAAGATTCTCATTGGGCAGCCTCTTCAGGTCCAGATCAGAGAAGTTGCTACACAACTTGGGGCTCATAAGATCGAGCTCGTGAGATCGGTTTTCTTCTCGCTGACCACCATCGATTGCTTCGCTTTGACCTGAATGAATGATGAGGATCTGGAAAAGAAGGTCCATGTACTTGTAATCGTTGACTGATGTAGATGATAAGTCGAGACATTCAACAGAAGCACTGCTTCTATCTTCCTACTGTACTCATTGCACCAAAGAATCTTTGACTTTGGTTTTTATGAGCAGTCATCAATTTTCCACTCGAAGAACACTTCGGATACTACTAATGAAGCATCTTATAATCCGATACAGCGATAACTAGAGTAATTTTCCCAAAGGCGAGCACAAAGCTTCAGAGCAGGTTGAGCAACTAACTTGTCATCGACCAAAGGATCAAAATATCTGGACAAAGTGACAATAACATACGGACAAAAAAGCATGTGGGCCGACAATATATCTTCAGCACACAGGAAGAGTCGAAGAATAAGACAACAGAATCCACAGTATGTCTTTTTTGAATATATATATATATATAACTAGGGAGATAAAGAAGAATCTTCACCGTCACAACACATTTGTCCTAGCTTTTTATGAGAAATGAGTGGGATCTGAAAGTTAACTGAATAGTTAAAAATTTTGACGAGCTATAAGCAAACCATATAATTTCAATAAATTTCTGGATTCTATGCTCAGTGACTCTTTGAAGGATGAGTTTATTCATGAATTTTTGCAATTTAATGTTCTGTAGGTAACTGATACGGAGGTGATAGAGGTCTACCTGGCATAGAGGGATCTACGTGATAAAGACTGGACTTGATCGGTATAGAAGACACAGTCTAGTTGGTAATTGCAATTGGTAAATTTTTGAAAAGATCATGACTCTGAATTATCGATCGATTTTTTTCTTTGTATTTGTTATCTAGGTTCCTGATTTATCTCCTCTATCAATAGAGGCAACTAGAAGGGGCGATAATGCGACGGTTCGATATTTTTTTAGTATATAAGACACGTCGAATTTTCACGTGATGGACACATGCTCGATCTTGACCTAGAGGGTTTGTGCTCAACCTCATCCTAAGGGATTAGATGACGGGCCAACCTAAGTTGGGCTTAGGAGCTATCTCAATCGATCAGGTAGATGAGCAAGCGACATCAATGGTGGCTCATTCTAATAGTCATGATGATTTTAGATGTGAACAGATGTGATAAATAGAAAGGGATGCATTGAAAACCTCCGAATTATAATGCAGTGGTAAGATGCCCACATAGATTCTCAAGAAATCATCGATTCCTAATTCCGATTTAGCTCCCTCTTCAGTAGGGGCAGTTGAGGAGACCATTAGTATTACAATTTTTTTATTTTTCAAGAAGAGACATAGAGAAAAGATATAAGATGTGTACGATAAAGCATCTAGTCGTTTGCCCTTTAATTTGAATAAAGGGTGCCCGAGTAAGTGAACGAGATAGATCAATCATCAAAGCTACCACTCTAATTTTCCCTTCTTCATTCTATCTCGTCACGGATGACTTGAATGTTAAAGGAGTTTTGTTAAGATCTCCCCCTTCCCTTCTAACTCTCCTTGTTATTGGTAATTAACCAGACCAAAATGATGACTTTGCCCTAGCAATCGTCGATCTGATAAGATCAACCGATTCGAGTGACAGTCGATGCAATAAAAAAGCACTCGGTGACTACTTGACTCGTCAGTGGAGATCTATTCAGACTTGCTTTAAAATCCTACTTAGTCGGTCTGTTTAGGGTGCATTTGATTGGGATTTTTTATTGATAACTTTGTTAGGTTATCAACAAAATTTTTGTTTGATTTGGGTTATAAATAATTACCTGGTAATTGATCATTATCAAGTTATGAATAAAAACCTTTTTAGAGGGAATCGAAAAATCTCAGAGAACTAAGATTTTTGTTGATTCTCGGGGTTAAGGAAACTTTTTTCCAATATTACCCCAAGCAATATATTAAATGTCAATTTGTCAAAACTCAATCGATTTGTCATCCGTCGTCGGTCACCACTCGTCTTTGGTCGCCGTCGCCGCCCGTCGGCCGCCGGCCATGCGCCGCCGTCGCCGTGCCGCCGTCATCCGTCATCGCCGCCGCCATTGCCGCTCGCCGCCGTCGCCCGGCGCCATGCGTCGCCGCATCGCATCGCGCGCCGTCGTCGCTCTTGCCACTGCTGTCGCCGCCGCCGCCGTGTCGTCGCTCATCGCCGATCGCCGGCTAACGTCGTTGCCGTCGCCTGCCGCCGTTGTCGGCCGCGCCGCCTGCCGATCGTGCCGCTTCGGGTCGGCCACCGCCGTAGTAAAATGTTAAACTAAATTATATATTAAAACCTTCAACCAAACAAGGTTTTTATCTAAGGTTATACTTTATTCCAAGGTTATGTTTTATTCTCTGATAATCACATAACTAAGGTTATGTATAATTACTTGAACCAAACGCACCCTTAAAGTTTTAGAAGACTCAATCTATTGATCAGATAACATCACAATCTTTGCAGATATATCTGACAAAATATTATGCACCTCCGATCACTAAATTTATATATATATATATATTGAGTACCTGCATTTGCGTGTCCCGTATGCGATGAAGAGAAATGTACAATAATTGCGCGTTCGACGTCGTTTGAATTCGCTGGTGGAAGACCGGATTCTGACCACAATCGCGATTGTATAATAATGCGCGACTGCTCGTGCGACGACGATTCACCGATTGTAGCCGTCGACTCGTGCGACACATGTGTGACAACTTTTTAATCGTCCATTTATCGCGATTGTATAATAATGGGAAATGCAAAGTATTTCCTCTACCGTTACTTTCTTTCCGATGAGTAGTATAGCCCAATCTCTGACCCATCGTGGTTACTATCGTCGTCCAACCAACTAGTCGACTGGACCGCGATAAGATTTTAATCGAATTGTGGTCGGAATGGATCGAATTATGGTCGTCAATATTGCGACCGCAATTGTGATCGATTCGGACCGCAATTTGATCGACATCGAATTCCAATCGGACTGCGATTAGATTTTGATCGAATCGCGATCGGAATTCGACCAAATCGATTAGAATATGGTCATTCGCCGATAATTCTGAGTTGTCAGTGCTCAGGTGAAAGGAGTCACGGGCGATACTACTGTACATTTCCCATTCACACACTGGATGGAATCTAACAAATTAAGTCAACTAGGCATTGACGTCGTATCAAAATAACTAAACTTGGCATCTAATTCTAGCATAATTGGAAACGGGAAAAAAAAACACAGATATACTTTAATGATGTTTTTTCTCAAACAGATGGTGAATAATAAAGATATTAATGAATATTCATGGATAAATTATTTAGTATATATATAGTTTGTTACATTGCATGATGAATGCTATGCGACTCTAGCGAAATAATGAAGAATGCACAGTAACTCCGTCACCTGAGCAAGTAAAGTAAATGAGAAATACACAGTGTTTTCATCAGAGATGACTGCTCGGCATCACCGTTGAGCGACCAAATTCTGATCGGAATGCACCGAATTGTGATCACTAATGCCGCGAACGCTAGCGGTAGCAATTGTGGCCGATTCCGACTGCAATCATGCCCGAATTTGGCCGTGATCTGACTGGAATCCACCCGTGAACCGACTAGAATCCAGTTGTGATCCGGTCGGATATCGATGTCGACCGACATCGAAGTTTGATCGGTTCGTGATCGGAATTGGCTGCTAGCGACCGTGACACTAGCAGTTGGAATCTGACCGCAGTTCGGTTGGTCGGACGGCGACGACGACCTCGATGGGTTCAAGGGTTGACTATAGTGTTTATTGGAGGAGAACGTTGTGGACAGGAGTATTGTGCATTTCGTATTCACTGTGCAATCTCGTGAATCAGATAGAGATCAGACGACTTATAGTGCGTCGTGCACGAATTATCATATATATAGTCCGATCAAAATCTGTTCATGATCTGGTCGGACTTCGATGCCAATCGGATTGCAGTTGGATTGCGACTATAATCGACTGCTAGAGTTGTGGCCACAATTCGGCCTGGTCTAATAGGCACCCGAATTCGGTCGAATCGCGATCGAATTTTAGTCGGATTGTGGTCGAAATCAGTCGCGATTATGGTCGCCGGCGGCCACAATTTGATAGATTTCAATAGAAATTCTATCGTAATTCGATCGAAATCCAATCGCGGTTCGATCGTGACTCGTGCGAATGTTGTGCGATTCGTGCTTGATAACGGAGAATGCACAGTAACTTCGTCGCCCGGGCAAGCACAATAAATGAAAAATGTACAATGTTTCCCATCGGAGCCGCCCGCTCGACATCACAATCGAGCGGTCGAATTTTAGCCGTGGTTCGATGGCATCGAGTTCGGTCGGACCGCGATCGAATTCTGATTGAATTTCGGTTGGATTTCAACAAGAATTCGCTAGCTAGTGGTGGCCACAATCACGGCGAATTCCGACCGCAATCCAACCATGATTCGGCTAGACTTCGATGCCAGCCGGATCGTGGTCAGGTTTCAGTCAAATTGCAATCGGAATCTAGCCGTATTGCAGTCGCCAACGGCTACAGCTCTGGCGATTGATTCTGACTGCAAACCAGTCAAAATCTAATTGACACTGAAGTCCGACCCGATTGTGATCGGATTGCAAAATGAATCAACTGCGATTGTTGCGGTGGCTGTCGCAATTCGATCGGATTCAGATCGAAATCTGACCGCAATTCGATCGGTCGAACGGTGTGACGATGGTGGCGACTCAGAAGTGTTCAGTGGTTTTCTATAGTACTCATCAGAGGAGAACATCGTGGGCGAAAGTATTGTGCATTTTCTATTTACTATGCAATCTCATGAATCAGATAGAGATCGGACAGCTCAAGGCGCGTCACACACCTGCGCATACAGATTGTCGTCCAACGTATCAGCTCTCTCTCCATATATAAATGTTATTATATATAATTCATCTATGAACATTCGTAAGTATCTTTATTATCCACTGTTTGATTGTTTATGCACTATAATTTAAGTTTTGAATTTTAAGAGATCAGATGGCAGATATATATAAATATTTATGAATATATATTCCAATTTTAACTAATTCTAAAATGGATGACTTTTCCTTACTTCATTGACCAGATAAATCCAAAGCTAAACCTGTATATATTATGTGATACAAAAAAAAATTGAAATCTGCTAATTTAGCGATCCTTATCCGTCTATCTCCGTACCACGATAAAAGAAATAAATTAGGATAGACTTTAACTAATAACTATCACATAAAAAGTCGTACCTATATACATTATCGAACGTATGCAGTTTGTCCCTACTTCACATCTGTGTAAATTTTTATTAAATAAAATAAGGTCCGTGTCGATCTGTACCTGGACTTGGTTCTTACATTGTCGATGACGGAACCTACTGAAATCTTTGAACATGGAAGAATAAAATAAAGGGCTGATTGCTGTACAGGGTTTTATTGCACATGTGAATCTTGATATTTAATGTGAAGAATATTTTTTTAATGAGATGGATACCACATAGAAAAATAAGAGACTTATACGAGGCCATCGGCTGTACCAACGAAAGATCTCGCGATTAATGTGACAATAAAATTATACCAATGAATAAAAATAAATCCTCGAAGATTATATATCTTTCAGAATATCTATCTTTTTACCATATTAATTCTGAATTGAATAATAAATTTTTCATAATTTATCTTCTTTGTATTGACTGTAAAATCAATTGATAAAATATTGAGAACGAACGAATTATCTTTTATACTAATATAGTTATTAGTTAACGACTCGTGCCCTTAGATTTGTTGGCCACTGAAATTTATATTTCATTCAAACTATTTTTTTTTTCTTTTTCTTTTTTTTGGTCACATTGTGAATTTGGAAGATTGCGAAGGATTCAAGGATAGGATGATGGCAGGGCAGACCATTGATGTAGGTAGCAATGCCTCATCGGATCCAACTCGTCTCTCATTTCAACTCCATTTTCTTCTTCAGTCCACAGCCCAACTTGGCTCTGCAGGGTGGTCCTTTAATTTTACAATCTGGAAGAAAAACCGCATAGAATCAATTCCCTGTCCTTGTATCGAATTATGGTGCATCCAACATTGGTCTTCCTAGGAACAATGTATATGTATTGTGATGGGCAAAATTAAAATACATGATCTTATCAGCTCAAGTTTTTTCTTTTTTGTAGTATTTTAAATACTGTTTCTGCTTACAACTACAATATTTGGGGGGAAAAAAAAGTATCAAAGAAGGCACATAACTGTAGTTTTGAAATTTAGCAGTTGGATGGTTGCTCACAAAACGTAATGTTTTCAATAGATTTGAGGGATAAAAGAAATAAACTGCCTGCAATTATTTTTTGATGATAAGTTTTGAACTTGTCCACCTCAGTTTCTACCAGAGAACATGTTTATTAGTTTATGATAAATAAATAAATAATAATAATAATAATAATAATAATATATATATATATATATATATATATATACGATTTGCTTGCTAATTAAGATCTTATATAAGCTCTCCGATCCGGTGGTTTGCGTAAGAGAGTGTTGATGGAGTTGCCAAACAAACATTCCTTAAAAGAAATCATTAAAATAGTGACCATTCAAAAATTCGTAATTAAATTATATTAATAATGATAAAAATATAAATCGTCAAAAATCATAATATAGATAAATATTTTTCATAAAAATATAAATTATTAACAACGAAATAATTAATATATCGCTCCAAAAATTAAATGTTTTTATTAAAATATTTTTTAATATAGTTTAGCGACAAGTCTAATTATATCCGTCTAAAATATTTATTTATTAACGATGAAATATTAAATTTCGTCACCAATAAAAATATTAGTGATGAAATATTTAAACATAGTTGCTAAACAATAATTATTTTAGTGACGATTGTAATTAAACTCATCGCTAAAATCCGCCTAAAATCCTTCCTGACCCCTCTGCCTGATCAGATTATTTCATTACTCGCTGTTGCCGACCCCTTCTTGCCTCCAAAACCTTGGATCGATGCTTCGTCGCCTCCAAAGCTCCGACATTCCGCCGTCGCCTCCGAACTTTGACATTCCGTTGTCGCCTCCGAAGCTCCGACGTTCTGCCGCTGCCTTTGAAGCCTGTTAAAGTTGTGCTCCGCCACCTCCGAAGCCTCCTAAACCCGTTCTCCATCGGCTCTGATGCTCCGTTGCAGGCTCTGCTGCTGACGCATTCTCCGTTGCCTCCGAGGGTCCAACGCTCCACCGTTGCCTCCGACGCTCCGCCGTCCGGTTCCAATTCCGATTGACGACTCTTCTCGTTCTTTTGAATATTTTCTATACAAATACGATATAAATTCTTCAATTTTCAATATTTTTCATGATAATTTAGAGTTATTTTATTGCTTAGATGATAAATTTGAAGATTTTTGATATTTAGATGATGATGGTTATAGGATAATTTTAGGATTTTTTGATTCTTAGATTATAATTTGTGAGCTATATTGATCCTTAGATAATAATTTGCATGATAATTTGATAGTTAGATGTTGATGCTTAAATGATAAATTTATGGTTAAATTGATGCTTATATAATAATCTTATAGTTATTTTGATGTTTAAATTATATTTTTTTGATTATTTTTGATGCGTTTAATTAATTTAAGTTGCTAAATTAATTTTATTGAAATTAAGTTACGTAATTCTGAATGAACTAAAGTTTTTTTTGCAATTAATCATCTAGGTCAAACTCTACTAGATAATTGTTCCTGCTCTAATTTTACAATTAGTGTTTCTTTTTCTATTTAGTATCTAGTTATTCAGATTCAAAAATTCTCTGATTGAAATTAGTATCCACCTATATCATATTTATAGGTGGGAAATTTTGATGCTTAGATGAGAATAATATGACAATGTTTATATGACAATTAAAGTTCTTCGATTGCCCCATTAAATAATATGATAAATTTTATATGTTTGACCAGGTTTTATAAATATGAATAAAAGTTAGATAATGATCCAGAAGTGGATTAGTCAATAATATATAAATGAGTTAAATCAGTTTTTAAATATGACAGAGAATTATATGATCAATCTGAATTTATCCAAAATTAATTGTCCATGTTGACGGTGTGATAATTTATTTAAATATGATTTGGATTATGTTTAAAGACATCTTTATAGGTGGAGATTTGATAAATTATATAAAGTCTGAAACACATCATCCATTAATATACATATTGTTAATGAAGATGAATAAGATTGTGATATTGAAGAAGATGATTTTGAAGACATTTACTGATATACAAAATGTTGAAAGTTTCAACACCATTGAATCTTAATCAGATGATATTAATAAAAAAAAATGAATGCAAATAATATTAGACAAAGTTATACTTTAATGTTTGAAGAAACAAAAAAAGAATTGTATCACAATTGTACTAATTTTTCTATATTCAATTTTTTGGCCAAGCTAATACATGTGAAGATGTTAAATGGCTGGAGCAATAAATCTTTTGATATGTTACTTCAATTATTGCAAGAGCTATTTCCCAAATTGAATGTAATTCCAAACTCTTGTTATGAAGAAAAAAAATTATTAAAAGAGTTAGGATTGACATATGAGAAGATACATGCATGTAAGAATGATTGTATATTATTTTGGGATGAGTACGAGAATAAAAATATATGTCTAGTGTGTAAAAAGCATAGATACAAGTATGACGGGATGAATAAGAAAAAATAATGCTCAGAAAATTCTTCGATATTTTCCTCTGAAGCCGAGACTTAAACAATTGTTTATTTCGAAACATACAACAAAAGATATGAGATAACATAAAGAAAAACAGGTTAAAGTAGATGATGTATTAAGACACTCAGTAGATAGTGAATCATGAAAAGAATTTGACATTCCACATGGAATATTTACAGGCGATCCATGAAATATTCACTTAGGATTGACTATTTACGGTTTTTATCCATTTGGAAACATGACAAATGCTTATAGTATGTGACCTGTTATACTTGTGAATTATAATTTGCCACCATAAAAATGATGAAGTCATCATACTTGATTATGTCTCTTTTAATTCCTGGGCCTAAATCACCTAGCAAAAAGATAGATGTATACTTACGATTTTTGATCAACGAACTGAAGGAGCTATGGGATGATGGGGTGAAAACATATGATGCATCGACTGAATAGATATTTCAATTACATGTTGTTGTGATGTGAACCATTCATGACTTTCCAACATATGAAATAGTATCTGGATGGAGCACAAAGGGTTATAAAGTATGTCTAGTATATCTACATGAAACTAAATCTCAAGGATTAAAGAGTAAAATATGCTACACTTGCCACTGTTGATTCTTAAATGTTCAACACCCATGGTGTAGAAATAAAGATTTTAATGAAAATGTTGAAAAATGACCACCATGAAGATTTAATGGTTATAAGATTTTAGCATAGTTAGATGTGTTACCCCAAGTGACATTCAGTAAGCATCCTTCATTAAGTAAAAAATGACAACGATCTTTGGACGATACAAATTGGATAAAAAAGTCTATTTTTTTAGTTAGACTGTTGGTCAGATTTAAAGTTGACACACAATTTAGATGTGATACATACTGAAAAGAATATTCATGATACTTTGATTGACACATTATTAAATATAGATGGAAAGTCAAAAGATACTTTTAAAGCAAGATTAGACTTGCAGGACATGAGGATTAGGAGCGAATTGCATTTACAGAAAGTATAAGACAAATTCAAAAAACCATATGTAAGTTACACGTTGACATTGGAAGAGAGACGTGAATTTTATCAATTTTTAAAATCTATGAATTTCTAGATGGATATGCTGCTAATATATCTAGAAATGTGAATGCAATTGAAGTAAAGTTATATGGACTAAAATCATATGATTGTCATGTATTGTTGCAAAGAATATTTTCAGTAGTTGTACGTAAATTTTTCTCAAAAGACATATATGACATACTAATTGAGTTATGTGATTTTTTTTTTCAAAAAGATTACTGTAAGATCTTTATACATAGCAAATTTATGTAAAATGAAGGAGCAAATAGTCTTCATATTGTGTAAGATAGAACGAATATTTTTCTCGATATTTTTTGATATTATGATTCATTTGACAGTTTATTTACCTCGTGAAGTAATGTTAGCTGAACCTGTGTCGTCACGATGGATGTATCCCTTTGAACGATATTTGAGTAGACTAAAAAAATATGTTCGTAATAAAATAAGACCTGAAGGATCTATTACAAAAGGGTATATTCTAAATGAGGCATTGACTTCCAGTTCATTATATATGAGTCAAATTGAGACAAGCTTTTGTAGGCCATAACGAAATAAAGATGTTCAACTAGTAATATGCAATTTAAGTGTTTTCTCACCGTAAACAAGAGTCTTTGACAACCAATAAAGTTTGAAATTGTCATTGAATTTGTATAAGAAAGCACATTAGTATATTCTCAATAATTGTAAAGAAGTTAATCGATATCGAAAGTAAATTTTTACATTATATTATTATTTTATTTCTATTTCATTAGAAAATTGTAAATTAATTAAGTTTTTATGAAGTGGACATCTACAACTTTTGTTACAAAAAATTCTTTCAAATCAACTTATGCAATATCATGAGCGAAATTTTCCACTATGATTTAGGGATAGAATGATAAAGAATTTATCAAATTCAGAGATCACAAATGAGTTATACTATTTAGCAATGAGATCTAATGTTAAAGTTCAACTGTATGATGCTTGCATTGTAAATGATATTCGATATCATATGAGGTCATGTGATTCATGCGGAACTACTCATAATAGTAGGGTCAGTGTACCATCATCTGACAATGGCAACAATTTGAATTTTTTTTTGAGTGTTGAAGGATGTTGTTCAATTATTTTACTCTTTTAGGTATAAAGTGCAATTATTCTGGAGTGAATGATTCCAATGTATTTTTTTTTAAAAAAGGATCTTTAGTTGAAGAGTATGATCTCTTATGTATTGACACTTCTAAAATATGGTACATTGATGACCCAATCATTTTGACCAACCAAGCAAGTCAAGTATATTATTTAAATGATATAAAGCATGGAGGTCATTAGAAGGTAGTGCAAAAGGTTCACTATCGAGAAATATACGAAGTAACTAAAGTTGATGAAGTGTTTAAAGCATTTAAATTTGCTAATATTTTGAATATAGAACGTAACCAAGAGATTTCATCTAATGATTCAACTTCAATAGTTGATGAAGACTTAGAGATAACTCAACTTTGTAGATTAGATGTTGAGCATTAACATATAAATATGTCAAATGCAAAAGTGAAGCTGGATAAAGGTGCTCAAAGTACTCTTAATGATGAGGATGAAGATATTGAAATTAACAGTGCGGCAGATGATCAATTATTCTTTTCAGATGATGATAGTAATTAGATTTATTTATATGGTATTTATATTTTTCTTCATTTATATAAGATACTGTTTTATTACTTGTTGATCTATATATGATGTTTGTGTCACAGCTATGTCGCATAAGAGGATTGAGCACTACCAGTTGTGCACACACCCGATGGTGATAGTGCTCCTAATGGTTAGTTGTTTTGTATTTAAAATGTTTATTTCATTTATTATTTATTTGATTTGTTAATTATTAACACTTTTTCATTTACAATTTGACTAGCACGTAGGAAGACACGTGGCACACACTCCAATCGACTATGACGGTAACTCAATGAACGGGGTAAATTACCCATTACTTTTCGTAAGAGAGATGAACATCCAATTAGGTCAAATGCAGCTTCTATTATGATCAAGTTAGGTATGTCAATTAAGAAGTTTGCTTCCTTACAAGCAAAGAGTTAGAAGTATGTCCCCATGGATAATAAAAGGATGATATACGATCGATTATCAGTAAGTACAAGTAATTCAATATATTTATGACCACTCCTTTATTACTAATCACATGCAAACTTAATATTGCAGAATTTTCCAGGCTGCTTTCGATATCAATTTTGAGGAGGGTGCGTCATCGGTGAGAAAGGAGATTGACATATTAACGAGTGTGAGGTATAAAGACAATCGAAATAAAATGCATACTCATTATAAGAGTCTATTGCACCTTCCTCCTACTAGTGGCGACAACATATGCTGATCTATTTTTGTGAGATGCAAGACGACTGAGATTATATGTGTATTCTGTTTGAATCAGAGGTATTTTAGATAACTCAATCTATATCAAATATCTTTGTTATATAAAAATTTAATTATTTGTTCTATAACTAATGCTTTAATTTTGATTTTATAGCGATTGAGGGCTTTCACCTAGATTGATCCGTTGGGGTGCTCATCACAAGTACCCATATTACGAACAAGGTCAACTACGCGTGAATACCTCAAAAGCTATTAGGATTTCTTGAGGATTTCATAACTTATTCTAGAACACAATAATTTATATAACCTTGGCTCCTATAAGTAATAAATGGTAGTTCTCGAATGGATCCGCTGGGGTTCTCGTGATAGATGCCCATATTGTGAACAAGTTCCTTCTAAGAGCTAACACTGTGAAAGTAGAAACCAAGTTAGGTGAATGCATCAGATTGATCTCAGAAGCGGCATATGATAATTGTAAATAAGTTTCCTTCAAGAATACACATCAATATAATAAAGAACTGCCAAGATAATAGATATAGTAGTGAAACCAAAATCCTAGGATTATTCTTTGTTGTATCTTTCAATCTGTTTGATTGTCTTGTCTTTTATCGACTCATGCACTTCTAATTCTTCTAGATAATCTTCCATCCCTCGTATTCGGTACTTGACCAGTCCTTGTAGGATCGATATTTTATTACTCGATGACAACTGTGTGCTTGAGGTTACGACATATTAAGTTTTTGACTCTGTTGCTGGGGACTACTCTCAATATTGGATTTACTTGCGATTTAGTTAATCTAGATTTTTCTTATTTATTTATTTTCTTATTATTAATGTTTTCCTTTATTTTCTCTTGTACAAAGGAGCATGCTCGAATTCAAAGATTAAATAAATTTAATGGTGTGAATTCTATTAACCTTTATTGTAAAACTTGCGGTGAAGATGAATATGAATCTGACAATTGTCCAATCCTATTTACACCTTCATCTTTTGAATAAGTAGATATCACCTACAATCAAAATCAATGGTTATCACTGAACTCATATTTGTACCCTCATTACACTGATGTGATAAATCCTCAAAAATTTTCTATCAAGATCAAATTGAAAATGACTATTACGAGCCACCATCAAAATTCTATCATACACCAAAATCCAACCTAGATGTTATGCTAGATAATTTTATTGTAGACCAAACACGACAACAAGAAGAGTTTAGACAACAAATGCTGGAGTTCAATCAGCAACATCATACTACAACAAAAGCATTTGAAGAACTAGTAGATAATTTCAATGATTGTCCTACACATACTAGGTTGGATACTCAATTTTCACATATGAATGATGAGGATGTTGATGACACAATGACCAAAGGGGATAAATCAATTCAATCATCACAAGAAGAGGAACTTGAGGAATATAACATTGATATCTTGTTCGAAGAGTGCATTGCTTCAATTCAAAAACCTCCGAACCTCAAGGATCTAGAAGAGCTTTCCTTAGACATCAATAATAAAACCCCTTTACTTATTAGTGATGATGAGGTTTCATTTGATATAATTGAGACTAATCAATATTTTACTAAGGATGTTTGTGGTAGGTTTCATTATTTACAACATATTGATGAAAACCTCCGAACCTCGAGGATCTAGAAAAACCTACCTTAACCACCACTGAAGTTGTAGTAATAGATGATAACCCCTCTTTGGTGTTTGGTAAAAAAGAAATTTCATTTGATATAATAGAAATTGCTAATAAATCTTTTGTTGAGTATGTTTACAGTAGGTCACATTATTTATAACACATGGACAAATACAAATATCATGAATAGACTCCTGATGAAAATTTGAAGTTGAGCATATCCAATATCCAACCGAGGAAAGAAGTAAGCAAATATCTGGTTCCTCCAAGAGTAAGATTTAAAAGATATGGAAGAATGAGAAATACGAAAGCAGGGAAATATCTTATTCCAATATGAACAAAATTTAAAAGATACTCTCTCAATGAACTTATGGAGAGAGGAAAGAGATGCAACCTCCTCCGACCTCAAGCTCCTGATTAAAAGAATTTTACAAGGGTCATGCTTATGACCTTAAATAAGTACTTCTTGGGAGGCAACCCAAGTTTTCTTTTTAAGCATTTGCAATTTTCTTTCTAGTATTTTTGATTCCTTTCAATTTAATTTTTTGGTTAGAATGCAAGAATAAAAAAAATCGTGACATCATTTGAGCAAGCACACCTAGTCCATGTCAATCAGCACAGTCGTGTTCAAGTTTCAGAGATTATCACACCCCAATCGTGTCAATAAACACAGTCATGCCCTTTCTCTACTAGTCCTTCATCATCTACAAGTACCAACACTCTAGACGATACATATACTCGGATCCAGTCCTCTCTGGATTCCATCCACAGTAATATGAGAGAGCATCGGGCCAAGGCAGATAATTAATGTCATATATCATTGGCACATCCCACAAGGTCATTCTAGCCACCTCCACATCCTAAGTAGTTTAATTTTTCTTACCGTTATCTTTCTATACATTGAGGACAATGTATAATTAAGATTTTTTTTTTTTTTTTTGAGATACTTAGTTATCTTTATATATTTCTTTGCATCATTCATCTTGCATTCCATATGTTTTATGCCATCTACATTTCATATCGTGTTTCGTCATATCATATTTCATTATATTTCAATTTTTTTTTTGCATTTTAAGTTTATGCTCATAGCTTTATGATAGTTGATTTTCCATTTATGATGATATGAATTGAAATTAGTTAGATTGGTGAAGTTCTTTTTGACTTCCTTATTAAGAACCTTGTTTCACTTATAACACGACTACTAGGGGTAGAGGTATCTAAGAAAGGCTAAGTTCACTATGTTGGTGCAATAAACCCCGGGTCAATATTGACCAGACTCGAGTGGGACTTAAGTAAGGTTTTAATGTTTGAAAATGGGTTGACAATGGGTTTGATCATTGTTTAATAATATGGTTTGACTATATGTTGACCATATGACTAGTGGATGATTGGGATATCCAAAGTCATATGGGAGAAATTATTTGAGGGAGAATATTGGAGCAATCAATCTCGGAAGTTCAAGTTTGGATACTTGGCATGGAAAGTCCAAGTTTGGGTACTTGACATAGAAAGTCGAAGAATGGTCTTGGCAAGGGAAGTCTATGTTTAGATACTTGGCATAGAAAGTCCAAGAATGGTCTTGGCAATGGAAAGTCCAAGTATAGATGCTTGGCAATTGGAAAGTCCAAGTCTTGGTCATATAAGTCCAAGTGTGAAGTCTTCGCGGTGAAAGTCCAAGCATTAAATCTTGGCAATGGGAAAGTCCATGGAAGTAATTTTGGCAGCATAAAGTCCAGACTTATAGTTTTGACAACGTAAGTCCAAATGAATCTTGATAAGAAAGTTCAAGAGTGAAGTCTTGGCCACGTAAGTCCAATTGTGTAATCTTGGTGGTGAAAGTCCAAGCATTGAGGCTTGGCAATGGAAAAGTCTAAGGGTCAGATTTTTGGCAGTGTAAAGTCTAAGCATGGAGTCTTGGCGGCATAAGTCCAAATGAACCTTGTCAAAGGACCCAATTAGCATGATATAGCCGATGGAAGCACCTAAAGGCTAACACAGAGGGTTAAGGAGTCATGGAGGACTTGGATTGACCTTGAGGGTGTGAGTCTGATGGAGGTGGCTAAAGGCTTAGGTCTAGACTAAGGGTAAGTATCAAGTATGAAGGGATCATACTTGGGTTAAACCTCATTGTTGAGGTTTATCAGTTGACTAGGACTTTAGGTCAGTCGATTAGTCGAGTGTTCAACACTTGAGAGCCTAGTCAACTCGGAGCAGTCGACTGAGATTATGATAAGTCGATTGGGATTATGACCAGTCGAATGATCATGTAGTCGACTAAGGCTCGACTATTGACTAAGTGTTTACAGCGATTGCATGCACGATTGGTAGTCCATGACGATCGATTGCGATGATGAGCGATCGATTGGCGATGTTGACATGCACAAAATATCTCGTAGTCGACTAGGCAATCGACTACTGCTTGGCAGTTGACTATTGATAAGGTCAGTCGACTGCTAGGGTATCTGTTGGAGTAATTCAATGAGGATTAGCCTATTATAAGATAATGGATAAGCGAGCAGTCGACTAGAGTCTTTTGGCAGTTGACTGCTAGGCATGAAATCAGCCCGATGTAGGTTATAAAAGGAGCAACTTGGGGAGGATTTTGTAAGTGGTTTTTGGGTTAATTTTGAAGGGGAAGTGTTGTTGCATTCTGGACCTTCAAGAGCAATCCAAAGCAACAAAAGTGCAAGCAATTAAAAGCGCAATTTGTAAAGTATTTTCACTTGTATCTCTTATTTTCTTTGTATTTGTTGCATTTGGTTATTGTTTATTGTTGCAAACATATTGTAAGAGGTTTCTCCATCTCTGGATTATTTTCGAGAAGGAGAATTTTGATAGTGGTGGTGTGCATCACTAGAGCTCGCCCCATGGAATAGGAATCCTAGTTCTGAATCACGTTAAATCCCTTGTGTTTGTGTGCTTGTGTGTGTTTGTCTCTATTGTGCATTTTATTTCTATATTCCTCTACACACTAACTTATTATAGATAAGTACGTGATCCATTGAAACAACGAAAAATCGCTATTCACCCCCTCTAGTGTGATAGTCGATCCCCAACAAGTGGTATTAGAGTCCGATGGACTCAGAAGAACAAATTACCCTGATTATCAACAAGTGGTATCAAAGCGAGTTCGCTCTTCAAGGATTAACAACCGAGGGAACAAAGAACTAGAGGTTGAAGAGAAGAATGGAGTTTCCTAACAATGGATTAGGCTATGACATAACGATTCCACCTATCTTCAATGGAGAAGACTTCACTTACTGGAAAGGTAGGATGACATATTTTTTAAAGAACGGGTTTGACAATTGGCTTTGCATTGTGCATGGATTTGATCCCTTCGATGACAAGAAAGGAAAAATCCTCAAGAAGAAGAAATGGATCGAGGAGCAAAATCAGGAATACAAAATTAATAAAAAGGTAATGTTAATGTTAGCTAAATCAATTCTTAAGGATTTATTGTATAGTCTAGGAGAATTCTATGATGCAAAAGAGTTGTGGAGCAAATTGATCGAGTTCTACGAAAAACCCTCACCAACTCAAGTAGAGGAGTCCAAGGAGGAGTGTTTATCCTCTCAAGCTCAAGAATAAAGCACATTATCATCCCAAGAGTTTGAGGATTCGGAAGTTGAGAGATGCTCAACATCCGAGTCAGTAGAGGAGTTTGAAGAAGTTCCCACCTCTAGAATTGAGAGGGAGGAGAGACAATCTTCCAAGCCAGTGCAACAAGAAGAGTCGTCTACATCCAGGAGGAGTGAAGAATCCAATCAAGCTCACCCTATAGGTAACTTAAGCATGGTCAATAAAAATAAAAATCACATAACATGTTTTGAGTGTAGGGAAATAGAACACTACAAGAGCAAGTGTCCTAGATTGATCAAGAAGAAAGCTCAAGTGTCATCTAAGGCCAAGGAGAAGGTGAAGGAGGTCGGTGCCTCGATCTGCAAAAGCAAGGAGCATACTGTATGCTTCAAATGCCAACAACGGGTCACTGTAGAAGTGAATGTCCAAGAAGAAGTCACTCCAAAAAGAACAAAGTAGGGAGCTCAAATGTAGGGGGAGCTAAAACAAAGCCTAAGGTAACCTTTAATAATAAAATTTCAATTATTCATGATAAAAAGCATACTAGTAGTAAGCCCAAGGATCATTTTAGAAATAAATATTTTTGTTTAGGTGCAATATCTTATAATATTAGGCCTAAAAATAATTCTAGGTCAATCACACTTAAGGAAAGAAAGGTAGAGAACCTAAACATAAATCCCCAAAAAAGGCACGTGCTTAGGAAAAGGAATGCCCAAAGAATAAATGAAAATTCAACATTTAAGGCATCGGTGGTAGAGAAGCTTGAGAAAATAGAAAATACTCTTAAAAAGATGGAAAACATGATTATGGGATCTAATGGTCAAAACTTAGGTATTAGGTGGCAACAACTAACCAAGGACATGAAAGATTTGAGTCACAAAGATAAGTCCAAGGTAGATAAGTCTACCTACCATAATGTTTCATTCAATTATGGAACTACTCCTAGGTCTAGGAAAGTCAAGGTTACTAGGGGAGTCATCCCTATGACTAATCTTGACAAGTGTCTAGTGGCTAAGGTTTCAAAGAAACTTAGAAAAGTCACTAGCAAGATTACAAGGGGAGTTACCCCTAGAGTTAATCTTGAGAAGATCCAAATGATCAAGACTTCAAAGCCTAGGAGGGTCATTAGGAGAGTATCTAGGGAAGTTATCTCTAATGAGTACTTACAAAAACCAAGGAGCTCCAATAGGTATTGGGTTCCTAGGAGCGTGATTTCCTTACGTTAAGATGGATTTAGGATGTGCCAACTTTGAATGGATAGTAGTTAACCTAACCATGATAAAGGTGGCACTTTAAGACATTTTCGAAGTATTGTAATACTTTAAAAATGAAATTAAAAAAACATCCCAAAATATTTTAGGATGTGCCAATAAAATTTGAGAAGTTTAAAAAGTCAATCAAAATTGATACAAGTTAGATTAGAGTCAAAAGTGTGTTAGTTTGAATTTTTGACACACTTGAGGGAAAATTGGTATTAAGACAAAAATAATATAATTTTAGAAAATGTCAATTTGATTAAAAACTTAGTTATTCTATACCTTTGTATTTTATATATTTGTCATGCTTTATTTGTCTTATCATGTCATGACATCATACTTTATATAATTATTTAAATGTCATGATCATCCTTAGGGTAATATGTTATGTTTGTATTTAGATTTATCTTTATGTCATGCATCATGATTATTGACAAATATTTTAAATTATGCATATTTTTATGTCATGATAATCATCTCATGCATTTAGGATAATTAAAATGAAATTAAGGACAATGATATGATTTGAAGTCTCATGATAAGGAAATCAAATAGAGTTGTCTAAATAAAATACATGAACCCTTAGATAAGGAAGAATAAAAATCCATATCTCATAAAAATCATAAGGAAGATATGTGTGTGTATTGATGCACTTAGACATATGTGAGATGTTAAAAAAATGAGTTAAGTTCAAAGTGCATAGATGTTGCATCATAATGAACTTAGAACTCATTAAATCATATGAGGAATCATGAGGAAAGTTAATGTACAAGTCATGTACATCTAGCCCATAGACCATGGTTTAATACAAGATTTTAAAAATATTTTAAAATCATTTTAAAATATCTTAGCGAAGTTTATCTTTTGATAACAATCACCATTGAGAATGTTGATACAAGTTAAGCCAAAAATATTGAAGTATTCAATACTTTTGAAACTTGTATTAATCTCTTAATTTAATGGATATTTTAATTTAATATTATTTTTCACCTATTGTATTTCATGTAAGTAATGTACGTATGAATTTTCTGTTAGTATTAGCCCTAAGTGTCAATTATAAGATGATTGGTAAGAAGACTTTTGTATCATATTTCATAATAAAGGCAGAGTTTATGGTTATTGTATTTACTTCATTGATGTGTCATTTGAATAAATATAATAATATCTTAAGGTAGTTGGTTCTAGTCTATGGTATATCAAGTTGGTAACTTGATAGTGGGATACTGTAGATATATATAGAACACTACTCGTAATTGTTCATAGTCAAGTATTAATATATAAGGATAATATTAATATGTTGAGACTAGCATGTAGGTCAACTGATGACTTAATCTCACAAATCATGGATATAGGATATCAAGTTGACACAGAGATATATATTAGAGAATATGTACTGAACTGATCCGCCATGAAAATATTTCATAGATTGTTATATGAGTGTCATAAATATTCTCATAGTGGCTATTGGTATGAATAGTCCTTAGACTTGAAATCACTACGGTTTCCTATATAAGGAGTTGTATACTTTGGTATCTACAAACGTCATCTGTAACAAGGTGGACTATAAAGTCGATAACTAGATATGCAATGATTTATGTAGAGGGATGTGAGTGATGTGGATGAGATCTATCCCTTTCATATGACATAAGTGATATCTATGGGCCCCTTGATAAAATATGACTATTAAAATGCATGGTTATGCTCAAATAAGTCAATATGAGATATTGAGCTCATTTGATTGGGGTAGCTACTTGGAGATCAAGAAACACAAAGATTGATAAGAGGATGACACGGTCTATGCCTCATTGATCAATCTAGATATCAAGGATAGAAGAATTAAGTCATACAAGATAATAGTCACAGACAAGTTATGTCAGATCCGACATTCTCGTCACTTGGGTAGCAATGATGTATTGCTAGATGTCACTCATTGTTTATGTTTCTAAAAGAAATTTTAGAGACATTGCCAATGTTACGAGAACCTATTGGGTCACATACAAAGAACATGTTATTTTGGAGATGAGTTCATTTTAGTTTGACTAAATGAACCATTAGGCTATTGAATTGGAATCATTTAGTTAGACTCATTGAAAGAGATGGATTTGAGTTAGACTCAAATAAATTGGCCGAATTTGAGTTAGACTCAAATTGGTTTAATTTGAGTTGGACTCAAATTAATTTGAAGAAGATGAATAATATGGATTTATCATGAATTCATCATGCATGATTAATGTGAATTAATCATGCATTGAAGAGGAAAAATTAAAGGTTGTAAGAAACCTCTTATCATGCATGATTAATGTGAATTAATCATGCATTGAAGTGGGAAAACTAAAGATTGGAAGAAACATCTTTAAAAGGTTTTCTTCTCATCTTCTTGTGTGAGAGACTTCTTCTTCTCATCTTCTTGGCTGAACATCTCTATTCCTCCCTCTTTTGGCCAAAAGTCTTTTAGGTGATTACTAGCACAATCAAAAACTTTGATTCTCTAAAAGAGTGTTCGTGTGGATACCATAGAGGCGTGACCATCCTGATCGCGCTCAGATCCATTACAAAAGGTTGATGCCGGGATTGTGAAGGGCTACCCATCAAGGGTAATCTCTCAACTAGATGTAGTTGCAAGAACGATCACGATACTATGTATACATATGGATCTCTAGAGCTGCGTTATGCGATTATTTTTCGCAAAAGATCCCTACATTTTTCAAGGTTTTCAAGATATGTATAATCACTTATGATTTTTCAAAATTCATTTCTGAAAGTTGTTTTATGCAAATTACAGAAACCAGTCAACTGCCACTTTGGGCAGTCGACTAATGGTGGTGCAGTCGACTGATTTCTATTTCAGTCAACTGTCATGTCTGATATTGGTTGAACAAAATTTGTTCAGCTAGTTATCAACAATGTTAGGCTACCCTAACGTCTCATAATCCTAGGATATGCTTTGGAAAGTATTGGAAGGGTGAAATTATCATTGAAAATTATTAAGAGAGTTATTTAGGATGGAGTATCGAATTTTAAGGGAGGTTAAAGTTAAAGTTTTAACTTTTACCCTTATTTTCAATGGTTTAAGTTTCCTATAAACTTAGAAACTCTCCAAGGACATTGTTGGTGCAATAGTCGAGGGGGAGCAAGCCTTTAGGGGGAGTGTATCTATCAAGAGATGATGAATGCAATTTTAATTATAAAGGGGGAGAAATGAGGGTTGCGGTACCTTCATTATGGATTGTCTCTCATTTAGTAAAATGAGATTTATCACTTGAAAGAGTGAAGGTATCCAAGATGTTTTTGGACCAAAGGGACAATATAATGTAGGATCTCATGGGAAATGAAACATTGAAAAACTTGGTAGGCTTTTTAATGTGTGTCAAAGGGGGAGAAGTGAGGTTTAAGTTAGATAAACCTTCACTATACTTTAGCATTGGAAGAGTTATGTAAGATACCGGAAAAAAATAAGATAATAATAAAATAATGCTTGTTAATTAGGAAAATATCCTATGGAATTTTTTCAGGAATTTTTAAAAAAATTTCTGGACTTAAATGGAATTTCTAGACAGTTTATGGGGAAAGATTAAATAGGCTTTGATAAAGCCTGTTTAAACAACCATATGAGGAGTTAATGGGTTTAATTAACCTAAATGAGATATCAAAACCTAGGTTTCTTATTTTCCTATTTTCTTTCCCCGATCGACGCTTCTCCATCTCATCGCGATTTCCTTGTTTTTCTTCCCGATCGCAAACCTTCTCTTCCCATCCGCAATTTCTCGTCACCGATCCCTCATCCCTCTCCCTCCCAGTTTCTCACGCTGCAAGCCTTCCTTTCCTCTTCGATCGCTAGTGCCCCAAGCCATCCCGCCATGCCACCGTCGCCGCTTGCCCCTCCAGATCATGTGTCGTGTCGTGTCGGTGGTCTGCCCTCCTCGATTCTGATTTTGGAGTGTTTCCTCACTAGATCAAGATCTCGAGCATCCTCGTCCTGATTTCTAGAGTTGGATTGTCCGCAGCCCTCTGGTAGGGAGGAGCTCGACCTTGCCATTTGCCAGCCTTCTTCACTCACGATTGCAGCTGAGCTATGTCGCATTTCCCACGTTTTGATAATCGTTGCTAAGGAAGATCACCGTGAGTTCAGGTTGCCGCCTTAGCTTTTCTTTTATCCGATCGTGAAGAGCTATTATTGTGTTTTCTTACTTTCATTGGAAGCAATTCCTATTCTATTGTAGTGTTTGAAGCTGTGTTGGAGAAATCCAGATTTGGATAGGCTGTGGATGATTAAATTTGGCTAGGTGAAATTCATTATCTTTATGATACTTGTTGGATGGTTGATGTTGGTAAATAGGTTGATGTATGGAGGAATTAGAGGTGTTTTGTGGTTGTGTTGCTATGTCAGCATGGATGAATATCGATCTGGGCGATGCTCTGTTTGTGCTTGTGAGGGAGTTGTGAATCATTGTGAGGTAAACTTTTATTTGATATGTTATGAAGTAGGGTGTGTTACCGTTATAGTTGATGCTATAGTTCATTCATGGATTATACAATGAATTTAATTTGATTAAGATTGGGGGAATTGTTGGGTAATTAATGAATGATATGAGATTGTACCACTATGGGATTTGGTCGATCGATTAGGGATTAGGATTAGGTTAGATTCCTTTTCCTACAGATTGTTTATGTTAGTGTTGATTTGATGATTAATAGTCATGGAAGAGTTTGTTCTGTTTAGGGATATAGTATAGGGATTAATGTGCGGGCTCGATTCGTGTTGATAGAGCATTATCCATTGGAAATGGATTGGTGAGCTAATCAAGGGGTTAATGAATCGGTTTGATTCAATTATTGGATGATGGTATAACTTAGTTATGTTCCTTGTTCTTTCTTGCAGGACTTCGATTGTGATAGATTCTTGAACGTGGAGATTCTCAGATAAGTCTTTGTATCAGGTGAGTAATATTCTACCCTGGTCAGGTAGTTGATTATTCTTAGTGCATGAGTTCTATATGGTTGATATTGTACCTTAACTCCACTCATGTTATTCGGTGCTTAATACTTACGTCTTTGCACTTTGAGATGTACTGTTGTTGTTGTTATCTATCGTTCATCGTTGTTATAAATTACCAATGCTATGGTAGGTGGATCTTTATATGCTTAACCATGGGTATGTAGCTGAGTCTGGTTATTGATTTGACTCGTGTCATCAGAAACGATCATCCGGGGATGGATGATATCCTTAATGCAGAGTTGGTTGTTATATCATCTTACCTTTCGTTGTATAACTATTACGGATCATATGTCTGTACATGGTAGTGTGGGTTGTCGATAGTGTGTCGCTATGGACTTAAGGTCTTAGCATGGTTGATTGTTAGTTGTGTATGACTCTCTGTTGGATGAAGAGTGTGTTGTGTATGTGTGTATATGTTGGTTGTGCATTCATTTCATTTACATGCATGCTGACGACTTGGTCTCCCTTGTAGTTGAGAGGGTCGTCAGTCATCCTGCCTCCCAGGTTACTCGTGGAGGAGTAACTGATGTGAGGGTAGAGCATTTATTGTGCCGCACTCACCCCACTATTGACAGTGGTTGTTGGAGTAACGTGCAGTTGTCCTTAGTGCGTGACACTCGACCACTCATGAATAGTGGTAGTCGGAGTGGCCAACAACAGAGACCCCCATTTTGTAGCTAGCTCTTTAGCTTATCGCTACTTATTCATATTGCCCACTCGGGCACTCGGGAGCAGTAGTTGTTGTCGAGTTGGGACAGTTGTCATGTCGTGCCACCTAGGCCACACTGGGGTCGTGGTAGCGAGTGGGGTGCACAGGCATGACCATGCATTTGCATTGCCATGTGTGAGGGCATTTGTATACATATACATATATTTGTGTGTGTGTGTGTGTCTATATATATATATATATATATATATATATATATATATATATATGTGTGTGTGTGTGTGTGTGTGTGTGTGTGTGTGTGTGTGAGATATATATATATATATATATATATATATATATATATATATATATATATATATATATATATATATACTTATTGTATTGTTGCATTTGATTGCACATCATCTTGTATGTTATTTGCATGATCTATACTGTTGTGTGTGGGATGCCAGTGTATGGCCCGGACCGGACGGTTGTATGCATTTAACCAGTACCTTGATGTTGAGTAGGCTGGATCAGGTATGTTGTTGTATTTGTTGTAGTATGTTCGCAAGACCGTGTATTAAATATAGAGGTAGTTTTACTCTATCCTGTCGTATGGGCTATATTGTTGTATATCTGTTCAGGTTGTGTAGGTTGTGTCATTGCAGACCATTCAAGTATGTCAGTACCTTACATTACATTATGTACAGTTGATCACTTTGGTATATGTACTTATTAGTATCATACTAATAGTTTCATTGTTTTCTTTAAGACTGCAAACTTGTTGATCTCCCTCGGTATACCTATTCATTTCTATTTGTATACATACTGCTCTTCGTAATTTATATTTGTTGTTCATGCACTATCTTTTATAGTCATTTCTATTTGTATACCTACTCATCTCACCTCGAGAATTTGGGAATTTATTTCCTATTGGTTCCGCTGCTATTTTTGGATTATAGTTTATGTATGTGATTTGTTGTATTTGACTTTTATTATGCTTTTGGGTTGGATGTTGGATGTGATCTTATTTTGTTTAGTGTGTTAGAGTCGACCGGTGCACATTTTTGGGTCTATGTGGTTGTATTATGATGTAGTGTGATTTCAGTATGTTGTGTGATTGTGGCCGAAAGGCTTTGTATCAACAGGAAATTATATTATGTACAGGGGAGATGTTGTCCGATTTTCGAGCTCGGCATACTCTCAGAGTGTGACAAGTTAAGTTTGGGTTATTATTATCCTAACTTAAAGGTATTGTCAAATATTAAAAAGGGAAAGATTATTAGTGCAATAGGCCCCGGGTCAATATTGACCAGACTCGAGTGGGACTCGAGTAGGATTTTGATGTTTGACAATGGATTTGACCATTGTTTGACAATATGGTTTGCCCATATGTTAACCATATCACTAGTGGATGATTGGAATATCTAAAGTCATATGGGGGAGATTATTTGAGGGAGATTGTTGGAGCAATTAACTTTGGAAGTCCAAGTTTGGATACCTAGCATAAAAAGTCAAAGTTTGGATACTTGGCATGGAAAGTCCAAGAATGGTCTTAGTAAGGGAAGTCTAAGTTTGGATACTTAGCATGGAAAGTCAAAGAATGGTCTTGGCAATGGAAAGCCCAAGTATGAATGCTTGGCAATTAGAAAGTCCAAGAATATTCTTAGCCACGTATGTCCAAGTGTGAAGTCTTAGCGGTGAAAGTCCAAGCATTGAGGCTTGGCAATGGGAAAGTCGAAGGATGTTGTTTTGGCAGCATAAAGTCCAAGTATGTAGTCCTAGCAGCGTAAATCCAAATGAATCTTGGCAAAAAAGTCTAAGGGTGAAGTCTTGGTCACGTAAATTCAAGTGTATAGTCATGACGGTGAAAGTCCAAGCATTGAAGCTTGACAATGTAAAAGTCCAAGGGTGAGGTTTTTAGACAGTATAAAGTCCAAGCATGGAGTCTTGACGGTATAAGTCCAAATGAAACTTGAAAAAGGACCCGGTTAGCATAACATAGCTGATGGAAGCACTTGAAGGCTAACACGAAGGGTGAAGGAGTCGTGGAGGACTCAGATGGACTCTGAGAGTGTGAGGTTGATGGAAGTGGCTAGAAGGCTCAAGTCTAGGCTAAGGGTAAGTATCAAATATAAGGGGACCATACTTGGGTTAAACCTCATTGTTGAGGTTTATCAGTCGACTAGTCTAGTGTTCAACACTGGAGAGCCTAGTTAACTTGGAGCAATTGACTAAGGCTCGACTGCCGACTAAATGCTCTATCAATTGACTGGTGGCATGCACCAATCGACTGGTCCACGGTAGATGACTGCTAATGATGGATAGTTGACTAGTGGTAATGGACACGAGAATAGAATGTCTCATAGTCGACTGGGCAATTGACTACTAGCTTGGTAGACGACTGCTAGTAAGGACAGTCGACTGCTAGGATATCCATTAGAGTAATCCAATGTAGATTAGCTCGTTGTGAGATAACGGATAGGTGAACAGTTGACTGAGGTCTTTTGGCAGTCGACTGCTAGGCTCGAAATCAACTCAATGTAGATTATAAAAGGAGCAGCTTGGGGAGGATTTTGCAAGCAATTTTTTGGACGATTTTGAAGGGGAAGTATTGTTGCATTCCAGACCTTCAAGAACAATCTAAAGCAACAAAAGTGCAGACAATCAAAAACACAATTTGTAAATTATTTTCACTTGTATTTCTTATTTGCTTTGTATTTGTTGCATTTGGTTATTGTTTATTGTCGTAAATATATTATAAGAGATTTCTCCACCTCCAGATTGTTTCCGAGAAGGAGAAGTTTAATAGTGGTGGTGTGCATCACTAGAGCTCAACTAGAGCTTGCCCCATGGAGTAAGAATTATAGTTTCGAACTACGTTAAATCCTTGTGTTTATGTGCTTGTGTGTGTTTGTCTCTATTGTGCATTTTATTTCTATATTCCACTGTACACTAACTTATTGTTGACAAGCATGCGATCCATCAAAATAACGAAAAATTACTATTCACTCCTCTAGCGCGACAACCAATCCCCAACACACTATACTAGACTAGTACTCAAATTTCTATGGAGACTTTCACAACTTTTAGTTACCGGAGAAACATTTATCTCAGGAATTTGAAAAAAAAAATGAGTAAAAAAAAGTGTGTAGAGAAAAAAAAAGTCTAAAAAAAGGAAAAAAAAAGAGAAAAAGTGAGTAGAAAAAAATAAAAAATAAAGAGAAAATAAAAAGGAAAGATTAAATATTATTAGAGTATCCCTTTAAGACTAAGTAGTTACTAGGAAAATATCTATTAGGGTGCCCCTTTGAGACTAACTTGTTACTTGGGAAATACTCAATGTTTATTTCTTACTTTTCTTCTTCTTAGCTTGAGTGCTTCTTTGAGACTAAGTGTGATAGTGAGGGGATAATCCAAGCGTATTGGCATCTAAGTGTCTTTATGTCAGAGATACGAGGAACACGGTAGAAGGGATATAAGTCTGGATTGGTGTCCAAAGCCTTCGAATCATTTCACATGCACCACACGGGGGTCTTACATGCTTAGCCACTGGGAAAGGATTCATAAGACTATGATCAGGGATTAAAGCCTTAAGATGAGTTCCGAACAAATTTACCAAAGTAAACAAGCAAAATTTTAGTTTTTGATGCATATGATTCTCACTCATATTTTTTCCATTTTCTTTGTTTGAGGACAAGCAAAAATTTAAGTTTGGGAGTGTGATGAGTGTGAATCATACGCATATTTTAGGGCTTATTTATCATGTTTATATAGTATTTCATTCACATATCATGCATAAAACATATTTTTTACTTTCATATTGCACTTTTAGTTTAGATAATTACGGTTTTCATGTTTTTATTCTCGGGAGGGCATAATCAAGGCAAAAGAAAGCATAATCGAGTCATGAAGGAAAGCCACGTGGACACGCGATCAAACGGGGAACAAATGGAGTTATACTACTTGTTCCAAAGCCTGACATGCATTGGTCGTGCCATTTGGCACAACCATGTCAGACCCTTATCCAGAGTCAGTTACGAAGAAAACTTAGCACACCCTAGGTGTGCCAAATAGCATGGTCGCAGCGTGAAATATTACCCTGAATAAACTGCAACTAATCCGAGATTTCTTCTCCAAAATAACCACTTTTTCACCTCTAAAAGTCTATAAAAAGGACCCCAAGCCTCCTACAAAGAAGATAAAAGATATTATCATCGAGTAGAAGATCAAGAGATCATCAAATAGAGAGGAGCCGAAGCAATCCCTAGGGGGAGGCCAACAACCGAGGATCCAAGGGTCGGTGATAGCGATCCATCTAGGGAGCCACCGAGAACAAGACACTTAAGACATATAACACTGTGTTAACTCTTTCTTTTTCTATCATCTATATTTTGTAACTCCTTTATGGAGTAGTCTTGTATCTTAGGATTAGGAAGTAACTCTTTGTTTATTCGTCTTGGATTGTTATGACTCTTTTATTTATCGATTGTGAATTTTTTAAATTAGTTTTATGGTACGTATAGTTTATCTTGCGAGTTTGTTGATTACCTATTCGCATGTTTTTGGGTTTTCTAATCCTGATTTTGTAAAACTAATCATGAGGAGCTATAGCGATTGAGGACTTTCACCTAGATTGACCTGTTGGGGTGCTCATCATAAGTACCCATATTGCGAACAAGATCAACTATGTGTGAATACCTCGAAAGCAATTAGGACCTCTCGAGGATTTCATAACTTATTCTAGAATACAATAATTTATCTAACCTTGGCTCCTATAAGTAATAAATGGTAGTTCTCAAATGGATTCGTTGGGTTCTTGTGACAGGTTTCCATATTGCGAACAAGTTCCATCTAAGGGCTAACACTGTGAAAGTAGAAACCAAGTTAGGTGAATACATCAAGTCGATCTCAGAAGAAATATCCGATAACTTTAGATAAATTTCCTTCAAGAATACACATCGATATAATAGAGAACTGCCACGATAATAAACATAGTAGTGAAATGAAATCTTAGGATTAGTCTCTATCGTATCTTTGAATCTGTTCGATTGTCTTTTCTTTTATCGACTCATCCACTTCCGATTTTTCTAGATAATCTTCCATCTCTCATATTCAGTACTTGACCAATCCCTAAGGGATAGATATTGTATTACTTGATGATGATCGTGCACTTGCGGTTACGACACATCAAGGATTTTCATAATGCTCGATCAATTTGCTCCATAATTCTTTAGCGTTGTTGAATTCTCCTATGCTATATACTAAATCTTTAGGTACTGAAGTAACCAACATTATTGCTACCTTTTAATTTATCTTGGATTTTCGAATTTACTCCTCGGTCAACTTCTTCTTATTGAGGAATCTTTCCTTTTTGTCCATGGGAGCTTTGAAATCTTCCATCAAGACAATCCAACTCTCAAAATCACACATAAAAAAATATTCCATCATACTTTTCCAATAAGTAAAGTTTTGTCATCGAAGATAGGTGAAATATTGATGTTGTAGCCCAATCCATCATTTGGCAACTCCATCTTCCTCTAACGCTTGCTCTCACAACGGTTAGTCCTTGAAGAGCATCATCGCTCTGATACCACTTGTTTGGGACCTTTGGATGTGCTAGAGGGGGTGAATAGTGTCTCGCAGTTTCTTTGATTCGTTCGTTATCATGTTTGTCTACAATCGTTAGTAATATGTAGCATAAACAATATACAACACAAGAACAACACAATGTTTTACGTAGTTCGTAACCTATGTTTCTTACTCCACGACTGAGCTAGTAATCCACACTCACTATACTCTTTCTCCTTCTTGGTAACACACCAGAGGTGAAAAAACTCCTTACAAGAGCTTACAACAGTAAACAACAACACAAATAAGAAAATACAATATACGAATGAAATACGAAACAAAAACTACTTTACAAGTGCGTTTTTGCTTTGAGTTCTTGTTGGTTGCATTGGATGAGCTTGGAAGGTCTAGAAAGCATCAACTTATCCCTTTTAAGATCACCATGAACCGGCTATGAAATCCTCCTTCTTGAACTCCTTATAACATCTCACATCAAGTTGATTTTTCGCCTCCCAGTTGACTGACCTTACCCACCAATTGACTGGGTACAATGCCATTGTCTCACAACGGACTAATCCATGTCAAATTATTGTCTATTGACCTAGCAGTCGACTTCCAAACCTTCTGTGACATGTCCACTGAAACCAATGGTTTGCTCAACCCTAGCAGTCGACTGTCAAAGTCATAGTCCACAGTCGAGCCTCAGTTGACTACACGACTAGTCGACTGGGTCATAACCCTAGTCGATTGCCTTAGCCAAACTTAGCTCCCGAGTGTCGAGCACTCAACCAGTCAACTGGCCAATGTCATCAGTCAACTGGTGCACCTCAAATATGAGGTTTAATCTAAGTATGATCCCCTCATACTTGATACTCACCCTAGCTAGACCTAGACCTAAGCTTGCTAACTACCTCCATCAGCCTCACACTCTCAGGGTTCATCCGAGTCATCCATGACTCCTTCACCCTTTGTGTTAGCCTTCAGGTGCTTCCATCGGCTTTGTCATGTCATCGGGTTCTCTTAGCCTAAACCTCAATCTTCAAGCTACTTCCATTAACCTCAAGCCCTTGGTTCGAGTCCACGACTCCTCACCCTTAGTCCTAACCTTCAAGTGCTTCCATCGGCCTTGTCATACTAACAGGTCTCCTTTGTCAAGTCTCCAAACTTAGACTTTCGTTGCTAAGACAATACCCTTAGACTTACATGACTAAGACTACACCTTTGGACTTTTCTTTTGCCAAATATCCATATTTGGACTTTCACCGTCAATATTACACACTTGGACTTACACGACCAAGACTACACCCTTGAACTTTTTCTTTGCCAAGTATCCATACTTGGACTTTCCTAGCCAAGAATTCATTCTTGGACTTCTCCATTGCCAAGTATCCATACTTAGACTTTTCCTTGCTAAGTCTTCAAACTTGGACTTCTACTCAAGTCTCACTCGAGTTTGGTCAACCTTTAGGTCGATTGTGTTGGTGCAATCGGCCCAGGTCACGATTGACCAGGACTCGAGCTTGGCTCGAGAGATGTTTTGATGTTAGACAAAAACATATGACCATGTAATTATCATGGTAAAGTCCAAGTCATGGGTACTTGGAATGGAAAGTCCAAGTGGGACACTTGGCAATTTGGGAAAGTCCAAGTCTTGAGTACTTGGCACAAGGAAAAGTCCAAGCATGGGTCTTGGCATGGAAAGTCCAACATGGGTTGGCAAGGGAAAGTCCAAGCTTGAGTCTTGGCATTTGAGAAGTCCAAGCGGAGTCTTGGCGGCGTAAAGTCCAAGCGGAGTCTTGGTAGCATAAGTCCAATGATTGGCGACGTAAAGTCCAAGCGGAGTCTTGGCGGCATAAGTCCAATGTGCCTTAGCGGTGTAGACACCGTTAGCATGACATAGCCGAGGGAAACACCTGGAGGCTAGCGCGATGGATGAACAAGTCATGGATGACTTGGAGGGATCCGAGAGGCGTGAGGCTGATGGAGGTGGCTAGAAGGCTTAGGTCTAGGCTAAGGGTAGTCTAGCAAGTATGGGGGAACCATACTTGGTCTAAAACCTCATGTTTGAGGTGTGTCAGTCGACTTGTGCCATGTGGCAGTCGACTGACCTAAGTCAACTAGGATTTGACTGTGGGAAGTGGCCTAGCAGTCGACTGCCAGAGGTGGGCAGTCGACTGATCGTGTGATCAGTCGATTGGTGCTCGAGAAATCGGCCACAGAATGAAGTCGAGACTCGACTGGTCGAGTGAAGGCTCTATCAGTCGACTGATGGGTTTTATCAGTCGACTGATGATGTATCCGTTGGACTTATCCAACGTAGATCTAGTCGTTGTCTCACGACAACAGTGACATCAGTCGACTGATGGTCCTGACCAGTCAACTGATCGTCTTTTTCTAGCACAGGTTGAAGCTATAAAAGGAGCTCATGATGGAAGAAAAAGTAGTGTGATTTCTTGGACGTCTTGAGGCGATTTGCTATTGCAAATCAGGGTCTTCAATCACGATTCAAGCAATCAACAAGCAAGCGATCCAAAGGCATTTGTAAAGTAGTTTCTTTACGTGTATTGCTTTGTATTTCATTGTATTTGCTTGTATTGTCATTGTATTACTGTTGTATACATTGTACGAGGTTTCTCCACCTCCGGATTGTTTCGAGAAGGAGTTATTACATAGTGGTGTGCTTGTGGTATCGCTAGGGCTCGTTTGAGCCCGATCCGTGGAGTAGGAATCGTGCGATTCCGAACCACGTTACATACTCGTGTTCGTGTGTGATTGTCTATTTCGTTATTGTCATTATTATCTATATTCCGCTGCACTAACGAAATTTGTAGACGAACGCGAAATGAATTCCATCACGCGATGCTATTCACCCCCCCCCTCTAGCGGCCTCAAATCTCCTACAATTGGTATCAGAGCCCGAGGCTCTTCTACGGACTAACCTCCGGGAGCTAAGACAAAGAAGCTAGAGGGTGAAGATGGAAGAACAATTGGGATGGGATATCAACACCCCAATTCCCTATTCTTTCTATGGACGAGAAGACTTCAATTCTTGGAAGAGAATGATTGAAGATTTCTTGATGATGAAGGATTTTGAGGAGTGGTCCATATTGATGGAAGGATTTGAATATCCAAAAGGACCAAAGGGTGGCTTTCTCAAGAAGAAGAGATGGAGTGAGGAGCAACTCCAACAATTCGAGAAAAATAAGAAGGTAATCAAATTTATCTTTGATTTAATTCCTAATGATTTCTTGTGTAGCCTAGGTGATTGTATGGATGCCAAGGAGCTTTGAAGGGAATTGACCAAGCTCCATGAAGATCCATCACCGACTCAAGAAGAGGAGGCCGAAAATGAATCATCATCCTCACAAGCGAGTGAGGATTCGGAAGTTGAGAAGGAATCAATTTCCGGATCGGTGGAAGAAGAGGAGACCTCCACCTCAAGGATTGAGGGGGAGGAGACTAGAGCATCCTCAACACCGGAGCAACAAGAAGAACCATCTACATCCGGTAGAGAGAAAGAGCAAGCTCAAGAGAACCTCACCTCCACCCTAGGTAACTCAAATAATTTGGTTTTAAACAAAAATCATATTATATGCTTTGAGTGTAGGGAGCAAGGACACTATAAGAGTAAGTGTCCTAAACGGGTTAAGAAGACTCCACCCGTGCCAAAAGTCAAGGAGACCGATCCCACAACAACTAAAAGCAAGGAGCAAGTCATTTGCTTCAAGTGCCGACAACCGGGATACTACCGGAGTCAATGCAAGAAGGGGGAGAAAAAAGCTCAAGAAGGAGCTACACATGTAGGGGGAGCTTCCAAAGCTAACCCTAAGGTATATTTCAATAATGCACCTTCTTTAGTTTATAGTCAAAAGCATGCTAGGGGTTTTAATTCTCTTGCAATTCACTATGAAAAACATGCTAGAGATAAATATTTTTGCTTATGTGCTAAAAATATCCACTTAGATAATAAGAAGAAATTTGGGACTAATATCCCTAAAAACAATTTATCTAAGAACAAATCTAGGTCAAATAACTCAAGACCAATTCTACCTAGGGAGACAATTAGAAAGGTACAAGATCACCTAAGTCTTAATCCTAAATGGACTAGGCATATGCCTAGAAAAACCCATGCCCAAGAATTTAATCAAAAAACAATCGGGCAATTAGAGGTTGAAAATCAAGCCTTGAGGTCAAGGCTTGAAAAACTTGAAAAGACCCTTAAGGTTATGCAAAATCAAATTCAAGAGTCTAATGGTCGAAGTCAAGGGTCAAGATCTCAAAGTCAACATCTAGGACCCAAAAGATAAAAGTCAACCAAGGGCAAGAAAGGTTTGGGTCACAAACCTAAGCCTAAGGTGGTTTACCATAGTGTTCCATTTGATTATGGAACACAAACTAGGTCTAGGAATACCAAGGTCAATAGGGAAGTCATCCCTAGAGTTGACCAAGATTTGTGCCTAGTGGCTAAGGTTTTTAGGAAACCTAGGGTGGCCACTAAGAAGGTTACAAGGGGAGTTACTCCTAGAGTCAACTGAGGTAAGACCCAAATGACCAAGGCTAACAAACCTAGGAGGGTCATTAGGAAGATATCTAGGAAGGTTATCCCTAAGGAATACCTAATTAACCCAATGAGCTCAAATAGATTTTGGGTTCCTAGGAGCGTGATTGATTCACGTTAAGTGGGTTTAGGGTATGTCAACCTTGATTGGATGAGTAGTTAACTCAACCATGATAAAGATGGCATTTTAGGTCATTTTCAAGGTTATGGTTACCTTGGGAATGTGGTTTTCTTTAATCCTAAAAGATTTTAGGATGTGCCAATATTAATTATGAAGTTTGATAAATCAATCAAATTGGCACAACCTAGGGTTTAGAGTCTTAGTGTGTCATTTTGGGTTTTTGACACACTTGGGAGATAATTAGGTTTTATGGCAAAATATGATTAATCCCAACAAATGACAACTAATATTAAAATTTAGGTATTACTATACCTATATATTTTATATGTCATGCTTTGATTGTCATATGTCATGTCATGACATCATGCCTATTTTTATCATTTATATGTCATGATTATGTTTAAGAATTAGGATTGAATGTCATGAGTTTAAGTTTTATATCATATGTCATGACATCATGATCATTGACCATGTTTTTATTTTGCTATCATTATGCCATGATCATTTCATGCATTAACTTGATTGAAAATTGATTTAAGGACTATGACATGACTTGGAGTCCCATTTATAAGGGAATCAATTAGAGTTGCCTTAGAGAATGCATAAAACTCTAGATTAGGATGAACAAAACCCACATCTCATATTAAATTGACATGTATGTGTATTTTATATACCCTAGATACATGTGAGATACTAGGATATGAGTTAAGTTCAAAGTGCATAGTTTTTACATCTAGATGAACTAAAACTCATCTTATTTCAATAATGGATCATTGGGAGAGCATGTGTACAAGTCATGTACATAGAGCCTAAGGAATATGATCAAAAATAAGATTTTCAAAAATATTTTAAAATCAATTTAGAAAATCTTGGTGAAGTCTATCTTTTGATAGCAATCACCATTGATGAGATTGATACAAAGTGAGCTAAAATATTAAAAATTTTCTTCACTTTTGAACTTTGTATCAATTTCGATATTTTATGGGTAAAATATTTTTCTATTATTTTTCACCTTTGTATTGACTATAAGTAATATACGTATCAAATTTCGTGATTTTTCGATATACGTAGAATTACTTATGATTTTCTGAAATTCGATTACGATAATCGAAATTGAAATTTGATTATCGATCGCCACCAGCGATCGATGTGAGTGATCGATCGTAGCCGTCGAGTCATCGTCAATGCTGATTTCAGAAAAACTAGGTTTGTTTAGCTCGTGTTCAGCTGCGGTTAAGGGTTCTAACCAATCCTAACCCTAGGATATGCTTTGGGAAGCATTAGAAAGGGTGAAAATCCATTGGATATGGATTAAGAGAGTGGTTTAGGGTTTGTATCAAATCTAAGGTGTGGAAAGTTCATGTTTGAACTTTGAATCTTATTTTTGATGATTTAGAGTTCCTATTGGCTTAGGGACTTCCCAAGGACATTGTTGGTGCAATGGTCAAGGGAGAGCAAGCTTTTAGGGGGAGGAATTCATCATGGGATGATGAATGATATTTTTTCTCATGGGAAGGAAAAATGAGATTTTGTGTTACCCAATTTGGAAGTTGGGAGAGTGAATAGGATTGCCTCTCTTGAGTGATATGAGACTTATTACTAGGAAGATGGTAGACATCCTAGGTATTTTTGGACCAAGGGGGAGATTGTAAGATTTCATTGGGACATGAGACATTGACCTCCTTGGAGAAATAACCTTTTTGATGTTAGTCAAAAAGGGGGAGAATATTTGGGGGAGAATATTTTAGAGAAGGTTAAATTACCAATTTGGGATAATTGGTAAGGAGTTTTTGAGTTAGATGGTCTAACTCAAATGGTTTGTTTGGTTTTTGTCAAACATAAAAAAGGGGGAGATTGTTGGTGCAATCGGCCCAGGTCACGATTGACCAGGATTCGAGCTTGGCTCGAGAGATGTTTTGATGTTAGACAAAAACATATGACAATGTAATTGTCATGGTAAAGTCCAAGTCATGGGTACTTGGAATGGAAAGTCCAAGTGAGACACTTGGCAATTTGGGAAAGTCCAAGTCTTGAGTACTTGACACAAGAAAAAGTCCAAGCATGGGTCTTAGCATGGAAAGTCCAACATGGGTTGGCAAGAGAAAGTCCAAGCTTGAGTCTTGGCATTTGAGAAGTCCAAGCGGAGTTTTGGCGGCGTAAAGTCCAAGTGGAGTCTTGGCAGCATAAGTCCAATGATTGACTACGTAAAGTCCAAGCGGAGTCTTGGCGGCATAAGTCCAATGTGCCTTGGCGGTGTAGACACCGTTAGCATGACATAGCCGAGGGAAGCACCTGGAGGCTAGCGCGATGGATGAACAAGTCATGGATGACTTGGAGGGATCCGAGAGGCGTGAGGCTGATGGAGGTGGCTAGAAGGTTTAGGTCTAGGCTAAGGGTAGTCTAGCAAGTATGGGGGAACCATACTTGGGCTAAAACCTCATGTTTGAGGTATGTCAGTCGACTGGTGTCATGTGACAATCGACTGGCCTAAGTCAACTAGGGTTTGACTGTGGAAAGTGGCATAGCAGTCTACTGCCAGAGGTGGACAGTCGACTGCTGGCTCGAGCAATCGACTGATCATGTGATCAGTTGACTGGTGCTCGAGAAATCGACCACAGAATGGAGTCGAGACTCAACTGGTCGAGTGAAGGCTCTATCAATCGACTGATGGATTTTATCAGTCGACTGATAATGTATCCGTTGGACTTATCCAACGTGGATCTAGTCGTTGTCTTACGACAACAATGACATCAGTCGACTGATGGTCCCAACCAGTCGACTGATCGTCTTTTTCCAGCACAGATTGAAGCTATAAAAGGAGCTCGTGATGGAGGAAAAAGTAGTGCGATTTCTTGGACGTCTTGAGGCGATTTGTTGTTGCAAATCAGGGTCTTCAATCACGATTCAAACAATCAACAAGCAAGCGATCCAAAGGCATTTGTAAAGTAGTTTCTTTACGTGTATTGCTTTGTATTTCATTGTATTGTCATTGTATTACTGTTGTATACATTGTACGAGGTTTCTCCACCTCCGGATTGTTCCGAGAAGGAGTTATTACATAGTGGTGTGCTTGTGGCATCGCTAGGGCTCGTTTGAGCCCGATCCGTGGAGTAGGAACCGTGCGGTTCCGAACCACGTTACATACTCGTGTTCGTGTGTGATTGTCTATTTCGTTATTGTTATTATTATCGCTGCGCTAACGAAATTTGTAGACGAACGCGAAACGAATTTCATCACGCGACGCTATTCACCCCCCTCTAGCGGCCTCAAATCTCATACAGATTGCTCCAACAATCATCTCCTTACAATTTCCCCTATATGACCTTGAATATCTCAATCATCTACTAGTCATATGGTCAACATATGGTCAAACTATATTTTCAATCCAATTGACAAACTCGTTGTCAAACATCAAAATCCTACTCAAGTTCCACTCGAGTTTGGTCAATCATGACCTGAGACGATTGCGCTAATATAATCCATGTTGGATTTTGCTCGACCAATCAACTGCCCTTACCTAGCAGTCGACTGGCATGGTCGACTGTCATGAGCCAGTAATTGACTATAAATCCTTCTGTGTCCTGTCCACTAATGAACAATCGACTATAATCGACCGGGTGTCAAGCCACCCGATCGTCAGAGCCATTGTGTCAACAGTCGAGCCTCAGTTGACTACTCGACTAGTTGATTGGATCAAAACTCCAGTCGATTACTCGAGTCAACAAGGCCTCCCGAGTGTCATGCACTTGATCAGTCGATTGGTAAACCTTAAACATGAGGTTTAACCCTTATATGATCCCCTCATACTTGATACTTACCCTAGGTCTAGACCTAATCCTTCAAGCCACCTCCATCAGCCTCACGCTCTCAGGGTTCATCCAAGTCCTTAATGACTCTTTCACCCTTTGTGCTAGCGTTCAAGTGCCTTCAAGTGCTTCTATCGGTTTCGTCATGTCATTGGGTACTCTTAGCCAAAACCTAAATCTTCAAGTCACTTCTATCAGCTTCAAACCCTTGATTCGAGTATACGACTCCTCACCTTTGGCCCTAGCTTTCAAGTGCTTTTGTCAGCTTTGTCATTCTAGGGTCTCCTTTGCGACGAGCTCGTGCCTCCGGGACTTCTCCATTGCCAAGTCTCCAAACTTAGACTTTCGCCGCCAAGACTATACCCTTGGACATACCGGCCAAAACTACACCCTTAGATTTTTTTCTTTTGCCAAATATCCATATTGTGACTTTCCCTTGCCAAACCCTTGTACTTTTCCATTGCCAAGACTCTACCCTTGAATTTTTTCTTTCCAAGTATCTATACTTGAACTTCTTCATTGCCAAGAATCCATTCTCGGACTTCTCCTTGTTAAATCTCCAAACTTGAACTTCTACTCAAGTCTCACTCGAGCTTGGTCAACCTTTTACCCGAGGTTGCTTGCTCTAACAATCTCCTCATAACAATCTCTCTCATATGACCTTAGATATCTCAATCATCCACTAGTCATATGGTCAAAATCATATTGTCAAACACATTGTCAAACATCAAAACCCTACTCGAATCCCACTCGAGTTTGATAAATCATGACCTGGATTGATTGCACCAATAGAACACACTCATATATATATAAATGAATTTGTCAATGATTATTATAAATATTATAACATAAATATATTTTATTATTTAAGTTACTAAATTCTTCAATTATTTTTTTTAATTATGTGAATAAATATACTTCATGGAACACATTTAACAGAGGAATTAAATGATTCTTTATAAAAATATTGAAAAGTATATTTAGACTCCCAAAACTAAAGTAAAGATGATTCTTTTGATTTAATATTAGAATATTTAAATAAACTTATCTCGATACTTTCAGTGGATGATAAAAATTCGAAGAGTTATATTTGAAAATGTTCAACTTCACATTCCGTTAGATTTTTTTTTTAATGTGTCACTTTAATGATCCATACTCGCTGTCTAATTAGAATTTATAAGAGGATTTGCAATATTTATACTTTGCCAATATTTTTTCAAATGAAAGATGTTTAATTAATAAAAAATAAATGCTTTTAAAGAAAGAGTTTTTTTAACCATAGAAATTTTGGTAAATTGAATGTCTTTAGATCTAGGATCTACGTTTGAAATGGTTATTTTCTTTCCCTTTCAAAAACAAGATGAATTTTCTTCGGATAAAATCAGAGAATTGAAGTCAAAAGTAATTAAAATTTCACAATTTAGAAAGAAGAATAGATAAAATAATATGAAAATGATGAAATAAATATTCAATATGTAAAGTTTAGAAAATAATCGTCACTAAATCGTAACCATTGATAAAAAATATGATTAAATCATTTCCGCCGTTAAAAAAAGTTATATACTTGTCGTTGGAATTAGCGATTTCTACCATTAGAATCGTCGATTTCCATGGCAAAAAAAGAAGTGAATCTATGATTCAAACCATCAATTTACGATTGTTTTAGGCCTTGAATCATAATCGATTAGTTCAACGGATAATTGACCTATTCCATTATGGATCCAAGCGGAGTCCGATTTGAAGCCTCCAATTGAAGTTGTAGTTGCGTAGAGCATTGTTGGAGGCTACAAAGTTGATTGAAGCGATGAGCATAAAGGGGGAAAGGGTAAAGCAATGACAAAGACAACTCATGGCTAGAAATTATATATTCATCGATTAGTCTTTTATGTTATCATGGAGGGATTAAATATATTAGTAAATATAAAATTAAGCAAAATTTTAGAGATTACTTTCGATGAGAAAAGAAGTTCGATTGGATGTAATTCGTCTTGGATCTGGAGTGCAGCGAGATATTGTATCTTATGATACAAAAATGACTACTCAATCATCCTAACAAGTACATTAAACATTTGTTATTTGCAGGTGTACTCGTAAGTCGCATAACGTCCAACTCTATATGGAAACCCAATAGGTAATGTGATGGATCGCATGAGATGCGATCTAGTAACGAACATGAAATGCCCCCATGTGCAAGTGAGAGATGTCGGATAATGACGTAGGGATATGTTTAGTGGGACCATGGGGTAGTGGTTGATCCCATTATCCCATGTTCATGAATCTCATACTCTCTTCCTAATAAATACTTCTTGTGAAGAAGTATAGGTTGATGGTGGATGAAGAGTTTTGTGTACACGGTGTGGAGAAGTGGAGTTTTGTGTGCATGTGTTGTGCGTGTCGACAAGCAGTGCAAGAATTCTTATCTTTTATTGAGAATAACAAAAGATCGTTGTTATCACCGAATTTAAGGATTTCGACATTATTATACTATAATGACAGTTCATCGTTCTATGCGGTTGTCATCCCGACTGCGAGCGAGAGATTGAAGATTACAATTTGACAGTTTCAGACAGATCGACATCTGCAGATTTAAAGTATATTTTAATTTCCGTAAAGATTTTATATATGTCAAGATCATGTATACCTAACAAAAATAATGTTAAACATGCTAACCTTTATCATGTAAAACCATTACTTTGATGGAATTTTACTTGCAATGCTTAATACTCGAAAAATCAAAGTTATGCGTGGCGGAAATGCGGATAAGAGAAGGGTTGATTAGGAGGAGATCTAAAAAGTCTTTTTCCTGGATTGAATGACACGTGTCTGTCTTAATCCACGCGTCAAAGTTCGTTTGGGTACTGTGATTTATCTCTCTCATAATGATAGTGGAACAAATCGATGAAGATCACTAGATTGACGGATTTCCCTTTTACAGAAAATTATGTTATATATACATATTTGAAACAAGAATAAGATTTGTTGTTCATCACTTCAAATTCTAGATTTTGTCGATAAGGAAGGACCTGTTCAAAAGTTTGAAACTTCAACGCGCATATATGAGGGCCAAAAGGCCATTTAGGGTCAAAGAATGAGCACAAGTCAAAGAATTAATAATGCATTAGGATAAGATTTGAGTGAACAAAAGATCATCAAGATAAGTACAGATAAACACAAAATAAAAATAAATCTCAAGTATTGATAACAACAGGATGTGTCGTACTTAATTGATAGTGGTTAATATTAATAAGCTAGTGTTTAAAAGTATTTTATATATTTTTAATATACATTTTAAAGATATTCACACGTTGTACGCGTGTAGATTAATATATACATGATATCCTAAAAACTTACTGAATGAATTAGCTTCCAGTAAATTTCGCCACCATGACTGAATTATTTATTGACAAATATTAAAAGCCATTTCTTATTGATAATATTGATCACATACATACTGTACCACAGCAGATCGAGAAATGGATGAGAATTGTGTTGTCCGAATCCTTTCCAAGTCCCCCATCCGGCCATCCCCACGCCCCTGCGAGGAAGACGGCGGTCGCCTGATCCATCTCACTCCCTGGGATCTCCGGTTGCTCTCCGTCGACTACATTCAAAAGGGGTTACTCTTCCACCGGCCACCACCGCTGGACGCCGACACGACCCTCAGCATCTCCCGGCTCCGCGATTCCTTCGCCGCCGCCGTCGACCGATTTTTTCCCTTGGCTGGCCGCCTCTCCGTCGCCAAACTCGACACTTCCCCTCCTTCGCTTTCCGTCTCCCTCAAGTGCAACGATGAAGGAGCCGACTTCATCCACGCGTCCGCCCCAAGTGTGACCGTCTCCAGCATACTCCACTCGCTTTACGTGCCCCCTGTGGTTCTTTCCTTCTTCCCTCTTAATGGCGCTCTCAACTACGATGGTCATTGCCTACCACTGCTCGCCGTCCAAGTTACTGAGCTCGCCGACGGGATCTTCATCGCTTGCTCCCTCAACCATGCCGTGGCTGACGGCACCGTCTTCTGGAACTTCTTCAACTCCTGGTCGCAGATCTGCCGAAGCGGCGTTTGTCCCGAGGTCAGCAACTCCTTGGCCGTCGACCGCTGGTTCCTAGACTCATGCAAACCACCGATCCGTCTCCCGTTCGGCGGCGAAAGCGATTTTATCAGGAGGCCTGTCTACGCTGCCGTTGAGGAGTGCGTCTTCCACTTCTCAGCCCCCGCGGTGGCCAAGCTCAAGGCAACGGTGAACGCGGAGATGGGCACCGACGGCCAAATCTCCTCCCTTCAGTCTCTGCTCTCGCTCATCTGGGTGTCCGTGACTCGGGCACGTCGCCTCGATCCTAACATGGAGACACGGTACGCGATTGTCATTGGGTGCAGGACAAGGTTGACTCCCCCACTGCCAGATAGTTTCCTTGGCAACGCGTTCCAGGGAGCCTCGCCGCCGAATGTGACAGCAGGGGAACTGCTGCAGCGCGGGCTGGGCTGGGCGGCTTGGCAACTCCACCAAACGGTTGCTTCGTTCAAGGAATCCAGGGTGCGAAGTTTCCTAACGGACTGGGTGGCAACGCCGTCCTTCAATTACGTGGGCGACATCAAGCCGGGGGCCCTGGTGACGGGTAGTTCTCCGAGGTTCGATGTGTATGGGAATGACTTTGGGTGGGGGAGACCGATGGGCGTGAGAAGTGGAGCTGGAAACAAGGTGGATGGGAAGGTCACTGTGTATCCGGGGCCTGAAAAAGGGAGCATTGGGGTGGAGGTGTGCCTTTCCCCCCAGGCGCTTAGCGTACTGGTCAAGGACGAGGAGTTGATGAGCATGGTCACTTATCTTCCTGTTTAAAATTTGATCAAAAATTTGAAGGGGACTTCATCTTGCCGATGCTCCGATGCGGGATCGGAGCAGAGGAAGGTTTCCTCAAGTTAGTAAGAAAGGAAGGCTTGTGATCGATCTCACGAGACGTTCTTATTCCGTTCCACACAGCGTTAAATCTGGAACCTTGTTTTGTATTTCAGGTGAATCGGCTGCCTGTCAAAAGTCGATTTACTTGTAAAAAAAGATCCAAATTATCAATATAGTAGTTTCCTCATCTTGACCTTTTAAAATTTAAAAAGAAATAAATCACGAGAGGATTAAATTCATAGATGTGATTAGTAAGACAAGGAATGAACATGGATCCAGAATAAAATTTTAAATTGTACAACAGTATTTATTGATTTATCAACTTCCCACATCCCCCGGCAAAGTCAATTTACTCTCAAAAAAGATAACCTCTTTGACATAGACCTTTAATTTTCATGAAAAATTAATCTTTAATTTTAATCGTAAAGACAGTTATGATTCACTGTCGATTCATAGCTTTTACCATTCAAAATTATTATTTTTATTTTAAAATTTTAAATATATTAAAAAATTTACACTTATTTAACTGGACCTTAAAATTCTAATAACCTTTAATACTGAAATAATTTTTTAAATATAACTTTTTCTCTAATTTTGATAATTATCTTAATAATAATAATAATAATTCAAGTTACATTTATTTAATCATAAATTGTAACACTAGCGTCCATTAATCATTAGTTACATTTATATAATCATTTTTTTATTATACAAAGACTTTTCTAAATATTAATTTTATGTCAAAAATACTAACTTAATTCAGAGTTCATAATTTTTTTTTTGAAGATTCAAATGTTTCAATTTAATAATAAAATGTATAAAAGTAAATTAAAATAAATGACAATAACATTATTTTATTAATAATCATCGGTTAAATTTGTCCTTTGCACCTCACTAAATATTTTTTTTTCGAAATTAATTAACTCAAAAATAATTATTTTTTAATATCACTAATTCCTGTGAATTTTGATTGACATATAATATATTAAGTGTTTAATAATTAAATTAAATCATTAATTATTTTTATTTTATTTTTTCAATTATTTGTTGCGATAGTGCATTATTGCAGTGTGATAAATTTGCGTGTAAATTGCTTTGAAAATTGACGATTTGAATTGTCAACTTAGCAATTCTGAAATGCTAAACTATAATTGTTTCGTCTGTTTGACGGATGATGTGGATATGACTTGGCCCGTGAGACCCAAAACAATCATTAAATGGATGGAATAAGGTCACGGCAGGGACCCTGCATCGAGTTAAAAAGTAGCACAACTCGAGGGAGGTGGAGGTAAGCATAGTTGGGAGAGAAGACAATTCAAGAAGAGTATAAGACCAGAGTAGTCCAAGTAGGGAGTGAAGGCAATTCGAGAAGGGTCTAAGATCGGAGAAAGCTGAGTCGGGAGCGAAGGCAACTCAGGAAGAGTACTCTAAGATCGGAGTAGGTCGATTCGGGAGCGAAGGTGACTTGGAAAGGGTCTAAGACTTCCCGAGTCGAGAGCGATAGCGACTCGGGAAAGATCTAAAATCGAAGTAGGTCGAATCAGGAGCGAATGCGACTCAAGAAGGATCCAACAGCAGAGATAGGCTGAGTTGGGTGCAGAAGCACTCGGAAGGCGGAGACCATTCAGAATATTCCTTTCTTGTGCAGAGTATGAATGATTCCTCCAACGACCTATCCGCACGATAATCCTATCCACTCATGGTCCGCCATGTGCAAATTCCCAGCAGTGGTTGTCTCCTAACCTCTCAACAGGCAGGGTGGCCAAAGGATAACCACAACATGTGAAGAACCTCTCACAAGTGCTATATAAGGAAGATTAATGAAAATGTTCGAACTCTGGACTCTGTAAATTTTCAATCTATCTTCTTTTTCACCTTCATCTTCTCTGTTTAACTTAAACATCGAATGGTTGAAGGCAGGAACCTCGACGACGGTCTCTTGATGCGTGATGCGGTAACGGGGAAGGGTTTTCTGGCTTCCTTTCAACGCAGGAGAGTGTGTGGGAAGCTGGAGGGTTCTCTCTAACCGCAACAGTAATGATGTAATATGAAGAAGAGAAATGCATGTCACACAAGCAATGAACAAAGACACAAGATGTAACGTGGTTCAGAATGAGGATTCCTACTCCACGAGGGTGAGCTCTCCCACGAGATACGGTGCCAAAACACTTTCACTATAAACTTCCTCCTTCGCAGAAAGAACTTCCGGAGGTGGAGGAGAAAACCTCTTACAATTAGCTTAATACACAGGAAAGTATCAAAAAGATGGAGCTCACTACTCTCCTTGTCTCCTTCTCCGACGATGTGGTCGCTCTCCCCTTTCAGATGTGCCTTCGTCTATCACTTGTTGGAATCATGAGGATCCCCTTCCTCTTGCCCTGCTTCTCCCTTTTATTCTCCTTCCGTCGGCCAGCTGTTGGACCACAAACCTCCTTCACCGTACATGTGGCCACCTTACCTATCTGGAGAATCATTCTGTTACAGACACGAGGAGTGAAAGCTCCTCAGAATATTATGTGGGGGCCCTCTTCTATTGTATAACAACTTCTTATCTACATTTCAGAAAATATGATAGCCCATCCCTTTCAATCACTTTCCTTTGATAAAACTAACCTAAACCTACCACTCACATATAGCGCAGCTCTTAGGCTTTTCCCGGTAGCTCGAACCACCTCCTATTCTTCCCGTACCAAACCATCTCTAAGCCCGCTAGACCGAGCCGATTCTCATCCATCCCATATCGGAGTACTCTTCGCGGTCACCTGGCCATGCCAACTCCCTCAAACCGTCCTCCCATGCCAACTGCCCCAGACTGACGCACCCGAACCGTTCTTCCCAGACTCCTCCTGTCGAACCGGCTACTTGGCTCGGACAACATCCGACGCACGAGTATTCTTACCTTATTTACAGAAAGGAGGTAACCGCAGTATCAATGCATGTTAACATTGGCAGGGATACTGTTGTGAAAGTAAGAACCTCACCTCTCTCGAAGGCTCAATGAAAGGTACCCTAAATGCAATTGCATTAGTTAGCGCTGTCTATGGGAACACTTTAAATAAGACGTAGAGATGAGATTGCAGGAGGCTCCTACCACAGGTTTTGCCCCGGAGGAAGCTATGGTAACCCTTACTCATTGTCAATTTAAGGAGCTCCTCTGAATGACTATAGTGGAGATCCTGGTAGAGGAACATGAGAGGGATAGTCAGTCTCGCCCTAACTTAATTGCTTGAATATGGGATTCCCCCTGGGGGGGGGGATTGTATCCCTTCTGCTTCTCAAATTTCTACCAACTGGAAGGGAAAGGAGGTTTGTGGGAATCAACCTTTCCCAAGAGATCACCCTTCTGTGGGTGCTCCTCCTGAGCAAGGGGAGATCTATCTAACGATGTATTCTATATCAAGAAAACCTTCCCTTTTCGTCAAGGAGATCATGTTGGAGGATCCTTGTCATGCCCCAGGGGTACTTGTCTGTCAATTGGATGGTCCCCCCTAGTGACAATATAAGATACAAGACCCAAATATATAGTTATTGTCACACAAGCTATATACAATATTAAAGCAAAACAGTCGAATATAGGATACAAAATCACAAAGGTGCATGCCAGCATATCTTTAATTTAATCAGAAAACATAAACAAACAAGTTGATAACCACGAATACAAAATACTAAAGCTCGGCTTTAAAATACATATCAAAGTGCGAACAACATACATATCGAAATGCGAAACAATAAAGAAATAAAAAACCAACATGTCGATGTGAGGTGGGACCGACTGGCAGAACTCTGAGCATCAGAACATATCCTTAATCTTATATTTGCTACTTGTAGGATCGTGTTTCTCCGAGAGAAAAGGGTGAATCTCGGAGGTTTAAAAAATTTATTTTAATTTTAAAATAATTTAGAATATTTGAAAAATATTGTGAGTATGCAACAGAAAATAATAACACTTTTTATTTTACTTGGTTCACAACCCTAACTGGGTTGCTAGTCCAAGGCTCGTAGCTCTTCCGAGAGCTACCTCGATGGGCAATCACTAACTACCCTCCGACTCGAGAACTTTCGACTTCGGAGGGTTTCACTTTTTACAAATATTAGCGTTGAATGACATACTATCCACTCTTAAAGTTAAGTACACAAGCGAAATAATAAGTTAAAAAAAATACAAGACTTTATACTGACACTTAAGGATTGTCGAGGTAGTCGCAGAGTGTCGGAAGGTCGCCTTGTTGTGGAATGAGAATTTTATGGACGAGCAAGTATTTCGGCAGCACTTCGACGTAGATTAGTTGTTCTTCTCGGATCCGGTCGAGCACATATTTTATAAACCTTTTCCAGTTGACTGGAATGCCTTCCAGTCGACTCCACATCAGCCCGTCGATATGGAATTCGTGGTCTTCCAGTCGACTCCACATCACTCGGCTCCGCATCGGGAAATTTGTCTCTTCAGTCGACTCAAACCCTTCAGTCGACTGAAACCCTTTTCATCTGCGTCGCATGATCTCCGATTGATCACCAGTTGATTCTGCGAAATAGATATCCAATTGACTGATCCATTTTCAATCGATTGAACTTCAGTCGACTGATCCCTGCAAAACAGGATTAGCACAAATAGATAATATAAAATGTGACAACAGTAGTAATACTGCTCAAACTCGACTACTAAGTCTCACGCGGACTTTTCGTCGGATCGACGCTTAGATTTGTCCCCCTACAGAGGACTCAGCCTCACCACTTCACTCGAGACTTATCTGTCGGCTACCTATCGGACTTACCACTCTTTCCATCCGATTTGACTCACTAGGGCTTCCACCACCGTCCGGACCGTCACCCAAATTTAACTTTTTGTCGACATTCGCCGATCTCCACCCAACCGGCTGGCCTTCATGTCAAATGTCTGATCCACGCAACCCATCTGGACTTCATGCTTGGTGTCCGGTCCTCCTGATCTATCAAGATACTTGCCTAGTATCCGGTCAACTCGACCTACTAGGACTTCCTGTTAAGCCTGCACACTTAACACTAATATTAGAATACAAGTGAATCCTAACTTTTGACTATAGTTCATACATCAAAACTAAGGAGTGATGCTCACTGCATCAACACTACTTGGGCGATAGAAAAACCCAGGTTATGTGGTGGTGAGTATAAGACTCAGTGGTATATGAAAAATAATGCATGAACTAAATAAACATATGAAGGCCAAAGGATATACAGTATTACAAGAAATATCAACTGAACAACAATAAGAATATAATAAATCCATGTACTAACCTGATCTTCCCGGTATAATGTATTGAACAAAAATAAATAGAGATCTGTAATAGTATAACTTGTGGCCACGTGAGCAACATATGACAGTATAAAACATGCAAATGACATGAATGACCATATATAAACATATGCAACAATCATAGCTCAAACATATACAACAAATCACAAGCGTATGCAATATATCACCAATATGTACAACACATATCACAATGCATATGAATGATCACTATCTGCACCTCGCTACCATGACCCCGATGTATGGCCTGGGTGGACAAACACATGAAAACTGCAACCAACTCCGATTACCACTACTCTCGAGTGGAACTGAGTGGCCAGTGTGTAACATCCCAAATTTTAGTTACTATATATATATATATATATATATATATATATATATATATATATATATATATATATATATATATATATATATATATATATATATATATATATATATATATATATATATAGGTGATAAAGGTAAGCTCCATAATATATCTCCTGAGCGTTACTATATACTTAAAACAATCGGGTAAGCTCCATAATATATCTCCTGGGCGTTACAGGATATATATATATATATTATATATAATATATATATATATAAGAATAAAAAGAAAAAAAAAAGAATAAATAGTTCGTAGTCGAGGCTTGAACCATGAACCGTTGATTTGGGAAAATAGGCTTCCCACCACTAAGTCATAAGATTACCAATGAGTAGGATATAACAAAATATATCTATTGACGAAAAAAAAGAAAGATTGATTAATTAAATTGATTATTTAAAGGAATAATTAGGTTAAGAAAAATTCTTATTTATATATTCTTTTTATATTCCTTTTTCCCTAAACTCCACGCCGAAACCTCACGCCGCCTCTCTCTCCCTCTTCTCTCCAAATGCCGCCCATCTCATTAGTCTCTCTCTCATTTTTTTTTCCTCGAGCATGCTGATAACGGAAAGGAGTTTTCCCTATTGCTCGTGTTTTTCGATCGATTTCCCTCCCACGAATTACAGGTAGATATGGATTCTTAGTCCCTTATGAAATTCGATTGGTTTGACATTTACCTGGCAGAAATTGTGGCATAACTCGTTGATTGGAAAGGAGTAATCTTTAGGCTTCTTTACCTCAGGTTTCTAATCCGATTCGTTGTAAGTATTCCCTCATCTACAGTATAAGTGCTTACGATGTAATATTGTATGCTAACTCGGGGACTATTTCGAAATCATATAAATGCTAAATGTCAAGTGTTAGAGCATCATCTTCCAATGCATGATTAATTTGTATCTAGCTACTATACCTGCCCAAGACAAATTAAACAGATGGTATTGCCAGCTAGAAGGCTAGATAAATGGCAAGATGTCGTTCGTCTTTTTATATGATCTTTTTTTTTTTATTGATTCGTTAATATAGTACTGTGTTCATTTTTTTATTTTCATTATCTTATTACTAATTATTATTCATCTAGACTATTATGAATCTAGAACTATGTGTAGAAGGTTCGGCTAATAAAATTAGAGAAATTATTCTTGTTGAAATTCTTCCACGGTATGCATGTTAGATGATGATTTCTATTTATGTTAGCTTAATTTTCCTTATGTCATGTTAAATTGTACTCGTGCCGATTTATGCTATGCTACATGCTTATGTTTTCACCCATGTTAGGCATGACTCACGTATATGAAATGTCTAAGAAATGTTTTCCCTAAGAGTGGGGACAAGAACACTCTTTAAGACAAATAACATGTATGTTATTTTACTTTATGCATGGCTTGTACCGGACCCTAACAAGGTCCACGGGATGGGCTCCAAGTTGCCCCTAGGTAGACGGACATAGTACAGACCTAGTAACCTAGTAGGTTCGGGATTAACTACCTCGGATCTATTTAGGATGCGCGCGAATGATGTATGTGGTACAATGTCGGGCCCAATATGTTGAGATTATGTTTAAGTATATAAATTATATGTTTTCAAAGAGCATCCTGCATATATCATTTTATGTTCATCGAATTATCATGTTTAGAGACAATGTACTGTTGCGATGAAAATGCTAAGTTTATGTTCTTTTCCTAAATTGATCATGTCTCTACTTTAAATAAATGTTGTGCTCATATGTTGTTTAAATGAACATGTCATTATTTTATGTTTAATTCATGATGTATGTTTTTGTGAGTAGGAATGGACCTTACTAAGCCTATGTGCTTACAGTTTACTTTCCTTGTACTGTAGAAAATGACAAGAAATGGATAAATTAAAGGGAGCAGCAGGAGGGACAAAGATGTGTATGGCAGTGGCATGGTGGACGAGATCATTTTTCATATACGGACTTATGCATGATTTTCAGTTTTTGTGTAAATTGTTAGGAGATGTTAATGCTTTCTATGGTTGTTACTCATGTTTATTTTTATGAACCTTGAAATGGTTAATACATTTTTAGTTAAATAAATTGCTAAGACCTTTTGTCATGATTAAATTGTTAGGTTGATTGGGTTAATGTAATTAGAGTTAAAAGTTGTAAAGTTTTTTAAATGCTTCCGTTATTATATGCATGAATGTATGATCGCGTAGCGCCGCCGCCCGTCAATAGGATGTGTGTTAGGAGGACGGGAAGGGCGGGCGTTGCACAGTGTATAATAGCTATCTAGCTATATACCATGGGGTCTTTGCTGCTCGCAACTCCAACTATCACTATCTCTGAGTGGCTGAGTGGGCACGACAGGAAGAGCATGCACCTCCATCACCACTACCCCTGAGTGATCGAGTGTGCTCTTGAATGCTGACACGACTCTCTTAATCACAAGGGAGATATAATCATCAACATGCATGTAGTGCGATGATAAATAAAAATAAATAAATAAATATGACATACATATTAGTATAGTCATAACTATACAACAATAATATATAATCATAATCAGAAATCTAAATCATAACAAATGCACATCAAAATAGCAGGTATAATGGTACCAAATAAAACGAATAGAAAAAGAGATTGTATAGACATCGAGTAGATCATCTCAAAGATCACATGGATAAGTATCAAGTACCAAAAAAAAATATCGAGTGGAGTCAAGATAAAGATCCTAATATCATATCCACGTAGGGGATCTTGTGACCGCTAGAGGGGGGTGAATGACTCGTATTCGTCGTTTGCGATGGATTACGATTGTGTTCGTCTCTACAAAGCTTGTTAGCGCAGCGGAAATATGAAATGCAATAATAAAAAATGACAATACAATCACAATACGAAATATAACGTGGTTCGGAACTGAATGGTTCATACTCCACAGGTTAGGCTCGTAAGAGCCTAGCGATGCAAATCACACACCACTATAACAATAACTCCTTCTCGACACAAGTCGGAGGTGGAGAAACCTCTTACAATTGTTTACAACAATAAACAAATAGATACAATCAAATACAAATATGAAATACGCAAGAACACGTAAAGAATACTTTACAAATGCGCTTTTGGATGCTTGCTTTGTGGTTGCTTGAATTGCACTTGGAGACCCTGATTTGCAGCAACAAATCGCCCCAAAACTCCTCAAGGACCGGTGCCAAATCCTCCCTTCATGAGCTCCCTTTAAAGCTGCTCCTTGGGTTGATTTTTGCCTAGCAGTCGACTGATCGGGACCATCAGTCGACTGCCCATGTAGTCGTTGTCTCACAACGGCATGAAACATGTCGGATAAGTCCAATGGATACACCATCAGTCGACTGATCATACCCATCAGTTGACTGATGGCTCAATCAATCGAGTGGTCAGGCCGATCACTCGATTGGAGAACCTTCTGTGCTCGAGACCCCGACCATCAGTCGATTGATCACCAGATCAGTCGACTACTCGCTGGCGATCGGCCCAAGCTCGACGGTCATCGAGCACTTTCGATCAAATCCTAGTTGACTCCCACCAGTCGACTGACCCATGGTCCCAGTCGACTGATACATTTCAAATATGAGGTTTTAACCCAAGTATGGTGCCCCCATACTTGCTAGACCACTCGTAGCCTAAACCTAAGCCTTCTAGCCACCTTCGTAAGCCTCACGCCTATCGGATCCCTCCAAGTCATCCATGACTTGTTCATCCATACGCTAGCCTTCAGGTGCTTCCATCGGCTATTGTCATGTTAACGGTGTCTACACCGCAAAGGCACATTGGACTTACGCTACCAAGACTCTGCTTGGACTTTACGTCGTCAACCATTGGACTTATGCTACCAAGACTCCGCTTGGACTTTACGCCGTCAACCATTGGACTTATGCTGTCAAGACTTCCACTTGGACTTTACGCCACCAATATTCCCCTTGGACTTTTCAAATGTCAAGACTCAAGCTTGGACTTTCCCTTGCCAACCCATGTTGGACTTTCCATGCCAAGACCCATGCTTGAACTTTACATGCCAAGTACTCAAGACTTGGACTTTCCTAATGCCAAGTGTCCCACTTGGACTTTCCATGCCAAGTACCCATGACTTGGATTTTACCATGACAATCACATTATCATACGTTTTGTCGAACATCAAAACATTGCTCGAGTCAAACTCGAGTTCAGTCAATCGTGACCTGGGCCGATTGCACCAACAATCTCCCCCTTTTTGATGTTTGACAAAACCATATACCTTTGAGTTAGAACACTAACTTAAATCTCCTTACCAATTATCCCAAATTAGTAATCCCATAACTTCTCTCATAAATTCTCCCATTTTTTGACTAACATCAAAAAGGTTCTCTCTAAGGAGGTCAATGTCTCATATCCCAATGAGATCTTACAATCTCCCCCTTTGTCCAAAAATACCTAGGATGTCTACAATCTTCCTAGTGATAAGTCTCATATCACTAAAGAGAGACACTCCTATAAATTCTCCCAATTTCCAAATTAGGCATCTCAAATTTCTATTTTTCCCCCCTCATGAGGAAAAATAACATCCATCATCCCATGATGGATACCTCCCCCTAAAGGCTTGCTCCCCCTTGACTATTGCACCAACCATGTCCTTGGAAAGTTCCTAAGCCAATAGGAACTCTAAACCATCACAAATTAAGGTTAAAAGTTCAACATTGAACTTTCTCATATCTTAAATTTGATGCATCACCCTAACAACACTCCTAATCAATATCTAATGAATTTTTACCCTTTATAATATTTTCCAAAGCATATCCTAGGGTTAGGAGTAGTTAGGGAACCCTAACATAGATGAAAATGGGCTAAACATATCATGCTTTCCCGAAATCAGCATTGACAATCGACTTTATCAGGCAACAATCGATCGCTTCGCTCTGATCATTATCGCTAACAAGTAGATCGATAATCGAAAAATTCGATTTTCAATTATCAGAAACGAATTTCAGAAATGCATAAATAATTATACGTAATTTGAAAAATAATGAAACTTCATACGTATAATACTTATGACACATACAATGGGTGAAAAATGTTAGAAAAATATTTTATCCATAAAATAGTGAAATTGACACAAAGTTCAAAAATTAAGAAAAACCTTAATGTTTGAGATCACTTTGTATCAACTTCATCAATGATGATTGCTATCAAAAGATAGACTTCACCAAGGTTTTTTAAAATAATTTTAAAATGTTTTTAAAACCTTTATTGGATCATGTTCTTTGGGCTTAATGTACATAGCTTGAACATAAGCTTTCCCAATAATCCATAACATGATTTTAGATGAGTTTGAGTTCATTTAGATGCAAGAACTATGCACCTTGAACTTAACTCATATCCTATCATTTCACATGTATTTAGGGTATATAAATACACATACATGCCAATTTAGATATGAGATGTGGGTTTTGGTTTATCTTAAACTAAGATTTCATATATTTTTTAAGGCAACTCTACTTGATTCCCTTATAAATGGGATTTCAAGTCATGACATTGTCCTTAACTCAATTTTAATCAAATTAAATACATGAATGATCATGACATAAATGATAACATAATTAAGCATGACCAATGATTATGATGTCATGGCATAAGATGGAATCTACGCATACATGACATTTAACCTTAATTATACACATGATCATGACATATTAAATGATTAAAAGTAGATATGATGTCATGACATGTTATATGGCAAACAAAGCATGACAAATAAAATATATAGGTATAATAATATCTAAATTTTAATATTAATTGTCATTTGATATAATTAAACTCATTTTGTCATATTATTACTGTCACGCCCCGAGAGCATACCGAGCCGAAAATCAAACGGACGGCACCTCCCCTGTACGTGACAACATTACGAGTTAATATAAGGCCCGTAGGCCCACAATAACAACAATATATATGTATGAAAATAAAAACTACACAAGACACAGCGGAAACATACTACAATATAACAACAATCCCACACATGCATACCGGTATGACTAACACACCACAACAACACAAACCTCGACAAAATCTGAATATACATCACGAAAACTCCAAAATACAATGACATGATGACAAAGGCCCAAAAAAAAATACGGAGCCTCGTGAGATGAGATGACGCGCCAGGTGCTCAAGTCATCACGAAGTCTTCTACATTCATACAGCGACGAAAACCTGTGGTCCATTGGTGACATGTATATATGTAATATCACATGTATTTCGACAACATGATCTAGATGTACAATAGGTATATCAACATAGTATATAAATACAAGCATATACCGTCTAACTGAAATGAACAACATAAAATGCAGACATACCTAAAGTCTGCTACGCTACTCTGATCCAACCTGAATATATATCCAACATATATATATATAACAGGAAGAGTAAATCAACTCAAAATATACTCTAGCTACAGGTTAAGGTACCTAGTGGTGCATCGACACATACCAATATCCGACTCAATCGTATAACAAATGTAAGAGACATGCATGAATATGATGTCCACCCAAATGCAACAAGCATAGTACAAACAAATGCAACATCACAATAATCATATATATATAGACTGTATCCATATATATATTAATCTCAACCATCCATATATATATATATATATATATATATATATATATATATATATATATATAAATACATATATGTATATATATATATATATATATATATATATACATGCATATATGTATATATATATATGGTAATATCTGCATCGATCTGAATGCGACATGATGGTCATGTCGGCTCACCCTAAAGCTACCACGACCCGGTGTAGCCTCGGTGGCTCGAGCATGACAAGCATCCCAACTCAACACCAACCACTACTCTCGAGTGGCCGAGTGGGCGAGATGATCGAGTAGCATATAAGCATAAAGAGCAAGCTACACGATGGGGGTCCCTGCTGTTGGTCACTCCGACAGTCACTACCCATGAGTGGTCGAGTACCACACACGCAGGACTACGACACGCAAATCCAACTACCACCGTCTATAGTGGTAGAGTGCGGCACCTCAATGCTCTGCCACACCGTTACTCCTCCATGAGTAGCAGTGGAGGCAGATGATTTGGCGACCCTCTCAACCACAAGGAGACCTCATCGCCGCGTGCGTGTAAATGCATGAATGCAATGTCTCACATACGGACATCCACCATAGACTCTCTATCCCTGTAGAGTCATACCCAATCTACTCGGCACTCTCTATCCTATAGAAGAGTCACTAATCGATCATAATACTCTCTATCCGTGAGAGTCATACTAATCTACTCGACGCACTCTCTATCACAGCAGAGTCGTACTTATCTGATTATAATAAGCTAGGACCACCGGTCCGTAGCGATACCCTAAGTATCATTCCTCTGACCATTTACACAACACATGTTCGGTGGTAACATACAACCTAAGGGTACTAGAACTAACCCTAGGTTAAAGTCATTATCTACCTACGGATGACCTTTTTGCCCAATGTATAATCAGGTTGTCATCCGGACTTTACCATTTGCACTTAACTTAAACAAATTCTAAGTTACTTGCATCACCTATATGTATAACTCCTAATCATGATAAAATAAACATGATATCAGCAATAGAGTTAATAGCCAACGGTAAAGGATCAAGCATACGATAAAAAGAACAGGGTCAAGGTAATATGAACACCTAACATGCTCATATCAATGACTAAATCTGAATGAAATACAACTACCCGGACCATGTAGGAAATTACCCACCTGTTGTGTAGGCTATGCCGTTAGTCTCCACGTCCAAAAGACTATTCCGAATCAAGGTCCTGCAGTTACAAAACATAAAGAGTAACTAAATGCTAGCATAACCCTAATGCTAGAATAATTCTATAAATCACATCCTAACCCTTGATTAGTCAATTTAATCATGTAATAGTGTACTCCTCTACACTTCATTTACTAATCATATTTGATCTATGATTATTTCACAAATAATACTACTGTAACATATCATATTGAATCAACAACCATATCCAAATCCAGGTCAACTTCTAACATCAATTATCACTAGATCAATTAAATCACAAGGATAATGGTAATCATTATAAACTAATCCAACCCAACTTATCTTGCACAATCGCAGTTGCACAACTCCTGGATCTGCTATAGGAAATCTGTTCATCCTATAGAAATATATTAACTCAATTAACATACAAAATCCTTACCTCTCTACATCAATCGACCATAGCTTCTTCTATAATATCAGAGAAATCTGATCTATATAACATAATGGTCTTGTGGTTAAATCCAATCTCACCCTGATGTGTTTTTGTACCTGCAACAGAAGTCCAACTTATAAGTTGTGATACAGATCTGAACCTTTAGGTCATCAAGAAACAGAGTGATGCCAATATTCCCAATTACAACATCACAATCGAACCCGCCTCAATAACCATATCAACAATAAGCAATCGACATTAGATAGTGGTGACCAACCTCGATCAGAGTAGATGGAACCCAATCTATCCTCAACCGTTCTCAATGGCAGCTGCTCGGAAATGTCAAAACCAGAGCATCGCATGATCCAGCTCACAAATCTGCCAAAACTTGAGATCTGAACGAGTAAGCTTCAGGGTAAATCCCTAGATCAGAAATCGTTCGAGATACCCAAAATAAGAAAACCTCACATCTACTGAGATCTTGTCGACCAACGATAGGTAGAGTCACGCGATCATCCATTGTTCCGGCTCGAGGTGAGTGATGGTTGTGGCAGAGGAAGGAGAAAGCGACCCATGCTGCTGCAATCGCGATCGAAGAGGTCGGCAAGACTCACCCCCATCTAGATCGGCAGAGTATCTCAAGGAGGTGGCAACGCATGGCGATTCACAGCAAGGAAGAGGTTGACGCCGATCCGAGTCGGTGATGACGGCTGAAGAATCCGAGGTGCTCAAGGATGGTCGACCGTCGCGACTGCGATGGAGCGATGCCACTTGTTGTCTCCCATCGACAGAAGCGGACGCGGTGATCGGGAGAGGGCAATAGTCGTCGCTGAGCAGAGAGGGCGAGCTGGGTGTGGCTGGCGCGCGGGGAGAAGGTGGCAGCGAGCGGGAAGGGTGCGGCGAGCGGCGGAGAGGCAGCCTCGGTGAGGAAATCGCGCGAGAGAGAGGATCGGGAGGGGAAAGAAAAGAATCGCGAGGAAGAAAGGATCAGTAGGAAGAGGAACAGCGCGATGGGAAATAAGGGAAACAGAAAGAATATATAGGGTTTAAATTAAACCCATTAATTCCTTGCAGATAGTCTAAACAGGCTTTACAAAAGCCTATCCGCTTTATCCCCATAAAATGTCCATAAGACCTCCGTTTAATTCCAGAAAAATTTCTAAAAATTTCTGAAAAATTCCACAAGATGTTTTATCAATTATCGAGGAATATTTTTTATTTATTTATTTTTTCTTCGGTATTTTACATTCTCCCCCACTTATAAAAATTTGGTCCCCAAATTTCATACTAACATGTAAAAATTTACTTCAAGCAAGTTTCCGAAAGGACCACATACCTTCCTCAGTGACGGATGAGACCATCGAGCTCGGATAGTATCTTCCGGCTCCCACATAGCCTCCTCATCGGTATGATCTTTGTCATCCAACCTTCTGAGTCGGATGATTTTTCGTCCCTCATCGCTCCTTGCGACTTAGGCTCCACCCTGGAATCACCTCGTAAGTTGCATTAGACTGAGGTAGAATCGGAACCTCTTACAGAACATGGTCAGATCGTGGCACGTATTTCCTCAGCATATAAACATGAAATACGTTATGAACACCCGCAAGTGTTGGAGGTAAAGCCAGCCGATAAGCTACACCTCCATAATCCACGACACAAGATCTGAATAGAACCTCCAACATCTAAATGATACACTTAGACTGTTCATCAGTCTGCGGATGAAATATTGCACTAAGCGAAGCTCTGTGCCCATAGTCAGTGGACTCTTGCCAAAATTGCAAGGTAAATCGCGAATCTCTATCGATATGGTACTTAAAAGTACCCCGCGTCATCGATAATCTTTCGTTAATACAACTCTGAGCGATCCAACAAGTGCGACCCACGAATAGGAAGGAAATGGTGATTTGGTCGATCCGATCCACAATCACCCAAATCGCATCACGCCCTTTATGGGTTCTAAGCAATCCCGTAACGAAATCAATCGTGATATGCTCCCACTTCCATTTCGGAATCAGAATTTTCTAGAGCAATCTATCGAGTTTTTTTTTTTTTTTGATGTTCAGCCTTCACCTACTGGCATACTAAACATCGAGCAACAAAATCTGCTATAACTCTCTTTACACCATTCCACCAGTATAAATGTTCAACTCTCGGTACATCAGAGTACCACCAAGGTATATAACCCATCTCGGATGATGTGCTTTCTGTAGCAACTCCAGAACCCATTATCCTTATTAGAGACGGGGAATTATTTTCTCAAAAGAGGAGTCCATCAACCATTCAAAATCCACTCTACCACACACTCTGTAAGTGCATGGAAGACTATAGCGATTAATCTCCCTTGTTGCCATTGTTGCAACTGTTCGTGCTCCAGCAACTCCATTGTAGCTACCCAGTAGCTTGTTAAATTCAATGAGCACTTCTACTCCACACAACTACAAATCCAGATAATAACTACTAAAGTTACATCATGTATATGACAGGCTATCTCGTAGTCTCTTAACTGTCGTAAGTAAAAGATACGTTTCATTCAACTGCATCGGAATCGCTCCGATCCTTAAAATGACGCATCTGCATATAACATCCTTTATCCACTCTGGAAGGATTAACTAATACTCGTGTAAAAGTTAATCGCCATCTAGGTCTTGTAACTGGTTTCACCAGCTTCCGACTAAATGATTTCCAACATCACCTTTGTCAAACAAGTCTGTGGTATAGTAATGCTAAGACATTCTATCCACATCTACAGTACTAACCAAACCATGCAAGGAAAACCACCATCTATGGTGGTCGAGTTCGCAACTCCAACAACTACAAAAAGATCCAATCGTGTTCAGGATACACGATTCTCAAGTCCAGTGACGACTAAATCGTTAATTAGTCTAACATCTTAGTCAAAACTCATAAAATTCATACTAAGTATGAAATTGTCGTCCCCCATACACCTGTATCCTGCTTACTCCATGTTGATGATATATCAATCATCACAACGACTATGATAATTGTATGACACCATGTCACTACAATATCAACACTCCAGTCGTAAACCAATCCTAGAGTATATACAGGTGTCTTTAACTGATCTAAATAGATCATTTATCCACAACGAAGGATATTCTTCACAATAACTATTGTATTCCATCATCGATAATCGATGCATACTTTCAAAGGTCCATCTCTCTTTCAACAAAGAGTTCCGGATCTTCTCAAGGAGGAATACTGGGATAGATAAATATCCCCTCCAACCTCTCCTATAATCGCAACTTACGTTCTTCCAATTTCTATAGTGTTTAGCAACACTGATACGAACAAAATTATCACTCGATATGCGATCCTCGATACCAGAACTATTTTCGCAATCATTTCGAACGCCTACTTCACTTGCCTAAGCAACGACAAGCCTTGGAGTTCATCCGAAATTACATCCGAAGGCTCTCAGATTATACGCACATCTGAGAGACATATCGTACCATACTTTCAACAATTTGACCATCCGTAAGGATATGCCTACAGCAAAAGTATGTCTATCAGAGTCTAAGGGTTAATCATTAATCCTCATCTCACCTGACGGTAGAGATACCACCGACCCACAAGTCGATGTAAAAGACCCTTCTACTTCAGCTGAGAATGTTCTAGACAAAGATACTTGTAAACTACAAGTATCTCCCAATATATTAACCCAGAGGGTAAAACTAGAGTAATACCCTGAACGATGAAATATCTATCGATCTGATCCCAAAGGCTCCATGCAGGTCTCGGCCTTTCTCCGAAGAGAATAAGATCAGATCCAACAGTCCGCGACAAAACAGTCGTATTTCTGCGATGAATGATCCAAGGATTTTTTCCTAGATCATCTGATCCTATCACTAAATCCTACCAACTGCAATTGTAGGATACCGAATAGATACGACCATCGTCGTATACTCTCTCTTCTGCACTAAGTAAAACACATCCGAGGTAATGCTTGTTGTTGTCTGCGAGTCTTCTACAATGTCTTCCGATGCTACTTCGTGATCTGCAAGGGGAGTATCAAGGAACTCCAACCACTCCTGAGGTAGTAGGTTGATGCTGATAAGGTAACTCACATCTTCTGTGCTGATCTAAGCTGTCGAGACGATGCATCTTCCTTCCGGAACACCATCGATAGTCTTCAACTGAATCTTCAAGGTACACCTCCTCCACTGTACTGGTTGCTCAACAATAGCAACAGCTGAACTGTTCCAACAGATAATCTGGCTTCACGTGCCTTCGTGATCTGCACTGCACGAACACAATCCCTTCAGAGTCTTTGTTCTGATTTTGCTGATATCCACAAGAACCTTCTGATGATCTGCAATTGGTCTTCTATAATCGAAAAGTAGCTCAAGGCCTGTGACCCTGATATTTCTCCTTTTATCCAGCATTCGGAAACTTCCGACTCTATTAAGTTAACCTGCAATATTTGCTTATCGGTCTCCAACTCTTAAACTCTTGTACGGAGTTATTTCTAAACTCCTGTCTCAATCCAATGTCTTTCGGTAAGATCTGGTAGAAGATCCCGTCATCTTAATCCAACAGTAAGCCAACAATCGTAGGTGGCTTAAAATATTCATTCATCTTCTTGAGCTATTAGGTGGTCGTAACCTCTGCAAGTCTCACGACTCTGCACAGTATTCTGTTACTAACCGATCACCCTTTCTTGAAGCTCAAGAATTCCTTACAATGTGTCACTAAAAGTGGCACGGGGAAATATTCTCTTTCAACATCACTAATTCATGATCAAGTGATATATCATTTCCCGAAGATTATTTTCTGCATTTATCACCAAATACCGGCTTAACCCCGATAATGGTATGCAAATAACTCTACTTTCTTGGTATAACATGAGTAAGTACTTAAAAGTACTCTCAAAGTTATACAACTCAGTACGAACAACTCAGGGATAAAATCCTTATGAAACTCCATAACCTAGCCTTCCGCTATCTGCATCAATAATAGTCTACAAGTCTGTTCATTACCCACAGGTAATGATCCGACTAGCCCAGTTAGTGGAAATCTCTAAGACTGTAGTCTCTGATTTCCATAATAAATGTGACGACTTGGCCCCTGTTTTTCGACTCGGTATCAGTCGGCCCTCAAAGGTAAATCACCTTTTCGACACAGGTTCAAGACTCACAAACTTAACAGGTCATTTCCGGGGTCAATACATACCACGGTTACGAACAATAACCAACAAACTACAGGTTATTCCCTGTTATAAGCATCTAAATGCATAGGCAATAAAACTGGGAGTATAAACACTAAGGTAACTCCGGTTGGTCGTCTCGGTGGACGACCCCTACTAAAAGTCTACACAGGTGTCATAACTCTATTGTATACACCTACTGATCAAGTTTAGATAAATATCTACTAAACCATAAGTTTTTCAGGAATTCTTACCTCGTGCTGCTTGGAGCTCAGGCCGCTGTCCATCTCATCTCAAAAAAAACCAAAACCGGATAAATCGACTCCCGAGAATCCAAGACTCGACTCAAAAACAACATTGTATGGCATCGTAGAACCTTGGGCTCTGATACCACTAAAGTTGTCACGCCCCGAGAGCATAACGAGCCGAAAATCAAACGGACGACACCTCCCCTGTACGTGGCAACATTTCGGGTTAATATAAGGCCCGTAGGCCCACAATAATAACAATATATATGTATGAAAATAAAAACTACACAAGACACAGCGGAAACATACTACAATAATACAACAATCCCACACATGTATACCGGTATGGCTAACACACCACAACAACACAAACCTCGACAAAATCTGAATATACATCACGAAAACTCCAAAATACAATGCACAATGGACAGCAGGCCCAAAATAAAATACGGGAGCCTCGTGAGATGAGATGACGTCGATCGGGTGCTCAGTATCACGAAGTCTTCTACTGTACACAGGCGTCGAAAACCGTGGTCCGCAGGGGTGGTGAGTAAAACTCAGCAGGTAATAGAAAACATGTATATATGTAATATCACATGTATTTCGACAACATAATCTAGATGTACAACAGGTATATCAACATAGTATATAAATACAAGCATATACCGTCTAACTGAAATGAATAACATAAAATGCAGACATACTCAAGTTCAAGTACGCTACTACTCGATCCAACTCAACATATATCCAATATATATATATATAACAGAAGAGTAAATCAACTCAAAATATACTCTAGCTACGGTCAAGGTACCTAGTGGTCATCTAACACATACCAATATCCGACTAATCGTATAACAAATGTAAGAGACATGCATGAATATGATGTCCACCAAATGCGAAGCATAGTATAAACAAATGCAATATCACAATAATCATATATATATAAAGCAGATTCATATATATATTAATCTCAACCATATATATATATATATATATATATATATATATATATATATATATATATATATATATATATATATATATATATATATATATATATATATATATATATATATATATATATATATATATATATATATATATATATATATATATATATATATATATATATATATATATATATATATACATGCATATATGTGTGTATATATATATGGTAATATATCTGCGCCGTCGAATCTGACGATGCGGCATGCATGGTCATGTCGGCTCACCCTAAAGCTACCACGACCCCAGTGTGGCCTCGGTGGCTCGAGCATGACAACTGTCCCAACTCAACACCAACCACTACTCTCGAGTGGCCGAGTGGGCAGTATGATCGAGTAGCATATAAGCGTAAAGAGCAAGCTACACGATGGGGGTCCATGCTGTTGGTCACTCCGACAGTCACTACCCATGAGTGGTCGAGTACCACACACGCAGGACTACGACACGTAAATCCAACTACCACCGTCTATAGTGGTAGAGTGTGGCACCTCAATGCTCTGCCCTCACACCGGTTACTCCTCCTATGAGTAATCATGGAGGCAGGATGACTGGCGACCCTCTCAACCACAAGGGAGACCTCGTCGCCAGCGTGCATGTAAATGCATGAATGCAATGTCTCACATACAGACATCCATCATAGACTCTCTATCCTGTAGAGAGTCATACCAATCTACTCGACGCACTCTCTATCCTGTAGAGAGTCGTACTCAACTGATCATAATACTCTCTATCCTGTAGAGAGTCATACCAATCTACTCGACGCACTCTCTATCCTGTAGAGAGTCGTACTCATCTGATTATAACAAGCTAGGACCACCGGTCCGTAGCGATACCCTAAGTATCATTCCTCTGACCATTTACACAACACATGTTCGGTGGTAACATACAACCTAAGGGTACTAGAACTAACCCTAGGTTAAAGTCATTATCTACCTACGGATGACCTTTTTGCCCAATGTACAATCAGGTTGTCATCCGGACTTTACCATTTGCACTTAACTTAAACAAATTCTAAGTTACTTGCATCACCTATATGTATAACTCCTAATCATGATAAAATAAACATGATATCAGCAATAGAGTTAATAGCCAACGGTAAAGGATCAAGCATACGATAAAAAGAACAGGGTCAAGGTAATATGAACACCTAACATGCTCATATAAATGACTAAATCTGAATGAAATACAACTACCCGGACCAGGTAGGAAATTACCCACCTGTTGTGTAGGCTATGCCGTTAGTCTCCACGTCCAAAAGACTATTCCGAATCAAGGTCCTGCAGTTACAAAACATAAAGAGTAACTAAATGCTAGCATAACCCTAATGCTAGAATAATTCTATAAATCACATCCTAACCCTTGATTAGTCAATTTAATCATGTAATAGTGTACTCCTCTACACTTCATTTACTAATCATATTTGATCTATGATTATTTCACAAATAATACTACTGTAACATATCATATTGAATCAACAACCATAAAGGAAGGAGAAAGCGACCCATGCTGCTGCAATCGCGATCGAAGAGGTCGGCAAGACTCACCCCCATCTAGATCGGCAGAGTATCTCAAGGAGGTGGCAACGCATGGCGATTCACAGCAAGGAAGAGGTTGACGCCGATCCGAGTCGGTGATGACGGCTGAAGAATCCGAGGTGCTCAAGGATGGTCGGCCGTCGCGACTGCGATGGAGCGATGCCACTTGCTGTCTCTCATCGACAGAAGCAGACGCAGCGATCGGGAGAGGGCAATAGTCGTCGCTGAGCGGAGAGGGCGAGCTGGGCGTGGCCGGCGCGCGGGGAGAAGGTGGCAGCGAGCGGGAAGGGTGCGGCGAGCGGCGGAGAGGCAGCCTCGGTGAGGAAATCGCGCGAGAGAGAGGATCGGGAGGGGAAAGAAAAGAATCGCGAGGAAGAAAGGATCAGTAGGAAGAGGAACGGCGCGATGGGAAATAAGGGAAACATAAAGAATATATAGGGTTTAAATTAAACCCATTAATTCCTTGCAGATAGTCTAAACAGGCTTTACAAAAGCCTATCCGCTTTATCCCCATAAAATGTCCATAAGACCTCCGTTTAATTCCAGAAAAATTTCTAAAAATTTCTAAAAAATTCCACAAGATGTTTTATCAATTATCGAGGAATAATTTTTATTTTTTTTTTCTCCGGTATTTTACAATTACTTATCTCCCAAAGTGTGTCAAAAACCCAAAATGACACACTAAGACCTCTAAACTTAAGTTGTGTCAATTTGATTGATTTATCAAACTTCTTAAATAATATTGGCACATCCTAAAATCTTTTAGGATTAAAATTAAAAGTTATTTCCAAGGTATCTATAACCTTGAAAATAACTTAAAGTGTCATCTCTACCATGGTTAGGTTAACTATCTATCCATTTAAAGTTGACACACCTAAACCCATCTAGCGTGAATCAATTACGCTCTTAGGAACCCAAAACATATTTGAGCTCCTTGGGTTAATTAGGTATTCCTTAGGGATAACCTCCCTAGATACCCTCCTAATGACCCTTCTAGGATTGGTAGCCTTGGTCACTTGGGTCTTTCCTAGGTTAACTCTAGAGGTAACTCCCTTTGTAACCTTCTTAGTGGCTTCCCTAGGTTTCTTCGAAACTCTAGCCACTAGACATACACCTTGGTTACCCTTAGGGATAACTTCCCTAGTAACCTTGGTCTTCCTAGACCTAGTTTGAGTTCCATAATCAAATGGAATATTGTAGTAGGTCTTTTTGGGTTTAAGCTTGCCCTTGGATGGTTCTTGATTTCTAGGTCTTTGACTTTGACTCCTAGACCCTAGGCTTTGACTATTTGACCCTTTAATTGAATTTTGCATTTTTCCAAGGGTCTTCTCTAATTTCTCAAGTCTTGACCTCAAGACTTGATTTTCCAACTCTAATTGTCCAATTTTTAATTTTTCATTTGGTCTTTGGGCATTACCATTTCCTCTAGGCATATGCCTACCCTTCTTAGGGTTAATGCCTAAATGATTTTCTATTTTCCTAATGCTTTCCTTAGGAAGAGTTTTTCTAGAGAAATTAGTCCCAAATTTCTCCTTAGTTCTAAAGTTGACACTCTTAGCTCATAAACAATAAAATCTATTATTCCTAACATGCTTTTCATGAGTGATAGCAAGAGAATTAAAAGCATGCTTTTGATTTTTAAACTTAAAAGGTGCATTATTGAAATATACCTTAGGGTTAGCCTTAGCTCTCCCTATTTGTGATGCTCCTTCTTGGGTCTTTTTCTTCCCCTTTTAACATTGACTCTGGTAATGTCCCTTTTGATGACATTTGAATCACACCACGTGCTCCTTGCTCTTCTTGATGGGGACTCCTGCTTCATTTGACGTTTCTTGACTTTTAGGCGCCGGTGGAGTCCTCTTAAGTACTTGTAAACATATTATATTCATTTTATTATTGACACATATGTTTGAGTTACCTAGGTCCGTGGTGGAAGCCTCTTGAGCTTGTTCATCTTCTCGACCGGAGGTGGATGGTTTTTTTTTTAGTTGACTCCGGTATTGAAGATGACCTAGTCTCCTCCCCCTCAATCCTAGAGGTGGAGGCTTCTTCTACTTCTACCTCTTCCACCGATTCTGATCCGGATGTTGATTCCCTATCAACCTCCGAATCTCAAGCTCTTGGGATGAAGATGTGTTTGCTTCTTCTTGAGCTTGAGAGGATGATGATGATTCCTCCTCTTCCGAGTTTTCTTGGACTGGTTTGGGATTGTCATGAAGCTTGGCCAAATCGCTCCAAAGCTCCTTGGCATCTATGTAATTATCTAACATACACACAATGTCGTTAGGAATCAAATCAACTAAGAATTTAATTACCTTTGTATTTTTCTCGAATCTTTGGAGTTGTTCCTCACTCCATCTCTTCCTCTTAAGGAATCCTCTCTTTGGTCCTATTGGATATTCAAATCCTTCCATCAAAATGGACCATTCTTCAAAATCCCTCATCATGATGAAGTCTTCAATTCTTTTCTTCCATAAATTGAAGTCTTCTCGTCTATGGAGGGTATATGGGACCGATGTGTTGATGTCCCATTCTAGTTGTTCTTCAAACTCCATCTCTTCACCCTCTAGCATCTTTGCTCCTGGGTGTTAGTCCGTAGAAGTGCTTCAAGCTCTGATACCAATTGTAGGGGATCTCGTGACCGCTAGAGGGGAGGAGGTGAATAGCTCGTATTCATCGTTTGTGATGGATTACGATTATGTTCGTCTCTATAAAGCTTGTTAGTGCAGCAGAAATATGAAATGCAATAATAAAAGACGATAACACAATCACAACATGAAATATAACGTGGTTCGGAACCGAATGGTTCCTACTCCACGGGTTGGGCTCGTAAGAGCCCTAACGATGCAAATCACACACCACTATAACAATAACTCCTTCTCGACACAAGTCGGAGGTGGAGAAACCTCTTACAATTGTTTACAACAGTAAACAAATAGACACAAGCAAATACAAATATGAAATACGCAAGAACACGTAAAGAACACTTTACAAATGCACTTTTGGATGCTTGCTTTATGGTTGCTTGAATTGCACTTAGAGACTCTGATTTGCAGTAACAAGTCACCCCAAAACTCCTCAAGAACAGGTGCCAAATCCTCCCTCCACGAGTTCCCTTTAAAGCTGCTCCTTGGGCTGATTTTTGCCTGGCAGTCGACTGATCGGGACCATCAGTCAACTACTCCTGTACCCATTGTCTCATAACAGCATGAAACACGTCGGATAGGTCCAACGGATACACCATCAATCGACTGATGGCTTAATCAGTCGAGTGGTCGGGCCGATCACTCGACTGGAGAACCTTCTGTGCCCAAGATCCTGACCATCAGTCGATTGATCACCAGATCAGTCGATTGCCAGGGCACTTCCCGCAGTCAAACCCTAGTTGACTCCCACCAGTCGACTGACTCATGGTCCCAGTCGACTGATACATCTCAAACATGAGGTTTTAACCCAAGCATGGTGCCCCCTTACTTGCTAGACCACCCGTAGCCTAGACCTAAGCCTTCTAGCCACCTCCGTCAGCCTCGCGCCTATCAGATTCCTCCAAGTCATCCATGATTTGTTCATCCATACGCTAGCCTTCAGGTACTTCCATCGGCTATTGTCATGCTAACGGTGTCTGCACCGTCAAGGCACATTGGACTTACGTTGCTAAGATTTCGCTTGGACTTTACGCCACTAATATTTCCCTTGGACTTTCCAAATGCCAAGACTCAAGCTTGGACTTTCCCTTGCCAACCCATGTTGGACTTTCCATGCCAAGACTCATGCTTAAACTTTACATGTTAAGTACTCAAGACTTGGACTTTCCCAATGTCAAGTGTCCCACTTGGACTTTCCATGCCAAGTACCCATGATAATCACATTGTCATACGTTTTGTCGAACATCAAAATATCGTTCGAGTCAGACTCGAGTTCGGTCAATCATGACCTGGGTCGATTGCATCAATAATTCATTAATGCACTAAGATAAAAGATCTACAAGAGTCAAAGGAAGAACTACCCATCTGATATGTAGATTGTGTTGATTGTCTTCACGCAAAAGAGTCTACCTCAAATTAAAATCATAATAAGTAGATCGTGCTTATGGTCTTCGCCCGCAAATCTATCTTGAATCAAAATCCTACAACATAGATCATAGATCATAACAAAGTTCTACCGTCTAATGATCGAACTCAAATCCTACATCAACTGCGTATCCCAATTAACTAATCAAGAATTAATTAAGGTATTATACCAACCCAATTAATCAATCATACAACCCAAACTATCATCCCATAAATAACCCTTCTACTGCACAATTGACAAAATTCGATTCGAAACTTAGTTCTGAGTCCATGACACTAGCTGCATGATCCAACGTCCCTAGCAATTTACCATCGAACCAAAGATAAAATCAACAGTAAAAGTGGAATGCATCCATAAAATATCATGATCCATTCTTACCTAGTTTACCCAACATTGTTCCTTGATCTCAACATAGACATCCAATATGTATCAATCACAATCAACCCCTTGATCTACTTAAAAGTATCCAATCTGCAACAATTGACTGAACTGCAAATCAGACCCAATTTCAATAGCCCTTTGATGTATATATCACAGAATCCTCAATCCAAGCAATAGGAGGATGAACGAAATTACAAGAACTGATCAATTTGTCGATCTAAGACCTCAAACCACTACCCAATCTCAACGGCAGCACAACTGGAACCCTCCATAACCACAGATTGTCAACACCGAGAAGGCCATGCTCTGGAGCAGAAATCATCATGGAGATGCAAAGTCACTGGTTGGACTCCTATAGGAAGCTACAGTTACGAATCAAGTGGACAGCAACGTTGAGTGAAGGGCAACACCAACTGCGACCAACATAAATCGCAGCTAGGAGGGGACAATGGTTGTTGGGGCAGATAGCACGAAGGTACTCAACATAAAAAAGAAGAGGTAATAACCTGAGGGCAAACTCATGGCAAAGATTTTATATATGTCAAGATCATGTATACCTAAGAAAAATAATGTTGAACATGCTAACCTTTACCATGCAAAACCATTACTTTGATGGAATTTTACTTGCAATACTTAATACTTGAAGAATCAAAGTTATGTTATATAGTCTTCATGAGGATGACATAGTGGCTAAGACACAAAGGAGCTTACAGATAAAGCAAGAGTCGATTCCGAAGAAGTCTACAAATTTTTTTTAGATTCAGATGACTTCCACATGTCTTGGTCACCACATCAAGATTCATAGGACCTTCCGTGATTTATCTCTCTCACAATAACCGTGAAACAGATCGATGGAAACCGTTAAATTAATGAATTCTAAATTTTTGCGAAAAATTACCTTATATATACATATTTGAAACAAGAATAAGATTTGTTGTCCATCACTTCAAATTCTAGATTTTGTCTATAAGGAAGGACGTGTTCAGAAGTTTGAAACTTCAACGCGCATATATATGAGGGCCAAAAGCCCATTTAGGGTCAAAGAATGAGCACAAGTCAAAGAATTAATGAGATTTGAGTGAACAAAAGATCATCAAGATAAGTATAGATAAACACAAAATAAAAATAAACCTCAAGTATTGATAACAACAGAATGTGTCGTACTTAATTGATAGTGTTTAATATTAATAAGCTAGTGTTTAAAAGTATTTTATATATTTTTAAAATACATTTTAAAGATATTCACACGTTGTACGGGTGTAGATTAATATATACATGATATCCTAAAAACTTACTGAATGAATTAGCTTCCAGTAAATTTCCCCACCATGACTGAATTATTTATTGACAAATATTAAAAGCCACTTCTTATTTATAATATTGATCACATACATAGTGTACCACACCAGATCGAGAAATGGATGAGAATCGTGGGGTACGAATCCTTTCCAAGTCCCCCATCCGGCCATCCCCACGCCCCTGCGAGGAAGACGGCGGTCGCCTGATCCATCTCACTCCCTGGGATCTCCAGTTGCTCTCCATCGACTACATTCAAAAGGGCTTACTTTTCCACCGGCCACCACCGCTGGACGCCGACACGACCCTCAGCATCTCCCGACTCCGCGATTCCTTCGCCGCCGCCGTCGACCGATTTTTTCCCTTGGCTGGCCGCCTCTCCGTCGCCAAACTCGACACTTCCCCTCCTTCGCTTTCCGTCTCCCTCAAGTGCAACGATGAAGGAGCCGACTTCATCCACGCGTCCGCCCCAAGTGTGACCGTCTCCAGCATACTCCACTCGCTTTACGTGCCCCCTGTCGTGCATTCCTTCTTCCCTCTTAATGGCGCTCTCAGCTACGACGGTCATTGCCTACCACTGCTCGCCGTCCAAGTTACTGAGCTCGCCGACGGGATCTTCATCGCTTGCTCCCTCAACCATGCCGTGGCTGACGGCACCGTCTTCTGGAACTTCTTCAACTCCTGGTCGCAGATCTGCCGAAGCGGCGTTTGTCCCGAGGTCAGCAACTCCTTGGCCGTCGACCGCTGGTTCCTAGACTCCTGCAAACCACCGATCCGTCTCCCGTTCGGCGGCGAAAGCGATTTCATCAGGAGGCCTGTCTACGCTGCCGTGGAGGAGTGCGCCTTCCACTTCTCAGCCCCCACGGTGGCCAAGCTCAAGGCAACGGTGAACGCGGAGATGGGCACCGACGGCCAAATCTCCTCCCTTCAGTCTCTGCTCTCTCTCATCTGGGTGTCCGTGACTCGGGCACGTCGCCTCCATCCTAACACGGAGACACCGTACAACATGCTCATTGGGTGCAGGACAAGGTTGACTCCCCCACTGCCAGATAGTTACCTCGGCAACGCGGTCCACGTAGCCTCGACTCGGAATGTGACAGCAGGCGAACTGCTGCAGCGCGGGCTGGGCTGGGCGGCTTGGCAACTCCACCAAACGGTTGCTTCGTTCAAGGATTCCTGGGTGCGAAGTTACCTAGCGGACTGGGTGGCAACGCCGTCCTTCAGTTACGTGGGCGAGTTCAAGCCGGGGGACCTGATGACGGGTAGTTCTCCGAGGTTCGATGTGTATGGGAATGACTTTGGGTGGGGGAGACCGATGGGCGTGAGAAGTGGAGCTGGAAACAAGAAGGATGGGAAGGTCACTGTGTATCCGGGGCCTGAAAAAGGTAGCATTGGGGTGGAGGTGTGCCTTTCCCCCCAAACGCTGAGCGTACTGGTCAAGGATGAGGAGTTGATGAGCATGGTCACCTATCTTCGTGTTTAAAATTGGAGCAGAGGAAGGTTTCCTCATGTTAATAAGGCTTGTGAATCGGCTCCTTGTCAAAAGTAGATTTACTTGTGCAAAAAAATTCAAATTGTCAATTCAGTAGTTTCCTTGTCTCGGTCTTTTAAAATTCGAAAGGAGTAAACCTTGACAGAATTAAATTCAGGGATGCGATTAATAAGACAATGATCTCAATTTGGAATAGAATTTTAAAAGTTAATTCTTATCTATTGTAAAAGTATATTCATTGATTTATCAACACAATTTACTCTCAAAAATATAACCTCCTGCTTTGACATAGACTTGTCAGTTCTCAGCCAATGATTTAACCTTTAATTTTCATGAAAAATTAATCTTTAATTTTAACCGTAAAGACAGTTATGATTCACTGTCTTTAATTTACACTTATTTAACTGGACCATTAAATTCTAATCACCTTTAATACTGAAATAATTTTTTAAATATAATTTTTTCTCTAATTTTGATAATTATCTTAATAATAATAATAATAATTCAAGTTACATTTATTTAATCATAAATTGTAACACTAGCGCCCATTAATCATTAGTTACATTTATATAATCATTTTTTTTTATTATCCAAAGACTTTTCTAAATATTAATTTTATGTAAAAAATACTAACTTAATTCAGAGTTTATAATTTTTTTTTTGAAGATTCAAATGTTTCAATTTAATAATAAAATGTATAAAAGTAAATTAAAATAAATGACAATAACATTATTAATTTTAATATTATTTTATTAATTAATCATCCGTTAAATTTGTCCTTTGCATCTCACTCAATATTTTTTTTCGAAATTAATTAACCCAAAAATAATTAATTTTTAATATCATTAATTCCTCTGAATTTTGATTGACATATAATATATGAAGTGTTTAATAATTAAATTAAATCATTAATTATTTTTATTTTATTTTTTCAATTATTTGTTGCGACAGTGCATTGTTACAGTGTGATAAATTTGCCTGTTTGACGGATGATGTGGATATGACTTGGCCCGTGAGACCCAAACAACCATTAAATGGATAGAATAAGATCACAGTAGGGGACCCCGTATCAAGTTAAAAAGTAGCACAACTCGAGGGAGGTCGAGGTAACCATAGTTGGGAGCGAAGGCAACTCGAGAAGGGTCTAAGACCGGAGTAGGCCAAGTGGGGAGTTAAGGCAATTCGAGAAGGGTCTAAGACCGAAGTAGGTCGAGTCGGGAGCGAAAGCAACTCGGGAAGGGTCTAAGACTATAGTAGATCGAGTTAGGAGCGAAGGTGACTCGGGAAGAGTCTAAGACTTCCTGAGTCGGGAGCGAATGCGACTCAGGAAGGGTCTAAGACCGAAGTAGGTCGAATCAGGAGTGAAGGCGACTCAAGAAGGATCCAAGAGAAGAGATAGGTTGAGTTGGGTGCAAAACCACTCGGAAGGCGGAGACCATTCAGAATATTCCTTTCTTGTGCAGAGTATGAACGATCCCCCCAACGACTTATCCGCACGATAATCCTATCCACTCATGGTCCGCCATGTGGAAATTCCCAGCAGAGGTTGTCCCCTAACCGCTCAACAGGCGGGGTGGCCAGAAGATAACCACAACATGTGAAGAACCTCTCACAAGTGCTATATAAGGAAGATTAACGAAAATGTTTGGACTCTGGACTCTCTGAATTTTCAATCTGTCTTCTTTTTCACCTTCATCTTCTCTGTTTAACTTAAGCATTGGATGGCTGAAGGCGGGAACCCCGACGGCGATCTCTTGACGCGTGTTAACATTGGCAGGGATACTGTTGCGAAAGTAAGAACCCCACCTCTCTCGAAGGCTCAGTGAAAGGTACCCTAAATGCGACTACATTAGTTAGCGTTGTCTGTAGGAACACTCTAAATAAGATGTAGAGATGAGATTGTAGGAGGCTCCTACCTCGAGTTTTGCCTCGGAGGAAGTCACAGTAACCCTTACTCATTGTCAGTTTAAGGAGATGCTCTGTACGACTATAGTGGAGATCCTAGCAGAGGAACATGAGAGGGCTAGTCAGTCTCGCTCTAACTTGCTTGAATATGGGATTCCCCCCGAGGGGGGGGGGGGGGGGGGGAGATCGTATCCCTTCTGCTTCCCGAATTTCTACCAATTAGAAGGGAAAGGAGGTTTGTGGGAATCAACCTTCCCCAAGAGATCACCCTTCTGCGGGGGCTTCTCCCTTGATCGCACAAGAGGAGCAAGGGGAGATCTATTTAACGACGTATTCTGTACCAAGAAAACCTTCACTCTTCGTCGAGGAGATCATGCTGGAGGATCTTTGTCACACCCCGAGGGTATACTTGTCCATCAATCGGACGGTACCCCATAGTGATAATATAAGATACAACATTGATACAAGCCCCAAATAGCTATTATCACACAAGCTATATACAATATCAAAGCAAAACAATCAAATATAGAATACAAAATCACAAAGGTGCATGCCGACATATCTTTAATTTAATCAGAAAACATAAATGAACAAGTTGATAACCATAGATACAAAATACTAAAGCTTAGCTTTAAAATAGATATCAAAGAGCGAACAACATACATATCGAAATGCAAAACAATAAGGAAATAAAAATCCAACATCTCGATGTGAGGTGGGACCGACTGGCAGAACTCCGAGCATCAGAACATATCCTCAATCTTCTATTTGCTACTTGGGCCACAAAAAAATCCAGGTTATGTGGTGGTGAATATAAAACTCAGTAGTATATGAAAGATAATGCATGAACTAAATAAATATATGGAGGCCAAAGGATATAATAAATCCATGTACTAACTTGATCTTCCCAGTATAATGTATTGAACAAAAATAAATAGAGATCTGTAATAGTATAGATCGTGGTCACATGAGCAACATATGACAACATAAAATATGCAAATGACATGAATGACTATATACAAACATATATGCAACAATCATAGCTCAAACATATACAACAAATCACAAGCATATGCAATATATCACCAATATGTACAACACACATCACAATACATATGCATGGTCACTATCTGCACCTCGCTACCATGACCCTGATGTATGGCCTGGGTGGACAAACACATAACAACTGCAACCAACTCTGACTACCACTACTCTCGAGTGGAACTAAGTGGCCAGTGTATAATAGCTATCTAGCTATATACCATGGGATCCCTACTGCTCGCAACTCCAGCCATCATTACCTCTGAGTGGCTAAGTGGGCACGATAGGACGAGCACGCACCTCCGTCACCACTACCCCTGAGTGGTCGAGTGTGCTTTAGAAGGCTGACACGACTCTCTCAACCACAAGGGAGATATAGTCATCAGTATGCATGTAGTGCGATGATAAACAAAAAATAAATAAATAAATATGACATACATATAAGTACAGTCATAACTATACAACAATAATATATAATCATAATCAGAAATCCAAATTATAACCAATGCATATCAAAATAGCAGGTATAATGGTACCAAATAAAACGGATAGTAAAAGAGACTGTATAGACATCAAGTAGATCATCTCTAAGATCACATGGATAAGTATCAAGCACAAGAAAAAAATATCCAGTGGAGTCAAGATAAAGATCCTAATATCATATTCATTCATGCACTAAGATAAAAGATCTACAAGAGCCAAAGGAAGAACTGTTGGTGCAGAGGTATCAGATAATCGAATTGATTATAGAAAAGGCCCAAAATTAAAGTCTTATTGTTATCTCATGAGCTGAATTAAGTGTGTCAGAAATGGTTAAGCTAAGTCGAAGTTCAGCAACACCTAAAGAATCTCGAGTCGAGAAACCGTGGTGGTCGAGCGATACCAAGAGAACTTCGTGGGAGTCGAAGAACCCGGGTGGAGATTGAAAGCTAAGCGACTGGTCAGAAAGGATCAGAGGTAAGCACGAGTGTGAAGAGAGATGGTAAGATTGTGTCATCCATATGGGGACGATCGTAGGAGGCGATCCGACTAAGACTTTCAGTGGAAGGTCTAGGTCGACATCGGATGGTAAGGAACCATCATATTTACCATACTCCGTGCTAATCTCTTATTGCAGAGAAGTGACCAAGTTGGCAGTCGACTGTCGACTATTGACAGTTGACTGATGAAGGGCATCAGTCGACTGATGGCGACGAATCATCCAAATACACAAGGTCAAAAAGGATAACATTTGATGCCCGCCACTTCGCGATAAGATAAGGTGTCACCTCGTGATAAGATCCACAAGTTGAGGATCTAGATCTGGACTTATTCCAAGGCACAAGTCTATAAAAGGAGGGGAGGACTCAATCCTAAGATCATCAATCTTTCTCTCAAAGTGCTCCCATAATGCTAAAGCTCTAACACTGTAATGCCGACACAATGCCAAGCTCACAACCTCTTTGTCGGCAGCAGCAAGTTTGTTTTTATTTATTGTATTCGTTATTTTAATTGTAATGAGGTGAGGTAGGTTTGTTGCCTCATCCTTGAGCTTTTGATTTTTGTGATTGTTGTCTTCTACCTCTAACGAGGAGGAGACTCTATAGTGGATTGCCCCTTCGTATGCGGTCAAGGATCGCGGGGCCTTGGAGTAGCAACCGTTGGATTGTGAACCAAGTAAAAATAAATTGTGTCTTTTACTTTCCGCTACATTACTCTTAGTTTTAATCGAACGAATGAAAAGATGAAAAGATTTTACGCTTGCTATTCACCCCCCCCCTCTAGCGACACTTCTCGATCCTACAAGAACTGCCCACATGATATGTAGATTATGTTGATTGTCTTCACGCCAAAGAGTCTACCTCAAATTAAAATCATAATAAATAGATCGTGATGATGGTCTTCGCCCGCAAATCTGTCTTGAATCAAAATCCTGCAACATAGATCATAGATTATAACAAAGTTCTACCATCTAATGATCGAACCCAAATCCTACATCAACTGTGTATCCCAATTAACTGATCAAGAATTAATTAAGGTATAATCTCAACCCAATTAATCAATCATACAACCCAAACCATCATCCCATAAATAACCCTTCTACTGCACAATTAACAAAATCCAATTCGAAACTTAGTTCCGAGTCCATGACACTAGCTGCATGATCCAACGTCCCTAGCAATTTACCATCGAACAAAAGATAAAATCAACAATAAAAGTGGAATGCATCCATAAAGTATCATGATTCATTCTTACCTAGTTTACCCATCACAGTTCCTTGATCCCAACATAGGCATCCAATCTGAATCAATCACAATCAACCCCTTGATCTACTTAAAAATATCCAATTTGCAACAATTGACTGAACTGCACATCAAACCCAATTTCAATAACCCTTTGATGTATAGATCACAAAATCCTCAATCCAAGCAATAGGAGGATGAACGAAATTACCAAAACTGATCAATTTGTCGATCTAAGACCTCAAACCACTACCCAATCTCGACAACAACACAACTGGAACCCTCCATAATCATAGATTGTCAACGTTGAGTAGACCATGCTACATAGAAGAAATTATCATGGAGATGCAAAGTCACTGGTTGGACTCCTACAAGAAGCTGCAATTACGAATCAAGTGGTGGTCAACAAGACAACAACGTTGAGTGAAGGGCAACACCAACTGCGACCAACACAGATCGCAGCTAGGAGGGAACAATGGTCATCGGGGCAGATAGCACGAAGGTACTCAACATCAAAAAGAAGAGGTAATAACCTGATGCCAAACTCATGGCAAAGCCCAGATCGGGGTGGAGGTAGGCGGCAACATCGTGTGAAGGGCATCATTTACCTCGATCGACTTTGACCACGGAGCTGTGGCTACAACGGAGGAAGAAGAAAGGTCAGCGGCTGAGGTAGAGGGCGTCGATGTTGCTTGTGTGGAGGAAAGGAAAACAAATTCGCGATGGTGAAGGGAGGGGAAGAAGAGGTGGCGTTCGGTGGCCTTCCGCTCGAGGTGAACTCTGACAGCCAGAGGCAAACCGACAATGGCTGAGCAGAGGTAGATGAAATGCTAGCTCGGGTGCTGGTGATGAGGTGGTAGCAGATCCAACTCGCACTGGTGATGAGGTAGGTAGTGACCGGCGTGGCGACGGCAATGAGCGGCGTGGTGAGCTGACTCAAGCGACGATGATGAAGAGAAGGAGAAGAATGAACGGGAGAAGAGGGAAATCAAGAGAAGAAGAAAAGAGGAATCGAGGATAGGGGAAATCGCGGCTGCAGCGTGAGGGAAGTTAGGGCACAAGAGAGATAAGGAAAAAAGAAGCAAAAATGAAGGAAAAGAAAAACTTTTTAGGTTTTCTATTTATAACTTAGAATAATTAAACCTATTAACTCCTAAATATTTGATAATTCAAATAGATTTCCTCAAAGCTTATTAAATATTTCCCTTGAACTGTCATATAAATTCCATTTAAATCTAGAAAATTTTTAAAAAATTCTATAACGAAATTTTTTAATTAACCAATGCTATTTTATTATTATTATTATTTTCGATATCTTACAATCCTCCCATCGCCTTTCTTCATATTGAAGAATATGATGATACTATTGATCCGGAGGAGCATCTTTGCAAGTTCGAGAATGTAGTCACCCTACATCGGTACTCCGACATCATCAAATGTCAAATATTTGTTATTACACTAGTAGGAGCAACACAAAAATAGTTTCAACTTCTTCGCCCAAGATAGTTAACCAATTTCGGCGACCTCTGCAAGTTGTTCCTAAAGCACTTTGCTAGCTGCAAAAGGTATCAACCTACTACTTCTAGTCTGTTCCATGTAAAGTAGGAAACTAAGAGACCCTCTAGAAGTATATCCAAAGGTTCACACAGACTGCTCTGGAGGTCCCCATGGGGGCACTGGAAGTCTTAATGGTCGTCATCACACAAGGGTTACGAGACGAAATTTTCTTTGACTCTCTGTCGAGAAATCCCGCCAAGGAGTATGAAGAACTACTATATCAGACCGAGAAGTGTATTAATATGGAGGAAGCTCGAAAAGTTTGCCAGGTTATTAAAGGAAGTGCAGGCGGATCCACCCCCTGTCCAAGAAGACCAAGGAGCCCCGTCAGACTCCTGCCAAAAATGAGAAGTATCATCATTTTCCACCTACAGTGCTGAGTAATCCATTAGGAGTTATGATAGTTGATGTCCCCTGTGTACCTCGCTCTGACAGAGAAAGAGATTTGGTGATTTGAGAACAACACCAAGTGGCTTTGCCAGCCAGTAGGCTATACGAGTAGTCCTCGTAATTCCCCCTCACCCTACTTTTGGCTTTATCATGGGGAATACAACCGCTCCAGCGACAGCTGACAGGGGTTGAAATGGGAGCTCGACTGAATCAAGAGAGAGCATCCCCACTTGCAACCATACTTGGAGTTTCTTCTTGGAAGGGGACCTCCCTCGTGAGTCTTCCATCCAAGACCCCATCCTCAAAGGAATCCTTACAAGGGACCAAGGGAAAATCGCGCAGCTGAAGTATCCAAAGAAACTCAGAGGGAGAAAGGGAAGAGTAGCAGAGCTCTACCAAGCTCAGAGAACCATCCCTCTCATGCCCACATGCTAGAATCGTTGTCTTTTTAGCAGGAACAAATGTGGAGAGGGTCACCCCTTCTATGTTTCGGGCTAGAGGACCTTGCGTATGTGGTGTTCCCCCGTAATGGAGCCTTGGATATCAGAGCCACTATCGCCAATTATGAGGTGGCTCCGGTGTTGGTGGATTTAGATAGCTCCGTCAACATCCTATTCCAGAAAGTTTTTGCTCAGATGCAGCTATGAGAAGTACAATTGGAGAAAGTGACAACGACCTTGTTCGAGTTTGCAAGACATTCAGTCTTGTCCATAGGACAAGTTATTTTGCCCTTCATGTTGGGGCACACACCCACATAGAAGATGGTGATGGCGACATTCCTAGTAGTAGATGTCGTATCCTCTTATAATTCAATTCTGGATCACCCTTTTCTTGTTGCTTTTATGACAGTGGCATCGTCCCTACATCATAAGCTGAAGTTCCCAGTCAGGAACCCGGTGGGAGAAGTATGGGGTGATCAGAAGACCACGCAAGGTTGTTATGTGTAAGCTGTGGGGAAGACTAGAAACATGTGCGTTGGGAAGGTGGGGAAATAGGTCCTTAAAGGGGCTTTGAGGTGTAGGTACTCGAAGAAAAAGACCCGAGAAAAGGGATCTGCGAGGAAGGAGAGCTCGTCGATATCAGAGGAGACAAGACAACCAAGATTGCAAATTGGATGAAACCAGGAGACAAGAAAGATCTGGTGGCCTATCTTAGGAGGAATGCTGATATTTTCGCAAGGGATGTGCATAATTTGACTAGGATAGCCCCTGAGATTGTCAATCACCATCTGAATATCATCAAAGGATCTCGACTGATCAAGCAGAAGAAGAGACACTTCGGGATAGAAAAAGACAAAGTCATTGCGGAGGAGGTGTAGAAGCTGATGGAAGCGGAGCATATTAAGGAAATCCAGTTTCCTGAATGGGTCTCCAATGTAGTGCTCATTCATAAGGCTTTGAGTCAATGGAAGATGTGTGTAGACTTTCGCGATCTCAATAAAGCATGTTTTAAAAACTACTACCCTTTGCCTCATATAGATCAATTAGTAGACTCGACGACGGATCACAAAGTTATCTCCCTTATGGATACTTTTCGAGGCTACCATCAAAGTCCTTTAGCCAAGGTTGATCAAAGTAAAGTTAGTTTTGTCACTTCGGCGGACTTATATGTTTATATTGTCATGCCTTTTGTCTTGAAGAATACGGGAGTCACCTACCAAAGGTTAATGGATAAGATTTTCACAAGGCAGAAAAGAAAAAATATTGAAGTGTATGTGGATGACATCTTGGTGAAGTCTTGGTTCCTTGCTAATCTGGTCCTCGACCTAGAGGAAACCTTTGCCACCTTGCGAAAGTATAATATGAAGTTGAACCCAAGCAAGTGTGTGTTCGGTGTGCATAGTGGGAAGTTCTTGAAATACATCATCATCGAGCGAGGAGTCGAGCCTAATCCCAAGAAGGTCCAAGCCTTGTGCAATATGCAGACCCTAAGCAATTTGAAGGAGATACAAAGATTGGTGGGTAGGGTCGTGGCTCTATCTCGATTTATATCTCGGTTAGTAGATAGGGGTTTACCTTTCTTTAAGATACTTTGGAAAGTGACTCATTTTCAGTGGGACAAGCATTGAGAAAAAGCCTTTTAGGTGTTGAAGCATTACCTCGCACGACTACCACTTTAGCTAGGCCAAGTGATGGGGAAAGACTCTGGGTCTATTTGACAGTATCTAAAGGGGTCATCAGCTCCGTGCTACTTCGTTAGGAAGGTACACAGTAGCTGTCTATATATTATACCAGACACATATTGAAAAAAGCTGAGTTGTGGTATTCTGAACTGGAGAAATTGACATATTCCTTGGTCCTTACAGCTCGCAAGTTGCATCCCTACTTCTTCGTGCATCCCATAACCATTCTCACCAACATCAATCTAGAAAAAGTCTTGACCAAGCCTAATTTTTTGGGGTGACTGGCCAAGTGGACCATGGGGTTGAGTGAATATGACTTACAATACCATCCAAGGACAGCGGTAAAAGCTCAAGCAGCGTTGGATTTCCTAGCCGAGTTGCCTAATCCCGATGTGCAAGCTCTGGAGGATCTCGAAATGGTCGACATTCCTTGGAGGGTCTTTGTAGATGGGTCATCAAGAGCTAAAAGAAGTGGTGTCGGGATCTTTCTCATCTCCCCCTCAAGAGAAGAGACTTGGATCGCCCTATGACTCAAATTCAAGGCGTCTAACAATGAAGTGGAGTACGAGGTTGTTCTATACAAATTACAAGTTGCGCAAGCGATTGGGGCAAGTGTGTATGTATATATTCGGACTCACAGTTGGTGATCTCTCAAATACAGAGTGTGTTTTCTGTGAAGGAGGAACGCTTATCGAAGTACATCGAAGTTTACAAGCAGGTGCAGGCTCAATTCGTAGAAGTGAGGCTGCAATAGATCCCCGGGAGGAGAATAGGTAGGCAGGCAAACAGTTTAGCTTGTCTTGCCAGCTCTTTGACAGAGTGGACATCACGGGACCTATTATATCAAGATATTGATCCCTTTCTATCTGTCTTGGACAAAATGGAGCACACCCTTATAGTGGAGGACAATAGCCACAGAGAGCTAGGCGCAGGGGGAAGGCTTGATTGGAGAACGGAGTTGGAGGCATATCTTAAGAAGGACGGTTCTGAGACAGAATCCAAAAGCGTGCCCGAGGCAAGGAAGGAGGTGAAACATTTTACCCTTATAGACAGGGTCCTCTATAAGAAATAACATGGAAGACCTTTGTTGAGGTGCTTGGGAGATCTAGAAGTTGTAGGAATCCTTAGAGAAATTCATAAAGATTGTTGCGAGAATCATCTGGGAGGCCAGGCTTTTACCCGAAAAGTTATCCTAGACGGATACTTTTTGCCCACCTTAGCCAAGGATGCCGCGTAGCTAGTGAGAACCTGTCGCAGCTGCCAAATACATAGTAGTCAATCACAACCACCTATAGAGATAATGAGGCCAGTAGTAGCTTTTTGCCCCTTCGACCAATGAGGAGTGGACATTGTGGGACCTATGTCGATGGTCTCCGGGCAACGGAAATTTCTAATGATGGCTATGGATTATTTTTCTACGTGGGTGAAAGTCGAACCTATAACAAGCATTACCGAGAAGGCAGGTATTCAGTTCCTATGGAAGAACATCCTCTGTCGATATGGGATCCCTTGTCGTTTAATCAGCGATAATGGTCATCAGTTCCAAGGCCGGCATATACAAGACTAATGTCGGGGGTTGTAAATTCAATAGGTCTTCACAACCATAGCCTACCCCAAAGCTAATGGTCAAGTGGAGGTAACAAATAGGACCCATGTGCAAGGCTTGAAGGCTCGCTTGGAAGGAGCCCAGGGAAATTTGGTGGAGGAACTCCCGAATGTCCTTTGGGCCTACTGAACGACCCCTCATAGTTCCACAGGAGAAACTCCATTCAATCTGGTGTACAGAGAGGAAGCAGTTATTCCCACCGAAGTCCTCCTACCCAACATTCGAATTCTAGTTTATGATCTCTCCAACAACGAAGTGCAATGAGGAGTTGACTTGGACCTGATCGAGGAGTTGCAAGAGCAAGCTCGGGTGCAAATGGAAATATACAGAGGAATAGTACGATGAGTTATAATAGCCGAGTTCGCCCCCGCTAATTCCAAGTAGGGGATCTTGTCAACGAGGAGTTGACCTATACTTGATCGAAGAGTGGTAAAAGCAAGCCCGGGTGCAAATGGAAATATATAGAGGAAGAGTACGACGAGTTATAATAGCCGAGTTTGCCCCCACTAATTCCAAGTAGGGGATCTTGTCCTCTGTAAGGTTAACCCAGTGGGAGAGGTGAAGAAGTTAGCCCCTAATTGGGAGGACCCATATAAGATTCTTTGGCGGGTAGCGAGGTCCACATATCACCTACAAGACGCGGAAGGGAAGATTCTACCTCTACCCTAGAATGTGATGCATTTGAGGCCTTTCTTTAGTTAAGGAGGAGAGCGAGAAAAGTTGGAAAGATAGTTGAGGATTAATGTGTTTCAGAAGAAGCGAGTGTATGTAGCCGAGGAGAAGAACTAAACATCATTTGAATGTTTCCTACTCGAAGACCTTAATGCAAAATGCAAAATGCAAAGAGTTTCTTGTTGAAGTAGAAAGGAAGTCATCAAAAGGCAAAACGTGTTATCTGAGAGCGACATCAAAAGCTCTTATAAAACAAACTTCTCGGGGGGACAATCCAGTGCAGTGACAAGTTCCAAGCTGTTCAAATCCGCTCCAGAAAGAATGAAGCCCCAAGACACGCATCCTTTTAAGGCGCTTTCAAAGCCCATCTTAAAGATTGAAGCCATCTTGGCTCCTAAGAGTAGCTACAAATCTTTTTCCCGAGCATCCCAACTTGTTTTTTCCTGGGCTTAATATTCTTCCAAGGTGAGGGAGGCAGACATTTGAGGAAAGGAAGGCTTCGACACTGAGGTTCCCGAAGTGGGGGAAGACTTTGGCCTCGATAGAGGAGGAGCGACAGGGAGGTCAACCGGACCAAATAAGCGATGATCAAGGAGAGATGCAGGAGAAGAGGCTTGGTCCCTTTGGAAGAGGAGTTGGAACCCCTATTCCATTTCTCAGGCCAAGTCAACTTTCAACCAAGCCTTCTCTAAATCTTTCCGGCCTAGCTAACTCCATGGATTTCTCTTGAAGTTGAGTTCAGTGGTGATCCAAATCGGAGGAGAGGGATTGGATAGTCTGATAAACCACCCGATGACCCTGATCTAGGATTAGAACTTGCTCCTCTAAGGTCGCACAACGCTCTTGCAATAGCTGTTCAGATCTCGCCAATTAGAGTTCTCTCTGTAGTGTTTGGGACACCTGTCGGGTCATCTGGTCGACCTAGTTTTGCAAGAAGGTGGTGCGCACCTCCATGTCGTAGTTGATGACTACCAACCTACAAGTCAATTCATCTTGACTAAATCGAACCTGCACCTTGGGGTCACTGGGTCAGGATTTGGACCACATAAAAGGGGAAGGAAAAGGAACTTATTGTGTCTGCGTCATGAAGCAAAGTGGTCCAGATTGGATTCAGCAAGGGGAAGTTCGGGCCCTACGATGATGGACCTATAGGGGACAAAAGAGGTGACAATGAGGAGGGAACTAAGGGAGGCCCCACGACGGGAGGCTCCACGGAAGAAGATGCTACATCTAGGATAGGGGGTTGTGCAGGAGAGGAGAGGGAAAAATCCCCATTGGAAGGTTCCTCGTTAGGTGGAGAGGAGGTCACCAGGGGGAGGTCATCTAAATTAAGTGAAGGAAAGGAGGAAGAAGAATATGCTAGAGAGGAAGGGAACGTAGGTGAGCAATATCCTGAGGAAGGAGGAGAGGGTGACAATAATGGAGGTGGAGAAGTAGGGAATCGAATAGGGAGGGGAGAAACTGCCTGAGGGGGTTCTGGGAGAGGAGAGGGCAAAGACTCGATGCGTACGACCTCTGAAGTGGGGTCCTGGGAACGGGTCCTACATTTAAGGATAAGAGGAGCCTCGGGCGAATCAGTAGGGGAAGGTGAGCGAGAAGGAGAGCGTTGTCATTTACTCCTTGCTTTAGGCGAACCTGGAGTGGTCGAAGAACTCGGAGTCCAAAGAGCCGAAGAGATTTCTCCTATTAAAGGAAGAATCGGAGCGGTAGAAGAAGTGACCCACCCTTCTCTCCAGAGAGGGCCTGCTCCAAAATGCTAATGTGAGCGGCCTATAGGAGGTCCTTTGTCAAGTTAAGAGGCCATGGGTTATCATCTTACAAAAGGAGGAAGTAGAGAGGGGAACAGATTATTAGTTACATGTAGAAACACCTTTCGGGTTGGCAAAGGGAGATAGTCAGAAGTGGTTAGGGAGAGGACCAATGATGAGGCGTCGGACATCGTAATGTTGCCCTTGCAAGGCAAGATGGATAGAGGGGAATCACTCTACATCTGGGCTTTATGAAAGTCAGGCAGGCGGCGAGGGTTAGTCACCCAGTCCTCTAAATTAAGAAGAGGATTAGACAGGTGTACGAAGAAGAACAAATTCTTCCACCCTTTATTGGAAGAAGTGATGTTCTTTAGAAATTGAGTCGGGGCAAGCAGTGAAGTAAAAAATCCCCCGCTTCTTTCGTCTTTAGTTGAAACGACGATGAAATAGTGAGGAGGAAAGGTGAAGCCCTAGATGACGAAATATTATGTTTGTCCCGGCCAGAATGCAAAAGGCATTAGGAGCAAATTAATATACTAACACCCTGTAAAAGGAAGAAATTCTCTGATAAATGGATGACATTGATAATCGATGACCTCCTTTTAATTGGCCTAAAAAGAAATAGTAATGATATCGAGGAGGACAGTATGGATGATTGGTGGCTTAGGGAAAGTCTAAGGCTACATCCTTGGTGAAGTATTGATCTTGCTGAACACCAAGGGAGTGGGAAGGAGTGAGATGACTAGTAATAGCTTTGAACCGAGGTAACGGCAGAACCTCGAAGGAAGATGCCATAGAAATGAATGACGAGGGTCGACATCATGAGTAGGAAACCCCGGAGGCGAAGTCGAAGTTCAAAAAGTAGAATGGGGTCTAGAGAGTTTGATTGTAGGACGAGAGGCTAAGAAGAGAAAGGAGAAAAAGGGGGAAGAGTTGGTGTTGGAAGAGCACGCTCCTACCAAGGTACAAGTGGGAAATCCTAGAAATAAGATGGCGGAAACGTTGTCAAGGGAAGCAAAGCCCAGGGTCCCAAACCCTAGGTTGATATTAGGATAACATTAATTGGGGAATGGGTGCTGATGTCAGCCTTGAGGCTCGAAGCATTGTACTAAGTCTGACAAGAAAGAAGCGGCCCGAAGCATTGTATTCAGCTTGACAGGAGAGAAGCGGCCTGAAACGTTGTACTTAACATAATAGGAGAGAAATATCCCAAAGTATTATATTCAGCCTGACAAGAGAGAAGCGGCTCAAAGCATTGTACTTAGCCTGATAGGAGAGAAGCGACACGAAGCATCGTACTTAGCCTACCAGGAGAGAAGCGGTCCGGAGCATTGTACTCTGCCTGACAGGAGAGAAGCGGTCGGAAGCGTTGTATTCAACCTGACAGGAGAGAAGCATCCTTAAGCGTCGTACTTAGCCTGATAGGAGAGAAGCGGCCCGAAGAGTTGTATTCAGCCTAATAGGAGAGAAGCGGCCCGAAGCATTGTACTCAGCTTGACATGAGAGAAGCGTCCCGAAGCATAGTACTCAACTTGACAGGATAGAAGCGGCCCGAAGTGTCGTACTAAACCTGATATGAGAGAAGCAGCCCAAAGCGTGGTATTAGCCTGATAGGAGAGAAATGGTCCGAAGGATCATATTTAGCCTGACATGAGAGAAACGACCCGAAGCGTCGTATTCAGCCTGATAGGAGAGAAGTGGCCCAAAGCATTGTACTCAGTCTAATAGGAGAGAAGCGACCCAAAGTGTTGAACTCAGTCTAACATGAGAGAAGCGGGCCAAAGCATTGTACTTAGCCTGATAGGAGAGAAGTAGATCGAAGCGTCATACACAACCTGACTAGAGAGAAGCGACCTGAAGCATTGTATTCAGCTTAACATGAGAGAAGTGACCTGAAGCATCATATTCAACCTGACAAGAGAGAAGCAACTCGAAGCGTTGTACTCAGCCTGACATGAGAGAAACACCTCGAAGCGTTGTATTTAGTCTGAAAGGAGAGAAGCGACCCAAAGTGTTGTATGCAGCCTGACGAGAGAGAAGCGATCCAGAGTGTTGTATTCGATTTGACAAGAGAGAAGTAGCCTAAAGCGTTGTATTCAACCTGACAAGAGAGAAGCGGTCCGGAGTGTTATATTCAGCCTGACAGGAGAGAAGTGGCCCGAAGCGGTGTATTCATCCTGACAGGAGACAACGACTATGAAGAGTTGTTATGGAGCGTAGTATCTCACTCGCTTAGCTGGGGCAGTTCATAAGTCCTCCGCCTGGCTTGAGTTCTATTGTATGGAGTGTTGTTATGAAGCGTAGTATCTCACTCGCCTGGCCAAGGTAGCTCGTATGTCCTCCGTTTGGCTTGAGTTCCATTATATGGAGAGTTGTTATGGAGTGTAGTCTTTCACTCGTCCGACCGAGACAGTTTGTAAATCCTCCTCCTAACTCGAGTTACATGGTATGGAGAGTTGTTATGGAGCGTGGTCTTTCACTCGTCCGACTGAGGCAGTTCATAAGTCCTCTGCCTAGCTCGAGTTCCATGGTATGGAGGGTTGCTATGGAGTGTGGTCTTTCACTCGCCCAACCGAGACAGTTCATAAGTCCTCTGTCCGACCCGAGTACTTTTATATGGGGAGTGGTTGTTAATGTGAGTGTTTCATCTATCTTTCCAAAGTATTTTATTATTCTACTCGAAGGGGTTCATGAAGGGAAGCATTTCATTATCCTCGAGGGAATTGTAGACACGATCTATAATAAATGCAGACAATCGATCGAAACTCCCATATAACCATCGCGGGGGATCTAAATCATTCATTCAATATAGTTATGATGATGTAAGTATAAATTTTATAGTTATCGTATATTGTTTGTTGATTAAAATATTAACATATTATAATGTTTTTCAAATCGATCAGTCACAGAAAAAAGATCGAATTACTGTCTTTAATAAAACTCATTATAGCTCATCAAAAGGGTGGATTGGGGAGAGGGTCGAGGCTGCCTACGTATGTTATGATATGATTTAGTGGATTTATTTTTAAATTTGCATAATTATTTTTAAAGATATTTTTAACATATTTGTTATTCTTGGGATGATATGGTGGGACTGTGGGGTGAGTACATTCAAATACAAGAAAATAACAGGAGATGATATCGATGCAGTCCAAATTGCAGATAAAATTTGTGATCAGGTCCTTGATGTTCGTTCTGGATATATTAGAGGACTTGAAAGTGGGCCAAAATAGTTAGATCCACTTCTTTGGATGTCACCTCCTCCTCTAAATTAACTAACACAATATTGCATGAAAAGCTTGAGTCCATCGAGCAACGATTAGAAGGGACATAAGAGGAGCTAGCAAAACACTCGAGTTCAATTAGCAAAGACCCAGGATGAGTTGACATTAATGAGATCATTTGACCAAATTCTGACTTGACTTGCACCTGGAACATTACAATCCTTGATACATGAGTCTGTAGGGACCGATTTGACGTGCGCTAAAGGGGGTGAATAGCGGTTCCTCAATTTCTATGATTCGATTGTGCTTGCTTGTCTACAAACGATTAGTGCACAGTGGAATATACAAAAACAATAGAACATAAATGCAAAAGAAACAAGCACACACCGTAATATTTTTTACGTGGTTCAGAACTAAGGTTCCTATTTGACGGGTTGAGCCCTAGCAAGCTCTAGTATTGCACACCACCACTATAACTTCTCCTTCTCAGAAACAATCCGGATGTGGAGAAATCTCTTACAAGATGTTTACAACAATAAACAACAACCAAATGCAACAAATACAAAAGCAAATAAGAAATATAAGTGAAAACACTTTACAAATGAGAGATTGCTTGCTTGATGATTTGGTTGCTTTGGGAAGCCTTTGAAGACATAAAATGCAGTAGCACTTAGCCTCAAAATCGCCCTAGAACCACTTGCTTCAACCCTTCATCACAGCTTCCTTTATATCCTGTATCAGGCTAATTTCGCACATAGTAGTCGACTGCCAAAAGGCCTCAGTAGACTTCTCCCATATCCATTGTCTCACAACGGACTAATCCACGTTAGATTCTTCCCAACGTATGCCTGAGCAGTCGATTGTCATCATCATCAGTCGACTGCCAAGCAAGTAGTCGATTGCCCAGTTGACTACGAGATATTCTATGCCTGTGTCCACTATCACTAGTCGACTATCCATTATTGGTAATCGACTTTCATGGACCAGTTGATTGGTGATGTATACTAGTCGACTACCAGAGTACTTAGTTAGCAGTTGAGCCTTAGTCGACTACACAACCAATCAACTAAGTCATAATCTCAATCGACTGCTACAAGTCAATTGAGCTCCCGAGTGTTGAACACTCGACCAGTCGACTAGTCAATACCACCAGTCAACTGGTAAACCTCAAAAGTGAGGTTTAACCCAAGTATGATCCTCTTATACTTGATTGATCATCCTTAGTCTAGACCTAAGTCTTCTAGCCACCTCCATCAACCTCACACCCTCAGGGTCGATCCGAGTCCTCCATGACTCCTTCACACTTCGCATTAACCTTCAGGTTTCCATCGGCTATGTCATGCTAACTGGGTCTCATTTGCCAAGGTTCATTTGGACTTATACAACCAAGACTTTATGCTGCCAAAATCTCACCCTTTGATTTCCTTGCTAAGTATTCATAGTTGGACTTTCACCGCCAAGACTGCATACTTTAACTTATGTAGCCAAGACTACACTCTTGGACTTTCCATTTATCAAGTATCCAAACTTGGATTTCCACCGCCAAGACTATACACTTGGACTTATGTGGTCAAGACTATACCCTTGGACTTTCCATTTGCCAAGTATCCAAACTTGAACTTTCATCGCCAAGATTACGCACTTGGACTTACATGGCTAAAACTACACCCTTGGACTTTCTATTTGACAAGTATTCAAACTTGGACTTTCCCTTGCCAAGTCTCCATACTTGGACTTCTTCATTGTCAAGTATTTATACTTAGATTTTCCATTCCAAGTATCAAATTTGGACTTCTCCTCGAGTCTCATTTGAGTCTATTTAACCTTAACATGGGGTTTAATTGCTTCAACAATCTCCCTCAAATAATTTCTCTCATATGACTTTGGATATTCCAATCATCCACTAGTCATATGGTCAACATATGGTCAAATCATATCCAACCATATTGACAAACATCAAAATATTACTTGAGTCCCACTCGAGTCTGGTCAACATTGACCAGGGGCCTATTGCACCAACAGAGTCCTCTCCAACTCCACCTCCTAGCTCCTCCACCTTAGAATTTGAACTTGACCGATAAGCATTGATCCATTTACTTGTATGCAAGAGTTATCAAATTAGTATTGTAAAATTCTATGTTTTGAACTTAAAGTCATGTTTATGATGTTGTATTTTTTTTATGTTAAGTGATTAGTTGTTGTTAAATGTTTGAAATTTATGTTGTTAAGTTAGTTGATGAAAAATATATGATGGGAGTGTATATAAATTTGTATTATAGGATATGGAATATAAACAAATGAAATTCTACGAAAGTAGATATCGATGATTAACAACGAAAATATTTATTTTCGTCGCTAAGTTTCAATACACAGTCTCTCTATATAATCCATTGTTTGCGACAAAAATATTTAAATTCATTGCTACAATAAGCTTTAACAATGAATATATTTTATCATCGCTAATATAAAGCACTCTTAGGCTATGAAATTTCAGGAATTTCCATGGTTTGACCATGGATCTCTCTGTAAAATCTCTCATAAATATAGTTTTTAGTGACGAAATAAAATTATTTTGTTGCTAAAGTATACTTTAGCGATGAATGTTTTTAATCGTTGCTAATATTAAGCCGTGGAATTTTAGAAATTTCCATAGCTTGCCCGTGGATATCTCTATAAAATCTTTCGAGAAATCCAATTTTTTTAGCGATGAAATTTTTTATTTCGTCGTGAAAATATTATTTAGTGACAAAATTATCACTACAAGAAAATTTCATTTTAGAGACTGATTTAGAGATCGAAATTCAGTCTCTAGAGACATTAAAAACCGTTTTAGCGATCGAAATTTTTTATCACTAAAATCCTGATCGCTTAGAGATCGAATTTTGAATTGGTCTCTAAATCGATCTCTAAATTAGAGATCTAATTTTTTATCGGTCTCTAATTTAGAGACCGATTTTGTAATTAGTCTCTAATTTAAAAATCGAAATTTAAATCGATCTCTAAATTTAGAGACCAAAATTTCAATCAATCTCTAAATTTAGAGATCGATTATAAATTCGATCTCTAATTTAGAGATCGATTTAAATTTTGGTCTTTAAATTAGAGACCAATTACAAAATCAGTCTCTAAATGTAGACATCATAATCAATAATGATCGTAGTTTTGATCTATATAAAAATCTTGTATATTAATTAAATAATAATTATTAATTGTAATATTAACTAGTAACATCCAATCAACCATAATTACAATGTAAATATTAATAAAATTAATTTTATTAATTTTCAAATGTACAAACTTACCATGAAAATACAATGTTGAATTTCTATATTTCTATTTTTTCAACTAGTTCGATATATAATAAACAAATATAATTATAGGGTGCTTAAAAAATATTAAACAATCTTCCATAGATCATCGCTAGCAAGAATGAGTTTGTATCTTGAACTTGTACATCAGCCGGAACAATTAGTTATTTGATAAACTTTGAATCTTGAACTTGTACATCAGTACCAACTCTTATAAGTATTTTGAATATCTGCATATACAAATACATAAAAAAAAATACATTATAATAAATATAACAATTAAAATTAGAACAGACATAGAATATTAATAAAAGCATATCACACCCAGATATGGTTTAACTTTGTTTCCAAAAAGATTGATGTCTCTAAAGTATTTCATTGTATGCATACTTACATAGAAATTGAGTAACTAAACAAATTCAACTAGTATTTTATAAGAAAATACAAATCTACATATATAAAACAAGCAAATAGAAAATAATTAGATAGTTAAGTTATCCTAACATTAAAAAATATAATAACACATAGATACAATCTAGGTTACTTAGAATGGATGAAAAGAAGACCTGCTAAGTTTCAGTAAGATTTTTCTTAAGGAATGCAGCCTGACCAAAGTATCCTAGTAGAAGGCATGGTAGAACAATAATGACAAAAGTAAGTTGCAACTAGCAACTAAACTAATCAAAACATACTAAAATGTAAAGAATGTAAGAATTGAAAGACACGGAAAAGTGGAGTCGAGTAACTGTTAAAATACCTAGATTGATCTACCATAGAAGTAACAAAGATTAACAAATATTGCCTCAAACCCTATAGTGAAAGCATTATATGAATTAGACTAACCTTCAATGGTAGTATAGGTAGAATAAGATGCACAACATAATTGGATGAAATGCTAAAGAAGTAACTATCATGCACCAGTTCTAGTTTTTAATTTCTCTTTCACATAATAATGATTTAGATACCCACTAAAATAGGCAATCCTTCAAAGTCCTATATTGTGTGATTATAACGATTGACATAGCATGAAAAGATATGAGGTTATACTTAAAAAAATCATAGTTTAGATATATAGCACTCTGAAATCTTATATTATGGTTGTATCAATTGGCACAAAGATACTAATATTTATCAAGAAGCATATGGTGATTGAAAGATAGAACTAACGATCAAAAGTCAAATAAAGAGCATAAACTCTCTCTTTTTAGATAGGACAATGGAAAACATAGATGAAGAATGTGATAATATGAATAATAATAATCACAAAATATTGGCAAATATAACAATGTAAATATTAATCACAAAAGAATACCATGAATGTAATAGGTCAAGCTTTGTGAGTTGTCTAGGTATTTTTACATGAGAAATCTTGGAAACTAAAAGAATGAGAAGCTCATCTTACTTTACATTAATTGGTCATTCTCTATTACAAATATGCTGATAACATTTAAATAAATCAAACTCAAACTCATCCAAAAATAAACAAATCAAGTTTGAACAACAATTTCAGCATCATGATTCATTTTAGACTTTGTTTGGCTTAACGTAATTATCTTATCAAACAAACAAGCTCAAAGAATAAAATATTTAGGCTTATATATAGCCCTATGGCTATATACAAAACGCAAAAGCATTCATAGATTTCAAATGATTAGAATTGAAGAATTGAAATTCAATATCAAACAGGAAAAGGATTTCTAGCATATCAAAGGTTGAACAAGATAAGTATATATACTACAATATCATGTACATGAGCATTCACCATAAATATCGTATTTTACATATTAATCATCATATAGAACTCAATATATGCATCTTTTGATCAATTATAAAAAAAATCAATAAAATAGGCAATTGAATCATCCTCTTCCGAAGCAAAGTCTTACTATCTGGTCAAAATTTTACATATGAAGCTGTGTCGTTATTATCTCAAGCCTAAAATGATAATTATTTGCACAATCATTTCACTTTTTTGCCTCTTCAATACTTAGTTATGATACACAATAAGATCTGACAGCCTAAGTGATGGAAGTCAAATAAAATGCCAGGAGATACATAGATGTGTCAACTGCTTTTTGCATTACCTGTGGCAAAACGTTAGCTGGCCTTAGGTTTGTAAAAACACCTAGTCCTACCCGAAGCTAAAGTAACCCAGTCTCAGGCTTCAGATGCTTCTCATTAGCATCCCACTTATACCTAACGTTTCGCACATTAAATCATGAAATTAAAATCAATGCCTCAAGAATTCAATTCTTCAGCAATTCGCCAGGAAAATGAATTGCAACACAAACCCTCCTATAGCTCCCAGAAGGACAGCGTCCGATTCCTTAGCAGTCGTCAGGGTTTCCTCCGGAAGCGGGACGCCGACAGAAACCAGTGCAGCGCCGCCAACGAGCACCTCTCGGAAACGAAATTCAATGCCTGCACAAGATACCAACATAAAGGAAGCAACTTTATGAGCCATCGGACCGAGGAGATCCTAAACCCTAAGGGCTTGTTTGGGAGGAGTAAGTAATAGAAGGATAAGGGTAAATAAGAAAGAAAAAAAAAACTATCTCTATTTGAGAAGAAGAAGAAGTAAGAGAAGATAAAAGGAAAGAGAAAGAGAAGGGAATGGAATGAACTTATACCCCTCTCCTCATAAAAATTGAATTTATCTTGCACCCCAATTTGGAGTGTAAATCTCATTTCCCCTCCCCTTCATTTCTTTTTCATTACTTACACTCCCCTCACCTCCTCCCAAACAAGCCCTAAGGGAGGAGGTGAGGGGAGGATAAGTAATGGAAGGAGAATGGAGGGGAGGGGAAAGGGAGTTTACACCCCAAATTGGGGTATAAAAAAACTCCAGTTTTTATAAGGAGAAGGGGTATAAGTTCATCCTCATTTTCTTCCCTTTTCCTTACCTTTCCTCTCCTCTCACTTCTTCCCAAACAAAGATAGTCTTTTTTCCTTTTTTATTTACCCTTACCTTTCCATTACTTACACCTTCCTCACCCTCTCCCAAATAAGCCCTAAGGGAACAAGGGGACAAAAGGATTTTGCTCATTGAATTTCATGCCTTCGAGAGATCCGACGATGTAGAGCACATCCTTGGCAACGGAGACGACCACGAGACTAATTTCATCGTCGGGGAGTAGGGTAATGCGGTAGCTCCTGGGCAGAGAGGGGGTCACCGAGCAGCGAATGCGCACCGACGACTGCCTCGGTGAAGGTCGTCTCACGGATGCACACCGGCGACTGCCCGCGACTGCGTCTGTACTCGTTGCATCGGCCTTGTTTCGCGTGAGAGGGTGGCGACTTCACGAGTGAGGTATCGTGCGAGCAAGGAGAAGGGAGAGGACGTCACGGGCATGGCCTCTAGTAATGGAGGTTGCGACCGTGGGCTCGCACAACCGACCAATAGAAGAGGAAGAGAGAAGACATGGGAGAGGGGAGGAGGAGAGGGATCGAGAGAAAAATTAAAAAAAATTCTATTTTAAAAAAATAATTAGATATTGAATAGAATTAGGGATGAAAGAAAAAATTTAGATAAAAAAACTCTTAATTTAGATATTTATTTTTAAAATCGTTTCTAAATTTATATATTTTTAAAAAAATTAATTAGATATGGAATAGAATTAAGGATGAGATAAAAATTTAAATTAAAAAAATCTCAATCTAGGGACCTATTCGGTTTTTAATTAATATTTTTTAAAAAAAAATTAATCAAAGATAAAATAGAATTAGAAAGGAAAGAAAATAATTAAGATAAAAAATTAATCTTAATTAAAATTTAAAAAAAATAATCTTAATCAAAAATCGAGGTTGCGATAGTGACTTAGGTCGTGGTTGCAGCTTCAACCTCGCGTGACCTACATCGTGGTCGTGGACTCGACCTCGACCTGGCACGACCTAGGTCACGGCCATAGGCGCAAGCGCGACCTCCTACGACCCATGTCACAGCTACGGCTACGCGCAACATTGATCGCTGACGCGGTTGTGGCCACATGCGATTGTGAAAAAAATTTAAGATGAAAATATAATTTAGAGACTGAGTTGAGAATTAGTCTCTAAATTAGAGACCGACTTATATTCGGTCTCTAATTAATCGATCTCTAATTTAGAGATCAATTTAGATTCGATCTCTAATTAGAGATCGATTTCAAAATCAATCTTTAAATTAGAGACCGACATAAATTTGATTTCTAATTAAAGATCGATTTCAGAATCGACCGATCTCTAAATTAAAGACCGATTTCAAAATCGATCTCTAATTTAGAGATCGATTTAGATTCGATCTCTAATTAGAGATCGATTTGAGAATCAATCTCTAAATTAAAAACCGACTTAGATTTGGTATCTAATTAAAGATCAATCGATTTGAGAATCGGTCTATAATTTAAGATTTTCTTATAATGTATAATTAATGTTGTTGTGAACATATAACGACAAAATATATTATAATATCATTGATGTTAGTGATGAAAATATATTAAACATTGATAACATTACCGACGATATTATTGAAATCGTCGCAAATATTCATTAATTTAGCGGCCATTATTTATAGTTTGACGATGTGTTTTTTTTGTCTTTAATATTAATGATTCGTCGTTAAATCCTTTTAACGATAATTTTATCGACAATATTAATTAGCGACGATATTTATTCGTCGCTAAAGTCTAATAGCAATGAATATTATATATTAATGATAAAAAAAATCTATCATTAAATATTATTTTTGATATTGGATGCACGGGAAGAGTGTTCGCGCTCACAGGCGGAGCCATCCCTGGACGGAGCCCCGGGCTAATCAACCCTTTAACTTTTTCCCGAGCTAACATTAAAAAAAAAATTTAGGAGTGATACAGTGTGCTACAGTATTTTTTTTTTACCCCGGGCTAACACCCGGGTAAGCTATAAAGTGGCTCCGCTAGCTCGCAGGACAAATTCAGATGGCTAGCATAGTCGTGTTAAGGTTTGAAAGGGTAAGGGGTCGATTTCTGAAGGTGACGATTTGACTATCGATGACTCTGTATTTCTGTGTTAGTCATCTGATATCTGATTTATCCCCTCCATACGTAGAGACAGCGATAAATGACCGCTAATGTGACGGTTACACATTCTTTATAAAGTGGCTCCGCCCTTATTCACGCTGAGACTAAAATTGGCATTTTAGAAGCTATAAATATACTAGTCATATATATTATATGTTATCCAGTAACTTTTCTATTTGTCTAAGAAGTTCTAAGTACGTACTGTAGGTTCGTCGAGTCTGAGTGCTTCCATTTCAAGATGAAAGTCGTTCCATTGTAAGAACGATTGTGAGCATTTAACTACTTGGCAAGGCCTTCCCGATGCATTACTCGTGCCGATGAGACTCTTCTGAGGCCGTGGTGGCTTCGCTGGTGACTAGTGACGGTCGATACCACTAGAATCAAAAAAAAAAAAAAAAAGATTGTGAGCATTTAACTGAAGCAATAACATTCTAAAAAGAGAGTACTCAATCTTTACTTTGAGTTTACTACTAATTTGGAATGAATAATGTCATAATGCGAAAAACAACAACAGACAAAGGAAGATGAATCCTAATCAAACAAAGTGGCAGTTATTTGACTCATCTAATTTTGAACAATTTAAAACACAATTTTTTTTTTGGTTTTTACATGCTAAACTTTGTTCACTTCAATGACAACGAATAAGCATTCTAGCTTCCATTCTTCTCTGCATGTTGATCTTTGCAATGAATTCCTCCACTCTCCTGTTCAATTCCTCAGCTGTCCAACCTTCTTCTTCCTCTGATACTACTCCATCCTCCTCCTCTTCGGATGTCTCTTCTTCTTCCTCCTTCACCACCGCAATTTCATCAACTTCGTCTTCACTAGTCGAAGATTCAACCTCGGATACCTCGACGAAAGGCTCAGCCTTCTCTACCATCTGATCTGCTTCAACGAAAGGCTCAGCCTCGGCTGCTGCCTCGAATTGTATCTCCTTCCGCACGTTAACTGATTCAGAAGCCACACTCTGCAAGCATTGGTCTCGCATCGCGGCGTACTCTTGGTAGATGTCAGGCCTGCTGGGTGGCCTTGACTGCCTTACGAGGAAGACGATGATGAAGTTGAACACTGCGAACGCGAACTTCGGCCCCCAGAGGCTCGGAAGCCAAACTGAAAATAGTAATTTGATAGAGGCGCAAGGCTTAGTGAGCAAATGGGGGCTGTAAAACGCCATGCCAACCAACACAGCGCGGAGAAGGATTCGGATCGTTAATACAAAGTGGTCACTTCTCCTGCAAACCTTCTTGGCACCTTGAGCTCGAAGCTTATCCATCTCGATCGACTTCACGGCTTGTTTCACGGTCGTGAAGAGAAAGAATATATAAGAAGATGAAGAAGAAGAAGAAGAAGAAGAAGCTAGTCTTAGAAATCTGAACATCGAACAATGGGAGGGCAGCCAGTGATTTATAGGGAGAGAGGGGAAAGGGAGGCAGTCTTAGAAATCTCGACACGCGTTCTTGTTGAACTAGATTTTGTTTCACGTAGGTCACTGTCAAAGCAGCATATTTGGCATCAATAATGCGTGCAGAACTGACAGTTCGTCGTCGTTCACTTTCTTCACTTTCAAGTAATGAAACAAAGAAAAATCAATACCAAAGAAATTAAATGGACAACGTTTCGGTGAAAAATAGATCAGATAAGAGAATCGAAAATCTCCAAGGAACTGGAGATGTCCCAGGAGGAGGAGATGATCTATAATCATAAACACGCCCTAGATGAGAAGCATACATGATTGAACAATGGCAACTATAAAGTTTTGCTTTTACGTGGACTAAATCCATGCATGCAGTCTCGATCTGGTATACATGCCGTCCTTCCAAATGGCATTGGAAAAACATCTCCACCTTTTAAAAGCTTAACATATTCCACCCTCTTTTTCCTTTGCTATAAAGAAAAATGCATGCATGTGCTCGGAAGGATAAGCAATCCACAGGAATACTTAATTCTGACAGAGACTGAAACTGCATGCAGTTATATTTCAGTGGTCTAATACCGTAATACGCCCTAATATTGGTCGATATGTGCAGAGAGAAAAATGCCCAGACAATGATTTGAGAAAGGCTTCGAATACCTGAAACTTAAGGGCTAAGGAAACAAATTAAGGAGGTGCAGCAAAGCGCAAAAGTTGCTTCATTTTTCCTCAACTTTGTTCTAGTAGTCCAGAACAAGTGCCACATACGTTAGAAATACTGGTCTTAGTTAGCCTTCAAAAGTAAATAATATTTCGTTTTTCCATGATTTTTTTGTTTTGTTTTATTTTTGTTTTTTATCAAACTTGGACATCAATATATAACCATGCCATGGCTGTTAAAAAATCGAGATTTGATTCCAGAAGGTATTCCGATCCTCGTACGTATTCTTTATAAAGAATTAATTAGATAATTAACAGTACGAGCTCCTATGTATATATATATATAATTCAAGGATGCTATAGGATTGATGATGATCGAGCTGGAATGGTAAAGGAACGATGAACAGCTTAATTTTGAACCTCTAAATGAAAATATTGAATTTCTCTTGCACTTGCAAGAGGGCAAATTAATGGCACTTGTTGGTTATGGATGTGGATGTTTGTTCTGGTCAAGATAAATAATGCATTGTGAAAATAAATAATAAATAAGGACAGAAAACGCTAATATAATTCTCTACTCGAGACCGCTAGTCATCGATTTATTAGGTGAATCCATATATCTTGTTGATCAGAATTGAGATCGGATTAATTAATAGAATATTAGGTCGACTACTACTTGAATTATATTACGCAGAGCTCTTAACTGGTCGACCTCGTAACAGGTCGAGTTATGTCAGATGGACTTAATATAGGCCCGTTGAAGAATGAATCCATAAACAATATCTCCAATTGGGAAAAGGAGATTTGATGGGTAATTTAAGATGCGTTTGGAACATTTTTCATTTTTATTTTCTAAAAAAATGATTTTTGATTTTCATTTTTTAAAAAATGAGAGAGCATTTTTTTAAAAATAAAAAAATAGAGAAAAAATATTTTCCAAAAAATGGAAAACGGAGAAAGTTGAAACCAAATGCAACCTACTTGTCTTTTCTTTTTTCCTATGTGACGTTTCAATTCGAGTATGTTATAGAGGCATAAATTAAATAATCTCAACTGGGATTAACCTTAAATCCTAAATCTAAAGTATGTTTTGTGTTTGGTTCAGAATTTTTATTCATAATTTTGATTATCTATATGTAATTATATTATTTCATTCTATTTGATTCAAAATAATCGACAATTTTCAAGTAACGAAGGATGTCTACCACATCAATAAAAGGGATATATAATTCGGAATATGATTATCTTAGAAATATAAAGTTTTTTTTTATTTTGAAATTAAAAAAGAGTAATACAGTTAATTACTCAAATTTTTTAAAAGTCTCTTGCATTAGTGACAATTTAATTAATATGGATAATATAGTAAAAATATTAAAATATATTATACATCAAAATCTCCAAATAAATAAATTTTTATCATATTATTTAAAATTTAACCAAACCACTTAAGTAATAAAATAAATAAATTTTTATCATATTATTTAAGATTTAACCAAACCACTTAAGTTATATTTTATTACTCATAATTTTGATTATATGACTTGATAGTCACGTAACTAAGATGATAATTTGAATCAAACTCAAGTGACGTTTGATTTGAGTGTGAGACTAGAAATAAGAATGAGTTTGATAATAGACTAGAATGAGAATAAATTTAATTATTCCAATATTATTGTTTGATTTATAAAATGAGATTAGATATGATTGTCGACGGTAGCCGCGATTTGCGATCGGTGGCCGACGATGGATGATGGTCGGTAGGGGGCGACCGGTGGCAGGCGACCAACGATGGTAGGCGACGGACGACGATCAACAGCTGTGGATGCCGAGTGACGGCGAGTGGCCGGCGGTCAACAATGATTGGCAAGCGGCGATGACGAGTGACGCTCACGATCGACAGGCATCGGTCGACGATTGGTGATGGGCAACAGCGGTGATGACGACGATAAAGACAACGGTGTCCGATGAAAATTAATCATAAATCTATAATCCCATTGAATTTTTTTCATTCCTTAATAATTAAGAATCATTTCTTTCTCTCAATTTTCAAATCTATTAATCAAACATTACTGATCATTTCATTCTCTCACTCTCAAACTCATAAATCAAATGTCACTCTATTCTTTTGTTTCCCCACTGACCTTATATAGATGGGAGGGCTGGGCTCATCGTACCCAACCCACCAGATCGAGGCTAGGTCATTGTGGCCCGACTGTCCATGTGTCCATTTGACGGCTTTTCCCCATCGCTTGCACAAGTAGATTCTTTTATAAAAATATAAGAATTTGAGTATGGATGGAAAATGTTATTAGAATTTGCAGAAGATGATTTTTAATTTATATCGCTCATGTAAAATTGAAAACTAGCTCTTAATTGCATGATTTTTTGGTCTTTTAATAAAACATATACATTAGTTACGTAGAGAGGCGTCTAATAGCTACTCAATAATTAATTTTTTAACAAATTTAATTGTCCATGTTAGTCGATTGAAATCTAATTAACCATTGGTCAACTCAATTTTTCTCGAGAATCGTAACTTGGTTCGATTTTTACCATGTAAAACTTTAACATCGAGTTTAATCATGATCTACAACTATAGACTTATTTGTCTCTTTGACTGCAACTTTCTACGAGCCAAATTAGGTAACTCTTGTTTATTTAACCCACGTCATATCCTATAGATATTGTTCAAAAATAATCCTCAAGGCGATCTTGTGATATTAAAATATGAAAGAGCTTATAGATAAAATAATAATCGATTTCCGAAGAGATTTAAAGTTTTTTTATAGATTCAGATGACTCTCACGTATTTTGACCACCACATCAAAGTTCATAGGGTTCTCTGTGATTTTACTTTCCTCACAATGACCGTGGGATAGATCGATGGGGGGCCACTAGAATGGTGAATTCCAATGCAGATGCGGTTATTATTCAAAAATAGTCTCCACAAAGATGGCGTATGGGTTGGAGCAGAGGGGTGTTTGCGAAATGAGCATGGGCTGATTTCGGAGACGGATTTGAAATTTTTCTCTGGTGTCAGATAATCCTTCTCTACCCGGCCAATCGTGTCAAGGCCATAGATCCTTCGTCATTTGCCTCTCTTACAATGACCGTGATGTTGGAGGATCGATGGTCGACTAGAGGGGGTGAATAACCCTCTTCGCTTGACGATGGAAATCTCGTTTGTTCGTCATGTGTTTAATCGTCTACAATATCGTTAGTGCAGCGGAAATATAGAGCTAAAGTAAATACAATTAAGACTTAAGCAAGAATAAAGAAGACAAACGCTAACAAGACATGTAACGTGGTTCACGATTCTTGTCGCTAATCCACGATCGATTTGTTCCAGGTGAATCACTCATAAACCTTCACTAGTCTCTCCTTCGAAGTGGAGGTAAACCTTTCTTACAAGAATTACTCTCTCTTACAATAAGATGTAAATAAACACAACGAAGAGGAGTAAAAACATTTTGGGCACTCGGAAGAAGTTTATGTTAGAATGTATACTAAAAGCCTTTTTGAAATAAGAATTACATAATCATTATTTGCATTTTATATTTATACATATTGTTTGATACTTTACATTGTAGATAACATGGTGTGCGGTGTCACACAGAAGATTATGTTATCGGTTCCTTGTAGAGTATAAGTAGAGGCTCACAACCAAGATGATTTTGGACAAACCATTGACATGGTTGTAATGTAATTTGGTATTGATTTATCTTGACCATAGAATTATACTAGTACACTTTGTGTGTATTAAGCATGACCGATTTAAAGGTGATTCAATTTATACTGACTATATAATTGAATCAGACCTCAGATATTATGGTGTACATACTCTTAATCCAGATATAATAACGGACACATGTACTTAGTATTTATTTATTTGATTTACCAATGGGCAAGATTTATGTGTTAAGTTGATAGGCCTGGTAAGTTGGGAAATAATATTATTTACATGGTGTGTCGTTGATTATAAGAGGAAACCATGTCTTATACACTAGGATGATGATGTCCCCTTGAGGAGCTCATAAAGTTCATCATATAAATTCTACAGGTGAACTTGGTCCAACATGATGATGAGGATGAGTGGTACTACTCATGGAGTTAGATATTGATTAATTAAATTTTCAGTAATTTAATTAATTAACGGGCATTCGATATCTTAAACACGGGGAGATATTTTGTACAAATAATATGTAGAGCCCATATTTAATTATGGGAGTTGGTGAGGTAGATCAATGATGATCCTCTAGTGGAATGGATCATCATTAATGGATCGGGTTATATGTGGTTCGGATCCATTGGGTGGCCAAGATCCAACTCCTCCTCATGGTCCCTATTATAGCATATTATAAATACCTCATGAAATCTAGATCTATAAGAGGAGGTGGAGAGGCAAGGGCGAAAAGGAGTTAAGGTTCTGCTTCTTCTAGGGCCGACGACAAGAGAGGATTAGGGTTTCCTTCTCTTCCTTTCTTTTGGTTGGCACCTTCTTCCTCTCCCTAGGGTCGGCACCTCCTTTCCTCAAGCAAGGATCGACACTCCTCTCCCTCTCCTAGGGTCGGCAACAACAAGTAAGGAGGAAGGGGGTTCTCTCTTCCTCAATCTCCTCTCCTCTCTTTAGGGCCGACGGACACTACTTCTTGGAGTTTTAGTGGTTGGTACAAGCAAGGAGAAGAGGAGAAGGCTTTGTGTTTGGCGCAAGAAAGGAGAAGAAGGGAATGTTTTCTTTCCTTGTTCGGGGCAAGCAAGGAAGGGAAGATACGTGGTCTAAGAGGCTTCAATTCTTGGAAGATCATCGCCCACACTACATCCAAGAAGAGGATAGGAATACAATAGAAGATCAAGAGGTAAAACAAGAGGTGTAATCTTGTTTAATTTTAATTCTTGTTCTTTTGTATTTTGCATATTGTTGATTGACATGGATCTCGATCATAAACACAAAAATCGACGATCTATTCATCATCTATTCCACGGCTAATCGAGGGAAAGGGTTAGGTTGCTTGAACAACAAGTTTGTTCAAGCGACTACTCAAATCGAATAGCACGGTGATATATCAGTTGATTAGGTAATCCATCTCCGTTCGGATTAGTTTTAATTAATAAAATTTTAATCCGGAGACGTGAAATAGGATCGCCATGCATAAGCGACCGAAGTGAAGCGAAACTCCCTTCAATTTAGAGTAGAAGCATTAGCCTCCCAAGAGCACCCAAGGCCTCTTCTTATAGGGAAGAGGTCATTCTTCCCGTTGGACACCGAGCAGTCGACTGATGCAATCATCAGTCGACTGATATTGTAGTTGTTGCCTCGCAACGGCTTCATCCACGTTGGCGTTCAGCCAACATCTCCCTCATCAATCGACTGATCATCCCCATCAGTCGATTGATGGAGTCATCAGTCGAGTGACCGAAGAGATCAGTTGACTCCAAAACCTTCTGTGCCCAAACTCATCTTGATCAGTCAACTATCGTCCCTTGATAGTAGACTGATGGTCGAGCAGTCGACTGTCAAACCCTAGCAGTCGACTGTTAGGCTAAAAAAGCTTCATTCGAACACCAGTCGAGCACCAGTCTAGTGCCATCGACCCAGAGCAGTCGACTGATATCTATATCAGTCGATTGGTGTTGGGTAAAATCTCAAACAAACCATTTGTTTGAGCATCTGACGATCGGGTAAAACCTCAACCGGTTGAGCATCCGACACTTCCACTTCATCGGGTAGAAACCTCAAACTAATGTTTGAGCGTCTGACTTAACCATACATTGGGTAAAATCTCAAACCCTAGTTTGAGCATCCGACTTGTCGGGTAAAACATCAACCTACTTGGTTGAGCATCCGACACTTGACTTAGCCATTCGGCCAAGTTCACCTATGAGCTATGTTACACTTTGCTCATTCTCTCATCTCCCTAGAAGTCCCTCGCCGAAGTTCTCTTCGTTCGGCCACATCCCTCGGATGCACTAACCGCACGACTTCGCAATGTTATCCTTCGCGTCTCACCCTGAAGTCTATTTCCTTAGCTTCATTCCAATGTTGCTCGTCCGGTGGTCCCTCGAATGCACCAAGCGCACGGCTTCTCAATGTCGTCCTTCACCGACTTAAAGACTCGAGCCATGAGATGATGAACTCACCAATACTTTTGTCAAGTCAATCCATGTGTGAATTACTAAGTCTTACACGACTTCAACACACATATCAAATCAATATAACAACATAACTTAAACTCTTTGTCACACACATCAAAACCACATCATATATGAGTTGATTGCTCTAACAATCTCCCCCTTTTTGATGTGTGATAATCCGTTTAAGTTAGGTAAAATAATATAAAAACACATAAGGAATATAAGCATATAAATCAAATCTCCCCCTTAATACATGCAAACTCACTCTTAACACATGCTAATTCCCTCTAGCATGATTAACTTAAACATAATGTTTCTCCTCCTTTGACACCATCAAAAATATCTAACATATATTATACAAGCATGACATCAAGTCTAAAGGAAGAAAAATATCAAAAAATGCCTGAAAAACCCATAAAACAGGTACTGTTCACGTTTATAGTCCATCAGTCGACTGGTTCAAACTACCAGTCGATTGGCACCTGATTTCCAATTTTTTTGATTTTCGGATCAAATTCAGAAATGTATTAGAAATTCTAGTAAATTCGAAAAATCATGAAACTTTGAAAACACATTTCTTGTAAATCCATTTATCAATGAAAAATAGTTTAACATGAAAATTCATTTAATTTTCCAACATTTGGATGTTGAAAATCACTAAAGTTTTTATCAACTTGAAAGCCTAGTTTTGCCTTGAAAATACTTAAAACATCAATTCACAATTTGAAAAACATAAAATGGTTTTAAAACATTTAAAATATCCAACCATGATCTTTGGACAAAATGTCTATGAATTAAACATAAGTTTTCCCCATGATTGATCTATGATTGTTATGTTATGATATTTCAAATGACCATCTAAATGTCATAATCATTAGTGGATCATTTGTATCAACCTAACATCTCACCCATATTATATTTTCAATCAAATTAGCCTATAGTGAGTGTGAGATGTACCTAAGGTATTTGTACTTGACCATCAATTTTCATGCAATTCTACCAAAGTTAAGTATCAACAAGCATGACCATGAATTCAAGTATCGTTCATCATAATAAATCGAGTATATCATTCAATTCATAGGTCACACATTATCATCACCCAACGCTACTATCCAAATTATAAGTCATGATTATAAGCATGTATCATCATTCAAATCACAAATCAAGTATATGATTTAAGCATTGTAATCACAACATCCACCATGCTCATAATACATAAGTCAAATACTAACATCCTCATCATCCTAAGTCAACCATTTATCATAATATAAGTTAAGTCCAATTATGGCTGACTTTCCTAAGTTTCTCTAACCCTTGAGAATTGACTTGGGAATCCAATACAAATTCTTTTCTATGGGATTCATCAAGTATTCATTTGGGATCCATTTTCTAGCTATCATTGTAGTTGTTTTGGCTTGACCCCTTGCAATTAAACAATAATATGCTTTCTCATTCTTAGATCCCTTGTAACCTAAGTCTTTCTTGTTGAAACTAGTCCTTTGGCTCCCAATGATCATGTTTAGAGTATTGGAGTCAATAGTGAATTTTTCTAGGGTCTTATTTAAATACTCTACCTTTTCCCTTAAGACTATATTTTCTTCTACTAAGCATGCATCACTAGTCATAGAAGAAGAAACATTATCATTAACATTTAAACATGCATTTTCTAATTTTTCTTCTAATTTCCTAATATCATCAAGCATGCATTTATTTTTCTTCTTACTCCTAAATAAATCTCTAGTAAGACTAGAAATCATAGAAATAATCTTTTTGGGAGGGAGATTTATTTCCTCACTTACCCAATCTCCTTCTTGTGATTCCGATGAGGATGCTCCCCCTACACTTCAGCTCTCCTCCTCGCTTGAGCTTGTTTCTTCTTATTCGGATGAGGTGGAGTCCAAGTCAACTATCCCCATTAGTGCGAGGCTTGTGAATGCTTCTTCTTCCTCCGATGAGGATGATGGATCATCTCACGTCATCGTCTTAAGGTTGTAGGCTTTTGTCTTCTTCTCCTTCTTCTTTTCTTCTTTCTTCTTGCCTTTTTTCTTCTTATCATCTTTTCTCCTTTCTTCCTTGCTTTTGTTTAAGAGAGGGCATTCATCTCTTATGTGTCATTCTCCTTGGCAATTATAGCATATCACCTTCCTAGTCCTCCTCCTATCATGAGATTTGTTAAATCTAAAATTTTTTAAAGCACGTCTTACCTTCCTTACCATATAGGCCTATTCATTGCTATTCATTGAGGAGGAGGAGGATTTTTCATCGAATGAGGAGGGTGTGCTCTTCTTCTTCTTCCATTTATTAGCTACTAGTGCTACTCCCCTTGAATTTTTGCTTGGTTCTTCTACTATCCCTTCAAGTCTAGTTTCGTGAAGCTCCATAGTAGAGAAAAATTCATCTAGAGTATTTACCTCTAGATTCTTTGAAATGTAAAATGAGTTTACCATGGAGCTCTAATTTGATGACTGGGAGAATGCATCAATAACCTTCATTATCATATCCCAGTTTGATAACTTCTCAAATACACTTGTTAAATCGTTAATTATTTCTTTAAAACACGAATGAAGAGATAATACCTTCTCCCTTTTATCTAGCTTGATATTGTTCAATTAGGAGTGGAGGAGGTCTCTTCTTGCTAGCTTGGCTTCGGATGTGCCTTCATAAAGCTCCACTAGCTTCTCCCACATTTCTTTGGCGCTAGAGCATTCTCCTATCTGGTTTACCTCTTGTTGAGGTAGCACATTGTATAGATGATGCTTAGCCTTTGAATTTGTAAGGTGCTTCTCTCTTTGCTTCTTGGTCCACCTTGACTTCTCTAGTAGTCTCTCCTCTTCATCCCTAGGCATCTCAAAACCGTTTTCCATGATTAGCATGATTTCGTAATCGATTTAGAAAAATACCTCCATTCGCTTTTTCCACCAAGTGAATTCTCCTTCGAACTTAGGCGGATGAATATTGGAGCCGACCATCTCTTATCGTGCTTGTGTTGGTGATGAGTCTGCGACAAGTTCCTTGCTATGATACCATTTGTTGGAGAATCGGTGGCCTGCTAGAGGGGGGTGAATAACCCTCTTCGCTTGACGATGGAAATCTCATTCCTTCATCGTGTGCTTAATCGTCTGCAATATCGTTAGCGCAGCGAAAATATAGAGCTAAAATAAATACAATTAAGACTTAAGCAAGTATAAAGAAGACAAACGCTAATAAGGCATATAACGTGGTTCACGACCCTTGCCACTAATCCACGACCAATTCGTTCCAGGTGAATCACTCCTAAACCTTCACTAGTCTCTTTTTCAAGATGGAGGTAAACCTTTCTTATAAGAATTACTCCCTCTTATAATAAGATGTAAATAAACACAAAGAAGAGGAGTAAAAACGTTTTGGGCACTTGGGAGAAGTTTAGAGTAAAAGCATTAGCCTCCCAAGAGCACCCAAGGCCTCTTCTTATAGAGAAGAGGTCATTCTTCCCGTTAAACACCGAACAGTCGACTGATGCAATCATCAATCGATTGATGCTATAGTCGTCTCGCAACGACTTCATTTATATTGGCGTCCAGCCAACGACTCCCTCATTAATCGATTGATGGAGTCATCAATCGAGTGATCGAAGCGATCAATCGACTCCAAAACCTTCTGTGCCCGAATTCACCTCGATCACCGATGTCGCCCTCGGGCTGATCGATGGTCGAGCAATGACTATCAAATCCTAATATCAAGTTGGGCTGTAAAAGCTTCAGTTGAATACTGGTCAAGCACCAGTCGAGTGCTACCAACCCAGAGCAGCCGAATGATATCTATATCAGTCAACTGGTGTCAGGTAAAACCTCAAACAAACTATTTGTTTGAGCATCCGACGGTTGGGTAAAACCTCAACCCACTTGGTTGAGCATCCGACACTTCCACTTCGTCGGGTATAAATCTCAAATTAATGTTTGAGCATCTGACTTAACCATACGTCGAGTAAAACCTCAAACCCTAGATTGAGCATTCGACTTGTCGGGTAAAATCTCAAATCCTAGTTTGATCATCAGACTTGTTGGGTAAAATCTCAAACCCTAGTTTGAGCATCCGACTTGTCGGGTAAAACCTTAACTTACTTGGTTGAGCATCCGACACTTGACTTAGCCATTCGGTCAAGTTCACCTATGAGCTATGTTACACTTCGCTCATTTTCTCATCTCCCTTGAAGTCCCTCGTTAAAGTTCTCTTCGGCCGACCACGTCCCTTAGATGCACCAAGCGCACGGCTTCGCAATGTCATCCTTCACGTCTCGCCCTGAAGTCTACTTCCTTAGCTTCACTTCAATGCTACTCGTCCGGTGGTCCCTTTAATGCACCAAGCGCACGACTTTGCAATGTCGTCCTTCACCGACTCAAAGACCCGAGCCATGAGATGGTGAACTCACCAATGCTTTCGTCAAGTCAATCTATGTGTGAATTATTAAGTCATGCATGACTTCAACACACATATCAAATCAACATAACAACCTAACTTAAACTCTTTGTCACACACATCAAAACCACATCATACATGAGTTGATTGCCCTAACACGTGAGACCGGTCGAGGGGGGTTTGCTAAGTTGACAATTCCAACCTATTGCGAAAAAGATATTGTTCAAAAATATATCCCTTCAAGATGGGCACAAATATTATTATAGATAGACATGGATCGAATCTCGATGTGAAATTTAAAATTTTCATTCGAATTTAGAAATCTTTCATCATTTTTTGGTCAACAAATCAAAGTTATTTTTATCATCATCATTGAATAACCAACAATGAAGGATATTAAGACGAACTTAAAGATAAACTCAAAATTACGCTTTACACATGCATAGTCTCTCTCACAACTTATTATTTTTTAGATATCTATTTATATTTAATGGTTCTTATATACAAGTTATGATCATGAAAGTGGAGGAAGACGGTCTTCGAGGAGATGACATGATGGTTAAGATACGATGAAATTTACGGATAAGGTAAGGGTGGATTTCGAAGGAGGTCTAAAATCTTTTTTTTGGACTCAGAAGTCCCCAACGTATCTTGGCCACCACATCAAGACACATAGAGTCCTCTGTGATTTACCTCTTTTACAATGACTGTGAAATAAGACGATGAGACATGCTAGATCGATAGATTTCAACCTTTTACGGAAGGTGGAGGAAGACCAAAAGATTGCCCTTTTTAATATCCATTTTTAGGTTTAACGCTTTTGGATAATTTTGGTTCGGAAGAACTGAATAATTGATGTTAATTAAAAAAAATTAAAAGGGTTTTATTCTGCGGTGAGATTTGTGATTGGTGCAGAGTTGATCCGCTTTATTTTAATCCCGCTAAATCTATTAATTGGATTTTTATCTATGATGAATTTTAATATAAAAAAAAAATAGGCTCTAAATCTATAGTGTATATGAATATATGGGCCTCAACAGACCTGACCCAGTTCTGGATTGGTGTTTCAATCTCTATGGACTATGGATAAAATCGATGATTAATACCGTATAGATTTACAATAGATAAATAAAGATTAATCTCTTTGCCGGATAGTAATACTAATTAGAGTGTCTGTATTTGATTACGATGAGATGCAGATACAATGGAAAATTAGATTATGATTTATCTTCCCTTGCAACATGTGATCGGCGTTCCAAGTTAGGATTGAAATCTGAGCCACTCGTCAAATCTCGCAACGCTTTAAATCATCCTCCTCAGTTTCCTTTGTCTTTCTCTCCGCATCGAAGCTGAAATTAAAAAGAAAAAACCCTCTTTTCTCTCCTCAAGATGGCTTCCTCCGCGGCGGCGGCGGCGGCTGCCAAGGCCGCGATTGCCCCCTCCAAGCCATTCTCTACTCCTTTCTCCGCCTCCTACCGCTTCCACCCTCTTTCCACCCGACTTCTTCTCTCCCTCTCCTCGCGCCGCCCCCATTTTCCCCCCATCTCCGCCACCGGGGACCGCCACCAGCCGCTGTCCGCAGCCTCGCCCACCACCGCGCCCACCTCCTCCGCCCCAGTCCTCCGTGACTTCGCCCCTGGCGAACCCCGCAAAGGCTCAGACATCCTCGTCGAGGCGCTCGAGCGAGAGGGTGTCACCGACCTCTTTGCCTACCCTGGCGGTGCCTCCATGGAGATCCATCAGGCCCTCACCCGTTCCCCTTCCATCACCAACCACCTTCTGCGCCACGAGCAGGGTGAGGTCTTCGCTGCCTCCGGCTATGCCCGCTCCACCGGCCGCCCTGGCGTGTGCATCGCAACCTCGGGCCCTGGCGCTACCAACCTTGTTTCGGGCCTCGCTGACGCCCTTCTTGATTCTGTGCCCCTCGTTGCCATCACCGGCCAAGTACCCCGCCGCATGATCGGCACCGACGCTTTTCAGGAGACCCCCATCGTAGAAGTCACTAGATCCATCACCAAGCACAATTACCTCGTCCTCAACGTCGATGACATCCCTCGCATCATCAAAGAGGCTTTCTTTCTCGCCGCTAGCGGCCGCCCTGGTCCTGTGCTCGTCGACATCCCTAAGGACATCCAACAGCAACTCGCCATTCCTATTTGGGATCCACCACTGCGCCTTCCCGGATACATTTCTCGCCTCCCTAAGCCTCCTGCACGCCAGTTGCTCGACCAAATCATACGCCTGGTGTCTGAATCCCGTCGGCCCGTTCTCTATGTTGGTGGCGGCTGCTTGAACTCTAGCGAGGAGCTTCATCATTTTGCGAAACTTACTGGCATCCCCATTGCAAGCACCCTGATGGGTCTCGGCGTCTATCCCACCGATGGCGATCTCTCGTTGAAGATGCTGGGAATGCACGGGACCGTCTGTGCCAACTACGCGGTCGATAAAGCTGATCTCCTACTTGCATTCGGCGTGAGGTTTGATGACCGTGTAACTGGAAAGCTCGAAGCTTTTGCAAGCAGGGCGAAGATTGTTCACGTCGATATCGATCCAGCTGAGATCGGAAAGAATAAGCAGCCACATGTTTCGATCTGTGCCGATGTGAAATTGGCATTGCAAGGGATGAATTCATTGATGGAAGCGAGTGGAATCCATAAAAAACTCAACTTTTCTGATTGGAGGGGAGATCTAGACCAGCAAAAGAAACTGTACCCATTGAACTATAAAACTTTTGGGGAGCTGATTCCTCCCCAATACGCCATTCAAGTGCTGGCCGAGCTGACCAATGGGGAGGCAATCATTACCACCGGCGTTGGGCAACACCAGATGTGGGCAGCACAGTATTATTCATATAAGAGGGCTCGCCAGTGGTTGACATCGGCAGGACTAGGTGCCATGGGATTTGGATTACCAGCAGCAGCTGGTGCGGCCGTTGGGAACCCGGGTATCACAGTCGTCGACATTGATGGGGACGGCAGTTTCCAGATGAACGCTCAAGAGTTGGCAATGATTCGGATTGAGAATCTCCCCGTCAAGATAATGGTGCTGAATAACCAGCATCTGGGCATGGTCGCACAATGGGAAGATCGGTTCTACCACAGCAACCGGGCACATACGTATCTAGGAAACCCAGCAAATGAGAGTGAGGCATATCCTGATTTCATCAAAATCTCAGAGGGGTACAACATACCTGCTGCTCGTGTCGCCAAGAAGAGTGAAGTCAGGGAAAGTATCAAGAAGATGCTGGAGACGCCTGGGCCTTACTTGTTAGATGTGACTGTGCCGCACGAGGAGCATGTGTTGCCTATGATTCCCAGTGGCGGCGCATTCAAAGATATGATCCTTGATGGAGATGGAAGAACACCACATTAGTGCTACCTAAGATGCATCGTCTAGCTAGTTGTGTCTGCTTGCAGGGCTGAAGGATCCTCTTCTTTCAGCAGGTGCTAGTATGTGATCCTCCTGCGTTCTTGGCTTTTCTTCTTTTTTTCTTTCTTTCTCCAGTAGTTATTTATATGAACTAGAAAGTTGCTTGATCCTTCCTTTAGATGTGTTTCTATTGGCATATCCTTGTTGCTTGCTTTCTGAGATTTTATAAGGAGAATTCGAATAATTTCCTGTTTCCTTCTTGTTTGACGCGGTCCTTCTCTCATGTCCTTGAGTTTTTCTTAATTTTCGCGGAGGGCAATGGCGCCGGCCTTCTCAAGTCCCACTTCGCCAACTCGTTATGGTCCGCTACGTCCAATCACTCTCCTGGTGCAAATGGCCCCTCTCCTATTGATATTTTTATTCAGCCGTAGAGATTGATCTGTATAAATTTGTCCGGTGTTAATCATTCTATTTTGTTCATGAGATTACATCCGATCACTATCGACTATGTCAAAAATTCAATGACATATTTTCTCCCAGTTGAAAATTGATCTTCAAAATTAATAATTGTATTAATCCGTAGGAGCTCTCTTGACTGTGTCTCATAAAGACACTTATATGGTTGTTTCTAAGGAAATAATACGATGATTAAGATATGATAGAATTTTTTTTTAATTCAGATGATCTTTACGTATTTTGATCATCATATCAAGGTCCATAGATCAATCCTCCATGCGAGGATGTCGTCTCTCCATGTATTAGTTATTAGTTTCAAGGGTCAAAGATTTACTGTGATTTATCTCCCTTACGATGGTCTGAAGACGGACTGATAGGGATCACTAGGTTGATGGATTTCAACCTTTACATTATAAATCAATCTATGATTTATCTTCCTCATAATGATCGTAGAACATATCGATAGAGCCATTAAATTGATAGATTTCAATCTTTTACGTCGATAAAAAGTGTACCTCAATGGAGGTTCATGTAAGAAAAGAAATAGCTGCACATTCTCATCTCGGATTCAAATTCTGAGAAAGGGGTAGGAATAGAGCATCCATAATCTATTCCCTGAAAGCGATAAACTTTGCAATATCATGAAGCCCCGCTTCCATGTAACACTCGGCAATGCGATGGACAACTTCATCATCCCACGATCCATCAATTGTGGCCAAATCCATCAAAAATGCTGCTTCATCCAATGCCACCTGCATAGCATAGTAAACAGATAAGAATGAATCCTGGTTCAACAGAAAATCCCTTTGCTTCTTGGTAATCCTTTGAACCTGCAGTCATAAACAATCCCTGACTTACTTGTTCAGGAGCTTTACCCTTCTTCAGATCTTCCTTCCTACCCTCTTCGGTTATTTTTTCTTTGACGTACTCGATCTGTTCATCCTCCCATTCTGCAATATCAGCAACATCCTGACCAGATACAAACGCAAGTATGTAATGTTATTTCACGGTCGAGAAACTACGATGTCTTATTGAACCAACAATAAATCGGAGTAATTTTTTATGACTTCCTTACTTTATACTTGAAACCCAGCGTCCACCATGGTGACTTTAGAGACCCCCTGGCTGCATCTTTAGCTTCAAGATTACGCCCAACCCTAGAAGGAACTATTAAACATAAAGCAGAGAAAATGATAGATCATCACAAGTGACTTAAAATCAGTTTATAATCTAACTAAAATGTATACAAACTTCAGCAAAATCTGTGCATTAAAAGCGAAGGGTCGTCCAAATCCTGGGAAATGTTGCTTTGTGTAGAATTCTCCAGTGATCATGGCAGAAACCTATATCATCGCAAGGGAAGATCACAAACACATTTTAGCAAAACTGGAAAGTGGAAAAGAACCTCGTAATGAAGACACGATATTTTTTTTCTTACTTGATCCCCTTTCTCCAAGTGGCGTGAAATTTTCCGCTCAATAACATCTGGAAATAATCCCACCTGAAAATATATAACTAAATAAGAATTTTTGTTTACTTCAGTGTAATTCAGTTGTTATATTTTTTTTTACCTTTTTTAAAAGATATATATCAAGATCAGCAATTCCTGACTGTAAAAGGTCACCCTTTTTATATAACTTTTGTCCGGCTTCAGCGGATGCATCCCACAGTTTGTTACTATTTTCAACGTCGGCATCTTCCTCAACAAGCATTCTGTGGATGTACTGATCGACCTGCAAATTAAATCGATGGAAATACTAGTAGGCGATTAAAAAATAGGTAACAATGGAATGGTTGATAGTTTCAATTTTCCAGGAGCTTTGGATGGATCACATAAAGGAAAACTCGAAGGTGTTATAGAAACCTGAATGGAAACAGAGACTGCGATTTATTAAAGATGGAAGGAACTTTTTCTAAAGAGATGTCAATTCATTGTAATTTTGTTTCCTATTCTTTCACATATAAAAGAAGGAAGCCTTAGCACAACAGTAAGGTTGGTAAGGTTGTTGTCTCATGACCAAAAGGTCACGAGTTCAAATCCTAAAAATAGTCTCTTATAAAAAAGCAAGGTAAAACTGTGTACAATGGATTCCTTCTCCAATACCCCACGTGGCGGGAACTTCGTGCACCGAGTTATAGTTTTTATTCTTTCACATACAAAGGACCAGACAGAATAAAGACCTTGATAAGGCTGTCAAGACAGTTAAATTGGGTATAAAATATAAATATATAAATTTTATGTTTATTTGTAACTTGTTTAATTGGGTATATATTGTTGTGTAAGTTGTTTTATTTTGTTATGTGTTTTCTATGTTATAACTTCAGATATAACGTGCTTTAATGTTGTTGTATGTTTACTTATCCATTATCAGTTGCTTACTTGTGATTGTAAACTTGATTGAATTGACTAATGCACTGTGTTACATACACATGTTACTCATTTTTTATATTACTGTCAGTCTGACTCCACCCATGGCCTTTATGCTATACAATGGGCTGATCGCCTACAACCTAAAATTGTCTTTTTTAAAACCTTGGTTTTCATGACGCGGTCTAATCTAGCCTGCTCAAGTCACAAATAAAAGTTAAAAAACAGATATAGTTCTTGTTGAAGCTTGTGGCATTCCAGTAATACAAAGAATGGTAGTCATTAATCATCTCACATGGCTCCTAAAAGAGTTCAGATATGAGAGTTTGTAGGATCATCACCTAATGAATAAAAAAAGGGAAAAGTCTTTGACAATAGTATGCTTAGATTTTTGGACAAAATGACAAGGTATGGAGCAGCATGTGAAAATGGCAAGTTCATGACAATAGTATGTTTGTTGAAGTGGAATAAACTTTTAGAAAATCATTGTTAGAAAGGAAACTCTACAACTAGGAAGCAATAAGCATGATAAAGCATTTGTCCATCAATTTACTATTTCTTACACTCTTTGCCAGCAGCCACACGCCATGCTTATGAACTTCCACAACTGGCATTTCCATCCTATAGAACTAATACCAGCTTAATTACAAGATAACTGAGTTTGAGCCAAGTTATTACCAAAAATGCAGTAAGACTATTATTTTGAAGAAAACAATTATAAAATAAATCAATACCCTGGAGGAGAAGTTGGCCATCTTAGTAAAGAAGTCAACTTACCTGTTGCAGAAGCAAAGCCAAGGGTCAAAATGCATTATCACTTGGTAATCTAGTAAAAAATATAGCTCAAATTTGAAACCTGAAGGGCTTTCTGATAGTGGAATAACAAGAGGAATCAGCCCTTCCTTGGCTGCAGGTGATATTAATGTTTCACCTGTAATCTATAGTTGAGTCAAATAAAGTTCAAAGTCTCTGCGATAAAGGCATATGCAGAGTATAAATCCTCAATTATTAATAAGGTATTAAGTTTAGCAACAAACTGATCCTTTTTATCTTCAAATTAAAGTCGAATGGTTCTGGAAGTATAATGGAGAAAAGAAATGAGAAGTAAATTACTTAAATTTAAAAGCCTTACAATGGCCTTTCCTGATTATGTAGGTAGTAAATTGCATCTATTGACACAAAAATTCAAAGAATGATCAAGGATCACAAGTATTCTCACTGAAGTTTTGACATTTATACAGAGTAATGATCTAGAAGCAAATGATTCATTGATCTAAAACTGGAGTTTGTCTGGTGAGCATTTGTCTGCTAAACTCAGAAGCTGAGGTCATGAGTAACTGCGACTAAAAAACTAGAACCATTCCAGAATTATATTCCTGATTCAAAAGTCATTTGCCATCTGAGGTCTTGAGTGGAAACATGATACAGATTTCTGAAGTTGGAGACTCATTCTCGGTCATAATAGACAGGTAAAAGGTGAACAATGTCCACACTCCATAGTATGCTATACTACTATCCATTTAGGAAACATTCAAATGGCATCGATGAGATCAAAATATTCAGAGCTCCAATAACATCAATTTTTTTTAACCCAAACAAGGGATAAATTTCAGAATAGTTCCCATTGTTCTCGAGATTGTTGTCAAACTAACTGTAAGTTGTGCCGAGTCAATGTCCTATAATTTTAATACCTTGGGCTTGGAGCATGTTCAGTAACTGATTCAAGCTCTCAGGAGCTCTTGCTGAAGCAACATCTTCAATGAAAGAGAAATGATCTGCATATGAAGGCAGGCACACATATAATTAAATTTTCTTAGTTAACAACTAAGTTTAATAATAAAACAAAGAAAAGATGGATTTGTGGACTCTAGATTTTGTAATTAGAATTTATGAACCCTACTATTTCCATCTCTCAAAATTTTGATACTCTAAATATTATATCTAATTTTTAAATTTTTTGTAGTTTTTTCCCTTGATAATTTAGAGAAATGTTTTACATGTAGAATGAGTTGAATACAAACATAAGGAGTATTTAAGTTACACTCAAAGTCAAGGAATAATTTTCTAAAAAACATAAAATAAGATTTTCTCTAAAAATAATGTATGTTTTAATAGTGAAAGTAATTAATTTATTTGAAATAGATTAAATAATATTGTTAAACAACATAACTATATAAAAAATATTTAAATGTACTTTGTTAAAATGAATAAAGAGGAAATCAAATATATATAAGATGATAATATGTGAATAGATGAGAATGAAAATTATAAAACTACTAGAAGTTCCCAAAGTCATTTACCTGTCCAATAGTTTGCAATCATGTTGACATAGCAATCATTAATTGAATGGTAAAAACACAGCCAGTTAATTGGATGAACACATGTATATCCCTTATTGGTCATTGCTTTTGAGGCTTAAAAACTTACTTTGCAACAAAGTAGGAATTCAAGTTATGCACTTAGCTTTTAACGTGCATGGTTACTATCTTCAGTGCACTTAGCTTTTAATGTACATGGTTATTATCTCCAGTTAAAAACCAAGACCAGTAGACATGAACTTAGTAGAGATTTCAGAAAAACCGAATAGTCAAACCAAAATCAAAATCTGAAAAGCCACTCTTATGCAATGCGTCACTAGCACCTCTGAGGAACAACATCAGTAAGCCCTCAATACCAAAGAAAAAAGAAAACAATTTAATAATTTTCATATAATTATAAAAAGATTTTAAAACAGACTTCTAGCTATGATTTATACAACAAAATAATATTGAGCAAAAATCAAACTTAAAAAATTAGAACCTGGTTTTTTTGTCAAAAATTCAAACCCAGGTAAACCAGAACTTCTCTGCATAGTTTCACTTGACTCTCTATGGAAACCTTAGAAACTGGAGGATACATTTAGAAAAATGTATACACAAAAGTCTCCAACTATCTTGCAGTTGTTCCAGCTTTTAATACCCTTGTTGTTTGATGCCGAAGCTAGTTTCACTATGAAAATCTTTTTAGTCACTTCGAGTTACAAGAAATTAAGCAAAGGTTCTATATATTAAGCAACTATTTCTAAGTATACTGCAATTACACCACATGAATATTCTCATACCTAAGGGAAACTGCTAAGATATTAATTTTCAGTTGAAACAATTCTACATAACCCTGACCTTTAGTTTTTACATAACCGAAGTTTAGTATGTTTCCTTTGTAGCATAAACTTCCGAAACTGAAGTATGGCTGTGCATTAACTAGACTGCTATTCTGGCCTACGTAGACTTGACTTGTAGCATTTTTTCAATGCCAACAAATTGCACGGCATACTGCTTTGCTAAAATTACCAACGGATAAATTTGGAGTGATGAAGAAGAAGAAAGAGCAATCAGATGGAATCAAGGAAGAAACTGGCAAGGAGGTTATGGGAGAGGTTTGCTCTGGCATATTCGGATGTCTATCAGCTACAGCAACTGACAGTCGCATAAAATCTCACAAGTGCACGTAGGCAAACAAGATGAAAAAGTGAACATGCGGCCATAATTGAAACAAGAAGGAAATCAGATACACAAGTAGAGAAAAAAAAAATCAAAGTTCTCACTATATTTGAATAATAACCTCAAAAGTCTAGGCAACATACAAATATTAACTCATTTAGGATAGAGTTAAGACTGTATTTTTTTTTATCTTATGTAGATGAGAAGTACAAATATTCATTCGATTAAATTAATACACAATCTGTGGTAATAAAAGAGTGGACCTTTTTGTGCAGAAACCTTGTGGCTTCTACACAACTACACTGCACATAGAAAAGGGCCGACAATAGTGAAGGGAACAAACTATGGTAGACACAGATAAAATATAATAATAGACCGTGAACAGCAAACAAACTATGCCATTAACACGAGAGAGACTTTCCCTTATCTTAAATTTGCATGTCAAGAGCCATCTGCTGATACATCTGATAATCTCAGATAAAGTTACCAGACCTAATTGGATTGTGGAAATTCCCATGAAATAAGCCTCTGATGAAAAAGAAAAGGAAAAATAAAAGCCAAAAAAGATGCAAAAGCTACAAACCTATGTATCTGGCGTCGGGAACGACAACCACCCTTCTATCCTCGGGCGCTACGCATCTGACGTCGGCAGGCCTCGAGCCTCCACCCGAGGACCTGTCCCTCCTCGACACGAAGAGATCGCTCTTACCGACGGTAGTTTCCGACCATCTCAAGGATCTATTTGGCTTGCCGAAGGCACGGGTCCTGTAGGAGACAGGCAAGGTCAGCGAGCTCAAAAAAATCGATTGCGTTGGAAGGACGCGTAGACTCCGGAACACAGCCGACATGGACTGGAACCGGCGTCGGATGACTCTCCGGTAGGGACGTCGCCGAGATTTCAATGGGCGGCCACTTTCGCTTGCCATCTCGCAGGTCGAGAGAGAGGATAATGAGTTGCCGCTCGGAAAGCGATCGAATCTAGGCCCTCTGATTCTGATCCTGATCCTGATCCTGATCCTGATCCAACGGTGATTCTAGACCCAAAGTCAAGAGGCTGTTATGTTAATTTCGGACATCAATGCTTAGTAACTAATCCACGGGAGAACGGATTAATCCCTCAATGTCATTTTCCATGCATTAATTATTAATTTCAATGACCAAAAATCTCCTTTACGATGAGCTGATAAAGAATTGATAGGATCCGTTGGATTGATAAATTTTAATTTTTTGCACCATATAATCTACAGCAATCTCACTTTAAATCCACGGAAAAATAAACCAAAATTATAGTTATTTATAACCAAATTAGTTGACAAATTATATTCCCTTCCATGATTCTCGTACTTTCATGTATTAGCCATTAAAAAATAAAGGAGCGTTTGGTTAAGTTGTTTTTCATTTTTATTTTCCGTGAAAAATAAAAAAATATGGAAAATATGTTTGATTAGACATTTTCTATTTCCGTTTTCTAAAAAACACAGTTTATATTTGATTGAAAAAATTATTTTTCATTTTCTAAAAAATAAAAAATACGAAAAAAAAAAACAAGGAGCTCTATGAAATCCAACTAGCACTTCGCTCTGCCAAACGGATTGACCTGGGCGGAACAAATTAATTCGTCGCAAATTAATATTCAATGAGAGGGGATGGATTGATCTGTTTTTTCGACAATCAAAAATTTTTAATTCAAAATAAATTACGGATTAGATGGATAAGTCCGTGAAATATAAAACACATATATATTTTTTTAAATTAGTAAGATGTTGAAAGTTTAAGGTGACCACCGATGAAAAATTTATACAAAGAAATATTTAAAAAAAGTACATGTTGGAATTTAAATGGAAATTATGAAAATACGAAGAAATGATGGAGAAGATGTTCTGTCATCCTTTCAAATTTATTGATTGATAAAACGGAAAGATGGAGAAAATGTTTCGCCATCTTTCGCATCAAACCGTAGAAAGTTCGTATTAAAACTCTGATATAAATGATCAGAAATTAATGAATTAATGGTAGATCAGTTGAATCGAGACAGTATTATGGCTGACCTTTCGATTCTATCATTAATAGATCTCTTCTATAAAAGGAGACAGAATTGCGAACTCAAAAGAGAATATGATTGCTCTTTGTTTCTAATCTCACAGTGATAACGTTCAGGTGTACGTTCAGTTCGTCGAGAACTGCTTATGCTTGTTAGAGTCTACGATTTTGTCGTTATATCATGGAAAATAGACGTCCTGCTAAATCTCACAAGCACCCGGTCGAAAGAGGACGAATTTGTTTTAAAGAAACTATGTAAACACAGACCTCGACAGTTTCTTTACTTGGTGTTCACTGCTTTTGTCTTCTAGCTCGGCAACTTGATGGACAAACTCGGAGCTCAACTCGGCGATCCACCCGGGAGCTCAACTTGGGAGATCCACTCAAGAACTTCACTCGGGAGCTCAACTCAGGAACTCCACTCGGGAGCTCAACTCAGCTAGGCAACGTCTCCATAGTAGTCTCCCGAATTCGGTGACTTACAATAAGGAGACTTCTGACCCGGCTCGACGGTCTCAATAGGATGAAGTTATTCTTGATTGAGGACACTTTGGAAGTGGTCAACTCAACAGACAAGTCCGATTAGTTTTCGGATTTTCCCCTGTACTTCCTCTGGGAAAGGTATACATACTTCTCCTACAGTACGAACATATGGTAAAAATGAACGACAACAATTGAATTAATTTGAAAAATGAATTTTTCTCAATCATTGGATCAATCTAGTTCGTCATGAGTCCACCTATTTAGATTCGCAATCCATATAGATTAATTCGTTTAAACTCTCACTTAAAAACTCATATCGCTCATCTTTGATCGATTAAGCATTAAGCATACAGTTTCCACGGTCTTAAAAAAAACAATCGCTACTCAATGCTTCGCGCTCTAAAAAAATTTATTCTCCCGAAGATGGTATAGTGGCTAAGGCATAACGGTATTTGTAGCAGTGACATGAATCGATTTCGGATGAAATCTAAAGTCTTTTTTGAATTTAGATGATCTTCACATATTTTAATTATCATGTAAAGATTCATAAATCTCTTCATAATTTATCTCTTTCATAATAATCATGAAACGTATCAATAAAAATTACTAAATTGACGATTTCACTCTAACAAAACTTCCGCCACTGGACCGTCTAAAGGTCGAGTCGAATGGAGTCATCGCTGGAAGTCACGAACTAGCCACTCTCGGCATTCTGATTAATTTTTGTGGTTTTAAATATTATTTAAATATATTTGTTTTTATAATTAATTAATGCAGTCGTAGGCGAGCAGTGGCGCTCACGTTTCGGACGTATCGGCGATCGATCATTTGATCACTCGATTCTGTATTTTGAACGGCGCGGATCTAACTTGCGGCAGTTTTCAGAAAAAGCTCCGAAAGAGCTTGTCATCCGATCCGTGCTCTCTCGTTGCCAGATTGCTGCGTAATTAACGCAGCTATCCGCCGTCGCTGAATTCGGAGACGCGATCGTCGGGTATGCTGCGAGCCAATGCTGCTGTCATCCTCAAACCCTACCAATCTGACATCGAGAAAAAGTTCAATCTTGGACCGTCTCCGTGGAGTAGGAGAGTAGCTCCCCACTCGGACTGGGGTGGACGCAACTGAATAGATGGGTGGCGGAGGGGGTATGTTTTCGTGTGAAATAGCAAAATCGAAGCTTTTGGCCTCTTGTTTGATCGTACCTATTTTGCCGTTTACGGTTTCAAAATTTGATTGGCGAATGGCTTTGGATGCGAATATGTATTTCTTTTGGCCTCGCGGTCGATAAAATTAGGGTTTTTGGAGATTTTAGTTCTACGGGCGCGAATTCGAGGATGTTTCAGGGATCTTGGTTTCGTTTGTTATCGTGTTCTTGGATGTCAATGATCGAGATGAACACTTCGTGTAATTTACTTGCTTTTTGCTGAAACCAGTGCAGCGTGACGGATGAACGGTTGTTGGATGATGGAGACCAACAAAGCAGTCGATGACAAGGATTCTGGATGGTTAGAAGTGAAGAAGGTATGTTGCAGATCCTTTTATTCAGCATTTTGTAATTGGTCTCTCCTTACGCCGAAGCTTGTTTTGGCGTCTCTAAAAAAGAGACTGAAGAATAACTTGGAGAAATAATAGTTCGTGGAATCAATTTTATCCGTGTATCTCACTGCAATGTTTGGACATAAATGCAAGAGAAATCCCCACATGGCTTAAATTTAAGATATGTTAGGGATGAACATCCTTTGCCTGTTTGCAGACTTGTGAACTTTCAGGCGAGTGCATTAGTTCTTTATTATCAGTGACAACATTATAGAGTTGATTTTTTCCCCTCTTACAGAAACATAGAACAAGCAGAAAGCTTGCTGTTCAGAAAGCTGTTGGAAGTTCTTTAGTCCACACATTCACACCTCCTGATCATTTATCCACCCATGATAAGACTGGGAACTGGGACATCAAACGACAGTTCTCACAGTCTATAGATGGACTTGATTATGCTGTGCCAATGGATGAGGTCACTGGTGATGTTATACGTATAGCGACAAATCATAATGATAATGAATTTATTAGTGAACTTTCTGTTATCCAAGAAACTGAACGTTTGAGGGTTAAAGTTACAGATTCAGAAGTTGTCACAAAAGCAACCAAAGAAGTGTCCACAGAGGAAACAGCTGCAAATATTCAGAAAATTAAGTGGGGTGACTTTGAGGACATTACTTTGGAATTTCAAGTTGATTGTGAGAGTACAAGGGTTTCTACCAAGGCTGGAGATAGTGATTTTCCTTGTAACATGCAGGAAGATGCAAAATTTGACAAGGTGAATGAATCAACATTACATGTTTCCTCCTGCAATACTGCTATTCAGGAAAGTGTTAGTTTGCCATCTTCATATGAACAACTTTCTTCACAAAATTTAGCAATGGACATCAGTAGTGAACATGTTGAATTTACCTGGAAAGAGGTGAAGGAAATTTCTCCCGAAGAGAGGGAAGTAGGGATTGTCAATAAGAATGAAGCTCTTCCTTGTCTGAGTGTAATTGTCGATAATGTTACAAACACAGCATCTGACTTAGTTTCTAGTGATATGAAAATAGGAGTTTCTCCTGCATCACCTGTTCATGGAGTTGTTCAAATGACAACTAGAGAACCTCATCTTCAATCCAAAGATGTGGCCTTGGACACCTCCAATTTTCCATATGCTAATTGTGATACTGCCACAATCTTTGATCTAGGAGATGGAATTACACACCTGACGAGTGAAACTGAAGCTCTTGCACATGTTCCGGCTACAGCTGCTGCTGAAATTCAATGTGAGCTCCATGATGGCTTGATGATTGGAGCTGATCTTGCTGATGGTCAAACAGGGGAGAGTAAAGAAAGATTCAGGCAAAGGCTTTGGTGCTTTCTCTTTGAAAATCTCAATAGAGCAGTTGACGAACTTTATTTACTCTGCGAATTGGAGTGTGATATGGAACAGATGGATGAGGCTGCTCTTGTTCTAGAAGAAGCTACTTCTGATTTCAGAGCATTGAAATCTAGGGTGAAACATTTTGAGAGTACCAAGATCCCTTCCCAATCAACAAAAGATGGAAATCCAATTAAAATAAAAGCAGATAATCGCCGGCCTCATGCCCTATCATGGGAGGTAAGCATAATTACTCCTTCCTGTGACTGATCAGAGATCATCCAAACACTCTTCTCATTCATACTTCGTATTATTAGAGATTCCATATCAAATAACAAATGATAGTCTAGTTTATTTCACAACATTCAACTTAAGAATTGGGTTCTAAATTGAGTTTTACTGGAGTCTCTTAGAGCATTTTATAGGATGTTGCACTTGGAAGATTTTGAAAGTTTTAACTAAATCGACTTAATCTTTTTTCTCATTAAAATTTGGCAGGCCTAACTCTATCATGTGTAAACTATGCTTTGCTTGAGAAAGATTCTTAAGAGCTATATTGCAACTAATGGATATATAAAAATATTATCGTCTAGTTACTTAAGTGAACTTGGAACATGCCTTTGGTATATTTAACTTTGGAGTTGCCAATTAGAACAAACCATAATGTTCTTTGTATCGTTTTTATACCTTGGATTGTCTAATACTGATTTTCATCTTTGTCTTATCATGAATGAAAAAATAATCAAGGAATTGAAATTTGCATATCTTCATATTGGTACAAATCATGAGCACGGAAGCTTGCATTTCGCGAGCAGAAGCCTACTTCTCACTTTATTCCCCGCATGATTAAGTATCAATTGCCCAAATTAAGTGCCTTGGCATTTTGGGTATTGAGTTGGCTTCCCATGGCAGAAGAGTTAGTCCACACCTAGGAGTTGTAAGGATACTGTTTGTTTTGTTTCCTTAGAGGAGGTGAATTGAGAGAGTAAGTCTTTGTTTCCTTAAGAGGATTCACAAATTGAAAAGATGGATATAGAGGAAAGTTTGGATGAATGGAAGAAATGTGAACAACATTGTCCTTTCGTAGATTATATGGGAAGATAAATAATTTTGTATACCCATTAAAATTTAGTTTGTTTTCCACCCAATTTTAGGAGGAATGGAGTAACGAAGATAATATTCAAATTCAACCTTCCAAATATGCTTCTCTCCTTTATTCCTTGAAGGAAACAAAGAAAGGATGATCCATTTGTTGGCTTATTTCTCGTCCATCTGCCAACTAATTAATTCAAGGATAAAGATTGAAGAGTATGCTCCTCATAGGTTCTGCCTTCAAAATATCCCTCTCCTTTATTCCTTGAAGGAAACTAAGAAAGGATGGCCCATACATAAATTTATTTTCCCCTCCTGATCCATCTTCTAACTAATCCACTCGAGTATATGGATTGAAGAGTATATCCTCATAGGTTCTTTATTAAAAAAAATTTGCTACAACGTTGAGAGCAACAGTCTGCTCCTTCCTTTAGTCCTACATGGCAGTTTCCTGATATTTTGCATCAAATTGATCTTCAACATATAGCTTTTGTGATGATACTAATATCTTCCTCAAAGCCATGTAGATTTCTGAGAATGATGTTGCAAGATGGTGGGTGTTAATATCTTACGTTTGTATGGTGGAGAAATCGAGTAGTAATATCTACCTTAAGTGGCAGCCATAGGGAGAAAGAATGTGGTGTACTTGCCAAATAGCTTAAACCTAAGAGAGGCTGATCCATGAAAATATGAGTCTCATTCCAACCAAAATGAATGTAGCTAACAAGCCATTATCCCTACTACATAGATGATTCTGAACAACCAAAGGAGGCTCCTCTCAAAGTCCGTCAGCTCTGAAGGTGGGGAATAGAATCCCTAGACATGTCTTGATGTGACACACCCAAGCTAATCAAAGGGGTGCCGAAGAATAGATGAAGAAAGGTTTTTGCTTCAAAAAGTCAAAATGTACAACACTCGGCAATGAAGAGCCCATGTTTCCACAGTTTCACCTAACTGCTGAGTCTCAGAGATTTTGTTGGCAAAATAGAGGATCTTCAAGGGTTATCAAGTGGTCCAAAGTAATTGCTACTGCCACTTGTGGAAACCTCTCCACTTTGGCAGGCAATAGGAAGATACAATCAAGAAGCATGCACCACTTCAGGAGTTTTATTCTGGGGAGTCTAGGGTGTCCATCATGGGACTGCTATTGTTTTTCATTTTTTGGTGTCTAGTAGTGGATCATCCAATTTCAACCCACGTCGCTTTATCTATATTCAAAGATGAATGATCTCCAAAATAGACCTTTGAAAGTGTGGCTGAACTTAACTCCTATTCAAGGGCAAATGTATATTAATATTTCTGGGGTCAATTGGTCCTAATGAAAATTTGGGATTCGATTCAATGTATTAAAGTAAATATTCTTTGTTACAATGTAGACTTTTTGACACCACCCTTATTGACAATCGCTCAAGAAATATGCTACATTGTTTATCACCTTGACAATCACGCAAGAAATATGCTACATTGTTTACCATCTTGAAAGATGGAATGTGGATGACTGAATTTGAACATTGTTATTGCTTGTCATTTCATGAATGATGAATCACTTTCTTTCTGTCTAGTATGAGTTACTTATGAATTAACAATAATAACCAACTTCATAGTTCATGGAAACATGCAGGTTCGGAGGATGACAACTTCCTCTCAGAGGGCAGAAATATTATCTTCTTCTTTGGAAGCCTTTAGGAAAATTCGACTGGAAAGAGCTGCTAAAGATACAACTACAGATGCAAAAAACTTTGGTGTTATCAACTCAAATCAGGGGTTTACTTGCTGTTCTGCAGTGGTAGGTGAAGCATCTGATTATAGAGATCAGAGTGTAAACAGCAAAACGCAGAATGTTTTCTTAAAAGATAACAGGATGAACACTGATTTAACTAAGCAGAACGAAGACATAAATAAACTAGGGAAAGGACGACCTGAACAAAGTGGACATTTGCCACCAAGTAGCCTGCCTTTTTCTGTATCTGGAAAATCCAAAAGAGAACCTTCAGTGCCAATTTCAGAAATACAAAAGCAGACCCCTAAGAAGGATAAGGAATTTGCAGACAATATGATAGAAAAGTCTTCTAGGGCTGTATGTATTGTCCAAAAGCATAGTTCTGACCTTGGTAAAGACAAGGACAAGCTAAAGCACAATGGAGCTCAATGGAAGTCCATGGATGCTTGGAAAGAAAAGCGAAATTGGGAGGATATCCTCAAAACTCCAGTGCATAATTATCCCAAAATCTCATACTCACCAGGCATGGGAAGAAAAGTTATGGACCGTGCCCGAGTGTTGCATGTCAAACTTATGTCTCCTGACAAAAAGAAAAAGAGTACCATGGATTTGAGAAGGGAAGCAGAAGAAAGGCATACGAGAGCAATGAGAATAAGGAATCAGCTAGAAAGTGAACGAGTGCAGAAGCTGCAGCGAACATCAGAGAAATTAAACCGTGTCACTGAGTGGCAAGCAGTTCGGAACTCAAAATTGCGTGAAGTTATGTCTGCACGTCATCAGCGTAGTGAATTTCTCCATGGGGCACATCTGGCAAAAGTTGTAAGGAAAGCTGGTGATGAGACCAGCAAGGTTAACGAGGTTCGCTTTATTACTTCACTCAATGAACAAAATAAAAAGTTGATTCTGCGTCAGAAGCTTCATGACTCAGAAGTGAGGCGAGCTGAAAAACTACAGATAATAAAAATAAAACAAAAGGAAGACATAGCAAGAGAAGAAGCTGTATTGGAACGCCGGAAACTCCTTGAAGCTGAAAAGTTGCAGCGTCTTGCTGAGACACAGCGGAAAAAGGAAGAAGCTCAAGTTAGAAGGGAGGAGGAACGCAAGGCATCAAGTGCAGCAAGAGAGGCCAAGGCTGTTGAACAACTTCGTAGAAAGGAAATTAGAGTCAGAGCTAGACAAGAAGAGGCAGAACTCTTAGCCCAAAAGTTGGCTGAAAGACTTCGCGAAAGTGAACAACGTCGAAAGTATTACCTTGAGCAAATACGTGAGAAAGCTTCAATGGACTTTAGAGAGCAATCTTCTCCTTTACAGCGTCGTTTGAATAAAGAAGGTCTAAGTAGATTGATGGTGACCAGTAGTGATGATAACACAGGGACTCTCAGTTCAGATTCTGTTGACAAGCTAGTAAATGCCACACAGCAGCACTCTTTGAAGCGAAGAATTAAAAAAGTGCGCCAGAGACTTATGGCACTTAAGCATGATTTTGTCGAGCATCCTGTTAGCTATGAAAATACAGGAATTAGTAATAGAACATCAATGGCTGCTGCAAGAGCGAAAATTGGAAGGTGGATTCAGGACCTTCAAAGGCTTAGACAGGCTAGAAAGGAAGGGGCTGCTAGCATAGGACTGACCGTTAGTGATGTGATAAAGGTTTGTTTCATGCTTGTTTGATTTCTCAATTGGGTCATGTTTTCTTTTTATAAAAAAAGTGCATCCTGTCTCAAACTATTGATAATTTAAGATGACAATTCCCTTATGTATTACTTTTAGGAGGCTCATGTTGTCTTTGTGTTTGTTTCCTATGTCAAACAGTTTGTTGAGGGAAAGGAAACTGAACTGAACGCAGCCCGTCTAGCTGGTTTGCTTGACTTCATATCTTCTGCATTGCCAGCTTCCCACACTTCAAAGCCAGAGGCATGTCAAGTGACATTGCACCTTGTACGACTATTGCGAGTGTTGCTGTCTCTTCCAGCAAATAGGAGTTATTCCCTTGCACAAAATCTTATGCCTCCCTTAATTCCAATGTTGTCTGCGTCACTTGAGAACTATATCAAGGCTGCTGCATCTTCTAGTTCTGGAAGCACAAACCTTCCACCAAACAAAGCATCCAATGAAAATTTGGAATTGCTTGCTGAAATCATGGATGGTTTTTTATGGACCTTTACCATGATTATAGGCCACATACATTTTGATGATCACCTACTCCAAATGCAGGATGGCCTGATGGAGCTTTTAGTTGCTTACCAAGTTATTCATCGTCTTCGTGATCTGTTTGCCCTCTATGATAGACCACAGGTGGAAGGATCTCCATTTCCATCATCACTTCTATTAAGTTTGGCCCTTCTATCTGTATTAACATCAAGTCCTGGAACATCCTCAGTCATTGACTGGCAATCATGTGCATCCAAGACATCAGAAATCCGTGGGGACTACAGGTTAAAAGACTCTGAAACTACGGCTGCAGGAGAGTCCCCTGTCAGTATTAACAATTCTGGAGATGGCAAAAATTTTCCATCTTCAAACCAGTTTATTGAACTACATAGAGACGGATCTGCTCAGGTATCTGAGGTACAGAATTTACTTCCAACTGGAAAATTGTTATCCTATACACCAGAAGCCAGGCAGTTGGGTATGGAACCTGGAAAGGGTTCCTCTGCATGTTATACAGAAAATGTCAAATTTGTATCACAAAGACGAGATAATGTTTTATCAGATGAAATCCAAAATCTTGTAATCGAAGATGAGAAATCATCATCAATAAATAAAGATGAGAAGAATTTTGTTGATGGTTCTGCAGTGAGAAAAGGAACTGATGGGCATGCAAGCACTAAGAAGCTCAGTCTTAAACCGCCTCTAATGTTTCTTCTTTCTGCTATTTCTGAGACTGGCCTCGTTTGTCTTCCATCACTTTTAACTGCAGTGCTACTGCAGGCAAACAACAAAATATCTTCGGATCAGGTGATATTACAAAACTAATAGTATTTTCACCATGCAATTGTACGTCAACTGCATGGTGATTAGGAAGAACCTTTCTTTTCCTTAAATGTGAAATATAACTATTTCTCCATATCACATTTTTACCCTTGGAGCAAAAAATGGCATATAAGCAAAGATATGTCTGCTAGATGGTGCTAAGATTCTTGTTTCTTCTTGTTGCTATTTAAGAAACATCCATTTTTGTTTCTGCATACATTGAATAACCTAGTGGTAAAGCCTTGCAATTGTTGGTTTGTGGATCCTAGGTTTGAATGCCAGTAAAATAGTAATAAAAAATTACATTTGCACTTGAATAACTGATCTTCCAACTCCTTGGGGCGATTAGGAAAAGATCCATTAAAAAATTATAGACTTCATGCTTTGATACTATTTGTTTGTTTGCAGGGTTCATACATCCTTCCATCAAACTTCGAAGAAGCAGCCACTGGTGTATTGAAAGTTTTGAACAATATGGCAAACTTAGATATTTCTACTCTTCAGAGCATGCTGGTAAGTTGCCTTCCGTCGACTTTGTTTTTGTGTTCCCTGAATGGCATGATTAGTTGTATACGTTTGATGTCAACTGCCCCTTTATGTTGAAATTTGTACAGGCTAGATCCGATCTTAAAGTAGAATTCTTCCACTTGATGAGTTTTCTTTTGACCCATTGCACAAACAAGTGGAAAGCAGCAAATGATCAGGTGTGTCACAGCTTTTTCTCACCCGATAAAGCATTGTATCGTCTCTGCCTAATGAAACTGTGACAACAACACATGAAAAAAGGAAGTTTGGGGGTTCAACCTAAATTTTTATTCATTTTCTATAATACCACATAATATATTTTGTGTCTAGGCAACTTCAAAATCTTCTACAATCTAGGGTTTGAAATCTTTTTTTTTGGGCTTGCCGATATTCTTGTGTTGGCGCACTTCTGAGTTAATTTTTCTTTGGCATATTTCTCTTCCTTGACCAAAGTGTCCTGATGTCTTTGGTGTTGATCCATGGATGACAATGATAGCCGATGTATTAGGACTTGATATTAGTGGGTTTCTGGATACATATCAAATAGTGAACCACTTTTTCACTTATCTGCATTAGTGCCTAATGCATGAGAAGACTGTTCTGTAACATGAATGCTCTGAACGCTTCGTATGTAAGTATTCTTTAGTGATCTAATTTTGGATTTCGTTATCTTTTAGGTCGGTCTACTTCTCTTGGAATCCTTGTTGCTCCTTGGTTATTTTTCTTTATTTCATTGTGAGAATCAAGCAGTTCTTCGGTGGGGAAAAAGTCCAACCATATTGCATAAGGTAGACACTCTTCTAGACTGTTGCCCTTGAAGGTGCTATATGTTTCTTCTAATCAACTCTAACTTCACTTGCCAAATCAAAACAGATCTGCGATCTACCCTTCGTCTTCTTTAGTGACCCGGATTTGACTCCCATATTGGCTGGTACTCTTGTGGCTGCTTGTTATGGTTGTGATCAGAATAGAGATATTGTGCTACAAGAACTGAGTATCGACATGTTGCTTTCTTTGCTGAAATCTTGCAAGCAGAGATTACTTTCTGTCCAACTCGACTCATTGCAGCCAAATGTTTCAATGACAAATGGCATAATCGATAGTAATCAGATGGGTTCTGATTCTAAGAGGTCTCAGGCTGAGACTCAACACAGATCTACCCGTAAAATCTCACAAACTTTGCCAGGAAGAAGTCTTTCAAGCAGCAACACCAAAATCAATAAATCAAAAGTTCAAAGGGATTACAGAGGAACGAGGACTTTCGATGAGTGGATCTCAAAACACAATCTATCAAAAGCAGAAGCTTCATCCACTTTTATGTTACATTGGAGATTTCCAATCTCTTTCTTGGACAGAGCCGAAGAATTCTTTTCAGCGGAGAGTCAGAACCAATAGTGAGCCATAACTAAAACAGTCCAATAAATTATTGGATTCTAGGATGCCATCACTTCTGAGCAAGTTTGTTTCTTCCACCACAACATGCTAATCAGGTCTTAAAATTCTAGTTTCATCTCTACGCAAAAAAGAACATGTATATCACAGATCCGCTTCATTGTTTCGTGTTTACTTGATGATTAAATGCTTAATCGCAGATGTATATTACAGATGCAATATTTACCAACATGATTAAATGGATGATAGATGATGCTGGGTGCATAGAGGCTGCTCGATACCAAAATGGCTTGACGTTTGATTGAGTTATAACAAGTGGAATTTCAACTCTGAACGGCAAATGCCTCCCTTTGGGAGATCCAATTGTTACTTAGGTTAAAAATGAACATTATCTTGAACTTAAACAGCTTGTGTAAGAATCGATTGGAAACAACATATCACATGTGATCATGAAGTCTTTGAGGGGTTGGTGCATTAGGATTATACAACTGAATCTTATTTTGCAAGTGTTTCTCAGGAGAGTGCTTGTAACCCCAAAGTGGCCCCATAGTTACACTTAATAAGGTGATTTCTTCGAGGCCATGCTGCTAACCGACGTACATCTTAGCATTAGGGTTATTTTTATAAATGCATCGAAACTAGAGATCAACCCGGATGCAATTTCACCTTTACAACTTGTTAGTGTCAACCTCTCTCTCTTCTTCCTTCCCTTTTCATTACTTATTCCCTTACCTCTTCCCAAACACAGCATAACGAGTGGATATATTAGATTTCCTTTGAACTAATCAAGTCATTTTACTTTCTGGTTATATTCGGAGCTCTTAGTTTGATGTACACATTGTGGTTTGATTATCACAATGTTATTGAAATATATTTAATATATTAACCTGCCAGTTTATTATGATAGTTGCAAGTCAAGTTTAATTAGAAATTAACATTTGCCCAATTTTGGTAGCTCAAAATTTTTGATATTTAAAGTTTGCACCTTCAGAATATAATGATCAACCAATTACTGCAACAAGTTTTGGCCAAATTTGGTGGAGGGGTCACAGGCCCTCGTACAAAATCCAATTCAACTGAATGCCCTCTACTAAAAGAATCGACCAGTCTGGTCCAGGTTTAAGCACAGGGTCTAAGATTGATAGAATCATCGCAATAATACGGTGCTTTTGCCAAGGCAAGTACACTATGCAACTCGACGTTTAGACTGATCGACATTCAAATTGTATCTGCCAACTGCACAAAAAGTTGGAAATAAATGCACACAATTTCAACAAGATCCTGCAAGCAACATTCTAAATCCTAATATTTACAGAATTTAGAGGGTCCAAGTGACAGCTAAAAAAGGATATTCTTCTTGCTTGCGCAACAAACTTATTTGTCAGATATCCACTTCACCCTCTTTGACTGGTCACTTGGCAGGAAGAAATCAAATTTTACATCTATATTTCCTGATCTTTCCCCAGTGTCTTTGTACTCCATGTTTGATATGTTTCCAATGTAATCCTCCTCGGAATCTTGGTACTCTGGCCGCACACGTCGAACTGGAATGGTTACTGAATAGAGCGTGCCAAGATCTGTGTCTGTGGAAACATCGAGTTGAACCTTATCCTGGGAGTCGATCTCAACAAACTCGGAAAGTGCACCAATAATATTGCTAATTATCTTTTGCTTTGCCTCATCGCTGATATCGCACCTATCCGAAAATAGTATCATCTTAAGCCTCTGCTTTGCAATTTTTGCATTGGAATTCTTTCTTACTTTGGTTGGAAATAGCATCCTCCAGGCCAAACTAAGTCGGTCTAAGAAGCTCATGTTAACAACATTTAGAAGAAACACTTCTAGATCTTGGTTTATTGTTGGTGTCAGCTTGTTTTCTCCCGGCGTCCCAAAGCAAACATGGCTCCGGTTCGTGGAATTCATATATGGCAGTTTCATCTGCAGCAATTTGGGTGCAACCTTGAGATCACTAGCTCCACTTCGGAAATGATCAAACCGTACCTACATCAGAGAGTGATTCTCAATTATAGAGGAGAATTGGAAGAAATTTTCATTCTTTGTATGCAGATTATTCATTTTCTTTGGCAAATTTCAATCCCTCCCCCCAAGATTGCAGTCATAAAGATCATAAATCCTACTGATTATCATAGAGTTTCAACATAGTAAAAAACCAAACGAGTTACACAGTATAAATATTATTCACTTTACCCGCAAGTAGAGAGCCTCATGTCGCTACTAATATGCATAATCCAGGAGTTACTAGACATAAAAGGGATGATGTCTAAATATGCGTAATCGAATTGGTCCCATTTAAATCATCAGAATGTAACATGGGATGGATTTATTAATTCCACTACCCTCTCCTCTGACTCCCTTTCCCTTCCCTCCCTTGCCTTTACCTTTCTATATACCATGATTGAGAAAACCACTAGTTAACAGGAATGATATTTCAAGCCATGTCAAAAATAGCAAATGCAAACAAATTGCCACACTAATCTTAAATAACTTCCTAGATTCTAATTTTACATAGTTTTGGCATATACAACGTGAAATATGCCTAGTTACCAAGAATGAAACTGCATCTGTGATGACTAAGAATACTTCATTTAGGAAATAAATAGGAATGGGATGGGAAAGAAGTGAGTTCTGTTCCAATAATAAGGATACGTAAAGATCAGTCTTAGACTTCACTAATCACTAGCCAAAGCAAACCCATTTCCTAATTTTCTGTTCTTGGCAATTTTTGAGACTAGCTAGATGAATCTTGTCCCACCAGGAAATTGTCAATTGCGAAGCAGTTTCTAGATAAATCAGGAACATGATTTATATAGAAATCAAAATTTACTAGATATAGGTTTTCGCTAGTGTAAGCTCATTAAGCACCTCAAATTTAGCCACTATTCAACTCCAGCTAAGACATTCAAGTGAGATCAAAGTAGGATACTCGATATGTTAAGAGCCAATGTTTTGGTCCCAAGTCGGCTCGAGATGGTGTTGGAGGTGTGTCAAAGGAAGAGGGAGGAAGGAGTGTAGGAGTGTTGAAGGTGTGTTGAAGGAGAAGCAGGAGTCAATATAGGAGGAAGAGGAAGAAGAGAAGTTGGAGCCGGTATTGGTACCTAAAGTGTGCCAAAGGAGAAGAAGGGGGAGTCGATATCAGTGGGTAAGAAAGGAGAGGAAGGAAAACACCAGTGTCCTAGGAAAATGAAGAAGAGTAGGAGATGAGAAAGTGTAACTAGATAAGTGTTGGAGAAAGAGTTATGACATGTGAACTGACTAGAAGAGGCGGAAGCTAAGGTTTCAATTTCAACATTGAGGAGTAAGGTAAGTTTTGGTTATAGCACGGAGGAGGACGTCAGGAAAGGGAGTCGAGCCATCAAGTTACGTGTGTTGAGTCCCGTTGAAGACGTTGAGAAAGGAAGTAGCAACCAGTCGTCCATATCAAGGATCACATGTGTCGGTAGGAAGAAGGAAAAATTTCACCAACTCGACAGACACAACTGAAGATTTTAATCGTTGGAATCAAAACTTCTGGATTTCTCAACTCGGCTGATGCAACCAACTCGAGTAGTACAATTGCAGCGGCTCCTTTAGTCCAACTAAGGAATCAAAATGGCATTGCAAAAGTGCGCTACGGACTTCTACTAAGTTTTCTAATTATTTGCCAACGGCAAACCCTCATATAACGTACATCAGATGATAGAATGCTACTTGACAATAATAAAGAAGCATAATACATAGAAATTTTCTAGCCATTGAGCTCTGCATAAGAAATTACCCTTGTGTGGATGAAAAATCACAAAATCCGCGCCTAAGTAATTAGGAAGAAAAATAAAGGTTAAATTTTTTGCAACAACATCAGCTCATTTCCCTGAATCTATTTCTCACCACTCGCGATTCAACCACTATGCTCCAGGGAAAAAAAAAACCTAAAGAATCGACATATCCTCGCCCATCGGCACTCAACAAAAGGAACTAAAAGGGCAAAATAACTTCAAGCTCAGATCTAACCAACTCGATCTGACTGAGAGTGCCACCAGAACCAGAAGGAACAAATTCTACATACTCAAAAGGGTAAAATTTATCGAAATCACTAGCATTTCAAGAAGGAAAACTAAAACGACGGGAGCAGATAAAAGGGGAAAACAGTCCAACCTTGGAACAAAGGAAGGTAGGCTTGAAGGGCCTGTAATTAGGATGCGAAGGCAAGGCCCCAAAAAACATACTGAGGTCTCCGGAAACAGCCATCGTTCCTGCCTTGTTCTCTGCACCAGTTCGGCGTCGCCGGCGAGGAACGGAGATGCCGTATTTTTTCCAGCGCAGCGGAAGCCTGCCCAGACCCAACAGTATCGCTACCCTAGTAACCACTCGATCTTCTATTAACCGTCCACGTGGATTTTTTTTTAAATTTATCTTTTTGCCCTTTTCGATCGATTAAAACAAATTCTGCAAACATGAAGAAAATAGGCGTGCCGTACCATGCTCAATTTAGTCCGCTCGTGGGGAAACGAATATTTGAAGCTCGACGAGATATTTTTCACGGACATCGACTTGTGCTTTCCTTCAACTACACTGGCCATCCACTGGCACTGCTGCCACGTATCGCGCAGATCGAATCCCCATTCCTTAAAAGCTACGTATTGGAGGAAAACCCTGTGTGCTGTTTCAAGACGTACGCGGAATGATGAGCAGGATGAGTCCGGTGGCATCTCCATCCCTCCGTCCATTTAATAAAGACGGGCATCGGACGTCTGGATCTGTCCCGGACGCGACGCAAGGATTAGGGAAACCCTATGCTGCAACTGAAATCCGGGCGGACGTGAGACTATTTAACTGATTTCGGCTGCCTCTCGCCGTCCTCCGCCACCACCGCCTCCGCCTCTCCGGCTCTTCGTTACTGCACCAGGTAGAAAGCATAATCACCGCGATTGCGATTTTCTTCCTGTTTTTTTCCGATTGGTTGGTTGCTGGATCTAAGGTTTTGTATCTGTTATGTGTCAATCGATCTGTTGGGTTCGTTTGTTCTCCTGCGGTGAAGATCAGATATCGGTATCGGGCAGCATGTCGGACGAGGAGCACCACTTTGAGTCGAAGGCAGACGCAGGGGCTTCCAAAACTTACCCTCAGCAGGCTGGAACCATCCGTAAGAATGGGTATATCGTCATTAAGGCGCGTGCATGCAAGGTTAGGCTCGAGTCGATCTTATATTTTCTTCTTCTTTGGATGTCTTTTTTTTTCATGAAAAATTGTTACTTTTGACGGTTGGGATATTGGATTAGATCGAAAGCTGTTGCTGCAACTTTTATTGTTTGCTATTTGTTCGGCTTGATGTGGGGCTAGAAAAATGAGACAAACACAGCAAAATTTCTGAAGATTCACGCATGATTCTGCTAATTTATGCAAAAATCATGACTCCGCCCCTAAAGGGTTGGTAGTCTGGGCGAGCTAGATGATAGTAAATCTTGACTGAAAGCTCGCTCAAGATTGTTGAAGCTCGGGTTGCCATGGGCATCCAGCTACCATCCGCAAAGTCACATATCTCATAGAATGAATGTCTACATGTCATCTAAAACTTGTTGAAACTAGGTTATCATGAATTCCAAATTCCATGTGAAGGTTGTGTGCCATGCCGTCAAAGATTTCTATACCACTTTGTAAGGTACGCTATTTATGGCAATTGGTTGTAGCAATGCTGTTGGTTAGGGTTAGGGTAGATGCACTCAAATTTATCGAGGAGGAGGTAATGTTTGAAAGATTAAGCCACCAATGACAACAAATATATGAACTATTATCCATGACAAATATCTCCAGCAATGAGACTTGTCGAAACTAGGTGAGGGTCAGTGTCATATAAACGACTGAAAACTCTGTATGTTGGCATAGGAAACTGGTAAGAGAAAAAAAAAGCAAAATCATTTAAATACATCTTACTTTGATATCGAAGAAAAAATTCGGGCGTTTTATAAATTGTGAAAAGGATCCTTTTACTTGTCTCAAAGAGCCAATAGTTGTAGTAATGAATGCAAAAGGCGCTTGTTAACTCTTTGTATAAAGATATTTAGAAAGAGATTAAATGTTGAAGATTTTTTAGCATGTAAAACTTTTAAGATATCTATTAACTATCATATTAGAGTGTTAAAATTGAATGTTTACAACTTATGCCAAAAGCTTTCTTGGTATCATAAACGATGGATCAATTTATATATTTATATTCTTGATACTCCATGTGTGGATTAGTATACTTCGCTATGGCTCCAAAGCAGTACATATCATTTTGGCCCAAAAGCAGCACATAAATTGATGATTTTGTTTTTTTAGCAGAGGCAAGATTTAAATTCAGTATCATGTTGAAGCCCGATTCAACCTGGAAAGCCAAGACCCTTAGATGGTGGGCTTATTACTATCCAAGTGCGTTTTAAGAACCCTTTTTTGGAGTTGTGTGACTAAAAGAGAAGTTTTGTCTTCTCTATCTTACATTCTACTCCTTTTAACATAATCTACTTTCTCATGACATCGATGTCGAAGATCCAAGGTCCAAAACTTGTGTTAGAAAAGAAAATTATCTCATCAATTCATATGTGGAGTATGGGCAAATTAGGTGAAGTATACCCACCTACACATGAAGGAGAATATTAAGAATATAAATATGCTATAAGGTTCTTTTCTCAACAACTTGACATTTTTTCAGGTAAATGCTAGCTAATCTTTATAATGGTATCAGACAAAGAGGTCCAGTTTCAAATTAAATAAAAAAATCTCTTCAGTTCAGGTATTTGAGCTTGGAACAATTAAGTGAATTATACCCACTCACACATGATGGTGAATATTAAGAATCTAAATATACACATTGGTTCTTGTTCCAATAGCTTGAGCCTTTGAGATAAGTGGTTAGCCAATTAACTTTACCATGATATATGGTTCAAATTCTACTTGTATAAAGAGGAAATTTATCATCAATTCAGTTAGTTTGGGCCAATCAAGTGAATTATTTTTGCGCACACACAAAGGGAGGAGCATTTTGAATGTAAACATAAAAATCAGTCCCTTCTAGCAGCTTGAGCTTTTGGGATAAGTAGTTTGTCAATCAACTTTAGGAAAGTGCAACCAATCAACCTTAACAAGAGGTTTTGTTTCCTTACCAAACAAAAATTAAAATGGAAATATGAAAGCATAGTCATAAAAATCAGACATCTGTGGCAACCTAGAAAATCTGAACCTCTCCAGGATGAGAAGAGATAGCATCTTGTTATACACTGATTTGCCTGATAATTAATTTTTCAATATCATCTGAGTGCCATTTTGTTTATCAGGGACTAATTTTGTTTAGTGTATGACAAAATGGCATCTGTGGCACTAATTTTTCATTGGTTTATCAACTCGCAAAGATTTCAGCCTCTTCTGTTGTGTGTATATTGTAGTTGTCAAAATGCTATTAGAATCCAGATTTGATAGTAAAAAATCTATTTTGCTTTTTTCACAGCATCCTCAACATAGAAAGAATTCTAGTTGTAATGGATGGAAGTCTTTCTCTGTCTGTTCCTCTCTATTCTAACAAACAAAAATTTTAAATGCTCTTTCATTGTCTTCCTTTTCATTGCTCTATCAACTTATGAACTTTTCCGCCTTTCTGGTAGTGTGATTATCATAGTTGTCAAAATTGGTATTGGAATTAAGATTTGATAGGCAAAGAATCTAACTATCAATTGCATTAGATTGGTAGGATCAGCATTATTAGAATCTGTGTGAAAAAAAATAGATAAGTTTTAGTTATTCTGTATATATATACTGTTATAATATATATTAATTAAAATAGAACAATAATATAATAAATAATTGTAATAGTATAATTTATATATATGCACATAGCATTCTTTTCCAATATCAAAATAGTAATGAATTTAATTATCTTCCAATGTATTTTCACTGGTGTTTTTTTACAGTATGCTGGATACTTCTTATTCCCTCGCAATGTTGTTCTCCTGTAGTTTTTTTTGTTCATGTCAGTTGCGTATCTTGCTTTTATTTTTTTCCTACTACCTATTTTGCCACTGCATGCCATCTTGAATTTGCCTATCACTTGTGAACATTGTGTTCGTTAAGATTGAAATTTAGTTGTTAAAAATCAGATCTCCCTATATTTTATTTAAACTAACTAATTAATATTTTTACTAAGTTAATAAATGTAAAATATTTTTTTAGTTTGTAAATACAAGTAGGTATTTATGGTACTCTATGCTTCTGATGATTGATTTCTGGTTATATTTTTCTTGCAATATCATATATTGTCAATAAAAGATAATAATACTTAATTTATTTCATGAAATTTTGTTTATACTTGGTAATTTGTGTTTCTTGAAGGGGAGCCTTGGTACAACAGTAAAGTTGTTTCCTTATGACTTAGAGGTCACGAGTTTAAATTCTGAAAACAACCTCTTGCAAAAAGGAATGTAAGGCTACGTACAATGTATCTTTCTCTGGAACACCACATGGCGAGAGCTTCGTGCATCGAGCTGTCCTTTTTTTTTTTTTTAATTTGTGTTTCTTCTTTTTTATAATGTCAAAAATGGAGAGAAGTTTGAATTAGTAAGTAGAGTTTTATGATGCATTTAAATAGGGGAGCTTTATGCAAAGCATATACTTTATTCTTTTTTTTTTATTTCTCATGATAGTTTATCAGTTTTAAAAAAGAGAGAATGGTTACTTAAGGTTTCGCTTAGGTAAAAATTTAAATTATTTTTCTAATAATGCATAGCTAGACAGATGATGCTAAAATTATCTTATTATCCATCATGGAGACGCACAACTTGGTTAGAGAATTGATTTCATTGGCAGAGTTGACATTTTGATATGATTGGACGTGACAATCAAGCAATATCTTATTGGTGGATATTTAGATATTTTTGTCTCTAAAGTCCTTTAAGAAATTTCTCATGCAATAAAAGAGGAACCTAATGCTAAACAAGTATCATGGACGAATGACAGCATAGGGGTGAACCCATCTACTATGAAGTTGAAGGTTACGGCGATGGTATACCAAATGGCTGAGAAGTTTAGTTTCTTTTCGTACTTCCTAAGCAATAAATGGGGCATAGTGGTTATACAGTTGGTGCTAGTGGAAATGGGTTAATTGATGCTCGTGAAACTGGTGTGATTGTTGCACCAAAATTATGAAGTGCAAGCATGTATGTTACCTCATCATAATGTGGTATTGATCCTTTCTTTTCTTTTATAGGACGAAGACATAAAGTCGGTATTGATCAAATGACCTTCTTAGACCATATTAGTAAGCAAACTAAGATTGCTCATGAGTATTCTGGCACATGTTTTAACCTGACAAACTGCAACAACTACTAGTCTCTGATAGAATAGTATCTGTTTTTGAGTTTTTATAACAATCTTAGTGCATAAGTGTCAACATCTTAAACTGAACATGGAATTTTACTAAGCATTCTATAAGTCCAGTGGCATTCCAGCACTCACATAAAAAGCCACTCCAGCAGCTTCAACATGCTGTTCGGTTGGTGGTGTTTTGGCAGAGAAGTTCGATGGATCAGACTATGAGGAGCAGCAGACCAGCTGGCAGCATGATGGAAGACAAGCAGCATTCCAGCAGAGCGATCAGTAAGCTGCAGGAGTGGAAGTGCTTTGGGAGTTGGTTTTTGGCATCTGGCGACAAGGAAGGTAGAGTCAAGACTCGGGACACATGAACCGGGAGTTGAGGGTTTGGTCGACTAGAGATAGGGAATAGATTAATTTGTTTGAGTTATAATTTATGGAAGGCCAAAGATTCCTTTCGAGTCGTCTCTCATTTTTATATGTATGATGATACCAGAGTGATTTTTAAAGACTTGCCCAGTTTTTCCGTTTTCAAAAAACAGATGGTCGAACCAGTTTTTGATTGGTTTTTTTACATCTCTGATCTGTGAAGGAAACTGATCCGGTGAGTGACTCATTTGTGTTTTCCAGTTGAACAGCCGGTCTGATCTGGTTTTATAACTATGCAATGAAATTGAGAATTAGACTAAGGATCCTGTTACATTAATCATAGCTTTAGTTGTATGTTTGTCTTAGCAAATGCAGTAAAAAATCATGGTTATGGTCATCTGTGTTGTGCTTTCTATCATATTATATTCAATTAACTAGATAGATTATTCTTTACATAACCTCTCTTCTTTTTTTTCTTTCTTAATTAGTTATTAACCCAGAGGCTTTGGAATTTATGTAATAGGTTGTAGAGGTTTCGACCTCCAAAACTGGAAAACACGGTCATGCAAAATGCCACTTTGTTGGCATTGATATTTTCAATGCTAAGAAGCTTGAAGATATTGTGCCATCATCTCACAACTGTGATGTAAGTGATGCTTCAGTTTCCATGGCAGAACATTTGTTTGCTTCAATCATGCTAATTTTTCAGAGATGTCCAGGTTCCCCATGTAACTCGTACTGACTATCAGCTTATTGATATATCGGAGGATGGATTTGTAAGATCTGATTTTATTAAACTATATATTTTTGTTTGATCCTTAATCTGTCTCTCACCCTTTGATACCCATATAGGTGAGTCTGTTGACTGAAAATGGTAGCACAAAGGATGACCTAAGACTCCCAACTGATGAAGCTCTGCTTGCTCAGGTTAGTGCCAGATATAAGACTCCGGTCAAACATCTAGAGCTGGAAGGTTTTGATGTTCTATTCACAAGTGTTTAGAATTAAACTTTGGTTTCGCTTTTATTTAGTGTGACAAAACTTAAAATAATTTTAAACTAACATGTTTTAATGATGGTGTCACATTCCAATGACGAAGTGGAGTAGGCTTTGAAAGGAGAAATATATTTGTTAATGGGACTAGATATGCTAATCTGTTGTTAGGTTTCTTATATTAGGATTGTAGGGCTATATGGACTCTAGTCATAGACCTTAGTAAAACGGATCAAACTGATTATTATCAAAATGATTTGAACTGTTGCATTGGGCTCTTGCATCGACTGAAGCAAAGATCAGTCATTCTACCATTTTTTATCTTTAGAGGAAGATAATAGATGGCTTCGTGTGCTATGATTCATTATTTGCTCTCTTTGCTTAGTCGACCTTTATCATTCTTATTTCTTGTTCATTTGGATGCCTTGATAACTTGGGCAACAGCAATAAACAAGTTTTTTTTCAATAGAAAATTTGATTTCCGAGCTCATTGTTTTTGTTGGCACAGATCAAAGATGGTTTTGCCGAGGGGAAAGATCTGGTGGTGACTGTCATGTCTGCGATGGGCGAAGAGCAGATTTGCGCGCTCAAGGATATCGGGCCCAAGTAATTAATTTGCATCTCCAGCTATTTCTTTCTAGAAGGAAATGGTTTGAAACTACAGAACCTAACTGGGTCAGCGTATCAGACTTGTGCCTGGACAATAACGTGTTATTTGGGGTGATTCCGTCATTGTATGGTTAAGCATAAGAACCTTTTCATATCACGGTCCGCTATATTTTAAAATCGCTTTGCGGTTTTTTAATAGTTGTAAACGCTTAAAAATGTTATAATTTCACATTGTTATGGATGTTTTCTTTCCCTAAAACAGAGAATTGCACCTGTGGTTGCATCGATCATGCTGGATTCCGACCTGCATTTTTTCCTAATTGTTTTTACTTTTCGAACTTTTTGTTACTAGGGGTAGATTTATGTTCGGCTGGTCACTATTTCTTGAAAATACTTAAGATCCTGCTCGTGAATATTGTTGCTGAGGTAATGTTAATATGCAGTTGTGGGTAGATAAAGGCTTGCATAGATTATAAATATAGTGCTTAAATATTAAGAGTTTGAATGTATCAAGGACAGTATCTTCACAGTTGTGGAGATCACTGACATGTTGGTCGGGGAAGATATTCGCTGGCAATTAGGGGATTGCAAAAATATCAACTTTTGGCTGATGGAAGATTTCAGTAGTAATCCATTTACATCAGTGAAGAAATTATGAATAAATCAGTTGGGCAACAGGAACTGGCTATGTTGCAGGGCCTGCTGCCGAACCGGACTCTGGAGCAGCTTCTACAACAGACCCTTTATCCAATTAATTATGAATAAAATTATTTAATGTCAAAATTATATTCTGTCTGAGAAAATAAATTTGATAACAAAAACCCTTCCCTCTTTTAGCTCTCTTATAAACATTAATCATCATCAGAATCAATCTTAGAGGTGATTTTCGTAACCTTGATTTTAACCTAAAATCTAAGATTTGTTGGGACCCTATAATAAGAAGATATATTTTCTCAGATTTAGATTTGTAATTTAAACCCTAGATAATTTATATTTGTCTAAACTTAAATTTTGTTTTTTTCAACCATTTAAATATACATCTTTTATTTTTATTTTTAAAAAATATTATATATGGAATCGGATTCCTTCTCTTGTCCACGAAAAAAAAAACACATGGTTAAACAATACCAAGATTCGCTAGACAACAAGAATCCATAAAGTGGTGGATTGCATAGAACTTTCATAAGCGTTGTCTAAATCAGAACGAGAACTGACTGCTGTTATTCGCTACGTTTGCATAGAAACTATGGTTGTAGGGAAATCAGAACGGCGACAGCCTGAGCTGAAGGGATTCGATCATCTGCAAGCACATTCATTGATGCATAGAATGCTTCTTAATCTCTCACTTCATTCGAGCTCTAATTTCTCTATTCTGAAGTTTGTTTTTGTTTTTTTTGGCCAACTATATCGTGTATCGACTTAATGGCACAGCCAGCATATTTTTCATATTTTCTGTTCCTTTTTGGCGTACCAAACTAAAATATGACAGCCAAACGTGAGATAGAATCTTTTGTCGCCTCTAAACAAAGTCAGACACATCACCATGAAATCAGTGCTATGAAAGAGAGAATCACACACCGTCATCCAAGTGCTATGATAAAAAAAGATGCTCCAAAGCAATGTCATAATGTGAATAATCTGCAACCTGGATTCCATATCAACTATAGCCCGCATTACACTTTTACTGGGTCCGCATCCTACTGTTCTCTGCTGCTCTCACTTGAAGAAAATATGGATGTGCCTGCACAGATTATTATATATTGAGCATGTTACTGCAAATCTCACATTTATGACTTTTTTTTTTCCTAAAATATGTATATGTATATTGGGGTTGTTTGCATGCTAGAGTTCAGGGCATCTATAACAATGAGCATTGATAACGCATTTGGCCGGTTCTTTCAGATCTCTAGAGTCTACTTCAAATTGAGGACACAGATCACCAAAATGTTTTCTTATAGAAAATTCTAATATCCCTTAAACATGTTAATCCAATCTTAACTCGCCTTCTATACCTAAAGGCTTCATTCTATATCGTATTTCAGGGGGCTGATGTCTTAAAATCATTATAGTCCCAGGTATTTCGAGAAGAGGTAGTAAATGAACATGAATTCAGGTGATACCATTGCTTCTCGTGCAGTGAGCCTGTCCTGATGATCATATCGCAGGAGTTTATCCAGAAAATCTATTGCCTGCAATGGTTTTTCCAGCCATGACAGAGGACAATTAATATAATGTTGAATATACACATCGTTAGCAAAATTAAATTTGAAAACGGGAAGTTTTATTCTTTCAGCAAACTTGAAGCAAGCACAAGAAGAAACCTCTGGAGAAACAAGGTGTTGATTGTCAGCATTAATGAATTTAGACCATGGTTTTCTGCTGTGCCTGCAGAAAGAGAAGCAAGAATATGAATTTGGGAAATATTAGAGCTTATGAACATTCCATCACAAGTACTTCATACCTTCCAACAAGAGCATCAAGCTGTGGATCAAGCTCTAGCCGATACTTGTTTAGGTACACATTTAGTTCATCAGTACCAAGAACCTGCAAAAGCAGATGACTGAATATCCAATCATTAAAAGTCTCTCACATGATGCAAAAAAGTTGGAATCCGCCAACCTAGCAGCCCCTACTAGCCCGCCCCCAAACCATCGTAAGGGAGGTAAATCACGGTAGACCTTTGGCCCTTGAGGTTAGTAATTAGCGCATGGAGGGACGGCACCCTCGCATTTGCGAGAGATTGACCCGTTGTCCTATGATGCAACGTCTGCATGAGCTAGCCACTAGGCCCTTCCCGCGGGGGCCATTAAAAGTCTCTCACAAAGCATAGGGATGGTAATGGGGTACCCTAACAATGGTACCCTAACAACAAACCTGTGTGTGCATGGGTGCATAATTAAGTAGTTACATTCTCTTGATGATGGGTAAACGGTGATAGTTTGTAATTTCTTCTTGTGTAGCCACGCTTAAGATAATTTGATGATTTTATTAGCAGTTGACTAATATGCTGCCATTATATTTATTAATCTTAATCAACAATAATATTATACTCGGAAGAATTCAATTACCCATTTATTTGGATACCCGTGAACTACCCAATGCAATTGTGGCAGGTCATTGAATCAGTCTAGCTAAACAGAAATAGACATTAGTAGTTAGCAACTATGCAAGTATTGAGCAGGTAAGGCTACCGTTTAATTAAATGGGAACGGTTTCAGTTTATATGGTAAAATGCAGGTACCATAATATAAATTAAAACTCGCAATGCACCGAAACATTGTAAATTTATTAGCAATTGGCTATAAAATGGCAAAATTTTAGGTCAGGTATCCTGCAAACCGAAGAGAAATGAGAGACATTGTTCTATTTCCATGTAAATATGTAATCTCATTCCGATGTCCCCACTACCACTATGGACTTCAATAAGATGCTATTTTCCAAAAAAAAAAAAAAACTTTAAATCAATAAAGAACATAAACTTTGTGATCATCATTTGTATCTATGAAATCTTAGAAAAAATGTTCCATAGCACATAAAAAATATAAAATCATTTCAAATAAACATTTTATCTATCTAAGAAATGTTAGAAAAGAATTCCATAGCACATGAAAAATATGAAATCATCTCATATAAGCATAAATAAAAACAAATATAAAAGTAATCAATCATACATACAATAGCCAAATCTTCAAGCATAATAACATATTATACATCTAAAAGTCCATAAAACCATAAATATAAATAACAGCATACAGGATGCATCAATGAAAACCAACATGTATTGAAAATATAGGCCAACGTACAAACTAAAAATATTTTAACACAGTAACCCAACCTCTCATCTTCAATTAATTTGACACGAATAAATCAGAGTGTAACAGGATGAAGCCATTTTTTATTTATAGGTGTTATTGTCATCATTATACTATTTGGGTTTTCAATTTCAGTGCTGATTCAGATACCAATAGACCAAACACTAACTTCATTTAAGGTAGATCTTGTTACCTTAGCAATTTTGACAAGCTGATCATGATTGTCATGGCCATAGAAGAAAGGTTCTTTTCGAAATATCTGAAATCAAAAAACAGAAGAACATCAATGTATTTGGTACTAGAAGATTGGGAAGCCTATAAAAAGCCAAGGAAACAGTATTTAGAAGTGCATTAATTGCCCAGCAGGTACACTCACCATTCCAGCAAACATGCAACCAAGACTCCACATGTCCAAAGAATAGTCATAATCTTGCAAGTCAACTAGAAGCTCAGGGCCCTTGAAATATCTGCATACAAACCGCACCCAAGTTAAATTTCCATTCCAGAGAGTACATGAGGATTTGGCATTTTAATAAAATAGATTTTGTTACTATTTAAACAAATGCCTATAAAATAATACCACTGGACTTTGCTTCAGACAGCTTGCTGAAGCTAATTGCAAGGATCAACAAACAATGATGATAATGCTTCACTGGAAATTCAAATATCTGGAACAAGAATAGACTCCACCATTTCTTTTTTAAATAAATGCCCATGACAAATGCAAAAATTAAAATAATTGATTCCTTCAACAACATAATTTGCCTGTCATTCTTATTCCTCTACCAATTTTTTTAATTTCGGTAATGATGCTAACATTATATTTATTGTTGCATGGAAGATTTGGGGTACTTCTATAGAATCAGGCAGAAATCCGCTGCAACAGCAAGTGAAAAATGAATAGTAGACAATTAAGCTTGGTTTATTTCTTACAGGGGCGAGGTATTTGGAAGATCTACAGAAATAAAGATTTCTCCAACAAGAACAAAAAGTTTACCCAAGTGGGTAGATACATTTTGGAGTAAGGTAGAAAAAGAAAAAAACTATATCATCACGATGGTTCTTTTATCTGAAAGGCCAACTTAAACAAGAAAATTAGTACATGTTGGTGCACTTTGTGAAAGAGGCAGAAAAGGTCAAAAGAAAATTTAAGGAAAAAACAAACAACAAGAATATTGATATACTGCATTACTTAAAGTGGTGCCTATGATATTTGACAAAAAGTTATCAGCAGACTTAACACTTGTTCAGATTTTTAAAAATACAAGCCATGATCACAAAACTTTTTGGGACTGGCTACAAGGATTTTTCTCATCATTTAACACTTTGTAAGACTATATCACAAATAACATCCAGATGTTTCACACTTTTAATTAAGTTAAAAAGATTTTTTAGGGGGTCTTTCTCTATCCCTCGTACCTTCAACTTAATTGATTTAACTTGTATAAATATACTCATTTAAATCAGCTTTTGCTTTTTTTTTTTGGGGACTAATTTTCCTATAATCCTACCCCTTCATCTAAGCATTATCATTGCTGCTACACTTCCTGTACATGTTATTCCCTAGTTAAACCCTAAGGTATGATTGGTCGTACCACACTCATAAAAGGGTGCAAACAATTATGCAATGCACACCAAAAACTCCTCTGTTTAAACACTCACTCTTTATCCTCCTAATCATATCGTCACCAATATCTACTTGTAAAATGACAAAATGAGATATTTAAAACTCTTACATGCAGGAATTTCACAACCTTTACTATTGTTAAAATTGCATTTCACAAAATTTTTTAATAACACTAACTTAAAACCTTCGGTAATTAGAATTTTTGTCCACAATTTAAGCTTAGTATATTCACTTTCATCATTTAACATGATCCCATAAAACATTTATCTTATCGACTACCTTTAATGTAAACCTATAGTAACTCCTAATAGTTCTAACAACAAACACTATGTTATCAAAGATGTCTCTTATCGCAACATTATACTTGATATTTGTTCTCTAAAATATACTACAATATCAATTGAGGAATTCCATCATAAACTTTAATCTAAGTCAATAAAATTCATACACAAATTGTTATTTTCTGCATTCCTCCATTAGTTATTAAATAAATAGCAACAAGAGTTGCTTCTAGGAAAAAACAAATGGGCTAACTTGTAACTCTATTACATATTTAATAAGCATTTAATATGAACTTTTGAATCTATCACAACCTAAACTTGTTAAATTTATGATCCGGTTGAGAATTAACTAACAAATCTATCATGTATAAAGTATCACATATTCATTGTCAACTTGTCGCAGCACTAAAATTTAATCCTCAAAACATCCAGAAGATTGGGATAAAATTAATGAAACGAAGGGTATTTCACAAAGAGAATATGCACCCTCATCTAGAAGAAAAAGTCATTCACATAGAGAATTAAGAGAAATTTATTAATTCAAAACTGTGCTTAGACACAGGTTCATAAACCTTTTATAGATTGGGAATACCACTTATTCTTCATAAAATAAGGACGTTTTTATTCCAATAAAAATTCTAGTTGTTTTTTTCTAAAACTTAACAATTTCTAAAAGTTTTCCACTATTTTCTAAGAAATATAACAAATTCTAAAAATTTTGAACGATCCACTAAATTTATTAACAATTTTAAATAGGATTTGAAAATCATGACTTTGCTATTCTCCCCCTTAAGGATAACTCAACTCCATTGAGATGTCAGTTTCTCTTCTTGGTCATCACTCTTAGACATAGAGAACAGTGGCTTCACTAACTCTGTTTAAGGTTAAAGGTTTGAGGGTTTCTCCTTCTATAAGGCAGGCAGCAGGCTATTGTCTTGTTCACTGTTCAGCTAAAATTTAGATTCCAGAATTAGATTCGTCCTTTACACGTTAATTCATCCAGCTTTGTTTTGTTCTTTTAGATAGCCGAAAAGTGATGATTTAGGAGCGATTCTAGAATTTGGGATGATAATCTAATTTACTCATTAATAGTTTAGTAACTCCACTTGCTGTTAGACTAATATTTGTTTCCCAGTTCCAAGTATTTCATTCTCATACTTCAGCTTTTTTTTATAACTCATTTTGGCTATCTGTGAAATTGTGCTACTGTGCTTTATCAGTTTGTTGATATAAACAGTTTTAGTAAGTTCGAAGTTATAAAGTTATTTATATGTCTAATGTGAATCTAACAATTCACAATTCAATACAATACAAAATTCCAAAAATCACCAAAGTAATTCAAGATTCAAACCTCAATAATCTTGCTTGTAATAGTATAGTAGCAATTAGTCAAGATTAAAAACTCATGATTTGTTCTTTAAAAGATATAATCGAGAGACCACTACCCAAGTTTAATTGTGTAGAGAAGTTGAAGCAGTGTGGGAGAAAAGAGAAAGGAATTACATAGTGCCAAATTAGATCTAATTGGATCTGTTAAGGAAGTTATAATAGGATTACCAAAAAAAAGTGTAGACACTACAAACCACTAAATTGCACCTTCAATCTAACTAAACTTCTCAATGCATCTGAAAATTCCAAGAAAATAGTTCAATTTGTAGATTCAATTTTTGGTGAACACTTGTTTCCTATATATATATATATATATATATATATTCATTACTTGTTAAGATATGGTTGGGAAACCATCAATCCGAAGCTTATATTTTAGGAAATATTGCAATTAATATGTTATTGATCTCATATGCCAGATCTTGTACTGTGATTGAATAGTAGTAAAGCAAAATACATGCTGATGATAGAGTGCAACGGAGGGATAAGATCTATATAACCTATCTCAAACAGTTGGAATTGCGGACAGAATTTGACAATGATAATGATTAAATCTATATAATGTTCCTGCAATCCCACTGGATTACACTGACTACCTTGCTTAATTGTGCATGCACATTTACAGCTGATGTTGTCTAATCCAGGCATTGATGGGCGATCACCCAAATGAATAGTGCATATGTAGTACGTGAGGGACATATGCAATACAAGTTAAAAGTGTATATATATATATAGCTTGTCACTTGCAAAACAAGTGTTTGTTTAAGTTAACTTACACACCACCCAATAGTGTTAATTTAGGTTTTTAAATCAATTTAGTCCAATCCACAAAGGTGCAAATTATACAAAATAGGTTCTTTATTTTTTCTTTTCCACAATATATGCAGGCATATACACCTCGCAGTCCTACTCCAAATCTGCCAAGGCAACTGCATAGCTGCTAGGTGGTCCTTTACAAAACCATGTGTCTAATCAAGTCAGGCACATATGCCACGATACTAACATCCAAATTTCAAAAAGGCTAACATCAATCTATTACTGAATGTAATTCATCATCCATTCTAATAGATTGAATATTAAGTTTACTTCAAGATATCTAACAATAGACAATTTGAAAACTCATGAAGTTCATAGCATGACATGCCTTGAAGCTACACGAACATTGTACTCCTTGCCAGGATGGTAAAATTCAGCAAGTCCCCAGTCTATCAACCGGAGCTTCCGGAGCTCATGGTCTATCATAACATTATGAGGCTTGACATCTCGATGCATAATTCCCTGAGAATGGCAATAATCCAGTGCCTGGAAGTGCATGGAGTTATAAATGAACAGAGCAATATGAAACACATTAAAGGAAAATATCTTGGTAACTTCAAAATAGAGCACAAATAGCAACTCTATACAATCAGTTTAGTTAGGCAGGATAGCATAATGGCCAATCAAATTCATCTTTAGAGATTAAAAATACTGTAAGAGCAAAATAACAGTTGCAACTGAAATAGCAATATTGCATAAAGGGTCCCAAATTTCAACAAGTAAAAACTATCACATCAACATCATTCCAAATGTACTTTAAAAAAATAGGACAGACCTACTGCTAATGCGGGTCTCAAAAAATGATTTATTGTATGAAGTTTTATCCTGATTTTGGAAGAGGTTATTTTTGCGATTTGAACCCGTGACCTCTAGGTTATACGGCAATGACTTCATTCTAAATGTACTTATGAAGAAGAATACATTTCATACATACAATTTGGATTGGGATTTGAAAAGTCTAAAAAAAAAAAACTATAACCCGGTGCACGAAGCTCCCGCCACGCGGAGTACCGGAGAAGAAATCCATTGTACGCAGCCTTACCTTGTTTTTTTACAAGAGGTTGTTTTCAGGATTTGAACTCGTGACCTCTTAGTCACAAGGCAGCAACCTTACCGTTGTGCCAAGGCTCAATGGGATTTGAAAAGTTAAAAAAAACAAATCTGATAGTTTTTTAAGAACTTTTTCCAACTATTTCACTCTCTTGTCAAGCAATAACCTCATATACCCATTCATCCTCAAAGTTTTCTGGAAGCCTCACAACAAATGATAAATTTGAGACCATAACTCAATGTAAAAAAAAAAAAAAGTTTTAAAAGAAAACCAAAACAAAGTCACCACCTATACAGCCACTCCTTCCAATAAATTTACCAACCTTTTGAATACATCCTCAAAAATAGTCTAGGGAAACAAGCAAACAATATAGCAGCCCATGCCAATAGATGGGGGAAATTAGCATTCTAGTTAGTTATCTGACAGAGAGGTTTACAATTTAGTGAATGTTGAATGTCATACTAATAGCACAAACATGTGAAAACACAAGGCATTTTGGATTTCAAATTCTATTTAAAATTATTGAAAATTTTAAAGTTGTCTAAGTTCTTTAAAATTGTATAGTTTGTTATATTTCCAGGAAATTTGTTAGAGCATTTTAAAAGTTATTTAGTTTTTTATTAAAAAAAACAATTAGAGATTTATTTGGGAAGAACTGAATCATTATTTCATAGAAAAAGGAGTCATACTGTCAGTCAATAAAAACCTCACTTGACACCTTTAGAGGACCAACAACATGACCTAGACTATAAAATCCTGACTTTTTATTTCTAGGAAATTTGTTAGAGCATTTTAAATCTTTAGTTTTTTAGAAGAAGTCAATTTCAGATTTATTTGGGAGGAATTGAATCATTGTTTTACAAAAAAATAAGTTGTTCTGTCAATCAATTAAATCCACACTTGACTACTTTAGAGAATGCAAAACTAAGGATGTTTCCCAGAAATGCCAAACAAGAGAATTGAACCGAAGGAACATCATAAACTAAGAATGCAAGACTCTAATCTTAAAATTGAGAAATCAATTAAAAATCAACTCAGTATGTGTGCTTTTTTAATTATTCATGTATTGAAAGCTTGTCACCGTAGAGAGTTTGTTTCTTTGTTACTGCTTGTCGCTATACTAAGAGTTCTAGTGAGCTGATATGAGAGGCACGTGGCAATACTAGAAACAAATTTATACAAGTAATCATTATAATAAAGTGAGGGGAAGCTTTTGCACAATGATAAAGTTATTGTCGTGCGACTTTATGATAATGGGTTCGAGTCGTGAAAATAATCTTTTGCAATGCAAGGTAAAGTTGCATGCAGTAGACCTAACGTGGTCCGATCTTTCTCTAAGATCCATTGGTGGGAGTTTTGTATATTGGACTGCCCTTTTAATCATTATAATAAAGCAACTAATGATACGATGAATTCTCATCTTGCATTTGTGATCTCAAATTGTTCCATATTATATACTTTAAAATCATCCATGTTTAATGACATTGGGAAGAGTTGATCATAATGCATGTTTATTTATAATGTTGGCTTATTTAACCACAAGTTCAATTTTTAAATTAGATAGTAATTTGCTATAAGAAATTCAAGTATTCATTCAAGGTTTAAAATTTCGACCCGTATCAAAGTTTAGTTCGCAACTGGAACGATACGATTTCGATATCGTATCGTGGGTATTGATAAATTTCGATAATTTTTAAATATAAAATACATAAATTAAAAAAAAATTAACTTAAATATTTAAAATAAAAAATGATTAAATTACTAAAAAATTAATTATAATAATAAAATTAATTTAATTAATTTCAATTAAATAGGATTAAAAAATAAAATAAATTTTAATAATAAAATAATTATTATTTATAATATATAAATTAATAAAATAAATTTTAAAATAATTTTATTAAATTTTAATTGATTTTATTTAGCCTATAGTTAAACTATAATTTGAGAAGTTGATTAATATTAATGATCCCGCGGCGAGGCCGCTGTGGGTCGATGCGACTTGGCAAGCAGCCCACGACCATCATGCGGCCTCGCGTAGGCCACGCCGCCCGGCTACTGAAGCAGCCTTGGCCTCGCGAGGCCACTAGTGTGCCATGCGGCCCCGCATGGCCGGTGTGGCAATGCGGCCCCACGCGAAGGTTGTCGGCGGTCGGCCGCGCCTTTGCGAGGCCACTTGTGGTCGCGCGAGGCGCGCCGCCACCACGGCTTCGCGAAGGTCGCCGCGTGGCGCTACTACCCCAGACGAGGCCTCGCTACCCTCGTGAAGGCCCACCATCGTGGTTCTTGCATCTCGGGGGTGTGCCGGTATCGGTGCCACATCGGAACAAGAAAAACCACCTGTTTCGTCTGAAACAGGTCAGTATTTCAAGCCTTACCTTCATCCTTGTATGAAAACTTTGTCAGTGTTATACAGATTCATCCTCAATGTTATCACTTTTATATTCTAAATATTGTGAAAACATGGTCGTCATCCTCGTGCTCCTTTGTATTTATTAGAAAGGAATGGCCAAAATGAAAAGAGACAAAATCAAGACTTAAAAGAAAAGACAAAGGGCTTCAACTTCCTACCCAATGGAAAGGTCACCCAAGAAAGAATAACAATAAAATTTTTAATAAACTTCATAAGCTCATCATCAATTATGGGTGGAATCGGTTGAAGTTACCTAGTCAAATTATCCTCGATGAAGAAGAATAATGCAATTGGGACTTCCAAATCATATTTTAAAATGATAACAGTTCAAAGTTGTTTAAATTGTTTAAAATTTTATTGTTTGTTATATTTCTATGAAATTTGTTGGAGATCAAATCAAATTACAATCCTTTTTCACCAGAAAAAAATTGGTGGTAGAGTTATCTCCACAACATACAAAATGCATTGTTTTAAGATATTTTGACCGTCCATCATAAATTGTTATCGAGAGACTAATACAAGAGAAACAATAATATCTTCTGTCTAAAAACATGTAAAAATTATGTAAGCCAGTCATATATCACAAGAGGGCTAAAAGCAAACCTTGAGTAGTTCATAAATGTAGTATCGTATGTCATAATCTGTCAATGTTGGATACAACACTTTGAAGTCAGTACTATTGACATATTCAAATATCAAGCTTGGAGTTTTTGAGTGTTGATCTCTGACAATGTCATAAAGTTTGACAATATTTGGACCACCACAAAGGTTCTGAAGAATTTTAATCTCTCTCTTTATCTGCATAAAAGAGGAAAAGGCATTCATCTTTGTAAGAAAAAAATACAAATTCACAAAAACTTGTAAACAATAAGCACAAATCCCATTGAATATTATTAAGAAAAAACAAGCGATGAAAGGATACAACATCAAATGTAAGAATATACAAACGAAGAAAAATATTTGACTGAGAGTTTCATCAAGAAAGACCAAGAGAGAATACAATTACACTAAATAAAACATCCTATACGGAATTTATAGAGAATACAAGTACAAAAAGAAAGCCCGTAGTAACTTTATTTGTTACTTGTGAAAAAGGCTAGTTTACTCAGAACAGAGTAGTTGCAGACATGCTCAAATCTAGTTGATTCTCCAGGAGGGTAGACCATCACGACAAGGCCAAAAAAAAAGTGAAAATAAGGAGAATATGGGAAGTTATGCTGTTTTCCAATTTATCATTTTTTGAATAATAAACAAGTGTTTTTCAATCAAAATAAGCAACAAGGAAGATCAACACATTAGAAAGATAGGAAGTGATAGGAAAGATATCATATTGAGAAGCATTCTTTTACTTATAATTGGTTCTATTGTCTTTATGTGTTTCATAAGAATCATGTAGTCCCTCTTTCTCCAGGCCATGCATCCTGCAAGTCTGACGGATTGATGTTTTGGGCGTACGCAGGCACAATTCTTTAGGAAATATTTTCAAGAAGATACATAGACACCGTAGTTCAAGTGTTTAATATCATACAAGGTCATTAGAGGCAATGGAGCTTCAATTTCTATCCTAAATTGCGAGGTACCAATTTTCGAGTAGCCACATCAAACTGACCCACTTGTGCTTACAAACATAGTTACTGATTTCAAATAAGACTAGAGTAGACTATTAAATAAACAAATCAGACTTGAATCCAGTTTGAGTTTGGCTCATTCGCAGGTACATGCAGATTCCATTAGAATAAAGTTATACATCATGTTTGGAATAGGGTTAAAAGGTGGGTAATTAATCAAGTTCCTATGCAAACAGGAACAAAATGATAAGCTCTTATGCTGAAGTATTCATCTGCCCCCTTTATCCAGCACTTGGACACCAGCATTCTAAGTAGACAGTGACTTTTCTTTTGATCATGTGTAAATACTTTCAGAAATAACCATGCACATTGATTCACCTGTAGGGAATTCTTTATGCCAAATAGCATATGCGCAACGAAAAATTAGGATCCCTTCCTAGTGATCCTTGCGAAAGAAAACTTCGTACAAAATAAATTTCTCTAAAACCAAACCTATCTTATAGGAGAGGATTACCTTTGTTGCGTGCCCTTGTTAATCCCGCTTTTCCTTTTGGTTTGTTGGATCTTTAGCACGTTCAAATGTCCGTGCCTCTATATGTATCCACACGAGCAAGCTCTTGTCTCACAAAAGAAACTAGAAGAGCTCTCCTTTCCTTCTTGCTAGAGAAGTCCCTAAAGGAGAGGAAGCTAGGGAAAAAGAGAAAGGAAGAAGAAGACTATTCTTCTTGCTAGCCTACACTCACAAAACCACACAACAAAGCTTCCACCAAGCTCTCAAACTTCACACAACAACCAAAAATCTTGCTTTGGCCGGCCACTCCATGGAGTCTTTTATAGGGTTGGAAAAACCCTTTCACCTCCTAACATTCAATGCAATCCATTGCATTGAGACACAATCAAACAAGGAGTTGGCTTCCTTGTTTGGCCGGCCACTTAAGGAGACAAAAACCACTTTGTCTACTTCCACCTCATCTAGCTTAGGTGGCATGCTTATGTGGCATGCTTGTGTGGCATTCATGCATGTTGAATTAATCTTATTAATTCAATAAGCTTATGTTATCATATTGAATTAATCTCATTAAATCAATAAGGTAACATATTGAATTAATCTCATTAAATCAATAAGCTAAAATTCTCATTAAGCTTAAAGTCCAAAAACCATTTTGTACTTAAGCTTATTCCCAAATTATTCTAATCAAACTAGAATGCACTAATTCTTCTAATCATCATGCTCTTTGTGTGTGACCCTATAGGCTCTCATAACGTTGGCAGTGGATCTAAACTTTTTTAGATACACAAGCAATGAGCGGCATCTAGCAATACATCATTGCTACCCAAGTTACGAAATAAGTCAAGATCCGACTAACCTTTCCGTGACTACTATAATGTATGACCGTGTCCTTCTATCCTTGATATCAGTTAATGAGCATAGGTAGTGTCATCCTCGATCAATCTATGTGTTTCTTGATCCCTGAGTAAACTAACTCAAACAAATGAGCTCAATATCTCATATTGACTCATTCGAGCATGGTCATGCGTTTTAGTAGTTCTACTCAATCAAGGGGCCCACAGATATCACTCCCGTCATATGGGAGGAATAGATCTCATCTACATCACTCACATCCCTCCGCATAATTTGTTATATACCCAGTAATCGCCTTTATGGTCCACCCTGTTACGGGTGACGTTTGCGATACTACAAATACATAATTCCTTATGTAGGGTGAAGTAGTGACTTGAGTTGAGGACTATTCATACCAATAGTCACATGAGAAAGTTTATGACACTCATATAACGATCCATGAAACTTTCTCATGACGGGTCAGTTCAGTATATATTCTCTAATATATACCCATGTGTCAACTTGATATCATATATCCATGACTTGTGAGATCAAGTCATCAATCGACCTACATACTAGTCTTTATGTATTAATATTGTTAGGAAAGTATTCTCTATTATATTTAATTTAGCTGACACAAGCAAGATGTAAATATAATAACCAATCCTTTGCCTTTATTGAATATGATACAAAATGTTCCCTTTTCAACCATCACATGATTGGCTCTAGGGCTATAACTAACATCACCCTCGTGTCAAATACTCATACATGAGTCTAAGTAACATATGTGACAGGTACCCTACATATTGCCATTCGTACTTCATCCAACTTTCTTCTGATGAACCTAACTTTAGGCATGCATTGAATTTGATAACATATAATCACCTTATCAATCATATATGTATCTTCTTTTCCTTAACGATTAGTCAGTGAGGAACTAGATTATATGCTTTGAAAGTAAAATTAAGTTTACTGTTAACCCTAAAAGAAAGTCCATATACAAAAGAGAAATTTGATGCTATATATAATAAAAATTAGCACACTAAAGGACATATCAATACCTTCTTTTTCTTCACAGGCTTTAGGATCTTGATAACACACTTCTCATTATTTGTTACATTTATACCTTCAAAAACTTCACTATACTTTCCTCTTCCAACTTTCCGCACAACCTCATAATCATCTTGATTCCTGAAAAAATAAGCTTTGGAACCTCGTAAAGCATATTTCTTCATTTTCAAGTGAATAAAAAAAGTACATCATCTTATTCTTATTGGTAACTAATGTGTTTGAAAATAATAAATAGACATCATTCAGTAGGGCCACCACATGCATATATAATATGCAAGCACATATATGGCAGACATATTAGACAAACTTCTCACAGATATCACAGTTGTATCTCTCATCCACAGAATCAAGTTATGATTCTTTAATTACTATTGAAAAGAAAAAAATGATCTAGTTTTTCTCCTTTGTTAAAATATCCATTAGCACTCGAAGGTTAAGCAGTTAGACTCAGCCTCAGTTGAATTCAAATCTCTTTCATGCCGAACCATCAAATGAATATTCCATTACTCTTTACCTTTTCAAAAAATCTTTTCCTTCTCATAATGTTGAATGTTTGCAACTGGACTGAATTGATGTACTAGATTAATAGATTTTTCAAAGATTTATGATGATGGTTGGTTGGAAACTCCGCCCATAATAAGTTAACTCTATCATGGGCGGTTCCAAGTCTGGATAAAGGAGGAGGAGGATTGTATTAGGTTATCAAGCGTTAAACTAAGACAAATGTTCAATGAATGAATCCTTTTAACTATTGTGTTAATACTAGGTTATTCTCCGAAAGGAACGCATTGTATGGTCCAACTATAACGTCTTAGCAAGGACCGCTACATCTCAAGAACTCGGATGTAATGCTAAATATGCAAGAGTTTATATTGCAGGGTCCGACTGTAACGTATTGACAAGGACTGCTACATCTCCATGAGAACTTGATGTAGTATTTGAAAATAATAAATAGATATCATTCAGTAGGGCCACCACATGCATATATAATATGCAAGCACATATATGGCAGACATATTAGACAAACTTCTCACAGATATCACAGTTGTATCTCTCATCCACATAATCAAGCTATGATTCTTTAATTACTACTGAAAAGAAAAAAATGATCTCAATTTTCTCCTTTGTTAAAATATCCATTAGCACTCGACGCTTATGCAGTTAGACTCAGCCTCAGTTGAATTCAAATCTCTTTCATGCCGAACCATCAAATGAATATTCCATTACTCTTTACCTTTTCAAAAAATCTTTTCCTTCTCATTATGTTGAATGTTTGCAACTGGACTGAATTGATGTACTAGATTAATAGATTTTTCAAAGATTTATGATGATGATTGGTTGGAAACTCCGCCCACGATGAGTTAACCTGTCATGGCCGGTTCCAAGCTAGGATAAAAGAGGAAGTTGCATTAGAATGTTGGTCAACATTAAACCAAGGCAAATATTCAATGAATTGATCCGTTTAATTATTGTGTTAATGTTAAGTTGTTCCCCAGAAGGAACACATTGTAGGGTGCAACTATAACATCTTGGTAAGAACTGCTATATCTCTAGAACTCAGATGTAGTGATAAATATACAAGAGTTTACATTACAGGGTACAACTGTAACGTATCGACCGTTACATCTCCATGATAACTTGGGTGTGGTATTAAATAAGCAAGAGTTCTCACACTATAAATTGGATAAAAACAAATATTATAGAAAAATTAATAATTTAAAATTTGGAACATGGAACATAGGAACTCTCACTGGTAAAACAATAGAAATAGTAGATACGATGATTAGGAGAAGAATTAGTATTTTGTTGTACAAGAGACAAAATAGATAGTCGAGAAGACAAAGATGATAAAAAACTCGGATTGTAAGTTACGGTACACAAAAAAGAGAAAAATAAGAAATGGAATAGATACAGTTGTAGATAGTTCATTAAAAGATAAAGTTGCAGAAGTAGTTAAAAAGAGAGATAGAATTATAGCTCTTAAGATAATAATGGAGAAAGAAATTATGAATGTAATTTATATATATGCACCTCAAGTAGAATTAGATGAAGGTACCAAATCAAGGTTTTAAGACGACCTAGATGAAGTATTACAAAATATTCCGTCAAATGAAATGATTTTAATAGGAGATGATCTAAATGAACATGTTAGAGGGAAAAATAAGGAATATGAGAGAGTGCATGGGGATAAAATTATATTGGATTTTGCGATGACATATGACCTTATACTAATAATACGTTTTTTAAGAAAAACGAAGAACACTTGGTCACATTCAAAAGTGAAAATAATAAATCACAAATTGACTTTCTTATGATTAGGAGAGGGATAGAAAGATTTGTAAAGATTACAAGGTCATATATGGAGAAAGCTTAACTACCCAATATAGAGTAGCAGTGTTGGATATATGTCTCAAACATAGTATCAATAGAAGAAAAATATACACGACTCCTAGAATTAAATAGTGTAAGTTACAGGATGAGAAACAAAATATATTTAAGAAGAAGATAGGAGTACAAGTATTTGATGAAATATACGATGACTCTAATACGACATGGGATAAGATGATATCAAAGTTGAAAATAATAGCTAAGAGTGTATTTGATGAGTCAAAGGGCATGCACCACTAAGTAAGGAATCTTTATGGTAGAAATGAGAAAGTACAAGAGAAAGTGAAGGAAAAACGAATGACCTATAAAAAATTATATATTTGTAAGAACGAGAAAAACTTAAAAAACATACAATAGCCAAGAAAGAGACTAAGAAAGCAGTAAATGAAGCTAAGAATGAAACTTTTGAACGGTTATATCAAAAATTAGATACAAAAGAAAGAGAAAAAGACATTTATAGAATAACTAAAATGAGAGAGAGGAAGACAAAAAGATCTTAACTAAATAAGATGTATTAAAGATGAATGCAATAGGAGTATTAGTAAATGATAGAGAAATAAAAAAGCGGTAGAAAAAGTATTTTCATCAATTTTTAATGAAGGATTAGATGACCAACTTAACTTAGGTAATTTAAGTAAGTCCAATGAGTATAAAAATTTAAATTTTTATTATAGAATTTAAATTTTAGAAGTAGAACAAGTTTTAAATGGGATGCAAAATGAAAAAATTGTTGGACCATATGATATTCCTATAGAGGTATAGAAGTGTATAGGGAAATAAGGTATTGAATGACTTGCAAAATTATTTAACACGATATTAAAAAAAATGAACAATGGAAGGTAAGTACTCTAATTCCCTTATATAAGAATAAGAGGGGCGTACAAACTTGAACAAATCATAGGGGAATTAAATTAATGAGTCATACGATGAAACTTTGAAAAAAAATAATAGAAAAAAGATTAAAAAGAAGTCCACGATTTCTGAAAATCAATTTGGGTTCATACCTAAAAAGTCGACAACAGAAGGTATACATCTTCTCAGACAACTAATTGAAAAATATCGGGAGCAAAAACAAGATCTTTATATAATATTCATTGACTTAGAAAAAACTTATGATAGAGTACCAAGAAAAATTATATGGAGAATTTTAAAAAAGAAAGGTGTTAGCGTAATATATATTGGATTAATTAAAGATATGTATGATTAAGTAACGACTAGAGTGAAAATTTCAGACGGATAACTAAAGCATTTCTAATAAAGATAGGGTTACATTAAGGATCAACTCTAAGTCTCTATCTTTTTACACTAATCATTGATGAACTCACTGGACACATTTAAGATATAGTACCATGATGCATATTATTTGCATATGATATTATTTTAGTAGATGAGACACGTGAAGAAGTAAATGTTAAACTAGAATGTTAACGGAAAACACTAGAAGTGAAAGGTTTTAAGCTTAGTAGAGTAAATACATAATATATGAAATTTAAGTTTACTAATATTAGACGTAATGAGACAAATATTAAGATAGAAAATAACAAGTTGTCTGGAACTGAGAGCTTTAAGTATTTAGAATCATTTTTACAAGACAATTAAAGGATTGAGAGAGATATCTTACATAAAATACAAAGAGGATGGTTGAAATAGAGGAAAGCATCGAGTGTTTTATATGATCGTAAAGTACCTCTAAAATTTAATGAGAAGTTCTACAAAATGGCGATTAAACCTGCTACGGTTTATAAAGTTGAATGTTGGACTACGACTTGAGCACATGAGCAGAAGATGGGAGTTACAATGATGAGGATGTTAAGGTGGATGTGTGGACATACGAGAATGGACAGAATAAAAAACGAGAGCATTAGAGAAAAAGTCAAAGTTGTATCTATTGAGAGAAAACTCCAAGAGACCCGTTTAAAATGGTAAGGATATGTACTTAGAGGACCAATAGATGCTCTAGTCAGGTGATGTAAAACTATGACAAATATGCACATCAAACGAGGAAGACCAAAAAAGACTTGGTTAACAACAATAAAACAAGATAAAATTTATTTAGATATAGATGATGATATAATAGGGGATAGAGCCAATGATATAGAAGGATTCATATAACCGACCTCACCTAGTAGGATAAGACTTGGTTGTTATTGTTGTATGATGATGGTCGAACTAATAAATTAAGTTGGTCTGGTTGACCCTAATTGAAGATTAAAATAATGTGCTAGTCCAATGCCTATGGGGCACTGAATACATATTTGCGTGTGCAACAGAGAGAACCACTTTGAAAAAATGCTGGTAACAAACAGAAAATTAAAGAGACGCTACAAATACATAGAGCAGATCCTGACACAATAACAGACTAAGTTGGCAACCACTAATACAGAAGTGATAATTAGAAGATTGATATGCAAAATATGCGAAGCTACTCAACAGTTAACTAAAGAGGAAACAAGGTGTTTGAAGATTCAACCATGTCTATCAGTGATAGATCCTGTTAAGGTTTTGTTCAGAGATCACAAAACTGGTTTGCACAAGTCATATGTGGTGTAAACAAGGTGAGCCATGGAAACATATAGCCAATGTTTGGAAGAAATAAATTGCAAAGTATTCAAGCACCGGAGAAGTGAGGCTTGAAGAGAAGGCAATTCATCCCCTCCTTTGCACTTGCCACCTGACCTGATTTATCTTCTGGCAATCGGAGGGGACCGTTAATGTGACGGTTCCATTTTTTTTTTTTTTTTAAGAGAAGGCAATTCTAACGACCGATCATTACTCATCAGCTAGATTGCCAAGTTAGTCGTGTAGCATCTCTAAGTCGTGTCTATGTAATTATATCAGACATGCAGTCTGTATAAGGAACACGTCTGCTACGGTAATTGTTATATTTCTATTTTGAGATCCTGAAAACCTCGACTGCTGCTCATGTATCCCTTTTTTTACTTATCATCAACCTAAAATCGACAAAAAAAAAAAAATCTAATCCATGGGGCAAAGCAAGATAGAAGCAAATCGACGAGTAGCCAATGGATCGCTCGCTGATCTCCAATATCTACAGAAACGATTAAAAAAAAAAGGAAACCCAAAAAGGATCAAGGTGATCGAAGCCTAATCCAGCCCTAGGGCTGGGGAAAAGGAACTCTCACCCCCATATGACGGTGAGCGATTCGTAATCCCAGTACTCCTTGGGCCGGAGAACGTTAACATCGGTGTACACCCGGGACTTCGACATGTCGGAGTCTCCTCCTACGAGATCAAGACAATCGCAGCGGCAAGAAGCAAGGGAGGAGCGTGAGAGCGCAGCTGAGAAGGGGAGGATTGACAGCTAGAGCAAGCGGCAATGGCGAAGAGACCGGTCTCGTTCAGGCTCGTCCGGATTGCTTCGATGGGCCGGTTCGGCCCACGGAATATAGAGAAGGACCAAAGCTGGTGGGTCACCCTTCGGCTTAAAGTGGAGATTCCAATCCGGATTCGAGAATGACATCTTCTGTGATTATGTCCAGCTCAGCTCTAGTCGTCGAGATTTGAATCATAACCATACTTTTTTTATGATAGAAAATTGAAATTTACTAAAAGTTAAAGGGTTACATACAGTATTCGATTCTCATCGAAACTCTTGAATTTAGCTCGCAGGGGTTAACAACTATGAATCCACGAGAAGCGAGGACTCCAATCGCTGGCAGGGTATTTTTAGTGGCAGGATTCGTTTGAAATTTTTTCACGTGATTTTTATCATATCATATTAAAAATAAAAAATATCATTCATATTTCCGATATATATATATAGAAAACTGATCTGCTGCGCGACAGAAACTTTCGTGACCGTCCGCGATCTGGCCACTCACCGCCACGTGCGCCTCGCCGTCCAGAGCCCCCTCGGCCGCCGGGCCGGGTCGTTGAGCGCACCTCGTAAAGTCCCGTGAGCTCGGCCCGTAAATGATCCATGCCGAGGCGACATCAACCGCCACAGTGACCCGGCAATGACCGCGACATTTAAATGGGCTGACTCGACCTATTTCAATTCTGCCCATTCGCTAGTTATGCATCACGGTCGTAATCAGAACGAATTCCGACCACAATTCGATTAGAATCCGAACGTGATTGGAAGGTGTAGGCATTCGACTAGAATCAAATATTGATTATAATATGAATGATGATCAATGACGCCTAAATCGGATGACGATTCATGCATAGGCATACAAGAAAGAGATGTGCATGTAATTCACAATGAGAGCTCAAAATGCTCTTATCCGCTAAATCCTAAAATGACCCGTGCCAAGTTGACATCCAACACACCCCTGTGACTAGTCATGGCAATGACACGACATTTAAATGGGTTAACTCGGCTATTTCATTTATGACCCATTCGCTAGTTATGCATCACGCCCGTGATCAGATCGAATTTTGATCATAATTTGATCAGAATTTGAACGTGATTGGAAGGTGTAGGCATCCGACTATAATCATATATTGATTATAACATGAATGACGACTGATGACATCTAAATCGGATGGCGAGTCATGCATAGGCATACAGAGAAGAGGTGTGCATGTAATTCATAATGAGAGCTCAAGATGCTCTTATCCGCTAAATCCTAAAATGACTCGTGCTGAGCTGAGCTGACATCCAACACACCTTGTGACTAGTCATGGCAATGACACAACATTTAAATGGGCTAACTCAGCTTATTTCATTTCTAACCCATTCACTAGTTATGCATCACGCCCGTGATCGCCTGATCGGATCAAATTCCGACCACGATTCGATCAGAATTCGACCGTGATTGAAAAGCGTAGGCATCCAACTAAAATCAAATATTGATTATAATATGAATAACGATCGATGACGTCTAAATTGGATGACGAGTTAGGCTGATAGGCACACAGGGAAAGAGGTGTGCATGTAATTCACAAATGAGAGCTCAAGATGCTTTTATCCCGCTAAATCCTAAAATGACCCATGCCAAACTGACATCCAACACGCCCCTGTGACCAGTCATGACAATGACACGACATTTAAATGGGCTGAGTTAACCTATTTCATTTATGGCCCATTCGCTAGTTATGCATTATGACCGTGATCGAATCAAATTCCGACCCTGATTCGATCAAAATTCGAATGTGATTGGAAGACATAGACATCCGACTAAAATCAAATATTGATTATAATATGAATGACAATCGATGATGCCTAAATCGAATGACGAGTCATGCATATGCATATAAGAAAGAGGTGTGTATGTAATTCACACTGAGAGCTCAAGGTACTTTTATCAGCTAAATTCTAAAATGATTAGTGTCGAGTTGACAGCCAACGCGCCGATGACATGACATTTAAACGGGCTGACTTGTCCTATTTCATTCTGGCCCATTCAGCCCGTTATATTTTTACACGCCGACTTCTGTACAAAAAAAAAGGCCTTTCGTAATCCCGTCCAACCCTACTCATCACCGGCCTTGCTCAGTAACCTCAGTTACGGCGTCTGTCGTCAACTAGGAAGTCTTCGGGTTCCGCCTCTACCGTAGGGTTTTGCATTTCTTAATCCCTGCTCGGATTCGGTTGGTCCCTGCCATGGGGTACGTACAAGAGGCCAGAGAAAGCCGCGTCAAGAAGAAGGTGGAAGAAGGTATCTTCCTCTCTCCTGCTTCCTGTAGTTCCCCCAATTCTAAATTTGCTTTCTCTTTGCTCACTTTGCCAATCTTGATTCTGCATTCTTTTTTCTGTTCTCGTGTTGCCGGTGTTGCAATTTTTGGGGAGATGATCAGCCTCCCTACTTACCTACTATATCTTATAAATATGTCGGATGTCGGAATTGTTGGAATCTTGTCATGCCTAATTAACGTACAAGATAAGTATAGAAACATGTTAACCAAAAGTAAATGTGATGATTACCAAGGAAGCAAAGTACAACATTTTGGGAAGAATGATTAAGTGATATTGTACACTTATTAACAAATTGGTTAAGTTGAATAGTGAGACTATTTCTTCTGTTTTGGACTTGACCATGAAGTTTCTTCACATTATGAGAATATTCCCAGTTCAAGGCAGGAGTGACAAGGTTAAACTCCTCTCCAGAATATCGTCCTGTAGATTTGAACTCCTGTCCTTTGGTCGGAAACTCTTTATCTAGTTTGAATAACTGGTGTTTACATTAGGATCTTTAACATTGAAATAATTTTCCACATTTTCAACATTTCCTTGCAACGTTATCATGAGTATAGGCATGGTTAAGCCATGTTAACTTCCATGGTTGTTAACATTTTGTTATTTACTAATTAAAGAATTCCAGCTTTACGCAGCAAAATGAAGCAAAAGGCACTGAAGGAGTGTGATCATCTCTGTGCAAAGTATGCTGAATGTGCTGCCGGAAGAACTATTTCTTTAGTTTGGCACTGTAGAAAAGCAGCTAAAGAGTTGAATGAATGCCTTCATCAATAGTAAGTTCATGGTTTTCTAGCGGTATCATCCATGTTTAATCCTCATCTTTCCAAGTTCAATATTAACATCCAAATTAATTTGCCTAAACTGAGAATGATATAAACCCTTTTATTTTTTAATGGCGATTAAATCATGTTTATTCTTTTATGTTAATAACTTTCATACTTGTGAGGAGGTGATGTTAGCTGTACTGGTGCCTCTCATCTTTTCTCTTATAGAAACCAATCATTCTGGATAGTTTGAGCATTAAAAGTTCAAATGCTCAAAATCTAACACACATAACAACTGCACAAAATCTGTGCATAACTTAATAATAACCTTGTAGAAAATATGTCCATGCATATAAAACTCTTAATCAAAATAAGTCCCTGTTCATCCATCTTTCCTAGATCATTTTTTTCTTACAAAAATTGATTTCATGTTCTCAATCTTAAAATCTTAGTCTAATTCAAATTATTAAAAAAAACTACAACCTGATGCACGAAGCTCCCGCCACGCGGGGTACCGGAGAAGGAATCCATTGTACGCAGCCTTACCTTGCTTTTTTGCAAGAGGTTGTTTCCAGGATTTGAACCCGTGACCTCTTGGTCACAAGGCAGCAACCTTACCGTTGTGCCAAGGCTCCCTTCTAATTCAAATTATTAAAAGTTTCAAATTAATGTTTTGGTTGAAATTATTAAATTGCATTGATTCAACACGAAAATATTTAGCGATATATCTGTGGATTTATATCTTCTTAGTACGTTTTTCACTAATTTCTCATGGTGATTGATGCTTTGGTTTGTTTTTCGGTATCAATCTTTGTAATTATTAGGTATGAAATATTCTTAACTACATTAGTTAATAATAATCCTGGAAAACTGAAGAAAAAACAGCTTCTAGTAATAAAGTTCCATGCCAGAAATTTCTTTGATGTTTATCTTATGTATGGCATCCAAAATGGAACTTTGGGATTGCTAAATGGTTGTTGGGATAGATATACAAAGCAGCACAATCATCATCAAGCGTTGTATCTACTCCAATAGTAATATTGTTTAAGATGGTTATCAATGAAGATCCAAATAGGATATGCACTTTTTCGAGAATTACATAAATTATATACTTTCTTTTAATATTTCACACTCAGTTCTTTTGATCCTCTGTACTCAACTAAATCCTCTTATATGATTGAATTGATTGCTATGAGTTCATATTAGTATTCCTGAATTATTTCTTTTGCATTGTGGATCAGCAAAAAACTTTGTAATCCTAACTCTGTAAAATACCATTTTAGTATTTTAATTGAAAAACCAAAGCATGGCACTAGTTCATTCTCTTATTCTTAATCATATTGTATTGGGATGATTATTCTATTTCTTCTCTTTTTTCACTAATTGAAATACCAAAATAGGATATTAGATTATTCTCTTGTTCTTGATCATATTATAACGGGATGATGATTCTATTTCTTCACATATTCGCTAAGAAATGAATTCCTCTCATAATAGAAATATAAAATTCCAATGACCATTAGATACGGTTTGTTTTGGTCTTGTTGAAACATTACTCTAGCCACAATCATAGGGAAGTACTCCTTTCTCTTTCTAACACGGATTGGGATTTAGGTTTTAATTATAATTTTGCAATTTAGAAAATTCACAAATTGGTCCCTAAAATAAAATTATACTATAATAGTTGTTTTCCTTGTCCTTTTTTTTTTCTAAAGTAAAAGTCGGCTTCTTGCACAACCGCCTATGTAGATTTACAAGATCTCGTAATATGAATGAAGTTGAAAAAAAAATTCTACTTGATTTAGATTTTTATGAATAAATTTTTAATAAACCAAGTTGACTTAAAATCTGAAATTGTTCTATTTTGTAACTTACATGTGTTAAATACTAGTTTTGCAAGTCATTGTGTGTTAACTGTATGCATATTGCTTATATATCTCCTGTACATCATTGGTTTATGTGAATTGTTATTTTTCATGTACTTTGCATTGTATCATTTGACATATGAAAATAACAAATTTCCAAATATGTTAATTTATATTTCAAGAAGTGCATTAATTACTTTTTCTATTTGGAAAAGTAAAGTATATGTATCATTTTTTGTTTTTGTTTTTGTTATTGTAGCTTTTGTTTATCAATGTAAATACTTTTTTCTAATATCTCGATGTTAACCGCTTATTTGTCTGCTTAGCACTTGCGCTTCCACGTACCGCTTGTGTGCATATATCATCTGCATATTCTCGTCGATTTGCTTAATCTGAATTCCAAACTAATCTGCAACCTAATGTTTTGTTATCCCTTTTTTTTTCTCCATTAGAGTTTGTGCAAGCGATAACTTCCACTGATATTGTCTGAGAAACTATACTAAAATTATTAATCTATGACAGCACCAATGATACAATCCTGGAAGAAATGAAGAAAAGCTACATCCTCGAACAGGAAAGCAAAGTCAAAAATAAGAACTAAGCATAATTTTGCATTCATCCAGGGGATTCCTCAAAAATAAGAACTGGCCAATTTGGTGATGTACGGAAGAATTGCATTGATGCAGAACTATCAGTTGATTTGCACCTACAATGTTGAAAATGAAAATTTGCGTTCATTTTCCTCTCGCTGACTTTTTCCTCTCCAAAATATTTTAATATGCTTGTGTTTTACAGACTTTTTGTGACCTTAGATAAAGTTCAGTTCCGAGATGACGTTCATGCTGAAGACCTAAAGAGTCCGAAGTCTGTTGTAAACTTTTGAGATAACTAGGTAATACCGTTTAGTCTGTTGTACAGTTCTTTCACTGGCGTATACTTACATAACATCGCATTCGATGGAAAACGATATCAATTTTTTCTCCATTCAATTTTTCAAGAATTAAATAACTTGAGTGGTACGTTAGATGGACCCATAGATTTAATAGGCGTGGCAAATTAGATGACGAAATAGACTAACCAACAATGCATGCTACATGGCTGGTAAGGTTGTGCAGGCCTGGTGAACTGGACTTATCTAAGCTGTACAAGGCTAATTTGAGTCGGTTGAATCGATTGAACAGTTGAACGGACAAGGTAGATCGAATATACGATTTTTATTTTTTATGTTTTGGTCATTGGTTCTTGGCCTGCAATGCCGGCCTCGCGTTCTCTGGACTCGGAGTCAAACAGATGGGAAGAAATGAAAGCAAACAAAAGCAAAACGTCGCAGTGCCATGAAAAGGAATTGTTGTCTACTTTGTCGGCATTAATTGATGGAAACGCCATAGAATACTTATACTGATGGGGAATCTGCTGATGTGTCCGGACAGCAAGCTTCGGATTCCTAGTAATTATTCTACCGATCGATTGGTTTGCTGATGGAACGAACGAATGCAAGGTCAGTAACTGCCTCCTCTCAACCTTTTGTTTGATTTCTTTCCCTCCACTAGGCATACTTATCGGTTCCGATTCCGGTTCGATTCTAATCAGTTCCGGATCCATCAACATTGGAATCGATTCGAACCGTTTCAAAACCGGTTCCGAAACGGTTCCAAATCACCTTCCTCAAATTTGAGCTTTCAAATTCATCTAACGTGTTGATAATTCTATTTTTTTTTCTATCGTAAAATAATCTTGTAGAGATGTTAGCATGCTAAGAATTTTCATATTTAAATTAACAATCGAAACTAGATTCAAATCGGAATCAGAAACGGTTCCGAACCGATTCCGAATCGGTTTCAAACCGGTTGGAACCGAACCGAACCGGAATCGGAACGATTCTGGAACCGTTTCATCCGAATCGGTTCCGGTTCCGAATTTAATGGATTGATTCCGATTCGATTTCGAATTGATTCAATTCGCTAAGTATGCCTACCCTCCACCGTCAATTTCGATTCCGGAACCGTTTCATCCGAATCGGTTCCGGTTCCGAATTTAATGGATTGATTCCGATTCGATTTCGAATTGATCCAATTCGTTAAGTATGCCTACCCTCCACCGCCAATTCCGATTCCGGAACCGTTTTATCCGAATCGATTTCGATTCCGAATTTAATGAATTGATTCCGATTCGATTTCGAATTGATCCAATTCGTTAAGTATGCCTACCCTCCACCGCCAAAACTCTGTTTTAGAAGACATATAATTAATGGACCTGAATGTACAGATGTGGTTGGACTCGAGGACAAACTTAGAGTATTCGCACTTTCAATATCTATATACTTACGTGATATCCTTAGAAACTAGCGAACTGCCAAGAGAGACATCAAATCTTCCTTATCAGATTTCCTTCGACGCGAGTAAATAAAAGAGAGCTCTTTGCCCTCTCCTTGCGAATCCAGTCCACCGAGGAAAATGGGAAAGACGTAAACATGCCGAAGAGGATTAAAACTAGAAAATCCAACAGAGTTTTTATTCTCGTTCTGGACAGGTAACGAGGCTAGCTAGCTGTTGCGTCGTCCAAAATCAGATTTAACCGAGGAGAACGGAACTGATTCGATTTACCATGTCGAAAATCTCCAATATAACACTGGCGCTGGCAGTGAAAAGATCTCACCTGATCGAAGAAGATTTTACAAAGCACTACGGAGGCAAACAATAGCATGCCGCTGCCACTGCCATGCTTACAAGTGTGAGATTTCTCCGCAGCAATGGCGTCACTCCACCGCTTTCCCGGGCCTCTGCCTCTGCGGCTGTACCAAACATTAATTAACACGGCCATATAACTCCTTGCGTGAAAACTAATAATGGGAGTGGTTGGTTGATGCAGATTATCTCAATTAATCCTCGCTCCGAGACTTCTCAACCTCCACCCCATGACCTACCATGGTCCCGTTCCTCGCTTCAGGAGCTGAGAGATGTCTATAAATAATGACCGCTCCCTTCTCCAGCTTCTCCACTCGGAAAAACTCTTCCACTGATAATATAGCTAGTTGCTCTCTTGTGCTGTAATTGTGGCAGCTATGGTGGCTCAGGGAAGGGGCAGCGCAACGGTGGCTCTGGGGTTCACTTTGCTGCTTTGCTTCCTGCTGCACAGCGAATTCGCCGACGCAGCCACCTATACCGTCGGTGGCAGCGCCGGCTGGACATTCAGCAGCGGCAGCTGGCCCAATGGAAAAAGCTTCAAGGCCGGCGACGTGCTCGGTGAGTATCGTTAATTGCTGCGCGTTCTTGTTCTTGTGTGTGTGTGTGTGTGTATATATATATATATATATGCTTTAACTGCTGCTGCTGCAGTGTTTACTTACAGTCCGTCGGTGCACAACGTGGCGGTCGTGAGCGCGGCGGGGTATAGCGGTTGCTCTGCCTCCAGTGCCTCGAGAGTGCTCACCTCCGGCAACGACCGCATCACGCTGGGCCGCGGCACCAACTACTTCATCTGCACCATCGCCGGCCACTGCCGGTCCGGAATGAAGATCGCCGTCACCGCCGCCTAGAGTGATATCATGCATCCACTGTGTTTGAATAAAGTTGGTGGTTGTTTGTAGTCGTTAAAAAAAAAAACAAAAACAAAAAATTATGCTTTGGGATACGACCAAAATCGTCATGGATGATAGACCATAAATTATGTATGCCTACTTCTTTAATATCTATATAATCTCATATCATCTTTTATTTATTCTTCTTGCACTTTTCACGAGTGATGATCTAGCTAGATAAAGCTCATCAGAGTTCTACTGTTGAAGGTTCGAAGGGTTGATCAACTCAAATATAAAAAATATGAAATCGGCGCATTAATATCCCTCTATGATTATATTTGAAAGAAAAAAAATAAATCGAAAAATATTCACACGACAATCTCTTCTGATTTATTATCATATTTTTTAAAAAAAATTGTAAATTTATATATTTAATAATCAAATTGAATACTCTGCTGTTGTACTATAGAGAGATAATTTTCAACTATATAAAATTCTTTATTTGAAAGAGCTTCGCCACCATCATTTTGATAATTAAGTTCATATGATTCTTGTAATGTGAACGTGTTTTGCTTGTTGATAATTAATTTCATATGCTTCTTGTAATGTGAACGTGTCTTGGCCTTTTTAAGGCCGAAGTCAGCCTCAATATTTTTATTAGTCGATTTTATAATTAATATGAAAGAAATAAATCACGAAAAATATATTGTCCAACTCAAGATTAGTAAGACAAGAGGACAGACATTCCGAAATATTTACAATCCTTGAAGTTTGATACAATTTTATTATCAATCCTTGAGAACATGAAACTTATGTTGGTAGCATTGATTTTTTTTCTCTTGACGGTTTATTTACATGAAGTCTTTCGAATATAAGAGGATCATGTTTCCTTGTAAAGGTTAGTTCGTCTTTTGAAAAGAAAATAAATAGTATGGATTTACTTTTGACTCCTTGAAATACAAGGAGTATTAATTCCTAGGATCGTTGTAAAAATACTTATTAGCTTTGAAGTGAAATAAAAAACAATTTTTGCATTTCTTACTTGATCCGTTCTGAGATATACAAGTGAATAAGCTGAATTTTTTAAATTTCTGAACGGGTCTCAACAGGTGGACACTTCTTAATTGGACTTTTACTTCTTCAACGAACTGATATTTTTTAAATTTTTTATTGAGTAAAATTAATATGAATATTAAAAATTCTATATAAAAATTTATATTTATAAATCAAATTTAACTTTAATATGCAAAAAAATAAAAAAATAGAGATCGATTTTTTTTTGGTCAATAACAAATTAAATATTATCGATCAAAATTAAATTTGACCAATAATAATTAAAAATTACTGGCCAAATCTAATAGCTAATGACAAATTAAATATTACCGATCATAATTTAATTTTGACCAATAAAAATTAAAATTTATTAACCAAATCTAATTTGGGCCAATATAAATAAATAAGCATTATTGTCAAATTTTATTTTGGTCGATAAAAAATTAAAATTACTGACCAAAATAATTTTTGGTCAACTAAATTTCATTTTGGTCGGTAATTTTAAAACAATACCAACCAAATTTACTTTGGACAGGAAAAAAATTCGTCAGTAATTTCACTTTTTCCCGTAGTGTGACTATACAAGTTCGTCTTCACTGACAGATTGACTTTGTTTAAATGGGCCAGTCTCGAGCTATCGAGCGATCTCATTTCCGATCGATTGTTACTCATATCAATAGCAGTTTGAGTCGGCGGTTGCTTGGATCCATAGCGATTTGGGCTAGCGGGCTAACGTGCATCCAAGAAGAAGATAACTTTCACTGGGCCTTAGCGAATATTTTTTTTCTGCATATAGTGAAAAATTAAGAGGGAACTAAGAGATAAACTTTGGCAAAAAATTTTCGACATTTAAATCGGACTACGTTGGAGAAAAAAAATAGAACAAAATAATAGTAGTGTATCAGAAAATGAGAACTTTTTTCTCCCTCCTTTGCCTATCCTCTAGGCATTCTTTTGATACAAATTTGAGAGTGGACGGACGGACAATATTGTCTCTCGTGCCCAATCATGTCTTTATTCATCTGCCATGCTTGTTAATGTATGTAATCGTCATAGCTATTCAGGTGAAATATCATCATCTGTTAGTCTGCCTCGAATGTTTGCCTTCTGCTTGACCTATAATTAGGTCCCTTGGCTCAAGTTTGATTGGATTGAGATTAGATCGATCTTGTAATTCATTAACTCCCTTATGTTCTCTGTACTGACTAAGTCTTCTCTCTACCACTTAGATCCATACCATCTCTATATCAATGCTCATGGAGCTTACTTTAAGCCATGGGATGCCTTTAATCTTAAACCTTTATTCCCATGTCCTTTCTTTACATTTCATTTGCTTGATTAAAGTTCTCTCTGAGTAAAACATTCAAGAAATATAACTTTACATTTAGCTATAAGATATTACATTGAGTATGTCAATTGCGAGGCGGAAGAGGTATGTACGTCAACAAAAGAAAAGTTTAACGGATGTTGATTGAGAAATTAAAGCAAATCAAGGATAACCATATACTTAGGTATTGGAAAAGTTAGAATAGATCAAGGGTAATCAAATATTTAATGAATGAAAGTCTATATAGATCACGTATGATTAAATGGTTGACGTACGAAAGTACTAGAAAATCAAAATTGACTATGTATTAAGCAAATGGAAAAGGTTCGAAAATGAAGCCTCTTAATAGAGGATCTAAATCCCAAACAAAAGATATATAGCAAATCAAGTCTCAAAAGTGATATCTTTTTACAAAAAAATTTCAAAATCAACACCTTTTGTCGGAGGAAACCCAATAGACAAACCCTCTTAGCAAAGAAAGACTAAGAGGCAAAGTCCTTTAGTAGACAGAAAGTTTCAAAGACAATTTCTTAGCAAACAAATGCATTGAGAGTCCATGAGTGACTTGTACATTAAGTTTTGAATAGATATTTTGATTCCCTTAGATTGGTTATAGTGTATTGGAAGTTGAGTTTGTTGGTAAGTTGATTGAATTTGAGTTGAGTTCAAGTTGAATTTTGATGTTTGATAATATGACAGTAGATTAATGATAAATAAAGGATGATATGAGATATCCGAAGTTGTACGATAAAAAGTATTGAAGATTAGATTTGTTGACGTAATCATCATCGAGTCAAATAGACTATGATGTAGTTAGGATTTGAAGGAAGGTGTTTGGTAAAAAAGTTAAGTTAAGGTTGATCGGATACTTGACAAGTGGAGAGAAATCCAAGTGAATCAGATAAGAAGATCGGACATTTGATGGTCAGAAGTCCAATATAACGTTGACAAGTGAAAAGTCCAAGTGGATTACCATTGACCAGATACTTGGTAGTCAGAAATCCAATGAAATGTTGGCAAGTGACAAGTCCAAGTGAGTTATGGTTGACCAAATACTTGACATTAGACAGGAAGTTTCAGTGGTTCACAATTGATCGGACACTTGACATAAGATGAAAAGTCTTGACAGATCCAGGTTAATCAGATGTCAAACATGAGAGAAAAAGTCTAAGCATGTAAAGAGGATTAGATGCTTGGTGTCAGTAAAATTTTGGTAGGTCAAGGTGATCGAATCTTGGGCAAGCAAAGTCTCGGCAAGTCAAGATGACGAGATGGCAGATGGGAGAGGTCCCAACAGGCTAAGGGTGGTTGGATGCTGGATAAAGAAGGTTCTGGTCGGTTGAGGTGAATCAGATACCAAGCCAAGTGAGAGTTAGTTTGAGAATAGACTGAGATTGAGGTATTAGTCGACTGATTAACCCTAAACACCAAGGTTAAGGGTTTTGGAGTATTTAAAAAAGATTGAAGTACTACTAATCGACTGGTAGGATATACCAGTTGACTGGTGTGACTCTTTGAGCATGTAGTGAGTTCAGAACTCAACTGTTAACTTAATTAATAGTTAGCAATCGACTGATGTTACTATAGTAGACACAAAACATTTGAAAGTTGATTGATCAGTAGACTAGGGCTACTGTAACAGAGTATAGAATATTTAGTAGTCGACTGATGTACTGTAGCAGACTCAGAATCCAACATGGATTAAATCGTTTAGCTGACAAATCAAAGAAATGGTTAAATTTGCAGGGACCAATCGATTGATTGATAGGAATTAGCCCGACAACCATCCTATAAAAGAGAGGTTGGTGGTGATTTGAAGAAGTTGATTCTTGGAGACTTTGAAGGGGAGTTATTACTATATTTCAGACCTTCAAGAAACTTTCCAATACAACCAAATTAACTACAAGCAAACCTGAATTCATTGTGTAAAGTCATTTTATTTTTTGTTCATCTTATTTCACAAGTATATTTCATTTTGATTGTAGATTGTATTTGTTATAAAAGAATAGGTGTAAGAGGTTTCTCCACCTCCCGAAGGTTTTCAAGAAGGAGAAAGAGTAATGATGATACCACTAGGAGTTAGGCCATGCAGTAGGAACTGAGGATTTCAAACCATATAAAAATTGAGGTGTCGTGTATTTGTTTTGCATTATTTTATTTTCACAGCATACAATATCTTATAGATAAGCATGCGAACTAAATTGACGATCGACGACGAATCACTATTCATCCCCCTTTTAGCGATGCCAAAGTCCTAACAAGTGATAGTGTAAAATACCATAAAAAAATGTTGGATAATTAGGAGAATACCCTATAGAAATTTTCCAGAAATTTTTAGGAATTTTTCTGGACTCGAACGGAAATTTCTAAGACCCTTTTTGTTTAAGAGTTAGTGGGCTTAATGGGTCTGAAATCCAACCCGTTAAACAAAAGAAACCCGACCCGTTATCTCCCATTAACGCCAAGCCGCACTTTTCGTCCGGTTACGGTTTCACATCGCGACTTAAAATGAGCGTTCCTTCCTTTGTTCACCGCGACTCTCCTTTAAGCGTTTTCTCTGCCTTCACACGCGACAATTTCCCTCTCCGCGCGATCTCGTCTCCATGGAACATCCGATCGCCGGACTCCCTCTCCTTGATGGTCTCCTCTTCTCGTGACTCTCCCCTCTGCAAGCAGCAGCCGGCGACCTCGGCAGCTTTCCCGGGACGACTGGAAGCGCGGATTTGGGTGGTGGAAGCGAACAAAGCCGCCGATCGGGGGAGAGGAGTCACGACCGCTGACAGTCGATAATAGGTAAGGATTTCTTCCTCCCTACCTTGGTTGAATCCTGGATGTTACGGTACTCTCTTGTTGTTGAGCGTGGGTTTGTGAAATAGGGCAACGACGATGTTCTGTATTTTCCCGGCGGACCGAACACTCCACTGTCGTTTGGGGTCGGAGAAAGGTAAGCACGGGTTGTATTGCTCCCTACCTTAGATGTCAATAAGATGTTGTGGTAGATCCAAGCGCTAAGGTTGAGTTTCATTTTTGGGCAGTCGGTTGTCCGGTGAACAGGACTATCGGATTCTGGGGAGTTGCTGCCGGAGAGATTCTATTACCGGCAAAGCTTCAATTTCTGGTAAGCAAGCTCAATTCCCCTTTTTGTTCTGTGAATTTCTTTCGGTAAAGATTTCATGGGTGATGTTGTTAGGGTTAGTTTGATTGCCGAAGTGTTGATTTGGTTTTGGGCAGTGGTCTCGAGCGGTTGAATAGGGCAGAATTGGAAAGGATTGCCACCGGTGACAATTCTAGGGTTGGTAGGCTGATCTATGCTATCACCTTCATCTGTTAATATTCTTGTATTAGAGTTGTAAATGTTGGCTATGAAATTGGAAGGGATGGACAGACTGGATTTGTTGGTATCGTTCTAGCTGTGAATGACAAATCAAGGGATTAAGTTGATTGTTTGGGTTTGTTCTATTGTGTGAGGTGCATTTGGGGTATGAATTGGAGATTTGGTTGTGATGTCCTGTTTATGTCCCATAGTGGGGCTGGGATTGGTGGTTTAAATGTTTAGGGAGTTGTGTTGGGTTGTGAACCGTTCTGTCAATGTAGGAATTGACATATGGAGGTGAATGTTGTAGGTTAGCATAATTGCTAATTGGAGACCGGTGAGTTTAATTACGGTGTTAACTATACAAGCTGAGGGATTAATGTTGAGGATTGATTAGGTTAATTGGGTAACTAGATCAATCTAGTTGATCGGGATACGAAGTCGATGTAGGGTTCGATTTGATCATTCGCTGTATGCTTGCACTTAATTATAATGTTTGATATGTGCAGGACGTGGATACGAGACAGGACCGCGACCGTAAAGATATTACTATGAGCTTCTTAGAAGGTGGGTAATTTCCTACCTGGTCCGGTAGATGTAATTATATTCAGATTTAGACATAGATATGAGCATGTTATATGTTCATATTATCTTAACCCTGCTCTTATTTATCGTATGCTTGATACTTTACCGTTGGCTATTAACTCCATTACTGCTATCATGTTTATTTTACCATGATTAGGAGTTATACATATAGGTGATGTAAGTAACATAAAAATTTGTTTAGTTAAGTACGAATAGTAAAGTCTGGATGACAACCTGATTGTAAATTGGGCAAAGAGGTCATCTGTGGGTAGGTAATATTTTGAACGTAGGGTTAATTTTAATACCCTTAGGTTGCATGTTTACCACCAATCATGTATTGTGTAAATGGTCAGGTGAATGAGATTTAGTATGTCGCTATGGACCGGTGGTCCTAGCTTGATATAATCAGTTTGAGTACGACTCTCTACAGGATAGAGAGTGTGTTGATCAGTAAGTACGACTCTCTACAAGATAGAGAGTGTGTCGGACAGATGAGTACAACTCTCTACAGGATAGAGAGTGTGTCCATCAGTTGAGTATGACTCTCTGCAGGATAGAGAGTGCGTCGATTAGATTTGTATGACTCTCTATAGGATAGAGAGTGTTATGATCAGTTGAGTACGACTCTCTGCAGGATAGAGAGTGCGTTGATCTGATTAGTATGACTTTCTGTAGAATAGAGAGTCTATGGTGGATGTCTGTATGTGAGACATTGCATTCATGTCATTTGCATGCACGCTGGTGACCAGGTCTCCCTTGTGGTTGAGAGAGTCGTCAGTCATCCTGCCTCTATGGTTACTCATAGGAGGAGTAACCGGTGTGAGGGCAGAGCATTGTGGTGCCACACTCTACCACTATAGACGGTGGTAGTTGGATTTGCGTATCGTAGTCCTGTGTGTGTGACACTCGACCACTCATGGGTAGTGACTATCGGAGTGGCCAACAGCAGAGACCCCCATCGTGTAGCTTGCTCTTTACGCTTATATGCTACTCGATCATACTACCCACTCGGCCACTCGAGAGTAGTGGTTGGTGTTGAGTTGGGACAGTTGTCATGCTCGAGCCACCGAGGCCACACTGGGGTCGTGGTAGCTTTAGGGTGAGCCGACATGACCATGCATGCTGCATTGCTGACTTATGATATTTTTGCATATTGTCATATATATACATATATGCATGTGTGTGTGTGTATATATATATATATATATATGGATGATTGTGATTAGTATACATATATAGATGCAGTCTATATATATATATGCTTATTGTGATGTTGCATTTGATTGTATTATGCATGCTGCATTTGATTGTACATCATATTCATGCATGTTTCTTGCATATATTATATGGTTGTGTCGGATACTAGTATGTGTTGGACAGACCATTAGATACTTTGACCTGTAGCATGAGTAGATTATGAGTTGGTATTACTCTTCCTGTTATATATATGTTGGATATATGTTCAAGTTGGATCGGAGTAGCGTAGCAGACTTCAGGTATGTCTGCATTTTACGTTGTTTAGTTGGTTAGATGGTATATGCTTGTATTTATATACTTTGCTGATATACCTATTGTACCTCTAGATTATATTATTGAAAATACATGTGATATGACATATATACATATTTTTCTATTATCTGCTGAGTTTTACTCACCACCCCAACGGACCCTGGGTTTTTCTGTCGCTCAGGTAACAGGTAGAAGTCTTCGTGACGGCTTGGAGCACCGCTGGCTGACATCTCATCTCACCTCCGAGGCTCCCGTGTTTGTTTTGGGATTTTCGTTCATTGTATTATGTATTTGGAGCTTTCATGATGTACTATGTTGTAGATTCGGATTTTGTCGAGGTACCGTGTGGTTGTGATGTGTTAGTCATATCGGTATGCATGTGTGGGATTGTATTGTTGTTGTATTATGTTTCCGCTGTATTTTGTGTAGTTGTTGTTTATATATATATATATATATATATATATATATATATATATATATATATATATATATATATATATATATATATATATTGTTGTTATTGTGGGCCTACGGGCCTTGTATTAACCCGAAATATTGCCACGTACAGGGGAGATGTTGTCCGTTTGATTTTCGGCTCGGCATGCTCTCAGGGCGTGACAGGTAGTATCAGAGTCAGGTTGCTCGTCATTGAACTAACCGTCGAGGGAGCATAAACTAGAGGAATAGAGGATCTATCAAGAGCAATGGAGTTCAACGACAAACTCAGATATGACATTCAACTTTCACCTCCTTTTGGATTAGGAGGATTTGCTCAATGGAAGACTAGAACCAATATTCTTTCAAATACGCATCAAAGAATGGTTCACCTTAATGGAGGAGTTCGAAACTTCAAAAGATAAGAAAGGTAAATAACAAGATAACCAAATGTTGATAAATTTGGTATCTAATGAAATCTTATGTTAGGAAAATACAAGGATACAAAATAAACTATGGAGCGAATTAGTCAAATACCATGAGAATCCATCATCGGTATAAAGAGAGGATGAGTTAGAGGAAGATGACTCATTGATTTGAGAACTTGAAGGATTGGAGATTGAGAGATGTTCAATTTTCGAGATTAAGAAAGATGTAGAACCCACTACTTCAAGAATTGAGGGAAAGGATAAGTCATTGACACCGGAGCAAAAGAGCCCTCGACATCCAGAGTCAATGAAGAGCAAGCCCATATTTATCTTATCACCATAAAAGGTAAGACAAAGTCTATTCATAAAAATAAATATCATATTATATGTTTCAAGTTCAAGAGAAAAGAGTATTATAAGAGTATGTGTCTAAAGAAAATCAAAGAAGAAAGTTCAAGTGGCAACAAAGGTGAAGAAAAAAAAAACAAAGGAGATTGGAACCTTCATAGCAAAGGCAATAAACACATTGTGTGTTTCTTATGCAATCGAAATGCATGGGTACTACCGAAATCAATGTCCAAAGGAGAGTTACTCAAAGAAGAACAAAGGTGAAAGCTCAAGTTTAGAGGGAGCTCCTAAGGCAAGCCTAAAGGTATTATTTCATAATACAATTTCAATATAATAATAAAGAGCATGCTAGAACTAGATTTTATTATTTCAGTTTTCAATATCATGATCATAAGCCCAAGGACAATTCTAGGCTTACTAACTCAAGAACTACCCCACCTAAGAAGAACTTTAGAACTTTTCGAAGTAAACCTAATTTACCAAGAGATTTGGAGGATGAAACAATCTATGCAATAATTTAAAAAAAAATAGATATTACCTAGGAAGAGAAATAATTGAGAAAAGCCTAGAAAAGCAAAATTTGAAAAATTAGAGAAAGAAAATCAAGTCTTGAGGTTAAGACTTAATAAATTAGAAAATGTCATTAAAAATATGAAAAATAAATTTAAAGTGTCAAGAGGACAAAAAAATAGGATTTAATAGGTAATAATCATCTAGGAACAAGAAGAGTTTAAGATACAAACCTAAGTCCAAGAAGAACATGCTCTCATACCATAGAGTTCCATATAACTATGGAACTAATCCCATGTCTAGGATTATCAAGGTTACAAGGGAGATCATCTCTAGAGTTGACCTTGATGAGACTATAATGACTAACACTTTCAAGAAGCCCAAGAGACTCATTAGGAAGATATCAAGAAATGATATCCTTAGTGAATACTTATAAAATTTAATGAGCTCCAATAGATATTAGATTCCTAAAGGAGTGTGATTCTTTCATACTAAATGGTATAGAGTGTCAATTTAAAATGGAAAGATAGTTAATCTAATCGTAGTAGAGTTGATATTTTAAAACATTTTCGAGGTATCGTAATACTTTAAAAATAAATTTGGAATCTTATCCTAAGAAGATTTTAGGATTTGTCAATGATTTGAATTTTAAGTTGATTGAAATTGGCACATTAGGATAAAGTCAATAGTGTGTCAAGGTTAGAATTTTTTACACATTTGAGGGAGTTGGTACATTTTTATGTTAAATTTGTTATTTGACATAATTTTAAATAATGGTGATTAGATTGAAGACTTAGGTATTTTTATACCTTATCATCTTGCGTAAATTGTCATGTCTTGTGTATCATACTATATGTCATCATGTATTATATGATTGTATAGAACATATCATTTTGATATTTAGATTGATTCTTGTCATGTCATGACATCATGCATTATTTAAGAGTGATATACTTATAAAAGCTATGCATTTAATATATGTCATGATCATTTTTATGTATTTATTTATATGCAATTAAGAAAAATTGGCATTATTTGATATTATAGGTAGGATGATCAAATTAAAAATGCCTAGAAAGAAATAGATGATCTCTTAGTTTAGGGAAAAACTAATTTATATCTCATAAACATCATAGGATGACTTTTGTATGTGTTGAGACACTTTAGATACAAATGAGATGTTAGGATGATGAATTAAGTTTAGATGCTTATATGGTGCATTAAAATGAACTATTTCATCAAATGATATTAATTTCATATGAATAAATCATGAGAAAAAGTAATAAATGTTGGGGATCGTTGACCGCTAGAGGGGGGTGAATAGTGTTGATTCGTTGAGTGATGGATTCCAATTGCATGCTTGTCTACAATTTGTGTTAGTGCAGCAGAAATAGAAATAATAAAACAAATACAATACAAAAACAAGCACTACACAATCATATAACGTGGTTTGGAACCGAACGGTTCCTACTCCACGGATCGAGCTCTAAAGAGCTCTAGCGATGTCACAAACACCACTAAGCAATAAACTTCTTCTCGACAACACATCGGAGGTGGAGAAATCTCTTACAATAGATTACAAAAGTAATACACGAAAATACAAGAAAAATACAAAGAAATATAAAGGACACTTTACAAAAACTAGGGTTTGAGCGTTTTGCTTGTTGGTTGCTTGGATGAGGTTGAAGGGCCCTGAAATGTATCTGCAATTCGCCTTCAAATCGCCCTAAGAAAGCTCCCAAAGAACCAATGCCGAAATCTCCATGAACAACTCCCTTTTAACCTGCATCGGGTTGGATTTCCGCCTGGCAGTCGACTGCCAACACTGTAGCTGTGAGACAACGGCTTAATCTACGTTAGAAAAGTTCCAATGGGACTCTCACCAGTTGACTACCAACATTGACAATCGATCGCCACGCTCGTAGCCGATCGCTCACGGCGCGGCTACGAGCATTCTGCGTGCGATGATCAATCGGCAATGATCGTCATCCATGGCGATCGACCGCAATTTCAACTCTAAATGGCAGTCGAGCTCTAGTTGACTCACGACAGTTGAACCGGCCATAATGTCAGTCGACTGCCAACCTCAAAGATGAGGTTTTAACCCAAGTATGGTATCCCCATACTTGCTAGACCACCCTTAGCCTAGACCTAAGCCTGTTAGTAATATATGAGAGATGTCCTAAGACAATTGCCTTATGTTTGAACCATTTATATGATAGATGAAGATTCACTATTTGAGTATACATGTTTTCATGTATTTGATTGGATGTTAAACTCATTTACTGAATGTCCACGATACGATTCACAGCATGAGAGAATTTGTGATTGGATCACAACTAGTGAGTATCTCTACATGTGTAATTATGATGTATCAGAATTATCCCTAATCGATGAATTGATGAATTTGGACACCATCAATTCTGTTGAGACTAGCACGAGGTATACTCCTTGGTGTATCCAAGCAGCTGATTCTCACTGGTTGGAGACATTGTGATGTCCGGAGTTAATCGTGGATGCTAGTTATGGTAACTAGTTCATTGGAGTGACCAGCTGTAAGACTTCATATGGTTCTCTGCATATATAGATATGTCAATGAAGTTTTTACTGCAGCTTAAGTGCGATGTTCCTTTGACTTGCGGTATTCAAGTCATCTTGATCATGGAGACTTATGCTTTGACATCTTAAGCAAGCATCTCTGAAGAGATGTGGACCCGGGATGATTGGGTATAAGTCGAAGTGATCGAAGGTGTTTGAATAGCCTATAAAGGATTCACCACTCCTTGCGAGGAGATGTATACCCATGGCCTCTCGTCGGATTGTTACTAAAGTCTTTGGCCAAAGCATTACATGTTTAGAGTAAGGTACTCTTCGATACATGTGCAGTAACTAGAATCCGTAGGACAAAGAAATGATACTTGGGCTAGGTGTGACGTAGTCAGCCTAGTGGGGACTGACACTATAGACTATGTCCTGAACCAAGTGGGTATAAGATGAGTAAAGGGAATGAGGCACGATTCATTCGAGCTTCTGAAGGATTTCAGAAGTAGTTCTGGATCAACCGTTGATCTTTTCGGTTAATTGGGGATCATGATGTACTACTAGGTGTCACTCATGATCGTTCTATAATTAATGGTTAATTATAGACGACCAACATAAATCGAGAACCTATTTGGTCACACGCACAACGAGTGTAATCCGAAGGATTTAAAATGAGCTTGAGAATGAGATTCTCAGACCGAGAGAAACTGGGTTTGGTTAGACCAAACATGGAGCGAGCATGAAATTGTTTCAGTCGCAATGGAAGCATGGATGGGCCGTGTCTTATGAAAACATGATGGACGAACCAAATTGGTTTGGTTCTAATCCAATGGAGGAGAATAAACCAAAGGGTTTGGTTTGTTTTAAACAAATGAACCAAAGTTGGTTTGGTTCGTTTTAACTTAAAATAAACCATCATGGTTTGGTTTATTTTAACTTATATTAATGGAGCGGGTTAACGGGCTTTATGTTTATGATCCGATAACCATTAAGAGAATTAGTTCTCTATAAAAGAGGGCTTAAGGGTTTGTTAAGCCCTAATCCAATTCCCTTAACCTAGAGTTGCCGCCCACCTCCTCCCCTTGTAGAAGTCGGCGCCAACTCTAGTGCCGCCGCCCATCTCCTCCAACCGGCGACCAGCTGCTGCCGTCTTCTCCACTTGCCGGCGTCGAGCTACTGCCGGAGGAGCTCCGGTGATCATCCTTGGCTCCGGCGACAAGGTGAGCACATTGCTTTTCTTATTTGGCCGGCGCAAGGTCTCCACCAAAGCTGTCCAGTTTCTGGACAGCTTGTTTCCTTCTTGTCGGAGCATCGTTTGGACGACGTTTGGAGCTCCGACAGTGACTCCCTTGCCGGGGATTCGATCTCCGGCAATCCTCATAGGTGGAGGACAAAGGATTCGTCAAACGGTTGACGAATTCCTCTCCGGAGAAACGAGTTTTTGAGGACTCGTTTTGGATCCGAATTTTGATTCGGATCGTGATCTTCTCTCGATCACATCGTCTTCAACATGAGGCTAGTAACCCGTACGAAGATGAGGCTCGTGACTTAGTGAAGTCATCCCGAAGATACTCAGCGTGGATACGGATAGAGACGATTCTAGCGAGGATCGTTCCGGTTGATGTCGTTCCCGTTACATGTGATACGTCAGGTATACGTAGTTTAAGTTTCCTTTTATTGCAAAATTTAAATTTACGGTTATGTCTACACATGTTGTACTTTGCATGCGTGTGATGCGTGTGTTGTAATAAATTAGATTTATTATTTTATTCCTTCCGCTGTGCACATGTTTGTGAAACATATTCGAACACACACTCGCCGCGGTCTTGCGGAAACCTTGATGGTATCGAGCCAGGTTGTGTTTCGACATAATCGTAAAATTATTTTGCGATAGTCATAATGATATTTCTGGAAATTTTCTACTTTTGGAAAGTTAGAAGTATTTATGAAAATTTTTTAATCTTGAAAAGTCTAGAAGTATTTATGGAAATCTTCCACTTTTGGAAAGTTGGAAGTATTTATGGAAATTGATATTTTTCCATAAATAAAATATTTGATTAGATTTTGGAAATTTATTTCCTAATTTAATCATGATTTGATTTGGAAAATCAAATCTTAAAATATTTTATTTCCATAAGTAGTTTTGATGATTTAGGAAATTGGTTTCCTAAATTTACTTTCCTTAATCAACTATTTCCACAGATAAAATATGTGATTAGATTTGGAAATTTGTTTCCTAATTTAATCATGATTTGATTTGGAGAATCAAATCTTAAACATATTTTATTTCCATAAATAGTTATGACATATAAGGAAATTTTGTACATGACATAATTGTATGTCATGTAATTGCATTAGATGCATATTATTATGCCATGCGTGTCGTGACATGTAGATGTATGTCATGTATGTCATGTCATGTAGATAATAGTTATTTGCATGCAAAGAGGATGAGACATAAAAACCCTTACTCAATATTAAAGCCTACACCTTCCATTAATATGATTAGAACCAGAGTTCTGTTTCTTGTTTGGGTTGTTGGACTCACTCCAAGCCCGGCTCGAACCTGAACATGTTCAAATCATTGGAATAGTTTAACTCTAATATGGTAAGAGTCAGAGGTCAATCGTTAGTTTGGGTTGTTGTACTCACTCCAAGCCTGGCTAATTGGTTGAATGAGCTCTAACCATATTAAAACTATTTCGCGATTAATGGGTCGGCTCTAATTTGGAGCATCGATTTGTTGGACTCACTCCAATGTTGATGTGAAGAGAGGTGAAGTTGGGTGCTATGCATATGATGCATACTTGTTAATGTGTTAACAACCCAATGTATGTGTAAACATTTAATTAGTTGATAGCACATTGTGATAGTTACATATACATGATATGTAATCGGTATACTTGATACCCACCATCATAGCTAAGAATGACTTGTTGGACTCACTCCAAGGTTGTTCTTATCTATATTGGATATCAACCCATTCGGAGATTGACCTACGATCTCCCGAATTGATTTTGAGGGTTTTTGAATTCGAAAAATGAATGGGATTTTGTAAATATATGTAGATGCATTTTAAATCATCTTTCTCATATATGCTCGTTTTGTATTTCTAGGTTAATCACTTGATCATGATGTCTTTGAATTTGCACTCTATTTTGAATTCGAATAAATTGACTGGGCCGAACTTCTTGGACTGGCTTAGAAACTTGAGAATTGTTCTCAAGGCGGAAAAGCTTGAGTATGTCCTCGAAGCGTCTCTTCCCGCCCGTCCTAGTGATGATGCAACACCGGACCAATTGTTGGCCCATCAGAAACATATGAGTGATTCTGAGCAAGTGAGTTGCATCATGCTAGGGGCGATGGTACCCGAGCTGCGAAAGCAGCATGAGCATATGGATGCTCATACCATAGTCCTTCATCTTTATGAGTTGTTTGATGAGCAAGTGAGATTCGAAAGGTTCGAAGTCTCCAAGCTCCTCTTCACCTCTGAGATGCAAAAAGGTTCATCTGTGGTACTGCTCAACATGCTGAAGACTATGGAGCCTTCTGAGAAGCATGAGCAGGGGACGGTGTTGTTAGTTGATTCCTCGAAGAAAGGTTCTAAGAGGAAGTCAAAGGAACATCAGAAGGGAAAGAAGAAAAAGGCTAAGAAGGTAGAACTAGCACAAAAGGAAACTTGCCATCATTATGGCAAGGAGAGTCATTGGCGAAGAAAGTGCAAGATTTATCTTGAGTCCATGAAGAAGAATAAGGCATCGGATGTCCCATCTTCTTCAGATATCTTCGTTATTGATTGTCATTCTATTTCCTCAGACACTTGGGTATTGGATACTGGGTGTGACTCACATATATGTAATGACATACATGGGCTAAGAAATAGAAGAAGACTCGTCAAGGGAGAGTCAAATTTACGTGTTAGGAATGGAGCAAAAGTTGCTGCACTTGCCATCGGAACGTATTTGTTGAGACTCCCTACAGGACTTGTCTTAGAACTGGACAATTGCTTTTATGTTCCTTCGTTGATAAAGAACATCATTTATATTTCTTGTTTAAATAGAAATGGGTACCATTTGACTTTTAGTAACAATTGTTGTTACATAACTTTGAATGGAGTTCTTTATGGGACTGGAACTTTAAGCAATGGTATTTATACGTTGGACGTATCTAGTGATATTTTCAATATCGAAGCGAGCAACAAGCGTGCTCGAAAGGATAATCAATTAGACTCCTACATGTGGCATTGTCGTCTTGGCCATGTAAGCAAGAAACGCATGTCCGAATTACACCGATGTGGAATTCTGGAATTGATTGAATTGGATTCATACGATACATGCGAATCATGCTTAAAAGGCAAGATGACTAAGTTACCTTTTACTGGAAAAGGTGAACGGGTGGAAGAGTTGCTAGGTCTAATACATACTGATGTATGTGGACCCATATCAACTCAAGCTTTAGGAGGCTATAACTACTTCATTACCTTCACCGATGATCACTCACGGTTTGAGTATGTGTTCTTGATGAAGCACAAGTCTGAAGCCTTTGAAAGGTTCAAAGAATTCAGAAATGAAGTAGAGAAACAACTTGGCAAGAGTATTAAAATACTTCGATCGGATCGAGGTGGTGAATACTTGAGTCAAGAGTTTCTAGATTATCTGAGGGACGATGGTATATTGTCTCAATGGACTCCGCCGTATACACCACAACTTAATGGTGTATCTGAGAGGCGAAACCGGACCTTGTTGGACATGGTCAGGTCAATGATGAATCACGCGAATCTTTCCAAGTCCTTTTGGGGCTATGCACTTCAGACAGTTGTTTACTTGTTAAACAGAGTCCCGACCAAGGTAGTCTCTACTACTCCATATGAGATATGGGCTAGTAAGAAACCTCATTTATCTTACTTGATGATATGGGGTTGTCCTGCTTATGTGAAGCGGACTGTGTTAGACAAATTGGATGCTAAGTCTGATAAATGTCTATTTATTGGATACCCTAAGGAAACGAGGGGTTACCAATTCTATCATCCCTTGGAGCAAAAGGTGTTTGTTTCAAGGAATGTTGTGTTTTTGGAGAAAGAGTTTCTCTTACAAGAAAACAGTGGGAGTGTCGTTGAACTTGAGGAGGTTCAAGAGACTTCAATAGACATTGAAGAGATACCTGGTCAAGCACCTTAACCGATGACTCATAGTGATGAGTCATCGACTGAACCTATTGAAACACCACATTTTCGTAGATCTGGTAGAACACGCAATATTCCTGAGAGATATGGATTTCTCATAAGTGAATCGAGCGACGTGTTACTCATTGATGATGAGGAGCCTACCAGTTATGAAGAAGTGCTGACAAGTTCAGAAAGGGATAAGTGGCTTGATGCCATGAAGTCGGAAATGAATTCCATGTATGAAAACCAAGTTTGGAACTTGGTTGACCCACCTGAAGGCATTAAGCCTATAGGGTGTAAGTGGGTTTTCAAGAAGAAAACCGACATGGATGGTAATGTGATTACCTATAAGGCTAGATTGGTGGCGAAAGGATATCGTAAAAAAAAATAAGGTGTTGATTATGACGAAACCTATTCGCTTGTAGCTATGCTTAAATCCATTCGGATGCTCCTGGCCATAGCAGCTCATTATGATTATGAGATATGACAAATGGATGTGAAAACAACTTTCTTTAATGAAAACCTGCTTGAGGACGTGTATATGATACAGCCTGAGGGTTTCACATCGGTTGATAAAACCAAGGTATGCAAATTGCGACGGTCTATATATGGATTGAAGCAAGCATCCAGGAGCTGGAATATCCGTTTTGATGAGACAATCAAAAGGTTTGATTTCTCACAAAATCCAGACGAACCTTGTGTGTACAAGAAGGTTATTAGGAGTGCAGTCGTGTTCCTAGTATTGTATGTCGATGACATATTACTTATAGAAAATGATGTTTCAGTCTTACAGTCAATTAAGATTTGGTTATCCAAGACATTCTCCATGAAAGACCTAGGAGAAGCAACCTACATCCTCGGGATTAAGATCTATAGAGATAGATCGAAACGGTTGTTTGGTATTTCGCAGTCTATATATATAGACCGAGTGCTAAATAGGTTTAGCATGTCGGAATCCAAGAAAGGTTTTCTACCCATCAGGCATGGGATACACCTTTCGAAGTCTATGTGTCCGCACACAGAAGACGAGAGGATTTGCATGAGTAAGATTCCCTATGCATCCGCAATAGGATCTATCATGTATGCTATATTATGTACGAGGCCCGATGTATCGTATGCTCTGAGTGTCACGAGCAGATACCAGTCTAATCAAGGAATGGATCATTGGGTGACTGTTAAGATGATCCTTAAGTACTTAAGAAGAACTAAGGATGCGTTCCTAATATATGGAGAAGGGTACATGGTGATATGTGGGTATACAGATGTCAACTCTAGACAGACAGGGATGATTCCAGGTCTCAGTATGGGTATGTATTCACCTGGAATGAAGGCGCAATAAGTTGGAAAGGTTCCAAGCTTGACACTATAGCGGATTCTGCCACTAAGTCAGAATACATTGCAGCTTTGGAAGCAGCAAAAGAAGCGATTTGGATCAAGAAGTTCATCTCTGAACTTGATGGGGTCTCATCAATGATCCAAACATGTGTTTTGCCGCTATCATCTGATCAGAGAGATCATTAGTAGGAAGGAAATACAAATCGAGAAAATCCCCACTGAAAGGAACTTAGCGGATCCTTTGACTAAGACATTACCTCAAAGTAAGTTTGAGGGTCATGTTAGAGCTTATGGTATTGGATACCGTAGTGATTGGCATTAGGCCAAGTGGGAGTTTGTTAGTAATATATGAGAGATGTCCTAAGGCAATTGCCTTATGTTTGAACCATTTATATGATAGATGAAGATTCACTATTTGAGTATACATGTTTTCATGTATTTGATTGGATGTTAAACTCATTTACTGAATGTCCACGATACGATTCACAGCATGAGAGAATTTGTGATTGGATCACAACTAGTGAGTATCTCTACATGTGTAATTGTGATGTATCAGAATTATCCCTAGTCGATGAATTGATGAATTTGGACACCATCAATTCTGTTGAGACTAGCACGAGGTATACTCCTTGGTGTATCCAAGCAGCTGATTCTCACTGGCTGGAGACATTGTGATGTCCGGAGTTAATCGTGGATGCTAGTTATGGTAACTAGTTCATTGGAGTGACCACCAGTGAGACTTCATATGGTTCTCTGCATATATAGATATGTCAATGAAGTTTTTATGCGGCTTAAGTGCGATGTTCCTTTGACTTGCGGTATTCAAGTCATCTTGATCATGGAGACTTATGCTTTGACATCTTAAGCAAGCATCTCTCAAGAGATGTGGACCGGATGATTGGGTATAAGTCGAAGTGATCAAGGTGTTTGAATAGCCTATAAAGGATTCACCACTCCTTGCGAGGAGATGTATACCCATGGCCTCTCGTCGGATTGTTACTAAAGTCTTTGGCCAAAGCATTACATGTTTAGAGTAAGGTACTCTTCGATACATGTGCAGTAACTAGAATCCGTAGGACAAAGAAATGATACTTGGGCTAGGTATGACGTAGTCAGCCTAGTGGGGACTGACACTATAGACCATGTCCTGAACCAAGTGGGTATAAGATGAGTAAAGGGAATGAGGCACGATTCATTCGAGCTACTGAAGGGTTTCAGAAGTAGTTCTGGATCAACCGTTGATCTTTTCGGTTAATTGGGGATCATGATGTACTACTAGGTGTCACTCATGATCGTTCTATAATTAATAGTTAATTATAGACGGCCAACATAAACTGAGAACCTATTTGGTCACACGCACAACGAGCGTAATCCGAAGGATTTAAAACGAGCTTGAGAATGAGATTCTCAGACAAAGATATTGAAAGATATTGAAAGGTTTTAAGAATCCGAAGGATCTCTTATTAACTTAGAAACTCTTCAAAGATATTGTTTGTACAATGGTTAAGGGGAGCAAGTCTTTAGAGGGAGATTGTCCTTCCAAGTGTGATAAATAATTGATTTATCAAAGAGGATATTGAAAGGTTTTAAGGATGTCGATGAATGGAGAATGAAGTAGAAAGAAGAGAAATTTTTGATGTGTGATAAAAGGGGAGAAAGATGGATTAAGTTAGGAAACTTTCATTATACTTTGGCATAAGAAGCGGTAAGTTGGGCTTATAAGCTAACATATTTTGGCATAATAAGTGGTAAGTCAGGTTTATGGGCTAGCCTAATTTAAAGATATTGTTAAACATTATAAAGGAGAAGACTGTTGGTTAATCGGCCTCAGGTCAAGATTGACCAAGCTTGAGATAGGCTCAAGTTGAGTTTCAATGTTTGATAATATGACAATAGATTAATGATAAGTGAATGATGATATGAGACATTCGGAGTTGTGCTATAAAGAGTATTGAAGATTAGATTTGCTAGTGTAAACATCATTGGGTCAGGTCCACCATAATATAGTTGGGGTTTGATGGAAGGTGTTTGGTGAAGAAGTTAAGTAGGTTAAGATTGACCATATACTTGACAAGATGAGAGAAATCCAAGTGGGTCAAATAGGACCGGACACTTGGTGGTCGAAAGTCCAACAAGACATTGGCAAGTGAGAAGTTCAAGTGGATCACAGTTGACCAGACACTTAGTGGTCGGAAGTCTAATAGGGCATTGACAAATGAGAAGTTCAAGTGGATTATGGTTGATTGGACATTTGACATTAAACAGGAAGTCCATGTGTGTCATGGTTGATCAAACACTCGACATGAGATAGAAAGTCCTGGCAAATTGAGGTTGATCGGATGCTAGGCACAAGAGGAAAAGTCTAAACAAGTCAAGAAGGACCAGATATTTTGTATCAGTGAAGTTTTGACAAGTCAAGGAGATCGAATGTTAGGCAAGCGAAGTCCCCGCATATTAAGGTGACCAAATGCTAGATATGAGAGGTTCTAGCAGGTTAAGGATAGTTGGATGCTAGATGAGAAATGTCTTGGTAGGTTGAGGTCACCTAAATACCAAATCAAATGAGAGATAGATTGAGAATAGGCTAAAACTGAGATATCATTTGATTGATTAACCCTAAACCCCAAGGTTAGGAGTTTTGAAGTGTTTAGGGAAGGTTAAAGTGCTACCAATCGACTAATGGGGTATACCAGTGGACTGGTGTGACTGTTCAAGAATGCAGTGAGTTCAAAACTCAACTATCAACTCGATTGATAGTTATCAATTGACTAATATTACTATAGCAAGTCATAGAATGTTTGAAAGTTGACTAATCAATCGACTAGGACTACTGTAGCAAACCATAGAATATTTAGTAGTCTATTGTTAGAGTTAATTAGTCAATTGATGCACTATATCATGCCCAGAATCTAACGTGGATTAAGTTGTTTAGTTGACAGGTCAAAAAAAGTGATCGAATTTGCAGAGGAAATCAGTTCGACAATCCTCCTATAAAAGAGGATTTCATGGTGATTTGAAAGAGTCGATTCTTGGAGACTTTGAATGAGAGTTATTACTGTATTCCAGACCTTCAAGAGACTTTTCAATGCAACCAAACTACGAACAAGTAAAAATTCATGGTGTAAAATCATTTTATTTCTTGTTCATCTTATTTCACTTAGTATATTTCATTTTGATTGTATTTATTGTAAAAGAAAATATGTAAGAGGCTTTCCTACTTTTGAAAAGTTTTCAAGAAGGAGAAAGAGCAGTGGTGATATTGATAGGAGCTAGGCCGTGGAATATGAATCGAAGATTTCAAACCACATAAAAATCGAGGTGTTGTGTGCTTATTTTGTATTATTTTATTTATATTTTATTTCCACTACATATAATATCTTGTAGACGAGCATGCGAACGAAATTGATGATCGACGATGAATCGTTATTCATCCATCTCTAGCAACACTAAGGCCTCAATAGAGTTTAGTTGACTAGTGTATTTAGTCTGCGACTAAAAAGTTGATTGAGAACGATTTGTTCACAAAAACAATATTTATATTTAGAGAAGAGTAAATTGGCAATCGACTCAAGGAAAATTAGTTAGCTAGGAAGTAGAAGTCGTTAAAAGATTTAAACGATAAAGTAGATTAATTAACTAGAATCAGACTGAGAAATAAATCGACAATTTACAATCCATTGCACAGTAGAATAGTTAACTAGGAGCAAATGAAGTAGACTAATAGATTCAATGTCAATCAAAAACTTTGTAATCATGAAATAGTTAATTGGATAAATAAGCAATAGAACTGTGCAAATCAACAATTTACAAGGTGCCTGAGAAGAATTTGAAGGTTATAAATAAAGGGACAAAATGAGCTTGTTAAGACTAACGAAGGCCAACAAAAAGACTTGAGAAAATACTTTGCTTGCTTTAAATTCATATTTGCTCTTGTTATATTAATAATGTTATTTAGTTACAAGTGTATATAAGAAAAGATTTTTTTCATCTATAAAAAAAATAAAGAAAAAGAAAATTAGTAGAATTCAAGAGAAGACTCATTTAAAATGTTATATATATATATATATATATATATATATATATATATATATATATATATATATATATATATATATATATATATATATATATATATATATGAGTATCTCTATTATTCACAGTTCGATTGGATGAGTATTATAGTCCAATTCTTGAATCTTAGGGGATCGAACGATGAATAATGGAGGTGCTCATGGATGCTCACTGATGCGGACGGGTGAAAATCTATTCACTCCTTTCCAATGCAGTGAAGCACGGAGGGAGATCTCAGAGGGTTCTCACGGGCCGCAATCAGTAAAGAAGAAGGAGATGAAGTAGATGAAACGCAAGAAACCGACGCCAGCAATCGAGACTCAGACACAAGATGTAACGTGGTTCGGAATAAGGATTCCTACTCCACGGAGGTGAGCTTTTCTCACCGGATGCAGTGCCTAAGCACTTTCACTATGAAGGTCCTCTTTTACGAAAAGTAAGTTTTCGAAGGTGGAGGAGAAAAACCTCTTACAGTGATATCACAAGACGAGAAAAATACAAGAGATGTAACAACGACAGATCTCCGTCCTTCTTCTCCGGCGAGGCGGTCCCTTCCTCTCCTTCTCCTCTGCGATCCTCTTCTCTCTCCTTGCTTCTTCCCTTTTATCTTCCCCCTTTCGTCATTATAACGTCGTGGGTTATCTCCATCGTACACGTGACCACCACTTTCACCTGGAGAATAATTCTGTTACAGATATAAGGAGTGAAGACTCCTTGGAATATTGCGTGGGGCCTCCCCAGCCGTTGCCTAATACCTTTTCCTCTATTTTTCGGAAAAATAGGTTAGACTATCTCCCTCAACCCTTCGCTTTGAGTGAAGCTAGTTTAGGTCTATAGCCCACGGGTGCCCTAGCCCTAGGGTTCCTCATCAACCCGAACCAATTCCTCTTTTCTCCGTGCCAAACTTCCTCTGTATAACCGTATCGATCAGGTTAAGTCGACCCTCTATCCATCCCATCGGCTTCCAGAATTATCTAGCTGAACCAATTCTTGCTCCACTTTTTAGCGAAGTGTCTTCCGTCTCTTCTTTGTTGTATCAATTACTTCTGCTGACTCTCCCGTGCCAATTGCTTTCAATATTCTCCCGTATCAATGACCTCTGATATTCGCGCCCGAACCAATTCTTCCTTTTCTCCCTTCGCCGAGCCAAATATTTTGGATCGGATCATGGGTCCCCGCTAACCCTTCTATCGGGGATTATGTAGAAAAAGTAACAGCAGTATCATTAGTCAACCCCGAAAAATAGTCAAGAGAAGTTATAAGCTTGACTTTCCAAATGTATATAAAGTTTCTGACCTACTCTTCATTTCTCAATTTAAATTCATCCGTTCTCTTATATCTCCCTTAGGTATACTCAAGGAGGCCCGATGGGCTTATGGGCTCCGCTCCTCCTTCTCCTTTCGTGCAGTTGAATCGTCACGGAAAACCCTATATAAATCCCTGCCTTCTCCTTTTAGGTATCATTTAGCGTGCTTAACAATCCAACCTATTCTTCTTCTTCCGTGATTTTCACCGGCGGCGTTTCGGCGACCCAGTCCTTCCTTTCCCCACATGATTCTTCCTTAACCTCCGAGTAAGTGCTCTGCTTTGTTCACACTCATGGCTCTTAGGACCATCTCTTCACCCGCCTGGTATGAACATACCATAACCCAGTTAGATTGTAACCATTATTTCTTTAATATTAAGAACAACTACATAGACCCCTCTATAAAATGTTGTTTCACGACTAAACTGCATCGGCCCCATAATCCTCCTCCCGGTTTGACATGCTTTTTCTCTGAACAATTTCTTAACGGCCTATCCCTGCCAGTACCATCGGTCTATTTGGACCTTCTAAACTTCTATGGACTACCCCTGAACCAATTCACCCTCAACTCCTTTCGAATTTTATCGGGAGCTCACATAGTGTTCCAACACTTGAACCTCTCTTTAACCCTCGAAATATTCCATTGCTTCTTCCAATTAAAGTCTTCCAAGGCAGGTCTCTTCTACTTATCTAGCCGTTCAGACTGCCAATTTTTGGTGAACCTGCCCACTTCCCACAAGGGTTGGGAAGAATTGTATTTCTTTGTACAACTTCTCGAGTCTCTACCCTATTCTGATACATGGAAGGTAGCCCTTCCCGAATTACCTCCCTTCCGGGAAATGAGGACCAAATGTCCTTTCCCAGAAGTATATAGAGTATTAGGAGAGTTATATTACTGCTCAAACCATCTAATAGAAACTCCTCTTTTAAGCTATTTTGGATTGTCTCCTCTATCTTTGACGACTTCGATTGCTGTAGGTAGGAGGATACTTACCCTGCAATATGACTTCCTTTCTATGTTATTCATCTTTCTTATCAGTATACCTTGCAGATAATCTAATGCAGAAGGCTTTAGTGGAAGGGGAGGCGATCGAGGCGGCCAAGAAGAAGAAAACCTCGACTAAAAGAGGCAAATCGTTGGCCCCATCATCCCTCAGAAAAGCTGCGGCTCATCAAGAAAGGAGCCCCAGTTCATCGGCTCTCTCCTCGCCCTTACCAAGCAGGTCTCCTAACCATTTATGAGCCGAAGAGGAGGCACTACCTCATCCGCCTCTTCTCCCTCTCCTCGAGGGGATTCTCCCTCCCAGTTTCTTCATTCCTCCCCATCTGCATAAAATTCACCCCCACCTCCTCATGCGGAGTCCCTCCAAGCTCAGGTACCTTCCGATTTAAGAGCTGCTCCTACCCCCCTTCGTCGTATTAGGCCCCCATCTTCTTCGGAAGGGGAGGATCTTTCCCTTCCCGTTCCTCCGAATGCCACTCTGGGATCCCTGCTGAAGATTCGGCACCCTTCGGAGGTAAAATTCTTCAATCAATCGGGCATACAAGGCCCGTACGAACAAGTGAGCAAACTGTTGGCAGAGGTATCTACTCTTTCTTTTTCTCCTTTTCATTATGAGTATCTCTCTATGCCGATATATACTGATAATTTTTCCTTCCATTTAGGCTTCCACCCAACATAACAAAATGGTGGTTCAGCTGGCCCAATTCCAATCTAGTATGGAAACTCGTCATTTTGCCGCCGTATCACAACAAAAGGAGCTCGTTCGGCGGTTAAACGAGCAAGAGGCCAAGGAGGCGGACTTCAGGGGCCAGTGTGAAGATGTCATGATACAACTAGCCTTGGTCCGAAGCGAGAAAGAGGAGCTGCAACGAAAAAATGAAGAACTTAAACAGCGCCTCTTCTTGCGATCCGGTCGCAACATGTAGATGTCGACTCGGGGAGTACAAGGGATATCTTGGGGATGCCATGATCAAGGCGGCTGACTTCTCGACCACTATTATACAACTTCAGCAAGAGCGACACCGGCTAGAATTGGAACGTCAAACATGGGAAACCACCAAGGAATCCTGTACAGAGAAATGTCAAGAGTTTTCCTCCATGGTGGCAGCTCTTTCTCACACCTTATCGCCGGTGGCTCAGCAACAATCTACCCTCCACCAGGAGTACCTAGAAGCTCTTTCGATACTGGGCAGAGCTATAAAAAGCACCAAGAGAGATGCTTTGGCGGAATTGGCGGAAAGTCAAGCTCGGTGGTTGATATCGACCAATCAAGGAGCAAGAAGCGAGCCTCAAAGGATGTTATGTCAAGAAGGGGTAGACTTATTTATACTTTGGGTTTGAGGGTCCTCGCTCAAAATGCCGAACAAGGATACCGCCTCCCGCACGGACACTAGCTATTTAGATCCCACGGAGGCGCGTTAGCTAAGTGTCCCTTGAACTTTTGAGTTGTAATTTCTACTAGTCTCCTTTTTGGTAATTTTGTCAATAGCTTTTCTTTTGTTTCTGAATGATGAATTTGTCCATACGTTTAGCTATCATTATCTTGCCATGTTTCTTGAAGGATCGGAAATTCTGAACCTATTTTAAACTCCTCCCTCTTTGTACCATCATCTTTTTTCCCCATATTGTATGACGCAATCACCTTGTTGGTTCGAGCTTATTTGAGGTATCTCGAATAACATTATTCACCTCTGTCCCAATTTTGGTTCGGGAATCCGCCTGAAGTATCTTGCCTGATTTTATGTACATCCGTCCCGATTTCGACTCGGGGATTTACTTTAAGTGACGCTTGCCTATTGGTTTTCCCCATCCCCTTTACTGCTTCGGAAACTGTATCAACCTCTTCATCTTCTTCCCCTTCCCAAGAACTTCTGCCGTCGCTTTTCTTCCATTATCATTGCCCTCCATGTCTTCGTCCCTCTATCTCACTATCATGGCTTCGGAGGGACACCCCATCGAAATTTCTTCCAATTCAGAATCTTTCGAGCTGCAGGACTGGGTTCTGAAGACACTGAAGATTCGGAGACCCGCTCAACTGCCACTTCAGCTTTTCGTCCTCTTCCTTTTCCGCCTCACACTCCAACTCCAACCCCTCCTACAGGGAGGTTCTTTCGTGCTCCCTTCCCTTCCTTCCGCAATAGAGTGTGGAATCCTCCCTTCACATGGGAGTATACAGTGGGAGACCCCCATGCCGCTGTCGAACTTCCTCCACTTCCACCAGCGTTGGCTTTCATCCACGTCCCCCCGGTGGAAGCTCATCCTTCTCCGTTTGATGAAGGTCCATCCGCCATTCCTCCACCTTAAGGCGTGCGCTTCAAGGTCATCTTGGCGTCCTCTCCCCCCAAAGAGGTCTCTCCCGCTTCGTCTGTTAGGAGTAATCAGATAAAATCTGTATAGATCAATTTACTATAATCATTTCAAATATATCAATAAAAAACAAGGGGGGGCCTTGATGTTTGCTTTTGTCTTTTTCACGTAGAAGTAAGGTTTCTGTCTTCACAAGGACGGTAATCTGGTCCGAACATACCTTCTTTTATCCTCGCCCGGGGATTCGGACCCTCTTAATTGCAGTTATAGTCTCGTCGACATTCCCCCTTACTGCCCCCATGTTTCCTCTTCTTTACTGGCATTTATTGTCCCTATTTCTTCTACCAATAAATGCACTTTCCCCCTTTGTAGCTATAAAAACCTCCGCCCTTTACCTGATAGCTTCCATCCTTTCCCTTTTCTTTTATTTGCCATGGACAGAATATCTGAACAGGGTAGCAGTTCCTCTCCTGCTGAAGAGCATATAAACGAAGGTCGTTACATATCCAGTCTGGAGGAGCAAGTGAAGTATTTACAACAACAGCTGAAGGAAATTTCCGTCAGTAATCGCTCCCTACGTCAACAACTGGTCGGGTCCCAAAGGGAATTGGCCAAGCAAATTTTCCTGCAGCAATCTTACCGTCGACAATTACTGTGCCAACCTCGACCGCACAAAGGAGTTCCATCCGTTCCTCCCAATAAAAAGCTGTAATACCCTAAATGTATAAGGGTTTCCTTTTGTTATTTTCCTCTTGTAAATGACTTGAAATATGTAATTTTTCCGCATCAATGAACTTTCCCCTGTTTATCTTCTTCTTCCCATATCTCTTGAGCTGTGTCGTGCTTTACTTCTCTTCGTACTGACATATAGTTGAGACATATTTTAGTTCTCCTTCCTTTTCACCCTACCGGGAATATAGAACCGTTAAATGAATTGACTCTGCTATTTTACAGGAATAAAACAATATCAAATTAAACAAGGACTTCAACTTCTCCCCCTTTACGGGGACAAAAAGTAATATATAACTGAGAAGATCTCAGTTCTCCCGTTCCGCCATCACACGGGGATATTTTCCGCTTCGCGGGGATAAAATTTTTGAGTATAACTGAATGAATTTCGGTTCTTCCGTTCCGCCACCACACGGGGATATCTTCCGCTTCGCGGGGATAGAAATTTATATATATATAATATATAACCGAGGAATTTTGGTTCTTCTGTTCCGCCACCATACGGGGATATCTTCCGCTTCGCGGGGATAGAAATTTTGAGTATAACCGAATGAATTTTGGTTCTTCCGTTCCGCCACCACACGGGGATATCTTCCGCTTCGCGGGGATAGAAATATATATATATATATAATATATAACCGAGGAATTTCGGTTCTTCCATTCCCCACCACACGGGGATATCTTCTGCTTCGCGGGGATAGAAATTTTGAGTATAACCGAATGAATTTCGGTTCTTCCGTTCCGCCACCACACGGGGATATCTTCCATTTCTCCTCGCGGGGATAGAAATTTATATATATAATACATAACCGAGGGATCTCGGTTCTTCCGTTCTGCCACTACACGGGGATATCTTCCGCTTCGCCTTGCGGGGATAGAAATTTATATATATAATACATAACTGAGGGATCTCGGTTCTTCCGTTCCGCCACCGCACGGGGATATCTTCCGCTTCGCGGGGATAAAAATTTTGAGTATAACCGAATGAATTTCGGGTCTTCCGTTCCGCCACCACACAGGGATATCTTCCGCTTCGCGGAAATAAAAATTTATATATATATATAATATAACCGAGGAATTTCGGTTTTTCCGTTCCCCACCACACGGGGATATCTTCCGCTTCGCGGGGATAGAAATTTTGAGTATAACCGAATGAATTTTGGTTCTTCCATTCCGCCACCACACGGGGATATCTTCCGCTTCTCCTCACGGGGATAGAAATTTATATATATGATACATAACCGAGGGATCTCGGTTCTTCCGTTCCGCCACCGCACGGGGATATCTTCCGCTTCGCCTCGCGGGGATAGAAATTTATATATATAATACATAACCGAGGGATCTCGGTTCTTCCGTTCCGCCACCGCACGGGGATATCTTCCGCTTCGCCTCGCGGGGATAGAAATTTATATATATAATACATAACCGAGGGATCTCGGTTCTTCCGTTCCGCCACCGCACGGGGATATCTTCCGCTTCGCCTCGCGGGGATAGAAATTTATATATATAATACATAACCGAGGGATCTCGGTTCTTCTTCCGCTCCGCCACCGCGACGGGATATCTTCGCTACTCGGGATAGAAATTTATATATATGATACATAACCGAGGGATCTCGGTTCTTCCGTTCCGCCATCGCACGGGGATATCTTCCGTTTCGCCTCGCGGGGATAGAAATTGATATATAGATATATGGCTCAGAAGTCATCAACATAAAGGAGGCAACGTTTTCATATCATCCCTCTTTTGTGCTTATCTTCCGAAGGGGAACACCTATATCCGTTCCTTCCCATGCAAATGAAGGCTTTAGTACATAACGGGTCATTTAGAAAAAATAACCCTTCTTTCCCTTTCACTTAGGGCCTCCTTCTCCACAGACGAGGAGCCCAATAATGGTTACAGGCCCACTCTCCTCCCTTTTATAGGGGATCCTTGTTTCTTTTGCTATCTTCATCCCTTTGCCTTTTCATCTCCTTCTTCTCCGTCTGTTCGTTCCTCCGCTGCCATACTCCATTGCCTCAATCCCTTTTTTCAGCCCTTTCTCTTTATTCTCAGACCCCCAAAATGCATTCTACCTTCTTCCAGGAGATAGCGGGTCGTTATCCACATCGCATAAGAGGAAGGGCCACTCACACTCTATCTTCTTCTTCACTTTCCCTGGTCACCACCACACCTGCTTCATCTCGTCTGCCTTCCTCTCCTCCCCCTGCATCCCTTGTTAATTCCACCCCGGAGGAAATTGGGACAATTAGTCCCTCCTCAATTTCTCCGGCATTTACAAACCCTCGCTCATACTTTTTCTCCTCTCCGCCACCAATATTCAAGTCGCCTTCTTCACATCGACTGAGGATAAACTCCGGGAGGATGCACTTCATGTCATGATATCGGCCGATAATCACCCAATACCATTCTTCCTCCGAACCCATGGCGGTTGATATCCCCTTACTGCAAACTTCCCCCTCCACTCATCGCCTAAAGAGCCATTCTCCTCCTACAAATATCATCCCCCTTCTCCCCATCACCAGTGAACTTCCCACCTCAGTATCATCTGTCCCATCTTCTTCCTTTTCTCCCAGGAGTCTTCGGATCCTGAACTTAGAGGAAGTGGTTCCTCGCATGGAAAGCCTACGTCATGCTCTGGATTTGGTACGTTTTCTCAATTAGCTTTCTTAGCTTTGTCATACTAACCGATTTCTTTTTCACAACCGGTATGCAGGCCTTGATCAACCATCAAGAGTTGGATCGCTCCCTCCATCAATATCGGGCTCAAGCTCAAGAATGGGAGCGGCAACAACGGGAAGATTTGGCGAATACTCAGAATCAAGAACGGCTCATGTTGCAACAATTGCACCGGTGCCAAGAGAAATTAGCCGAAGCTCGCCAACAGATTCAGAAGGATGCTGATACTATTGCAGCGTTAAGGGAACAACAACGATCAGGTGTGGAACCACCCGTCCCCCTGCGAGAAGTCCAATCGGCTCCTCTTGATAAGGAGTCTTCCTCGGCTCAAGAGTTAATACGTCTTCAAGGGCAGGTAGCAGAGCTCCTCAAGGGGAAGCAATAGGATTCTGACGTCATCGCTCGCCTTCAGGTTCAATACCGGTGAGCACAGGATAAGATAGGGGACCTCCGCACCCGCTTGTGCAAGGAGGTACAAGAAAACTCATCCCTCATAAATTCTAGGGCGCATGCTCACGCCCGTTTACGCAGGCAAGAGACTTCCCTCCAGAGGCTGGGCACTGAACTCGCTCGGACCAGATCTTATTCTGAAGCAATGGAGGGGATTTCAGCTTCTATAAAAAATGTGGAACCGCCACATTAGCGGCCCCCTCCGGCTGCCCCTACCGATGGAGGAGGTAAATCAGGACTCAGGTGGCAAGTGCAAAGGAGAGGGTCTGTCGATGGCCCAGAGTCATGACCTCCCCGGGAATTGACCCTTGCCCACTTAAGAGTTGCCCCTTTGCACTTACCAACTGGGCTAGCCCTAGAGGGATTTCAGCTTCTATGCGTCAAAATATGGTGGAGATGACGCACCTTGTGCAGCAGGACCAAAGTTCTCGAGCCGATGATGTTTCCATCCTAGCCGATGCTATTATGGAGGTGTCGCGACGCTATGTGGACGTGCGTCGAAATCTTCAAGAACAACAAGAAAAATGCGAGAGACTGCATCGAGAACGAAGCCCTGACCGTCCGAACCGCCAGGAGCGACTCATCATTTTACTGCGCGCCACTTATCAGGACGGATTTAATGAAGCGGTTCGGCAATATGCCGACCAAGGATTACCTCCTCCAACTTATCCTTTATTTTCTTTAAATTGGGAGGCTAGTTTTCGACGTTATCCTCCCGACCGATTTAAGCTGTAATTCGATATCTTGTTTTGAAACGGAAATTTCCTTTCAATTTTCTTTCTCTTCTTCAAGATTTATTAACAGTACCGTATTGCTCTTGTAAATAACTCATTAACGAAATTTGGAGAGTACTTGGCATCTAATTAACACGATCAAGTTAAGGAGTACACTCCTTCAGAGTCTCATAATTTCTCTTCTATTCTCTACTCCTCATATAGTGTGAAAAAGTTTTAAATGAATGACATTCCAAGGTCGTGGAAGCTCTTTACCTTGGTCATCTTTCAGATAATATGCTGACCCTGCTACGCAGCGCGTTATTTCATAGGGTCCTTCCCAGTTTGGAGCTAGTTTTTCGGGGTCTCCAGCGGGATTAACTTTACGCAAAACTCAATCCCCTTCTTGAAATCTTCGAGGCATCACTTTCTTATTAAAGGCTCGCTACACTCTTTGCTTGTAGAATTCCGCTCGCCTCCGTGTCATTTCCCGCTTTTCCTCCACTAAGTCCAATTCAGTGCTTCAAATAAGTTGGTTCTGATTTGGTTCATACGCCTTTATCCGAGCGCTATTTAACAGAACTTCGACCGGAATAACAGCTTTCGTCCCGTACACCAAACTGAAGGGAGTTTCTCCTGTTGCTGTCTTGGGTGTAGTTCGATAGGCCCACAGGACGCCTGGTAACTCTTCTACCCAGTTTCCCCTCTGAGCCCCCAACTTGGTCTTTAATCCTTGAATGAGGATCCTGTTAGTCACCTCCACTTGCCCGTTCGCTTGAGGGTGAGCTACCGAAGTGAAAGTCTGCTGAATGTTGAGACTTTGGCACCATTCTTGGATCTTTTTTCCTTGGGCTGCGTCCATTATCGCGACTATTTTTCGAGGAATACCGTATCGACAAACAATGTTTCTCCATAAGAACTGTATTACGGCATTCTCAGTAATTCTGGCTAGGGGCTCTGCCTCCACCCATTTGGAAAAATAATCCACAGCCACCAATAAAAACTTCTTCTGTAAAGGTGCCGCTGGCATCGGACCTACTATATTCATTCCCCATTGATCGAAAGGACAGGAAGAGACCACGACTTTCATTAACTCAGCCGGCCATTCGGAACGGTTGCTATGCTTCTGACAAGCGAGGCAAGCTTGCACTATACGAGCAGCATCTTGCTGGAGAGTAGGCCAAAAATATCCTGCTAATAGGGTCTTTCTTGCTAAAGCTTTCCCTCCTAAATGATTGCTGCAGCAACCTTCATGAATCTCCCGGAGTACCCATTCCGCATCCTCATTTCCCAAGCATTTCAATAAGGGTCGTCTGAAAGAAGTCTTGTATAAATCTTCATTTAAGAGGGTGAACTGTTTGGCTCGGCTTAGTAAAGCGGATGCCGCTATTTTTTCTTCCGGAACCTTCCCGTGCCGTAAATAAGCTATGATGTCAGTCCTCCAATCAAGAATTAGGCTTGATTCGGGTGTGTCTTCCTCCACGCTGCATATTGCTAGGGAAGTATGGATTTTTGTATGGACCATTTCCGAGGACTTCATTCCTTCCATAACACTAGCCATCCGAGCCAATTCATCTGCCTTCCCGTTATTCTCCCGCGGGATTTGCTTTAAGAGGACCTGACGAAATTGAGTCTTTTCTTTCTCAAAAGCCTTCAAGTACTTATGCAACCTTTCCTCTCGAACCGCAAAAGAACCTTGAAGTTGTGAAATTACCAACTGGGAATCCGAATGGATTACAATGGAAGAAGCCCCCACCGCTTTAGCAGCCTGCAATCCCGCTAGGATGGCTTCATATTCCGCCTCATTATTAGATGCCCGATATCCCAGGCGAACGGCTAATCGAGTTTCTTCACCATCAGGGGAAATTAGTAGAACAACCGCCCTTTGCTGTAGATCCCGAAGAACCGTCTACGAATATATTCCATGCCTCTGATCCTTCCTCTTTTGTTGCCGAACCATCTTCCGAGCCGCAAGGTACCTCCGCCAGAAAATCAGTGAGCGCTTGGGCTTTGATAACTGTTCGAGGTTGGTAGTGAATATCATACTCGCTTAGCTCTACCACCCATTTGGCCAATCTTCCAGAGAAATTGGGCTTAGTGACGACCTTAGCCCAATTATGTGTGTTAGAACGGTGATGGGATGAGCCAAAAGTACGACCTTAACTTGGGCGGTTACCACTAGGATATATGTCAACTTCTCTAGCTCAGTATAGCGAATTCCGCCTTCGAGGATATGGGTGGTATAATAAATAGTTCTTGGTGAGAACCTTCTTGTCTCAATAATACCGAACTAACGACTCCCTCTGAGACGGCCAGATACATCCATAGTGGTTCTCCAGCTATTGGTTTGGCTAACAGTGGGAGTCCAGCCAAATATTTCTTCAACTCCTGGAAAGCTTGTTCACATTGATCATCTCACTGAAATTTAGTAGCCTTGCGCAAGATCTTGAAGAAAGGCAACCCTTTGTCCGCCGATCTGGCTATGAATCGTGATAAAGAAACGATCCTGCCTACCAGCTTCTGGGTTTCCCGCAGATTAGCGGGTGACTTCATGTTACATAGTGCTTGCACCTTCTCAGGGTTGGCTTGCAATCCTTTTTCAGTCACGATGTACCCCAAGAACTTGTCGCTCTTTACCCCGAACAGGCATTTGTTAGGGTTTAGCTTCATATTAAACCGCCTTAATGTAGTGAAAGTTTCATTTAAATCCTTGACTAAATCCCGAGTGGCATTCGATTTGACTAATATGTCATCCACGTAGACTTCCACATTTTTACCTTTCTGTTCTGTGAAGATTTTGTCCATAAGGTGCTGATAAGTGGCCCCTGCGTTCTTTAATTCGAACGGCATTACCACATAAGCGTATAACCCTCCCGCAGTCACAAAGCTAACTCTCTTTTGATCTTCTTTGGCCAAAGGTATTTGATAATATCCTTGATATGCATCCATTATGGACACCACTTCATAACCCACAGTAGAATTCACCAATTGATCAATACGAGGCAAGGGGTAGCAGTCTTTAGGACATGCTTTATTTAAATCATGAAAATCGATACACATCCTCCATTGCCCGAAGGCAGGGACCGAGGACTACATTGAAACCCATTCGAAAGCTGGATCTCCTTTACATGACCGCTTTTAGCTAGTTTGTCCACTTCTTGGCTATGACCTTGTCCTTTTCCGGTCCAAAATGTCGCCTCTTCTGCTGGACGAGTCGGGCTCCTTTAGCGATATTGAGATGGTGTTCAGCCACTCGAGGATTGATCCCCGTGAGATCATGCACATCTTTTGCAAAGATGTCTTCGTTCTCTTTCAGGCAAGCCACTAGCTCTTCTTTGGTTTCCAGCTGTTGTGCTATCCGTGTGGCTTTTCCTGGAGCGATTTCCACCAGTTCTCCTTCCTCTATTTTGCCGGCCTTGGGAGGGGATTCCTCCAGACACGTACATCGTTGATGATGACATCTTTGCCTTTGAGGTCATCGGTTCGGGCTTTCTTCTGATCGTCCCGAACCATTTGCACGTAGCAGCTCCTGGAGGCCTTCTGTTCTCCACGGACTTCTCCCACCAATCGACATTGACCGAAATTTCAAACGGTGGTACGGGGAAGCCACGACCTGAAAAAGGGTGAGGAAAGGGTGCCCAAGAATAGCGTTATAAGTGGACGGAGCGTCCACAATAAAGAAAGGGATTATACTGGTTTTTTGGCTGGGCTTTACGCCCAGAGTTAGAGGCAATGAAATTTGCCCCGTAGGGTGTACTACATGCCCTGCGAATCCAAAGAGAGGGGTGGCCACATCTTCTAGCTGGGCATTCCCCAGCTGCATCTGTCCGAAGGCTTCCTGAAAGAGGATGTTGACGGAACTTCCCGAATCGACCAACACCCGGGCCACTTCATAATTGGCCAAGGATATACGAATAACCAAGGCGTCCGTATGACAAGCGGACACCTCAGAATCTTCCTACGAATGAAACGGGCGGTGCAACTTGAATAATCTGGTCGGTGATGATGGCCAAACCCTCCATGAGACGGGCATACGACTTCCGCGCTCGGTTGGAGTCCCCATCAGTAGATCCTCTAGCTATAACATGAATAACTCCTCGTGTGGGAGTGTTATCTAGACTGGATGAAGGGCCCTCACCTGATGGGTCTCCTTGGGAGGCAACCTCTTGGGACGGCGTTTGAGGGAAAATGACTTGAGGTTGTTGATTATAGGGCCCTGGACGAGTTACATTAGGTCGGGGGCCTCGCCGTGCCGGTCCTCCTGCCTGGAACCTTACTTACGGATATGCAGTATGGAGGCGATCCAATTCCTCTTGTAACTTGAAACATCGGCCACTACTGTGGCCGTATTTCGTATGATATTGGCAGAAGAATGGGGCAGGGGGGTTACGCGGGATTCCCCTGTATCCTAAGGGTCGTTGCAGCAGACCCTGTTGGTCATAGAATTCCATTTCCCGTTCTTTCCAAGTCCTCGCAGGAGGAAGCGCTTCAGCGGCCATGATTTGTAATGGCGGGACGGGGTGAACACCTTGCAGCATTGGACGAGGTCTCGGAACCTCCTGTCGAAAAGGTCTTGTATACTCCCGTCGAGGGGGCGCTTGAGGAGCAGCGGGACGAACTCTTTCAGTTGGGACTGCTGCGGCAGTCCGTTCAGCTCTCCGTACCTTTAATCCTTCTTCTTCACAGATAAACTGCTTCGCATGGCTTAGTAGCTCCTCATAACTATTCACAGGTTGTCTTAACAAGGAACTGAGGAAGGGGCCCTCCTTCAGGCCGTGCTGAATAGCGCCTCTGAAAGATTTGGATCGGGCTGAGGGGATTCCCCTAGCTGCAGAAGTGAATCGGTGAAGATACCCCCTAAGGGATTCTGAGGGTCCCTGGGTGATATGCATTAACATAGAGGCATCCTGTTTATATGCCTTGCAGCTGACAAATTCCCGACTGAACATTCTCTGGAAATCAGCGAAACAAGTGATGGATCCTGGGGGCAGAGTATTGAACCACCTTTGTGTCGAGCCAGTCAGGGTGGTTCGGAAGACTCGGCACTTGAGAGCGTCAGTATAACAGTGGAGCGAGGCCGCTCCGTCAAATTGAGATATGTGCTCTTCGGGGTCCGTCGAACCATCATACTTATTGATCTGAGGATTCCGGAAGTAAGATGGAGGGAGCTCAGAGAGAATGTCCATTGTAAAGGGACTGAGCTTGTATATTTCCGGAGGTCTGGTTGATTGACTTTCGCCCTGTTCTTCCCTGCGCGTTTGGGTGAAGGGCATAGTGTTCTGAGGCGTTCTTCCCCCAAGTCCGCCTCCAGGCAATATTTCTCCGGGTATGCGAGATGGAGGAGGCATTTCTGGGGGTGGGCCTCTGGAAGAAGGTTCACCGGAATGTGGATGCAGATATCCGATCCTTCTCCTTTCCCTAGCGAGGGCTTCTGTAATAGCGTAATCTATCAGGGCCTTCAGCTGCAATGGTAGAAGGGTGATGGGGCGCTCCTCCGCTGCAGAGGTAGCAGGTTGTTGTACTTCTTCAGGTTGCATCTCAACGTCCAGCTCAAAGTTCCCACAGACGGCGCCAACTGATGCGGACGGGTGAAAATCTGTTCACTCCTTTCCAATGCAGTGAAGCACGGAGGGAGATCTCAGAGGGTTCTCATGGACTGCAATCAGTAAAGAAGAAGGAGATGAAGTAGATGAAACGCAAGAAACCGACGCCAACAATCGAGACTCAGACACAAGATGTAACGTGGTTCGGAATAAGAATTCCTACTCCATGGAGATGAGCTTTTCTCATCGGATGCAGTGCCTAAGCACTTTCACTATGAAGGTCCTCCTTTACGGAAAGTAAGTTTCCGAAGGTGAAGGAGAAAAACCTCTTACAGTGATATCACAAGACGAGAAAAATACAAGAGATGTAACAACGACAGATCTCCGTCCTTCTTCTCCGACGAGGCGGTTGTCGCTCCCCTTCTCCTCCTGCGTCTCCTTCTCTCTTGCTGAATTGGAATAATTGCGGATCCCCTTTTCCTCCTTGCTTCCTCCCTTTTATCTTCCCCCTTTCGTCATTGTAACGTCGTGGGTTATCTCCATCGTACACGTGACCACCACTTCCACCTGGAGAATAATTCTGTTACAGATATAAGGAGTGAAGACTCCTTGGAATATTGCGTGGGACCTCTCCATCCGTTGCCTAATACCCTTTCCTCTACTTTTCGAGAAAATAGGTTAGACTATCTCCCTCAACCCTCCGCTTTGAGTGAAGCTAGTTTAAGTCTATAGCCCACGGGTGCCCTAGCCCTAGGGTTCCTCATCAACCCGAACTAATTCCTCTTTTCCCCGTGCCAGACTTCCTCCGTATAACCATATCGATCAGGTTAAGTCGACCCTCTATCCATCCCATCGGCTTCCGGAATTATCTAGCTGAACCAATTCTTGTTCCACTCTTTAGCGAAGTGTCTTCCGTCTCTTCTTTGCTGTATCAATTACTTCTACTGACTCTCCCGTGTCAATTGCTTTCAATATTCTCCCGTATCAATGACCTCTGATATTCGCGCCCGAACCAATTCTTCCTTTTCTCCCTTTGCCGAGCCAAATATTTTGGATCGGATCATGGGTCCCCGCTAACCCTTCTATCGGGGATTATGTAGAAAAGGTACCAGCAGTATCACTCACGGATGAGCATCTGTGACTACCCATGAGCACCTCTATTATCTATCGTCCGATCTCCTAGAGTTCAAGGATTGAACTATAGTGTTTATCCGATCAGATGGTGGATAATGAAGGTGCTCACGGATGAATTATGTAGGAAAATATTCCTCTATATATATAGAGGAATAATCCCCTACACAATTCATCCGTGAGCATCCATGAGCACCTTTATTATCTACAGTCCGATTGGATGAGAATTATAATTCAATTCTTGGACACTAGGGCTACGTTTGGTACGGGGTAATGTAATCAAGTTTGTAATGTAATATAATGTAATCAACCTTGTAATGTATATACATTACTGTGTTTGGTTAGCGATTGGTGTGTAATATTTGATTACAAAAGTGATTACATTCGTTTGTTTGGTGTCCACATTTTTTATAAGGAATGTAATTCATATTATTATAAAATGACAAAAATACCCTTATAAGGTTGTCGTCGATTGCCGGTGGGCACCGACCGATCGTCAGTATCACCGGCCACGGCCGATCGTCGTCGTCGATCCTTGCGAGAGCACCGACCGTCGTCGCCGGATCGTCGGCCACCGGCCGTCGCCTTCATGCCGTCGGTCGATGGCCGTAGCCGATCGGCCGGCCGGCCGTCGTCGTCGATCGTCGGTCGGCCGTCGATCGCCGACCACGGCGAGCCAAGCCGATCGTCGCCGATCACCGGCCGTCGGTCGATAAGCCGGATTACCGATCGTCGGCCGTCGGCGTCGCCGTCGCGTACGGCCGTACGGCCGCATCGCCGATCGCCGCCGGTTGCCGTCAGCCGCCGATGGCCGAGAGCCGTCGTCGGCCGGTTATTTATCGTCGGCCGGCTACGGCCGTCGTCGGCCGTCGCCGAATCTTGGCCGTCGTCGGATCGGATGTCGATCCGCCGGCCGGCCGGCCGTATCGGTCGGCCGTCGATCGCCACGGCGTCGAGCGACCACCGCCCGATCGTTGGTAGCAACGTCGCCTGGAGTGTTGCAGCATCGAAGCAATGAGAAAAATAAAAGAATGATATATTTGTCATGATAAATATTGAGTCCGTAATGTAATCAGATTACATTGCTTTTCCTTCGTAATCGAGATTACGAATCTTGGCTCTTATTTTGTAATGCGATTACATTACATTACATATTTGAAATGTTACCAAACAAAGTAAATCATCCTGATTACATTACAAGGATGATTACCCCGTACAAGGAGATTAGACGATGGATAATGGAGGTGCATATTCATAGATGAGTTATGTAGAATAATATTTTTTTATATATATAGAGATAAATGATTTCTTACATAATTCAGCCGTGAATACTTTCAATATTTACCGTCCGATCGAATAAATATTATAGCTAAATCTTTGAATCCTAAATATATAAAATATTATTCTATATAATTCATCCGTAAATATTTTTATTATTCATCATCATCTTATCCTTTAAAATTTAAGGACTTGCTTGTTATTTCTTCGTTACTAACAACTAACCAATTTTAAGTTGAGAGATTGTCGAGTTAAAATTATTTGGCCCGCCTTCGGTGCTCACAAGTCGCAAGTGCGGCAAGTTTCATTATCACTCGCAGACTATTCCATAATCAGCCACAAGCGGTTGCGGGTGTGGATTGACGAGCACGATGCGTCAGTATTTGGGTAACAAGAAGCAAATTCGATTTCTATTAAGAAAACTCCTAACGAGAGAGAAAAAATATATTAGAAATTATTATTTATTTCCAGCCATCCACTCACTTTCATTAAGACGAGGACAGAGATATTTGGAATTAATTGCGGGGTGGAAATCCAGTCTTTACAATCCACATGCGAGTGAAAAATTATAAAATTTCCTTCGCAAATTACAGTCAACAGGGATCGAATCATAGTTGTCGCAGTAACCACCCAAACTCTTACCGATGCATTGTTGCCCTGGAGACTAAAATTATAACGAGTAAACTTTTTAATGTGACTGACCCACCGTCGAAACAGTCCCTCATCAGAAACCATCTCTGCGCACTTTCTTCGATGTCGCGCAGAGATAGTTTTTTTTTCATCGCAAAAACAATCAGGTTAATAGAGAAATCAAATATTCACGAACAAAATTTATATTTAACTTAATAAAAATTTATTTATATTCATTCAATATATATATATAGAAAAACCCGTTACCCTGCACGCGCAGTCAATCGTGGTACAAGACATCAAAGTGAGCAGTGTTTTCACTTTATTCACTCAGAATCGAGCGAATGTGAAAGCACTGTTCACATTCAGCACAAACGCCGATATATAATTTATTATTTTTCAAAAATAATATACGTGAACATATTTTATAAATTATATTCATGATAAAAAATTATATTTATAATCAAATTTATTTATACCGTTTAAATTGTTTATATTGATCAATTAAACTTTCAAATAAATAAATAAATTTAATTTAGAAGTTTGATAATATTTAAACAAAAATAATAATTCGATATCAATTAAATAAGTCAAATTTAATTCAAATTTAATTAAAAAAATAAAATCAAACTTAAACAATTATTTCGATATTTTGATTAATTTTAAATTTAGTTTGAATTATCTTATTAAATAATACTAAATTAATTTTTATCCAACCCAAACTATACGAGGTTTTCATGACTTAGCCCATCAAGACTTTCCTTTTCCCACGAAGTTATCGTGAAAGAATTTTAAAAAATAAAAAAATAAAACATAAAAGAGCAATGTGAAATTTTCAGGCATCTAAATTCCACGAATTTTCTCACTGGAGTAAGATGGCCACACGGCCCCCACGCAAATCCGATAATGAACTGCGACTTTTATGTCGTTGACTTTTTTAGTTAGTGTTCCACCCTTCTCAACCTCGACTAATTATAAGTTAGATCGGCATTATAGACAATTAATCCAGTCACAGCTAAAGATCTATTGGCCATGGCAGTTGCAGGCGAGGACCCCTACCGCTCCTTCATCACCGGGGAAGGAGAAAAGGACACGGTGTGGAGGTTTGGTGCTCCTCCGAACTACGACGTCGTCAACAAGCTCTTCGAAGAGGGTCGAACCAACGTATGCCATCGTAAACATCACTAGTCTCTTCCGTCATTGATCACCTATATTATATGTACAGCTGATCTGCACATATACTTTCTGCACAGATATGGCCCGTCGGATCGCTAGAAGAAAAAGTACAGCGATTGGTGAAGACCTGGGAGATGGAGATGGTCCACAAGGTGCGCCCACAGGACTTCAAATCTGTCGACATTGAGAAGTTCAGATTCAGCATCAATGGTAATTATTTACTGCATTTTCATGCGTCAATACTAACTAGTTCATCGGATCTTGACACTCTGTGTGCATGTGCGTGTGCGTGTGTCGGTGTGTGTAGGGAGGAATGGAATCACCGCTGCGGAAATCGGCGAAATGGGGGGCAGTTACAACGCCTTCCTGCAGACCAACTTGCCCAAAGAGCTTCGCATCTACGACCCTGAAGAGGAGACGCGGGAGTCGTCGTCCAAGGAGTTCATCACCACGTTCCCGCGAGGGTTTGCTTTGGAGATACTGCAAGTCTACAGCGGACCGCCGGTGGTAACGTTCAGGTTCCGGCACTGGAGCTACATGGAGGGGCCCTTCAAGGGTCACGCTCCCACGGGAGAACTCGTCCAGTTCTTTGGCGTTGGCATCTTTCACGTAATAAAACTATTGGCACAAACATGCATGTTTGGCTGTATTTCTGATTATTATATATATACAATCAAGTTGACTTATGTGATTGATTAAACAGGTGGATGAGGAAACGAGGGTGGTGAAAGTGGAGCTGTTCTACGAGCGTGGAGATTTCCTGTCGAGCTTTCTGAAAGGTGCACCATTAGCGCGAGGCGAGGCTGCTGGGGGCTGCCCCTTCATCAGCTCCTGAAGACATCAACCGAAGTGATGCAGCGAATAAAGGGAAACTTAGATCACTGGGGGTGCTTATATACATGGTGACTGTATTAATTACCATGAATAAAAACATGCATGGAATGAGGGATGGGGAGTAGAACTCATCCCAATCTATGTATTTGATCGCAAAGTTTATTAAATTGGTAGATTTGATAATGATGAAGTGTTTGATTAAGATTTGGTTTTTATCTTATAAATGGGATATTGATTTGTATTGTGAAAGCGTGAAGAAAACACTAACCAAGGTTATGGGGTATTTGGTTTAAATTATCATGCATAATTTGAGTAATCACGTAATTAAGGTTATGGGGAATATAATAAAAACTTATTTATTTAGAGAGTTAAAAAAAATCTAATTTAATATTTTACTATATTACTCTTGATTTAATTATAAGACTCCGTTTACTCTGAAACATATTTATTTATGGTCGTACCGATCGAGATGGTCATCGCTCAGTGAGATGGCAGCGAGCGGCCACCAACAACTACGACAACTGTGTCAATAATTGATGGTGACGACCGCGATCAACAATAGACGGTGGTGGTTGGCAATTGCCCACAGTGAAGGTCGGTAGACGAGTGGCATCGGCGATTGTCGGAGGTTGGCAATTAGCACCGACGACCGTCGTTGGCACCGACGATGGCAGCTGGCGCTGGTGCTTGCCAGCAACCGACCAATAGCGACGGATGCAACCGGTGACGGTTAGAGGTCGACGACGGTCGGAGGCCGACGACCAACATCAGCTACCGCCATTGGCACCGACGGTGGCGACTAGCGTCGGTGCTCCCCCTAGAGACCAACGATCAGTGGTCGATCGACAAGCGACGAACAACAGGCGACAGACAATGGCGAGTGGCGGCAATAGCCAGCGATCGATTGGCAATCGATCGACGGCGACAAGCTGATTGGCGGCCAGCGGCGATGGCCGATTAGGGTTTTAATTATATTAATAATTTATATATAGTTGGATTGCTAGTTGATAAATTAATAAAAGTATTTTTGTCCCAAATGCAAAAATTGGAGGATAATTTTGAAAAAAAAAAAATCCATAACTCTGGAATCAAGGAAAACTAATACTGCATTTGGTTTAAGCCACGTGATCCAGTTCGAGATCGAGAAGTGGATAAGTCACCAAAGTCTCCTAAGTCCCACATAATATCCGGGGTCGTTGAACAAGTTAGCAAATCAGATTGCGACAGCTTAGTTTTAAGAGGACCGAACTGACCCGTAGCGATCGCCCGAAGTCTGTAAGAACTCGAAACGAGTGAGAAGGGGAGCTGAAATTTCTCCCGGCGAAACTCCTCCAATGCTCAAATCAGAAAGTGGGGAGGAAAGGAGTAGAAGTCAAAGTGGAGTTTTGGGATTAGAATGTGAATATTTTTTCTCCTATCTTCTACCTACTTATACCTGAGAATGGAGTATGTGGATGGGATCATGTGGGAGCATGTCCATGGCGTCCTATATACGTGGTATCGTGGGTGAAAATGCAAGGGGATATGTCCTTGTCGTTTCGGAGTCGTAGGGTCATGGCGGGGACCACATAGAAACGTGTGATTCCCTAGTCGTGGAATAGTTGTTCTAACCACGAGAACTTTGAAGTTGGAATAAATTAAGCAAATTTTATCCACTTGGTTGAACTAAGGTGTGTCCGTCGAGTTGATCTGAGGTTTGTCTGCCGAGTTGATTTGAGGTCCATCTACCGAGCTGATTTGAGGTTTGTTTGTCGAGCAGATATGAGATTTGTCTGGTGAGCTGATCTGAGGCACGCCCACCAAGCTAATCTGAGGTTAGAGGAGCAAACTGAATCTGATCTATGACTACTTTGACTTCCAACTTGGCACGACTGCTGACTTGACCTATTGACTTAACTTGGCCACATGGTCGAACGATATCATATAGGCCCTCCCCTGAGTCTCGTCAAATGAGGTGCAAGTCTGACTGATTGGACTCGAGTTAAGGTCGGCTTAGCCAGTCTTGCATTGGAAACGCAAATATCCCCATAAGGAGCTTTGTCGTGCCAATTGTCGAAGCATGTGCACTGAATCATAAAATCCCGACAACCACCATTACCCATATAATTATGAGGATATGATCTGATTTGACGACCGCTTGATTTGGCCACCTGCCCGCAAATCTAACGCTCCACCCTCAGTCTTTCCTTTTATCGAACAATCGCTAGCGACCACCTCTCTCTCATTCACCCGAGGCCATAAATGGAGATCCAGCTTGACGCAACAGGTGAGATCACCTGACCCTTTCTTTTCTCATCCAACGGTTCATATCTTGTGTCCTTTTGAATTGAACGACTGTAGTCCTTCACTACTCCTTTATTAGGGCAACTTAGCCCTGGATGCTGACTTTCATTCGCACCCCCACCTTCTTCTCTAATCGCCACCTTCTACCTCACTTTTGAGCTTTTGGCCTACCTTCTCCAACTTGTAAGTTCTCTCTACCCTTACGGTTACTCATGGCTCGACGATAGGACATATCCGAGGGCTCTATATGAAGTCCCTCGTCATCACCGTATCCGAATACCCCTTCCTGAGGATCACCCCCACCTTTCTCTGAATGATGGCTTTGTGGCCTTTTTCTGTGACCAAATAGTCAATGACCTCTGATCCCCCCTTCCACCCTTCTTTGTCGAACTTTCCAAGTACTTCCTCATTCTTCCCTTATAGCGTAGTTGACCTTGAACTCCTTTCGTGTACTTTGCGGGGTAATAATAGTCTTATGCCTCTATCATATCCCCTTAACTCCCGAGAACTTTCACTTCTTTTTTACCCCGAAGAAGAAGGAGAGTGGAATTTTCTATTTCGCTGCCCGACCTTCCACTAAGTTCTTGATAAACTTTCCAACCTCTCACAAGTTATGGAAAAATAAATATTTCTTTATTTGATTCATTCCTAGTTTTGACTGGTCGACCTCCTGGCAAATGGAATTGCCTTCGATGCCCGAGTTGGATAATTTCAAAGAGCTCGCAACTTATTAAGAGTATTCAAATACCCTTGCCGCCCTCCAGTTCAACATTACCCTTTCACTGGAGGAGGGACTTCTTTTTTATCTCGGGTTAAGTCCCATAGAAGCACACTCAGCAGCTCTCTAGATAAGATGTTTAGTTTTTATCTTCCACTAGTCGAATTATGATCCACTTTCCACCTCGTGTTGATAGCCGAAGTCATGTGGAAGGCCTCGTGTTCGAAGAATTTGAAGTGGGGTCACGCTTGGATCACTCCCCCCCCCCGTCACGTGGCTGAAGAAACTTTTGAGACCGAGGTAGCGACTCTCCTCGAGCATCCTCTAACCCGACCTTCACTCATTCCTGAGATAGCAAGCTCGGAGAGTTGATGAGGCATCTCGACCTCGCAAATGAAGTTGACCTAAAGGGACCAACGCCGAGCCGAGCTCCTCCCAGCACCAACCCAGCCCAGCTCCCAAGAGTCCGATGGAAGAAGCAGTTACGGATGCCATTCCCACTATGAACAAAGGACGACATCCCTCTCTGAAACTAAGCAACGATGCTCCTATACTTGGCTTTTCTCCCGGTGCTTCTCGACCACCCCGACCTCCTCGGGCCTCTACCCCTCACAGTCTCTTGAGGCAGATCATGGAGACCGAGGGAACGGATTTGAAAAACAAGACAATGCCTAGGATATATGACTTGATGGACACCACCATTATCGAGGTATTCTACCTTCTTCGTACTGACACCAACTTTTTGCACTGTTTAGCTCTTGGCCCAACATAGGGAATTAACTAGCAGTTCCACGAGATGACCTCTACCTACTCTAGGATGCAAGCTCAAGTGAAGGATTGTCTGACTTGTCTCCAGAATAGGGACAAGGAACTAGAACAAGCTCAACCAGAATTGGCCCAAGCCAAGGCAGACTCTACCCTCCATCAAGGTCGATCTCTGAACCTCGAAATCTAGCTAGTAGAACTGGAAATGTAGCTCCAAGAAACAAAGAGACTGCGGTTGGACTCTGAAGAGCAACACCTAGAAGAGATTCAGTGCCTTGAGATGCAAGGCCGAGAGGAGTTTCAATGCGAGAATAGCTAATTGGTAAGGTCGAATCTGTGAGGGAGGAATTGGTTGCCTACAAAGCTAGGAAGGAAGATAGATGGATGACCAAAAAAGTTGAATTCCTAGCCTCTTTAGAATTTCAAGACATGCTCGGGGAATGAGCTGCCAAGGCGCTAGAGATCGGCTTCGATGGAGTTGTACGTCAAATACAAGAAATCGGGCATCTTTCGGTGGAGGTGACTCTATACTTTCTTGACATCCAAAAAGTCCTCGATGAGGTTCCCAATGATGCCCTATAGGAGCTACTAGCCTTGTTCTATCGAGTCCACTGTAATAAGTTATTTTAGTTAATGAACAACCCTTGTTTTGCCGAAGTAAAACTACTCTTTGTGTTTGCCGAGATCAAATCCTCCAAAAACCATTTGGTTCCAAGACTAATGAAATTATGGAAGGGCGAGAAGAAGACAATAGCGACACATATATCAGAGTTGGAAAATACGAAGAATACTGAGTCCACCTTAGTTTGAGACCAAGGGAATACTGTAGATGCATACACCCGCGATGGAGAACACGAAGATTGTTGAAGCACACCTTAACCTGAGCTGGAGATATGTCGATGGGCACCTTAGTCTGAGACTAAGGGAGAATGAGTTGATAGACGTCTTAGTCCGAGACCACGGGAGATGTCGATGGAGACCAAGGGAGATGTCGATGGACTCCTTGGTCTGATACCAAAGGGAGACTGGTGGACGTCTTAGTTCAAGACCAGAGGAAAATTGGTCAGTGGATGCCTCGGTCCGAGACCAGAGGGAAATTATCGGTGGACGCCTCGGTCCGAGACCAGAGGAGGATTATTGGTGAATGCCTCGGTCTGAGACCAGAGGGAAATTGGTCGGTGAATGTCTTGGTCCAAGACTAGAGGAAAATTGGTCGGTGGATGCCTCAGTCCAAGACCAGAGGAGGATTGTCGGTGGATGTCTCGGTTCGAGATCACAGGGAAATTGATCGGTGGACACCTTGGTTCGAGACCAGAGGGAAATTGTCGGTGGGCACCTTGGTCCGAGACCAAAGGGGGATTGTCTGTGGATGCCTCGATTCGAGACCATAGGGGGATTGTCGGTGGACGTACGCCTCAGTCTAAGACTAGAGAGAAATTTAATAATTAAAAGAATATAATAATTTCATGTAAAATATCAGCTTTCACGAAAGGAAAAGTAGAGCAGATTTACAAAAGATACAGTCTTAAATGAAAGGCGTTCCACGGTCGAACGAGCTCTTTTCCTTTGTCATCATGCAGGTAATAGGTCATCGAGCTAAACTTCCACATGATTTTGTAAGTTCCCTCCCAACGGGGTTCCAACTTCCCCACGTCTCCTGCAAGCAACAACTTCTTCCACACCAGATCACCTACTTGAAAGGATCGAGGAATGACTTTTTGGGTGTACATCTGACACATCCGTTAGCGATATGCCCTCGGCCAAGCTATCGTGATCTCCTTGGCTTCTTCCGCCATATCCAGCTCGGTTGTCATTCCATGACATTATTTGACGACTTATATGTGCAAATCCAGAGGGACTCCAGGCCTACCTCCACTGGTACCATTGCTTCGGCTCCGTACACTGATAACAACATTATATCGTATTATTTTGGCCCTTAATTTTGATGTTTTTAATCCTCACATGTGATTATTTATGATTTATATCATATTTTATGAGTTTGAATTCATTTTGGATTTTGCTATAAATTTTTCTAAATTTTGAACTTATATGTAAATTTTACATCTTATTTGTAGGAGATTAAGATGAGTCAATGGACTAGACTCGAGTTAGATCAAATGTGGCTTAATCCAAGGTTATATAGGGCATTTTAAACTAGATTAATCTTAGCCTTTTATCAAGACATGAGATAGTTTAATCAAGGATTAAAATATGATCAATCTGGATCATCCAATAAGATTTGACTAATTCTGAGCCATCTATTTAAATTTAGAGAAATCTGATCCATACATTAAGATCCACACATTGTGGTCGTTCATCTGAATCGGATTGATCTCAACTATTCATTCAAATCAGATCAGATCCCTTCGTTACAAATTGGAGCAATCTGGGTCGTTGAATCATATCTGGATTTATCCATATAAATACCTTTCATTGTCAATCATAGAAGAGGGGGACGCGATTTTCTTCCTCTTCATCTGTGACTTTCTCCTCCGCGGTCACGACAGAGGTCGAAAACAAGGGCAGAGGCTAACCCTTCGCCAGAGCTTCCTTTCGAGTCCATTGGATCATCGAAGGAAAAAGGGGTTTCCCTCTTTCTCCGGTGACGATTCCGAGCCACTATTAGCCTCCACAACAGCTTCGTCACCTCGTGACAAAGCTTCCATTGCCGATCCAGAGTCACAACCATCGCCCATTTTTCGATCACTGTCGCGCTTCCATGATGAGCAAGGGGATTCCCTACTCATTCTAGAAGCTCGAGTCCACTCTCCTATCGCTTAGTTCATCGTCCAGATCAAAACTCGATAGATTTTCTTGTCGTCGGTCGATTCCCTATTTCTCTCTGATTTTGATTGAAATCCAAGCTTAGGATCATCCGAGCTTGATCTGTGAGCTTGGTCAAGTTGAATTTGTTTGAGTTTAAGTTAATTTGATGTATCCTTAACCGAATCTAATTCCTTTGTTTGATTAGATTTTGTTCAATGATTACTTGATTTCAGATGTTGATTGACATTTTGTTCAAGTGGTTGTTGTGTTGTTCTTAGGTCCACATATTGGTATTGGAGATGTTCAATGTTTGATTGTTGTTTAGTTCAAGTGTTCTTAGGATTTTTGTCATGTTCTAGTGATAGTTTTTGTCGATGTGTTCTGGATTTCTGTTGTGATTAAGTGATTGTTTGGTTGTTGTGTTCAAGCAGTTCATTTATGTGATTAAATCTTGATAGATCAGTTGAGGTAGCCATGTTTGTAATGAACTTTAGTTGTTAATTGTTTTCCTTAATTGCATTAATTTAATTTGTTCAGGTTCTTTGAAATGTTCTCTCCGATGGTGATCCGATTTCAAGCTAAGTGGTTGTCCTAGCTTGATTCTTGAGATGCTTTCTTGATTTAGCGGTCTTGGTTTGTCAGAATTATAGTTTAGGTTCCCTGCTCTTGAATTGTTCTTGTTCATGGCTCATGGTATGTTTCATATGATTTGATTTGTTTATGTTCATTTAGTTAAATGAATCATTGGTGCAAATGATTCATTTTGCTTGATTGATGCATTAGAGTTAGATTGCAGTTGTTAATGTTTGTTTCCCCAATGTATAGTAGTTCAGATTAGATTGAATTCTTAATTCTAAGTTTCGGGAATTGTTTTGGTTGTTTAGATTTTCATTAATAGATTATTTTGTAATTCTTGTTTCAATTATTCATTTTATTCCATTGAAAACCCCCCAAATCTTTGATCATGAATAAATTTGATCCTTAGATTATTATCCTGCCATTACAGTTGTTGGGAGATGATCTGAGTTACCCTATACTACATTAGTTAGGGGGTTTAGTAATTTGTTTAATATCATAGAATGACATTTACGATCTATCATTCACCAATTGAAAGGTCATCCCAGTGCTTTCCTGAGGAGTTGTCTTGTATGCCTAAAGAATGTTAAGCAATTCTTCTACCCAACTCCCGTCGACATGATCTAATTTGACTTTAAGTCCCCGGGTGAGCTCTCAATTAGTGACTTCAACTTTTCCATTGCTTTGCAGATATGCCACCGAAGTAAAGATCTGTAATATTCAGAAATTTCTGCACCATTCTTGCAACCTTCGACCTTCGAACTGTCTTCTATTATCCGACACTAATCTCCGTGGTACCTCATATCGACATAAGATATTTTTCCAAAGAAACTTTAAAATGACATCTTCTATTCGGCTTCCATCCACTTAGAGAAGTAATCGATTGTGACCAAAAGAATTTTTTTCTAACTCGTACCTGAGGGAAAAGGCCCAACGATGTCCATACCCATTGGTTGAAAGGGTAAGAAATCGTCGAAGTCCGCAAAAGCTCTGTAGGGTGATGAGACAGATTTTGATGCTTATGGCAAGGGATGCAGGTACTGACGAATTGTGCGGCATCTTTTCCTATGGTTGGCTAAAAGTATCTTTCCAACAACACCTTCCAAGCCAAAGTATTCACCCCGTTGTGGTTTCCACAACATCCTTCATGAATCTCTCGCATCACGTAGTCAACTTCTTCCTCACCGAGACATTTTAGCAAAGCTCGGGAGAAAAACTCATTTGTATAAATGATCCCCAATTAGGCTATGTTTGATACGTTGTAATCAACCTTGTAATGTAATCTAAATTGCATTATAAGATTAATTACTTTGTTTGTTATCATTTTAAAGTTGTAATGTAATGTAATCTGGATTATAAAAGACACTAAAATTTTATAATCTGGATTACAAGGCAAAATCTATGTAATTTGATTACATTCCAAGTCGTAATATGAAAAGTATCGGATGCTCAACAGTCGACGTCGATTGTCGCCGTCATCGCTGCCACCACTCGCCGTCGTCGATCGCCACCCTCCATCGTCGCCGATCAACCGTTGCCATCATCGCCCGATCATCGCCGTCGTTGGTCGATCGACTGTCGCCGTCGATTGACCATTCTTTGCGATTGGGCGACCATTGTAATTGCTCGCCTCGCGTCATCTGCGAGTCACTCGGAATTGCCATTTCGTCCTATCATTCTTGTAATAGACACCAAACAAAAGAATATAATCACCTTTATAATCAAAGATTACATAAAAGTTTTTTACCAAACATTGTTAAATACGGAAAATTTAAAATATAAATTTTAATGACAAAAATTTAGGAAAATAATCCTAGGAAATTTTTTGGGATTTTTTGGGGAATTTTAGGAATATTTCCAGAATTTTTTTGGATTTAAACGGAGTTTATACGAGATATTTACGAGGATAAGAAAAACAGGCTTTTAAGGGGCCTGTTTAGATTACTTAATAGGTTTAATTAACCTAAGATATAAATCTAGGTTTTCTATCCCTATTTCCCCAAAACTCCTCATCGCGAACGAATTCTTTCCCCCACTCGCCTCTGTCGTTTTCTTCTTCGGGCGCACCCACAGCCATCGCCGCAAGCCACCACCGCTTCTTCCTCCCTCGCGCGGCATCCATCATCCACGATTCTGCCGCCGCTGCTTGCCCTCTGCGCGCTCGTCGTCCACAGCCGCGAGCATCGGCCTCGTGTTCACAGCCAGCAGCCCGACGCTGCCGGTTGTGCGTCCGACACCACAAGCAGGGGTCAGCGCCGTGCGTGTCGCCGTCTCACACCACCGCGCTGTCGCCGCCTCCGTTAGGGGTTGAGGTTTCTCCGGTGGTTGCCGGAGCAGGCGATTAGGGCAAATCGGGTGGAGATTTCTACCGGCGGGGGAGCTGCCCTTCTGGTCGAGCATCGCCGGAGCTAGGTAAGGTCTGATCGAACTCCTAGCTGTAGTTCCCCTTTCTTAACTTGATCTGTTGACTTGTGGCGATGGGGAAGCGGTTCTTGTGATCGTGAGGGAGGGGTTGGTGTAGGCTCTCTTTGGTGGTCATCGGAGAAAGGGTAGTGATGGTTTCCGACAGACTGAGCACTTGGGGAGGAGAACTGACGGGGGAAGGTTCCAATTCGCAGGTATAATTCGAACTATCTCCTCCTTTTTGTAAGTTGTTTATTTTGGTTTGGTTGATGGTCGTTGTGGTATAAATTTATGTCGGCTGTGAGGGCTATGATTTCGGTGAATGGGTTTGAGAAATTTTGAGTATTTGGGATGGCTGTGATTGGGTTTGATTTCGATTGTATGATTGTAATTGGTAGGTTAAGTGAGCTGGGAATGGTTTAGATGTGTTTTGATCGATAATGAAACTATTTGGGTTTGGGTCTGGCCTGTGGTTGGTGGATTTGGGAGTGGCTCGGTTATGAGCCAATTTTGGTGTGTTGCCGGTTGAGAGAACTGTGAAGGTGGTTTAAAAGGTTAGAGAGCTGTGTTGGTTTGTGAACCATTATATCAATATAGGAATTGGTGTATAGAGTTGAAGGTTGTAGGTTAGCATATTTGCTAGTTGGAACATGATGGGTTTTATTATGGTGTTAAATGTATAATTTGGGGGTTTTCAATTCGTATTCAATATAAGGATGTGAATATAGAAACTATATAGTAGTGAGTTAGCACGTTGTTGTGTGCTAGAACTTAATGATAGTTATGTTGTATGCAGGTTTCGGTCACAAGGCAGGTTCACGGTCGTGACGATTTGGTTCTTTTGTGGATATTTTATCAGGCGGGTATTTTGACTTATCTTTTAGATATAGTCAAGTTGATATGCTAGTTAGGATAGCTTGCAATAATTTTCATGTTTATATGCCTAGTATGATTTTGGTGCCTACTTGATACATGCATGTGATAGCTTATGATTATACCTTCCTTGTTTTATTTGGATCATAGTTACTTGGATTATGGATATGTGCATATTGATTGTGCATATTATTCGGATAGGTGTATTTAGTTGGATTTACATACTTTAGTATCATGCACCATCTTGCATGATTGCATGCTGGCTGAACGGGGTTCCTTTATTGTTGAGCCTGCAGCTAGTTACATGTCCTACACACACTGCCACTCATGGGTTAGTGGTACATTAGGAGGGTGTGTGCAGTTGCTCTGTCAGGCCCCGCTGGTCCGCTCATGGGTAGCGATGAGGCAACGTGGTAGCGGGCAGGGATCCCTCCTCTGGTCTATAACACCGGGAGATGAGAGCTTAGCTCCCCCACTCTGTTTGGGGCAGAAGGATAAGTGTACTCCGACAGCATCCTGTCCACTCGGTCACTCAGGAGCAGTGATGGCAGAGTGCACAGTTGTCATAGCCCTACCCACTCGGCTTCACCATCGCATGTGAGGCGGCTGACTGGTGTCAGGGGTGACCATGTCATTTGCACGACATGCATTTTGCATGGATAGCATTTGTATTGTGTTTGTTGCATTTTTATTGCTGCCTTGGATGTTGCATATAATTGTCATGCATACAGGATATATATTTGTTTACGGTGATGACTTGATTACTTCTAGTATGACACATGCTCCTATATCAGGGTAGGAGAATCAGGTAAGTACAATCCTTTTGTATTTCTTTCTTGCATACCCTATATATGTGAGACTGTACTGTCATGATTAATATTGGCTATATCTTACTTTGCATATCGACCATATACGCTAAGTTCTTTGAACTTACCCCGTTGATTTACATCTGCTTTGAGTTGGAAAGTGTCGGGAGAGGTTTTATAGGTCTTATGGTTTTGGTTTTTAACTAGATGAAGTGTGTAGGACTTGTGTTTGTTTTGGTCATGTATTTGTGGAGGTTTGGAGATTTTTGTTATGGTCTTTATGGACCTTGGTTCGGAGATTTATTTTCGATTGGTTTGGGTTGTATATTCCTGCTCAGATGACAGAAGGGGTAAGTCTAGATATAGTAGACTGTTACTATTTACTTCGATTGATGGCCTGAGGCCTAAGTATTATCTGCGCGTGTTATTTGGATTCCGGTCGTGTTGACCGAGGTATTATGGCCGTGTAGGCCTTGTATGTAAATTGACATTGTCACCCGTACAGGGGAGATGCTGTCGAATTTTCGTCTAGCGGAGACTCCATCGGGGCATGACAAACATAATAATGTAATCAATATTACATTGCACATTACAAACTTGATTATATTACAAGCTTGATTACATTACACCCTATCAAACATAGCTAGCGTAAAGTTAACTACCCTTCTCCTAAGGAGTCTGGCCTGGTTTGGGTCTTCGGGGTAAGGCTCCTTGCTTTAGGAAAGAGATGAGTGTTTTCTCCAATCGACCAAATTATCTTGACCGTCTTGATCCCCTTGATCGATATGAGCTATATACTGCACTTTCACCATTGAATCCTTTTCTGGCCAAACTTCTAGTGAACTAGCCATTCACATTGATTTGTCTGCCTTGTGGTTCTTTGTCCGAGGTATTGTCCGAAGAATGACTTCCTGAAACTTCTCCGCCACCTTCTAATACAATTCCTTATATCGCATCAGTCGGTCATTGTGCACGTCGAAGGAACCCGCCAACTGTTGAACCACGAGTTAAGAATTGGAGTGAAGGATCGATAACTTTTAAGGTGCTGACCTATTTGGTGGCCCGCAAGCTTGCTAATAATGCCTCGTACTCGACCTCATTATCCGAGGCTGCAAAGTTGAGTTGAACTATCAGATGGTCGTCTCCTTTCTGAGTGATATGAGCACTACTCCTACACCACATTCATGCTTAGTGGTTGATCCATCCATAAATACTTCCCATGCTTCTTCCTCTTCCTTTCCTACTATTTCGACCAAAAAATCAGCCAAGACCTGTGCTTTGATTGTGGTTCTTGCATGATACTGGATGTCGTATTCACTGAGTTCAATAATCCATTTAATCATCCTTCCTGAGGTCTCTGGGTTGGTTAGGACTCTCCCAAGGCTGCTATTTGTTAATATTGTAATAAGATGAGAAAGAAAATAGGAACATAGACAACGAGCTGTCGGAAGAAGGGCGAGAGCTAGTTTTTCCACTGTGATGTACCGCAATTCAATTTCTTTAAATAGATGACTTGCAAAATACATAGGTTGCTTCTTACTTCCTTCCTGCCGAACTAACACTATGTCGATCGCTCCTTCGGTCACGGCCAAGTACATAGACAACTTTTCCCCAGACACAGGCTTAGAAAGAGTTGGTAACTCTGTCAGGTATTTCTTGAGTTCGGCAAAGGCAACTTCACACTTTTCATCCATTGGAATCTAGCTGACTTCCGAAGTACTTTGAAGAAAGATAAGCTCCAATCCGCCTATCTGAAGATGAATCTGGAGAGAGCCATGATTTTGCCGACCAATTGTTGGACTTCTCTGACATTCTGAGGCGAAGGCATATCTTGCAGTGCCCCGAACCTTCCGGAGATTGGCGGAGATTGGCCTTAATTCCATATTCTGTAACAATGTATCCCAGACACCGACCCTTCCATACCCCAAAGATGCATTTGTTTGAGTTCAACTTTAGCCCGAACCTCCTCAAAGTTTCGAACATCTCTTGCATGTCGATCGTGAGGTCTTTAGTACGAGAAGACTTGATTAATATGTCATCTACATAGACCTCAATATTCAACCTGATCTAATGATGGAAGACTCGATCGATCAACCTCTGATAGGTTGTACTTGCATTCTTGAAGGCAAAAGGCATTACAGTATAACAATATGTTCTGTCCAAGGTGATGAAACTGACCTTTTCTTGATCTTCTTCCGTGCGAGGGATCTGATGGTATCCTTGATATGCGTCCAACATGCAGATCAACTCAAATCCCGAGGTGAAATCTACCAACTGATATATCCCAGGGAGGGGATAACAATCCTTCGGACATGCCTTATTGAGATCCCTGAAATCGATGTAGACTTGTCATTTGCCTCCGAGCTTTGGGACCAAAGCCATATTTGCTAGCCATGAGGGAAATTGAACTTCTTGGATGTGTCTGGCTTGCAACAGCTTTTCCACCTTGACCTTGAACATCTTGTCTTTCTTCGAGTCGAACTGCCTCTTCTTTTGCTTAACTGGCCGAGCTCTAAGTAAAATATTTATGCTCCATCACTCTGGGGGACACTCTGTTAACCTCCAGCACAGACCAAGCAAAAATATTCCGATTACAAGAAAGAGAGGTCATCACTTGACCTTTTAGTTGGGCAGGTAATTCGGTTGTGATCGGGGTGCATTGATCTGCCCGACCCGACACAATATGCACTTCTTCCAGTTCTTCCTCTTTAGGAGAGGAAACAAGGCATTCCCAAAGAGCTTGCACGTCTTCCCGATTAGTCATCTATCTTCTTTTTGAACCCGTCCGTACCATCTCCACGTAATATTTTCTAGTAATCAATTGACATCTTGCCACCTCACCCACTTGGTTGTCGATTGGGAACTTAATCTTCTGATGGAATATGGAAGCTATCACCTAGAATGAGCTCATTATCGATCTCCCTAGTATCACATTGTAAGAAGATGGTCGGTGCATCTACCACAGTGAAATTGGTTGTCCTAGCTAGTTCAACGAGCCAGCTCCTCACCCAGAGATAATGACAAACTGATTTGCCTTAGAGGTTGCACTTCATGCCCTGAAAAATCCGAAAAGGGTGGTGTTCATGGGCCGGAGTTTAGACATGACAATCTGCATTTGGTCGAAGGCTTCTTTGAAGAGGACATTGATCGAGCTCCCAGTATCCACAAAAATCCTAGTCACTTCATAATTTGCGATTGTAGCTCGTATGACCAACTCATCATCATGAGGTGTCTCGACACACTTCAGATCTTCCAACCCAAAATCGATAATCGACCCCTCTCTTTAGCCTGTACTAATTGCAAATTCTCGAGTCGACGTCCACGGGCTTTCTGAGCTCGGTCTGAGTCTCTATCTATGACCCCACCGAAGATCATGTTTATGGCCCCCTTATAATGAGCATTCCCAACCTCTCGCTCTTGTTCCTTTTGGTGGGTTCCTGAGGATGACCTTGACCTCTTCCGCTCATCCTGCTTGGATCTTTGCTCTTGGGGTCGAGCAGAGGATCCCGGGGAACTGACTGATCGACTGGGAGATCTGGAGAGCTATGCAAGGTACCTCCATTGTGTTGGATCGAGAAGCGTCACTAGAGAGGGGGGGTGAATAGCGAGCGTAAAACTTTCTTTCGTTCGTTCAATAAGAGCAAGCACAGCAGAAAAATAAATAGATACTTTATTTTTATTTGGTTCACAACCCAGCGATTGCTACTCCAAGGTCCCGCGATCCTTGACCGCGTACGAAAGGGCAATCCACTATAAAGTCTCCTCCTCGTTAGAGGTAGGAGACAACGATCACAAAAACGAAAGCACAAGGATGAGGCAACAAGCCTACCTCACCTCATTACGATTAAAATAATGAATACAGTAAATAAAAGGAATATTTGCTTTCGATGAAGAAATTTTGAACTTGGCATTGCATCGATGTTATGGCGTTTAGAGCTTTGGCGTTGCGGGAGCACTTTAAGAGCAAGATGATTGATCTTTGGGTTGGAGTCCTCCCCTCTTTTTATAGATTTTTGCATTGGAATAAGTCCTGATAGAAATCCTTAACTTTTGGAACTGATCATGAGGTGACTCCTTATCTTATCGCAAAGTGGCCGCGTCAAATATTATTCATTTTGACCTAGCACAAAAGGCTGATTCGTCGCCATCAGTCGACTGATGTCTTCCATCAATCGACTGATGTGCATCAGTCGACTGCTAGATGGGCCACTTCCCTGCAGTAAGAGGTTAGCATAGAAAATGATAAATATGACGGTTCCTTACTGTCCAATCTCAACCTAGACCTTCCACTGGAAGTCTTAGTCGGATCGCCGCCTACGATCATCCCCGTACAGAGGACACAACCTTACCATCTCTCTTCGTACTCGTGCTTACCTCTGGTCCTTTATGACCTGTCGCTTTGCTTCCGGTCTTCTACCTAGGTTCTTCGACTCCCACGAAGTTCCTCTGGTGTCGCCTGACCACCATGGTTTCCCGACTCGGGATTCTCCGAGTGTCGCTGACCTTCAGGTTAGCTTAACCATTTCCTGCACACTTAATTCAACTCATGAGATAACAATACGACCTTAACTTTGTATCTTTGCCATAATTAAAACCTAGATTCAATTATCTAGTGCCCCTGCACCAACACATTGATGCTGTTGAACCGTTTGATGGACCTCCTCCTCCAACTGATAGCATTCAGCGGTGGAATAACCGTACACCTTGTGGAAGGCATAGAAATGAGTCGACTTATCTGCTGGCCACCTTCTTTGAATCGAGCCTTGGGATCCTCTCTGATTCAACCTTGGAAAGACCACTGGACCTTCTTCTACCGCCTGCACTGTTGTTCCACCGATTCTCCCAGGGCTATATCGATTCACTCTCCTAGGTTCCCTATTTGAGGGTATTTAGGGTGCCCTGTCTTGCTTATTGGGAGTTGTTCTGGCAACTCTCTCTTCCTTGCAAGCTCAGTTCACTTCCTTCACGTTGATGTATTTCTCGACCCTCCGCAACAGGTCTTCATAGTTGGTCAAGGGCTTCTTCAACAAGGAGTTAAAAAATTGTCCCTCTACTAGACCCTGAAAAAAAACACTCACCAATAATTCTGAATTGGTGATAGGTATGTCCATAACAGTTCGGATAAAACGTTGTATATATTCCCTAAGGGACTCATGATTCCTCTACTTCAGGGAGAACATATTCATAGGCATTTTGTGATTCCTTTTGCAGTTGGCGAATTGGTGGAGGAATGTCGAGCTTATATCTCCAAAAGATCGAATAGATCCAAGAGGGAGTTTGCCGAACTACCTTTGGGCTAAACTAGATAATGTTGTCAAGAAGACTTGACATTTGATCCCGTCTGTATATTGGTGCAGTAGAGACACATTTTCAAAGTGGCTCAGGTGGTCATTCAGATCGAATGTTTCGGCAAACTCTCAGAGTTGAGGAGCTCTAAAACTCTTCGGTAATCTCTTCGCTAGTATACTGGCAAAAGGTGTGTTTTCGACCGTTGGCTAGGAAAATCAGGGGAGACTTGCCCTTGTCCTCCCATTTGGGAGATTCTCGAGACCTGGATTCTCGGGACGGCTCTTCTTGAGGAATAGGACTTTTTCCTAATGCTTCCGTAGGTATGGGAGGAGCTCTTGCCGAAATTGGAGCCATCTCACTTTGAGGTGCCCCCTTTCTCAAATTTTTTTCTACAGCAGTCGTTACGGCTCGATTAAACTCCTTCTTGATTGTCGTCTCCACAGGGGGTACGGTATGTCCTGCTCTTCGGCCTGCGGAGTCGTGATTATCAAAAAAGCAACATCGTTTTCGAGGTCTCGTGTGTGTCGTAAGTAAGTCGTATCCTCTTTACGGATGATCTTAGCGTAGATGCCAAGACATCATAGATGGTTGGTTCGAGATCGGATGGTCAAGATCGCGATTATATTTTGTTGAGCTAACTTTAACTTGCGGCAAGCATCGATCATTGCCGGCTTGGAGGACTCGTCATTGTATCATCGATCGATTAAGGTCATCAATCGGTGATCTTTGCCATCGATCGTGATGATGGCCATCGATCGTGATGGTCAATCGATTCGAGTCGAGTCAAGGCTTATCACTCCACCTCAAAGCGGTTTGGTGTCCATTTGTGATTGGTTGAAGACCCACTCGAAAAGGGGCTCAAAGGCTATAAAAGGAGGGCCAAACCTAGGGTTTTCACAACAATTCTAAGCTTCCAAAAAGTTTCCGCAAAGCTCACAACAACGTGCTTCTTCTTCTCCCGTCTAGGTTTCATTTCCTTTATTTTTTGTCTTTTAATTTTTTAATTTTATTCTTGAATTTTTCTTATTTCTATCGTAACGAGGAGAGGAGTGTCCTCTCTACCTCAAGTTTTTTATGTATCGATTAACTCCTACCTCAGCGAGGAGGAGTTTGTTTAGTGATTTGCCCTCGTGCGTGGTCAAGGACCACTAGGGCCTTGGAGTAGTAGCCGACTCTGAACCAAATAAATATCTTGTTTCTATTGTCTCCTTTACTTTTTGTTTATATCTTTCCGCTGCGTATATTTGTCTTGAAGCAGAATTGAAAAAGTTTTCTTTCTTTCGCTATTCACCCCTCTAGCGAACCGCATTGATCCAACAATTGGTATCAGGCCAGGCGCTTAGATTTGGTGAAACCACCAATCTAACATTTTTTACAGATTTGTTTATTCGTTTAAATTTTTCTCCGCTTAAATTTTCTCCCTTTTCTAATCCAAGGCGAAGTCTTGGTACTCTTCGTTGATTTTGTTTTGCAAGTATTCGCTTTTGGAGTAGCCCGGTCAAGCGGGCATAACTTTTCGTACAAGTTGACCCACGACACGGTCTACCAAATCGAAGCTCTCGCAGAGATCTACACTTCTTACCGGGGTTTACCCCCATAACAAGCTGTTTTCATCCTCAAAAAATGACGTTTAGTAGCCTTTCGGGGACATCGAAGGTTGTGAGTACTTACTTTTTATTTAGTTTCTTATTTCTTTGCTTAACTTTCTATTTTTCGTTTATTTCTTTTTATTTCCCGCACTACTAATCCAAGACGCAAGTCTTGGTACTTTCATGTGTTTTTGTTGTTGCTAGATTTTCATTTTAGTCTCCTTGTCTTTTTGTTCTAATGGCTCATCTCGAGGGTTTTAGCACCGTCCGACCTCCGTTTTACAACGGAGATGATTTCCGTTACTGGAAAGGTCGAATGGAATGCTTTCTCAAAACCCAAATTGAGATGTGGATCATAATTCAAACAGGTTTCACACTTCCGACCAATGAAGTGGGTGACTCCTTGGATTATGATCAATGGACCGTTGCAACAAAACAACAAGTCGAAGCCGATGCCAAGGCAACACAAATCCTCCAATGCGGCTTGTCCAAGGAGGAGCTAAATCACGTCGGCCCCTTCATAAGCGCAAAGGATCTTTGGACAAAACTAATCGAGTTACACGAAGGATCGGATCAAGCTAAGGTTTGCAAACGTGATTTGTTATTCAATAAATTGTACACACTAAAAATGCAGGAACACGAGTCCGTGACGCAACTCCACGCCCGTGTCCAAGACATAGTCAACAACCTACACGCAATCGGGCAAAAGGTCGAAAACCGCGACCTTATTAGGTATGTCCTAAACTCTTTTCCGAGGACTACCTTATGGGCATCCATGGTTGATGCTTATAAGGTCTCCAAGGACCTTTCTAAAATTAGGTTAGACGAACTCTTTTCGGATTTCGAATTACATGAACAATCCAACTCGGAACCCGAGAGGGGTATAGCCTTGTTTGCAGGTTCAAAGAAGAAGAAAATCGCAAGCAAGCCACCACCACCCGAGGAGGAAGATGAGTCCGAAGAAGAAGTTGACCCGGAGTTGACTGCCGAACTAATGAACCTAGCTCGAAGGATAGCCAAGGGACGAAAGCGAACTACGACTTGACCCAACCAAGGTAAACCTAAAAGTTCTAACATTAGGTGTTATGAGTGCACGAGTTTGGACATATCAAGTCCGAGTGCCCCAAGCTCAACCACCAAGCACCTAAGCATAAGAAGGCCCTCAACGCGACATGGGAAGAAGCGTCATCCGAAGAAGCGAAGATCACGCGTCTTCATGGCGAAATCAATTGAGTCGACCACGGAGACCGAACTTGAGTCAGAACCTGAGGACGACTCGGACTACGAAGCTACCTTCAAGTCAAGCCACGGATACGCATCCGGTTCAAAAGATACCCTTAAGGTGAGTCGAACCTTATTTAATACTTTACATAATACGGTTAGGTTTTTGTCTAGGAAGTTAGCTAAGTCCGAGTCCAAGGTCGAGACCCTGGTTGAGGAAGTTAAACTCCTCAAACACGAGGTCTCCCTAACCTCTTCGACTAGTCGAGTTCAAGAGAAGGACTCAACTCGGGTTGAAAAACTCGAAGTTGAGAACTCACTTCTGAAAAGTCAAGTCGAAGATCTTAGGAATACGTTGGAAAGGTTTACTTTGGGATCCAAAGGACTTGACCTCCTACTTGGATCGCAAAGGGCCGTGTACAACAAGGCCGGACTAGGTTTTAGCTCAAACACGACCAATAAGTCGTATATGTCAATCGTAAGTAGACATAAAAAATGTGTCCAAGCATGGGTCCCTAAGACCACTTTGATTTCAACTCTAGGATCCAACTCGTACTGGGTTCTCAAGGACCAAATCCACTATGTGGATAGACCGAACCGATTCAACGGTCTAGGGGGAGCCAGTACAAAACATGTTTGTATTTTAACTTAGAAATTGCATGCTTAGATTTTTTTTGTTTTTTTTTCGTGAACTCACTTAGAACACGTAAATAACCAACTAAAAGCCTTCGAAAAGATTGAGCCTCGGGGAGTCTCTTTTCAAAAATAACCAGTTAGACTAGGAAATAATCTTGGGTGAGACAAGTCATCATTTTCTTGAAAATGACTTTGTCTAAGGAAGTGGTCGATGATCCGATAAAAGAAGGCCCCTGTGCCTCGCCACGACCTGGAAGCCATGATCTTGAAAAGGTAAACTTGACAAGCCTTGGGTTAAATCCAAATCTAACATAAATTTACTTGAACCTAAATCTACTTGAACCTAAATTCACTTAATCAATTTAATTGGAAATCATCTCAACATAAAATCACTTGAACCTAAATCTACTTGAACCTAAATTCACTTAATCAATTTAATTGGAAATCATCTCAACATAAAATCACTTGAACCTAAATCTACTTGAACCTAAATTCACTTAATCAATTTAATTGGAAATCATCTCAACATAAAATCACTTGAACCTAAATCTACTTGAACCTAAATTCACTTAATCAATTTAATTGGAAATCATCTCAACATAAAATTACTTGAACCTAAATCCACTTAATCAACTTAATTGGAAGTCATCTCAAAAACACATAAGTATAACATGCTTGATCATATAGACTCCGGTGAGATGACCTAGGGTTAACAACTTACAACTAATTTTCTTAACAAAAATCTAACATCCAATCCAACCACCTTGTGTGTAGGATCAATGGATGTTGGGCGGTGCTACTCGAGCACATGGCCAGGATCGGCTCAAATTCATGAAGCTTCGATTCAAACGACAAGGATCGGTAGCCTTTGGGAATAACGACAAGCTCAAAATCATCGGATCAGGTAATATCGAGCTTAACACGAATTTTGTCATTAAAAATGTATTACTTGTAGAGAATTTTGAATATAACTTACTTAGTGTAAGCCAATTGTGTGATAATAACTATAAGGTTACATTTCTAGAAAATGAATGCGTAATTAATACCAGCGAAACCTCTAAAACAATTCTTAAAGGAACTAGAAATAACAACATTTATCGATCAACTTAACCAACTCCTCAACTAAGTGTCTTATGACACGGCAAGAGGAATCATGGTTGTGGCGCAAGCGACTCGGTCACTCACCCAAGACTCGTCCACAAGATGAGTCAGTGGCTTAGTCGAGGCTTACCCAACCTCAACAACTTGGTTAATAAAATGCATAATGCTTGTCAACAAGGAAAACAACCTAGGACACAACACAAGTTAACTAACCAGAGCAGACCTCAAGTGTACTTGAGCTCCTGCATATGGATCTATTATTCACATGGAGCCAAGTCACTCGATAGAAGTCAATATTGCTTAGTCATAATTGGCGACTACTCGAGTTTACAGGTTAGGTTCATCAACATAAAGTGATACCTAGATCAATTAATCAATCTATTCAAATTAATCGAGAATCAAAAGACCTTAAGGTTAAAAGACTTAGAAGCGATCATGGTGGTGAATTCGAAAATCAAAGGTTCACCGACTTACGTAACCTAAGCGGATACCACCATGAATTCTCTTGCCCTAGGACCCCTCGGCAAAATGGCCTAGTGGAGCGGAAAAACCGAACTCTACAAGAAGCGCTAGGACCATGTTGAGCGAATCGACCTACCCAGATAGGTTTGGGCGAAGCGTTAGCACGGCTTGCTATGTCCAAAATAGGATCCTTATGGTAAAAAGGCACCTTAAGACCTCGTACGAGATTTATCACGATAAAATACCTAACATCAAGTACTTTAGGGTATTTGGGTGTAAGGTACATATCCTAAACACTAAGGATTACCTAGGGAAATTTACATCCAAAACCACGACCGAAATCTTTCTAGGATACTCGACTACAAGTAGAGCTTATAGAGTATATAACCACGACACCCTTAGAGTCGAGGAGACTATCAATGTAGTATTCGATGAAGGACATGAACCTACAAAACCCTCGGCAACCCCAATTAGCGAGCCGATTCATACTAGACCTTACTCTGATCCAGAGATCAGGTCTAGTGTTAATCCTAACCTAAGTCAACCTAGTCACTCTATTGATCAAGTGATAGATGACTCCAACCAAACTAGTGTTCAACCAAGTCACCCCATTGATCAAGCATTAGGTGACACAAACCCAACCCAATCTAGTGTTAGTGAAAGCCCTAGAGCCAATCATATGATGATTGTTGTATGGACTTTATTGTATCATATTCCTATTTATTAAGGCATGGTTATTATATTTACTTGTATTGGTGCCAAATAACTAAATATAATAATGTCCTTGAGTAGTAGGTTCTTATCTATATCAATCGATTGGTTGAATCGATAATGAGATGATATAGAGAACACTACTCTTAATCATTCCTAGTCGAGTATTAACATTCAGGGACAATGTTAATGCGTAGAGACTAGCATGTAGGTCAACAAGATGACTTGATCTCACAAGTCATGGATATGAGATATCAAGTTGACACATGGGTATGCATTGGAGAATGTATACTGAATGACCCGCCATGAGAAAGTATCATGGATCGTTATATGAGTGTCATATACTTTCTCATGTGGCTATTAGTATGACTATTAGTCCTTAGACCTGAAGTCACCATGGTTCCCTACATAATGAATTGCATACTTTGGCTTCGTCAAACGTCACCCGTAAATGGGTGGACTATAAAGGCGATTACTGGGTATGTAACGAATTATGCGGAGGGATGTGAGTGATGTAGATGGGATCTATCCCTCCTATATGACGGGGGTGACATCGATATTCTTGATAGAGTGAGACCACGAAGTGCATGGCAATGCCCAAATGAGTCAATATGAGATATTGAGCTCATTTGATTAGAGTGAATCTACTTGGAGTTCAAGATTTAGATTGTACCGAGGATGACACGGTCTATGCCTCGATTGGTCAATCTAGATGTCAAGGATAGAGGGACATTGTCACATATTGTGAGAGTCACAATTAGTAGTCACAAAGGTGATGTTGGAGCTCGACATTCTTGTAACTTGGTAGATGATGTGTTGCTAGATACCGCTCATTGCTTATGTTCCTAAATCGGGTGAGGGACATTGCCAGCGTTACAAGAACCTAGAGGGTCACACACATAAGAGCAATTAGATGGAGATTAGGTTCATATGATGAACCATGAGGATTAGGTTCATGGGATGAACCAAATTGGATTAAGAGTAATCCAAATTAGACTAATTGAGTTAGACTCAAGTTGATTCAAGTGTTGAATGAGTCTAATTGAGATTTGATTCATCAAATCAATTTAAATTAATGAATAAAGATTCATTAAATTAAATTGACTTGAGTCAAGTGGTTAGATTTGATCAACCATGGGAGATTAGAGGTCAAGTTTGACTTGGAGAGGAAGATGAAAGGTCAAGTTTGACTTGACCAAATGCCATGTCATGGTGATGACTTGGCATGGGCGGTAATGATGATGCTCCACATCATCATTTGGCTTTATCAGTGATGCCACATCATGAGGAGATCAAGGGTCATGGGAGTTACATGCATGCATGTAACCCCCTCCGTAAGTGGCCGGCCACTCCATTAGATGGAGTATTGATTTTTGGTGGCTAATTGACTTCATCTTCAACCTTGGAACTTTGCCTCTCAAGCTCTCTCCCTCTCCTTCCTCATCTTGCCGAGACACCCTAGGAGTGCTAGCACACTCAAGTGTGTTTTTCTTCTACCTATTGCTTGTGTGGATACCATAGAGGAGTGTGCACTTGACACTCTCGAGTTCTGGACTTTTGGGAGCGGGATTTGCGAAGAGCATCGCATCGAGGGTAACGCTCTTATCTCTTAGATCTAAGGTAGATCTAGGGTTTTTATACAAGCACATACATGTTTTGTTTTAATACTTCTTATGCGGATCCGTGGCGGGGCTTCAGGGTTTCCGCCATGCAGCGGTTTTGCGGCTCGGAAAAACCTTGATGGTATCGAGCCACGTCACGAAGCATGTATGTGTTTCGTTTTTGTAGTTTTTGTATTAGATATAAAAATTACAGATTTATATGTTTCTGTAAATTTTCTTATTTTATAAATTTTTTGGGTATTTTTCTCGTGAGAGTCGAGCACGAGTGTTGGGACACTCGTGAAGGCTTCAAGTCGAAAAACTCTCCGAATCGGTGAGTTCTCGCTTTAGGTTTTGGGACAGCGACTTAAGTCGCTGTAAGATCATTGTAGGGACACTCGCGAAGTTTATTTTTGCGGTAGGGCGCTGCCCTATCCCGAAGGGGCCATGTCCCGCGATCGCGAAACCGCTTAGCGGGACAGTCTGAGAGTTGACTCATAAATTCGAAATAAATTAAGAAAAATTATAGAAATTTCTGTAAAAATACATAATTTAGAATTATGTATAATTCTGTGATTGTCATGGCCCAATAACCCAATTGGATTGGATTAAGTGTGTTGTAATTCATAATACGGCTGCGTCTTAGCTTTTGTGGTCGTGTTGTAAAGTGTTTGCGACCTGCTTTAATATTCTAGTTATAAATAGTTTTAGACTCGAATGTAACTCGAGTTTCGCATTTGTAATGTACAAAAATGGAGCGGTGGAAAGTCCACTTGAAGACGAGCTTACGAGAAGGGTGACGACGACACATGGCGGTCAAAGGAAGCGCTTGGAGAAGCCGCTAGCCTTAGGTTGACCGTCCGATCTTCTCATTGGCTTGAGAAGATCGTAGTAGCCATGACTATATCACATTTAATGATATATATATATGTTGATATATATATATGTATATTTAATTGATTTTGCTTGTATGTATGTGATGCATGCTAGTAGAAACATGTTTGTATGTATATGATGCATGCTAGGTTAATTTTCTTGTATGTATATGATGCATGCTAGAATAATTAATGTATGTATATGATGCATGCTAATATAGGATAATAAAGGCCTAAATGCGTATAAGATACACATTACGATTAGATTAGATCATAATCAAATCAACTCGAAAATGCCTACCGAGCCTTGATACCCATCACTACCTCGATCATTTGTTGTTGTTGAATGCAAAGCGAGCAACGATATTATCTTGGTAGGGTGCGGAGGGACAATCTTGGTCCCGCCTATCACGACTCGGGTTAGAGTAAGCTCAATTAGATTGAGCAAAACTAGTTAACTCGATTGGATCGAGTAGAACTATGGCGTATTCCAATCGTTGGAAAGATAGGTTAAGATCGCATTTACACTAAATCTTGGGCGATTTAGCCAAAGCTAACTCAAGGTCTTTGTAAATGTGGGTCTTAATCCTATAAACAAGAGTTGCATAGAGATGTAATCGGTAATGTGTTACCCACCGATCGTCTTAAGTCTTGGGCGATTTAGCCAAAGCTAACTCAAGGCTTAGTATGATGTGGATCTTGTCATGAAATTATAGCTAGTTTGTATGAATCTAGTAAAAGTGGTTTGACCACATCCATAACTCGATTCTACAAAATTCCTATAATTTAGTGGGAGCATCATTTGATTAAAGGCCTAATTAAATGATAAAAGGAATATGATATTAATCCTCTGCATTGTATGTTGTAGATTACTATGTCAACAAACACGAACACTCTCTCTCTGCGATCTGTCCTTGAGAAGGACAAGCTCAATGGAGCAAATTTCCTGGACTGGTACAGGAACCTGAGAATTGTTCTCACCCAAGAAAGGAAGTCAGCGTCTGGGCGAGCCCATTCCGGAGGCACCTCCTGCCAATACCTCACGAGCTGACAAAGATGCTTACAAGAAGCATCAAGATGATGCATTAGATGTATCATGTCTAATGCTCGCGACCATGAACTCTGAGCTTCAGAAGCAACACGAGTTCATGAATGCTTATGATATGGTTGGACATCTTCGTCAACTATATCAAGGACAAGCTAGGCATGAGAGATATGAAGTCTCTAAGGCATTATTTGGGTCCAAAATGCAAGACGGGACTTCCGTAGGTACATATGTACTCAAAATGATTGGGTACGTAGAAAACCTGCAAAGGCTGGGATTCCCACTTGGCCAAGAGTTGGCCACTGACCTAATCTTGCAATCTTTGCCAAGAGCCTTCGATCAATTTGTCATGAATTATAACATGAATGAAATTGATAAGCCATTGCCTGAAATGCTCAGCATGTTGAGAACTGCAGAGCTTAACCTTAAGAAGGGTAAATCTGACACCATTTTGATGGTGCAGAAAAAGAAAGGCAAGGGCAAGCCTAAAGGTAAGGGAAAGTCCCAAACCAAGGGCAAAGGCAAAGAACTTAAACCCAAAGGAGGGGTAGCCAAGGAAGGGGCTTGCTTCTTCTGCAAGGAAGCAGGACACTGGAAGCGTAACTGCAAGGCATACCTGGAAGATCTTAAGAAGAAGAGAAGTGAGACTTCTACTTCAGGTATAAATGTTATAGAAGTCAATCTATCTATTTCTTCATCATGGATATTAGATACCGGATGTGCATCTCACATTTGTACCAATGTGCAGGGGCTGAGAAATAGCAAGGCATTGACAAAGGGCGAGGTGGACCTACGAGTAGGCAATGGAGCAAGGGTTCGTCAGAGGAACTTATGATCTATCTCGCCTCCGGGCTTGTACTAGAATTAGAAGAATGTTGTTATGTGCACCTTTAACTAAGAACATCATTTCAGTTTCTTGTTTGGACAAGAAAGGGTTTTCATTTATAATAAAGAACAAATGTTGTTCAGTTTATTTAAATGATATGTTCTATTGTAGTGCACCTCTAATGAACGGACTCTACTTTCTAGACTTAGAGAGCCCTATCTATAACATAAGTACCAAGAGGTTCAAATCAAATGAGTTGAACCAAACCTATCTCTGGTCGCATAAATTTGTCGCTTATCTCACATAAATGAGTCAAACTTTGATTTTGAATCATATGAGACATGCGAGTCTTGCCTTTTAGGCAAGATGACCAAGACTCCTTTAGTGGACATAGCGAAAGAGCAAATGATTTGTTGGGACTTATACATAGTGATGTATGTGGTCCTTTCAATGTTGTTTGCTAGAGGTGGTTCACAGTGCTTCATTACATTCTTGATGACTTGATAGATATGGTTATGTGTATCTTATGACACATAAATCGAATCCTTTGAAAAGTTCAAAGAATTCAAGAATGAAGTACAAAACCAGACAGCAAGAGTATTAAGATACTTGATCGGATCGAGGTGGTGAATACCTTAGCCATGAGTTTCGTGACTATCTAGCCGTGAGTGTGGGATTCTATCCCAACTCACTCCTCCCGAACACCACGGTGGAATGGTGTATCCGAAAGGAGGAATCGTACCTATCGATATGGTACGATCTATGATGAGTCACACAGATCTTCCTATATCCTTTTGGGGATATGCTCTCGACACAGCAGCCTTTACCCTTAACTGTACCATCCAAGGTCAGTGGTAAAGACACCATATATATGGACAGGGGAAAAATCCCAAGATGTCTTTTATGAGGATTTGGGGTTGTGAGGCTTACGTTCGACGTCAAGTCTCGAATAAACCGAGACCCAAATCCGATAGGTGCTATTTTGTTGGATATCCCAAGTCTACAAAGGATATTACTTCTACATTCGGTCGAAAGACAAAGTGTTTGTGGCAAAGGGGTTTTTCTAGAAAGGGATTTTGTTTCTAGAAAAACTAGTGGAGTACTCTTCGATCTTGAAGAAATTCAAGATAAGGACCATAGCTGAGGCCTTGATGGAGGTTGAGCAGGAACCACAAAGTGTTGTGGGTGAAGAGGTTGTGCATAAAGAGTTGTGGAGAACAACCACCTCAAGTAGACCTACCTCTTCGCAGTGTCCGATAGGGTGCGTCGTCACCGAGAGATACTCATTTCTCTTGTCGACCATGATGGCGTTATGCTCATTGAGAATGAGCCTACCTCTATCGAGGAAGCTTTGATGAGCCCAGATTCGAGAAATGGCTAGGCGCCATGAGATCCGAGATGGAATCCATGTACACTAACCAAGTATGGACTTTGGTTGATCCACCAAGGGGTCAAACCCATTGGGTGTAAGTGGGTCTTTAGGAGAAAGACCGACATGGATGGACTTACGATACCTATAAGGGCGATTGGTGGCTAAAGGTTTCAAGCAAATTCATGGTATTGACTATGATGAAACCTTTTCTCCAGTGGCGATGTTTAAGTCCATTCGGATCTTGCTTGCTATTGCAGCATACCACGATTATGAGATCTGGCAGATGGATGTCAAAACTGCGTTTCTGAATGGAAACTTACTCGAGGATGTGTACATGACACAACCTGAGAGTTTTGTAGATCCACAGCATACTGGGAAGGTATGCAAGCTGCAAAGGTCCATTTATGGGCTAAAGCAAGCTTCTCGGAGCTGGAATCTTCGATTCGATGATGCGATCAAACAGTTTGGTTTCATCAAGAATGAAGATGAACACTGTGTCTACAAGAGGGTTAATGGGAACACATTGTCTTCCTTATCTTGTATGTGGATGACATACTACTCATTGGGAATGACATCCCTTCGCTACATGCGAAGACTTGGTGAGGACGTGCTTCTCAATGAAGGACTTAGGTGAAGCAGCCTGTATTCTAGGCATCAAGATCTATAGAGATAGATCTAAGAGATTGCTTGGCCTAAGTCAGAGTACATACATTGACACGGTATTACTTCGGTTTGCCATGCAGAATTCCAAGAAAGGACTTCTGCCGATGTCACATGGTGTGAGTCTTTCGAAGACTCAAAGTCCCTCTTCTAGAGAGGAGAGAGACCGCATGGATAAGATCCCTTACGCATCTGCTATAGGATCTATCATGTACGCCATGTTGTGTACTCGTCCTGATGTCTCGTATGCTTTGAGCATGACGAGTAGATACCAGTCAGATCCAGGTGAGCGTCACTGGATAGCAGTCAAGAATATTCTTAAGTACTTGAGAAGGACTAAAGAATATTTCTTGATATTTGGAGGCGATGAGGAGCTAGTTGTAAAGGGTTACAGCGATGCCAGCTTCCAAACTGACCAGGATGATTACAGATCGCAGTCAGGGTTCGTGTTTTGCTTGAATGGTGGCGCTGTGAGCTGGAAGAGTTCGAAGCAGGACACAGTTGCTGATTCTACAACAGAGGCCGAGTATATCGCTGCATCTGAGGCAGCAAAGGAGGCAGTTTGGATCCGCAAGTTCATTACTGAGCTTGGGGTGGTTCCTAGCATTGCAGATCCCATAGAGCTCTATTGTGACAACAATGGAGCGATTGCACAGGCTAAGGAACCTCGCTCACACCAGCGGACTAAACACATACTACGGCGCTTCCATCTCATTCGAGAGATCATCGATAGAGGAGATGTGAAGATTTGCAGAGTACCCACAGAGGCTAACATCGCAGATCCCTTGACCAAGGCTTTGGCACAGAAAAAGCATGATGGTCACACTAGGTCATTGGGTATTAGATACTACGGTGATTGGCACTAGTGCTAGTGGGAGATTGTTAGTGAAAGCCCTAGAGCCAATCATATGATGATTGTTGTATGGACTTTATTGTATCATATTCCTATTTATTAAGGCATGGTTATTATATTTACTTGTATTGGTGTCAAATAACTAAATATAATAATGTCCTTGAGTAGTAGGTTCTTATCTATATCAATCGATTGGTTGAATCGATAATGAGATGATATAGAGAACACTACTCTTAATCATTCCTAGTCGAGTATTAACATTCGGGGACAATGTTAATGCGTAGAGACTAGCATGTAGGTCAACAAGATGACTTGATCTCACAAGTCATGGATGAGATATCAAGTTGACACATGGGTATGCATTGGAGAATGTATACTGAATGACCCGCCATGAGAAAGTATCATGGATCGTTATATGAGTGTCATATACTTTCTCATGTGGCTATTAGTATGACTATTAGTCCTTAGACCTGAAGTCACCATGGTTCCCTACATAATGAATTGCATACTTTGGCTCCGTCAAACGTCACCCGTAAATGAGTGGACTATAAAGGCGATCGGTATGTAGCAATTATGCGGAGGGATGTGAGTGATGTAGATGGGATCTATCCCTCCTATATGAGGTGACATCGATATTCTTGATAGAGTGAGACCACGGTGCATGGGCATGCCCAAATGAGTCAATATGAGATATTGAGCTCATTTGATTAGAGTGAGTCTACTGAGTTCAAGATTTAGATTATGCAGGATGACACGGTCTATGCCTCGATTGGTCAATCTAGATGTCAAGGATAGAGGGACATTGTCACATATTGTGAGAGTCACAATTAGTAGTCACAAAGGTGATGTTGGAGCTCAACATTCTTGTAACTTGGGTAGCAATGATGTGTTGCTAGATACCGCTCATTGCTTATGTTCCTAAATCGGTTTAGGGACATTGCCAGCGTTACAAGAACCTATAAGTCACACACATAAGAGCAATTAGATGGAGATTAGGTTCATATGATGAACCATGAGGATTAGGTTCATGGGATGAACCAAATTGGATTAAGAGTAATCCAAATTAGACTAATTGAGTTAGACTCAAGTTGATTCAAGTGTTGAATGAGTCTAATTGAGATTTGATTCATCAAATCAATTTAAATTAATGAATAAAGATTCATTAAATTAAATTGACTTGAGTCAAGTGGTTAGATTTGATCAACCATGGGAGATTAGAGGTCAAGTTTGACTTGACTTGAGAGGGAAGATGAAAGGTCAAGTTTGACTTGACCAAATGCCATGTCATGGTGATGACTTGGCATGGGCCAATGATGATGCTCCACATCATCATTGACTTTGTCAGTGATGCCACATCATGAGGAGATCAAGGGTCATGGGAGTTACATGCATGTAACCCCCTCCATGAAGTGGCCGGCCACTCCATTAGATGGTGTATTGATTTTTGGTGGCTAATTGACTTCATCTTCAACCTTGGAACTTTTCCTCTCAAGCTCTCTCCCTCTCCTTCCTCATCTTGCCGAGACACCCTAGGAGTGCTAGCACACTCAAGTGTGTTTTTCTTCCACCTATTGCTTGTGTGGATACCATAGAGGAGTGTGCACTTGACACTCTCGAGTTCCGGCGGACTTTTGGACGAGCGGGATTTGCGAAGGCAATCGAGGGTAACGCTCTTATCTCTTAGATCTAAGGTAGATCTAGGGTTTTTATACAAGCACATACATGTTTTGTTTTAATACTTCTTCGCACGGATCCGTGGCCGGGGGCTTCCGAGGTTTCCGCAACGCAAAAAGTGGTTTTTGCGGCTCGGAAAAACCCAACATCTAGGACTCAGACTAACCACCCTATCGATCAAGTGATAGGAGATCCTAATCTAGGAGTTCGAACTAGAGCATCCTATAGGAACCTTAGTCAAATTTTCTTAATTTCAAAGATAGAACCCAAATCAATTGAACAAGCTCTTCTTGATCCCGATTGGATTATTGCAATGCAAGAAGAGCTAGCTCAATTTACTAGGAACGAAGTGTGGGAATTAGTACCACCACCTAAAGACAAAACGATAATTGGAACAAGGTGGGTGTTTCGAAATAAGCTTGATGATAAAGGTGAAGTAGTTAGAAACAAGGCTCGGTTAGTCGCCAAAGGATTTAGCCAAGTCGAAGGCTTAGATTACGACGAAACCTATGCCCCAGTAGCTAGACTCGAATCCATTCGAATGTTGCTAGCTTATGTCGCACATCGAGGATTTAAGCTGTTTCAAATGGATGTTAAGTCGGCATTCCTAAATGGATACATTAAAGAAGAAGTTTATGTTAGCCAACCCCCCGGATTCGAAAATCTAGATAAACCCGACCATGTTCTAAAACTTAAGAAAGCTCTCTATGGACTCAAACAAGCTCCTCGAGCTTGGTACGAGAGACTTTCAATCCATCTTAAGTCAAAAGGGTTTAACCAAGGCTTAGTTGACCCAACTCTCTTCGTAAAAACCTTAGGTAAAGAAATATTCATAGCTCAAATTTATGTAGATGATATAATTTTTGGAACCTCTAACTCAGCCTTACTAAACGAGTTCGTTTCACTCATGGAAAGTGAGTTCGAAATGAACTTGGTAGGCGAGTTAAGTTTCTTTTTAGGTCTACAAATTAAACAAACTAAGGATGGTATATACCTATATCAACAAAAATACACTAAGGAGTTAATTAAAAGATTTGGAATGCAAGACGCTAAGATAATAAACACCCCAATGGCGATTAATGTTAACATAGGAGAAGACCTAGAAAGTAAGTCCATTGACTTAAAATACTATAGGAGTGTAATAGGGAGTCTCCTGCTTAGCTCAAGCCGACTGATATCTTATTTGCGATAGTATGTGCGCGATTTCAAACTCTGCGAGGAGTCTCACCTAACCCTAGTTAAGCGTATCCTTAGATATCTAAAGAGTACACTTAATGTCGGTATTTGGTATCCTAGATCTACCGAGTTCGAACTAATCGGCTACTCCGATTCGGATTATGCCGGTAGTAAACTCGACAGAAAGAGCACGAGTGGATGTTGTCAACTACTCGGCTCGAATCTAGTGAGTTGGTGCAGTAGGAAGCAACATTGTGTTGCCTTGTCTACCACCGAAGTCGAATACATCGCGATGGGTGAGTGTGTCACTCAGCTTCTTTGGATGAAGCACACCCTCCGCGACTTTAAGTTAGACTTTACGAATACTAAACTTCACGTAGATAACATTAGTTCAATTAATCTTACAAAGAATCCAATATGTCACTCTATGACCAAACATATAGAAGTCAAACACCATTCGAGAACATGTGGCCAACGGAGCCATACAACTCGAGTAAATCTAACCTAGCAGACCTATTTACTAAACCCCTACCCGAAGTTGAATTTAGTCTATTAAGACGAAAATTGGGCATGTGCGTAATAGAATAAGAACTTGCAAACTATATTTTCTTACTACTATTTCTTATTTTTCATTTTGATGGAACTAGCATAGGACATACCTTAGATAACATGCACCTATAGATTTAAGGAGCCAGTACATCTCACAACACATAGGACTAATGTGTTTGTGTACTTAGCCACGTAGATGGGCGTGAGATGTTAGGACCCTACTCCAGGTTCCAAGATGTAGATCAAGTGCGTCAATATGAACCTCGGAGTATAAATATGCAACTAATATTAACCAACTCTAATCAGGACTTGTTGATAATATCATTTCAATCAAGTCAAACTAGAGTTGAACATTTAGATGAATTATTTTCACATACTATTTTTAAAATCATCATGCTTGGACTTAAAGTTTTCTTAAAACCCCCCCACTTTTTCCTTGATTTATGTCAAAAGGGGGAGAAAAGGCCAAAGTTAAGGTTCAAGAAAAGGCCAAAGTTCAATTTCAAATTTTTGAAATTGATAACTTAACTTAAAACTTTGATTCGCCTAAGTTTAGGGGGAGTAAGGTTTAGGTTTCAACTCTTCAGAATTGAAAACTTTAAAGGCCCAAGTTAAGAAATCAAAAGTTAAACCTTTTGAATAATTAACCTTTTGACTTAACTTTTGATTACTTAACTTGCACTTATTTTTGACTCTAAGAAGCCTAAGTTAAGTAATGCCATTTACTTAACTCATTATCTTTTGTGTTTGGAGAACTAAAAGTCTTTTTTCAAATACTTACCCTCAAGGTCGGGAGGGTTCCTCTAAGGAGAACTTGAGAAATATTTTACTACTCCTACTTTTGCTTCTTGTCTTTCTTGTTTCATGCACTTAATTTCCTTAACTTTGTGTGTTTTGCCATATATCAAAGGGGGAGATTGTTGGTGCAGTGAGGCACCGAAATCGAACCTGTGTTTTGATTATAGCAAAGACACAAAGTTAAGTCTATTTTGTTTTCTCACGAGCTGAATCGAGTGTGCAGAAGATTGATATAGCTGGAGCTGAAGGCTAGCGACACCCGGAGAAAGCCGCGGTGGTCGAGCGACACTCGAGTGATTTCGGAGGGAGCCGATGGAATCGAGTGGAAGGCCGGAAGCAAAAGCAACACGTAAGTATCGAGGTAAGCTCGTGTGTGTGAGCGTAAGTGAGGTCGTATCCTCTTTACGGGGATGATCTTAAGCGTAGATCCGACCCAAGACATCTCATAGGTGGTCTAGGTCGAGATCGGATGGTCGAAGATCGTCGGAATTATGTTTTTGTTGAGCTAACTTTGACTTGCAGCAAGCATCGATCCCGATCGCTACTGAGGACTCGATCGCCGTGTATCGCCGATCGTGCCTAAGTCATCAATCGATCGATGTCGCCATCACGATCGATGATGGCCATCAGTCGACTGATGGTCAATGATCAGATTCGAGGAGTCAAGGCTTATCACTCCACCTCAAAGCGGTTTGGTGTCAATTTGTGATTGGTTGAAGACCCACTCGAAAAGGGGCTCAAAGGCTATAAAAGGAGGGCCAAACCTAGGGTTTTCACAACAATTCTAAGCTTCCAAAAAGTCTCCGCAAAGCTACCGACAACAACGTGCTTCTTCTTCTCCGACGTCTAGGTTTCATTTCCTTTATTTTTGTACGTAGGTTTTAATTTTAGTGTCGTTGCTCATTTACATTCTTCGAAGCTATTTTTCTATCGTAACGAGGAGAGGGGGAGTGTCCCTCTACCTCAAGTTTTTTTGTATCGATTAACTCCTACCTCCAACGAGGAGGAGTTTGTTTAGTGATTTGCCCTCCGTGCGTGGTCAAGGACCACTAGGGCCTTGGAGTAGTAGCCTTCGGCTACGAACCAAGTAAATATCTTGTTTCTATTGTCTCCTTTACTTTTTGTTTTGCTTATCTTTCCGCTGCGTATATTTGTCTTGAAACGAATTTGAAAAAGTTTTTTCTTTCGCTATTCACCCCCCCCCCTCTAGCGAACCGCATTGATCCAACAGTCTCCTGAGTCCCATGTAATGTCTGGGGTCATTGAACAAGTTAGTAAATTAGATTCCAATAGTTCGACTTTTAAGAGGATTGAATTGACCCACAACGATCGCTCGAAGTCTGCAAGAATTTGAAACAAGTGAGAAGGGGAGACAAGATTTCTCCAGGTGAAACTCCTCCAACGCTCAAGTCAGAATGTGGAGAAGAAATGAGTAAAAGACAAAGTTGAGTTTTGGGATTATAATGTGAATCTTTTTCCTCCGATCTGCTGCCTACTTATACTTGAGAATGGAGTACGTGAATGGGATTATGTGGCAGCATGTCCCTAGTGCCCTGGATACATGGTATCATGGGTGAAAATGCGTGGGTCATGTCCCTATCGTTTCGGAGTCATAGGGTCGTGGGGTCGTGGCTGGGACCATGTAGGAACGTGTGGCTCCCTAGTCATGGAGTTGTTGTTATGATCTCAGGAACATTGAAGTCGGAGTAAGTTAAGCATATTTTATCCACCGGGTTAAACTAAGGTGCACCCGCCAAGCTGATCTGAGGTTTGTCTACCGAGATGATTTGAGGTTCAACTGCCAAGCTGATCTGAGGTTTGTCCACTGAGTTGATTTGAGGTTTGTATGTCTGTGTGATTTGAGGTCGTCGCCCAGCGATTTGAGATCGAGGAGCAAAGCCGAGTCGACTGCGACTACTTTGGCTTCCAACCTGGCACGACTGTTGACTTGACCTATTGACTTAACTTGGCCACGTGGTCGGACCATATCATATCGTGTTTTCTTATTTTCTATATTTTCTCATTTTCTAGAAAATAGTTTTTTTACATTTTCTATTTTTCCAAAAAAATGCCCTCTCATTTTTTAGAAAACAAAAGTAGAAAATGCCAACCAAACACCTTTTTTTGTATTTTTTCATTTTTTTCAAAAAATGAAAATGAAAAATCTGTCAACCAAATGCTACCTTAGGCCTTGTTTGGGAGGAGGGGAGGGGAGTGTAAGTAATGGAAGGGGAATGGAGGCGAGGGGAAAGGAGATTTACACTCCAAATCGGAGTGTAAGAAAAATCCAATTTTTGTGAGGAGGGGTATAATTTCATCTCCATTCCCCTTCCTTTCCCTCCCTTTCCCTTTCCCTCACTTCTTCTCAAACAGGAATAAACTTTTTTTCTTCCTTATTTACCTTTACCCTTCCATTACTTACCCGTCCCTCACCCTCTCCCAAACAAGCCCTTAGCTTCTCAGAGGTTTTTCGATTCTCCATCCATAACCTTTTTGCTAACATAGTATGACGGGTCAGATATCCATCGTAACTCGATAATCGCTCAGGTTTTTAATAATAATCTTTGATGAATAATCAAGGTTATCAATACCAAACGCACCTAAAAGGATTTACCTTTCACTATCAGAAAGGCCATCATCGTACAATATTTCGAGTAGTACTATATTTATGATGACAAAAATAGAGAATGAGTAACGCCAATGAAACACATATATTATAAGAAGAGTAAATAGTTTTATTCGAGCTGGGGAAACCACTCACAATCATCAGGCTTTACAAAAGCCATTAATTACCACACTACTTATACCATCAGATCACAAGAAGACTTAAACTACGACATTGGCACAGATAAAAACCAGTTGGGCAGATGGAAATAACCTAGCTCATTCACCTTTCCATGAAGATAGAGGCGGCGTATCAGAGTTTTTCCATGTAACCACTTGCTCAGGGTATCTATCACCCTTAACAACATCCACTGAAGCATATGATTCAAGCTCGGCCATTTCCTCTGGTGTGAGTTTTACAGACAATGCTCCAATGTTCTGGTCCAAGTTTTCAACCTTTGTTGTGCCAGGTATAGGGCACACATCACTTCCTTGATGATGAACCCATGCCAGTGCGAGTTGCGAGGGAGTGCATCCCTTCCTCTTTGCCATGTCATTTACACGTTCAAAAATGACTGCATTCTGAGCCAGATTCTCTGGCTGGAACCGTGGCAAGTACTACATGTAACAAAAGAAAAATCTATTAGCTAGAAACTAGGCATATCTATTTTGAATGAGGTTAAATATCGGTGTGCCATCAAATTCAATGTTTAAACTGGAGACTTTCAAATAGAAGCATTTAGTCCTCATGCAGACCAATCTAGCAAACAACCAATTACCATAAATTTTACTCAAATTTTGTCGATGAGTATAGTATCTCCACTCAAGTTGTATCTTTGCATAATTACTATTCCTCAAGATACAGCCATCGGAAAGTATCACCTCACCTTGCGTAAATCCTGTTCGGGTGCATTTTCGATTAACTTAGTTCCAGAAGAAAAGAAGCCACGTCCGAGAGGGCTGTACGCAACAATTCCGATACCAAGTTCCCTGGAGAAAAAAGGGAAATGATGTTACAGGGCAATGTCACAGAAGTAACATATGAATCAGAGATTGGGAGAGCTTTACCTGCAAGTAGGAATTATATCTTCTTCGACATCTCTTGTCCACAAAGACCACTCTAATTGGACAGCAGTTATTGGGTGAACAGCATGTGCCCTCCTGATTGTTGAGGCAGAGGCCTCAGATAATCCGATGTATTTTATTTTTCCTTCTTCCACTAGTTCCTTAAGCGCTCCGATCTATAATACACGAGCGATATAAATTTTAATAGAAAGTAGATTTTAAGAGGACAAGTCAAGCTGGATGAAGCGGAGAAACTAGGGCAGGAGCAGGATCGAAATAATCGCAAGGTTTGATACATCATCGGAAAAGAAAATCGGGAACTGACCGTGACTTCGATGGGAACTCTGGAATCGATGCGGTGCTGGTAATAGAGATCGATGCAGTCGACGCCAAGCCTCTGCAAGCTGGCCTGGCAGGCGGATCTCACGTAGGCCGGGTCCCCTCGGATCTCCCTCTTCCCGTCTTCCAAGTAGTATGCGAACTTGGAAGCCAGTTTCACCTTGTCCCTCACGCCCCCTTGCAGCGCCTAAAGATTAACGAAGAAGAGGATCACAATGAATGCGTAGAGGATGGGGAGGGGGGTGAGTGGGAGCGAGGCGAAGAAGGTAGGGGTACCTTGCCGAGGAGGATCTCGTTGGTGTAGGGTCCGTACATGTCGGAGGTGTCGAGAAAAGTGACGCCGGAGTTGACGGCGTGGTGGATGAGGGCGATCATGTCGGCGTCGGGTTTGGGGGGCCCGTAGAAGGCGGACATGCCCATGCAACCGAGACCCTGACGGGAGACCTCCAGCCCCTGAGAGCCAAGCTTCATGCGCCCAACGCCTGCCGATGCAGCCATCGTCCTCCTCCTCGGCTTCTCGTCGGCACTAACCAGCTAGCAGCGTAGATGGGCGGTGGCGATGGCGATGGCGATACCGATGGGATGTGTGCTAGTTAAATAACGCGGGCGATGATGGGCGCTTTCGAGTTCGAGGCTGCGTCGTGGGGGCGGCGTTGGAGGTCAAAGTTCTAGAAACACCCAAAGGGAGCAGTTCTTCCGCTGAAGGGTGTGAACGGCCAACGCTGTTCAACATTTTGCAATTTTAATTTACTTAAATGCAATTTGACTCGATGCTTATTCAAATCAGTTTCACCTTGGGAATAGCATATCCGGAAGCTCTATCTACTTGCCAAGCATCATGATGTGATTCTGATTATGACATTTCGCCAAATCTAAAACTAACAAATTCCAAAAAATTCTAATGTTCTAGAAGTAAAAAAGAAAGAACCATGTGACAACACGACAATCAAATCCAAATGCAAATGCAAATGGTCTGAAAGCTACTAATAGAGATGATATGGTATGATCATTTGACCGAGTTAAGTCAATCGATCAAGCCTACACTCATGCGAAGTTGAAAGTCAAAGTAATTGCATATCGATCTCAGTTGCTTCTTCGATCTCAGATCAATTCGACAGACAAATCATTGATTAATTCGACAGACAAATCTTAGATCAGCTCGACAAACAAATCTTAATTCAATCTAGTGGATCAGATTTACTTAATTTGCTCCGACATCGGAGTTCTTGATGTCAGGACACCAACTCCATGTCTATGTATGACAGGAACACATTCTCACGTGGACTCAATCATGACCCCACGACTCCGAAATGATAGAAACACGTCTCCATGTGTTTCCATCCACGATGAGACATCTCCAATGCATCAAAGTCATGTTCCCACGTGATTCCATCCACATACTCCATCCACAGATACAAATATACAGAAGGTAGGTGGAAAAAAGATTCGCATTCTAATCCCAAAATTTCACTTTGTTTTCTATTCCTCTCTTCTCCTCTTTCTGACTTGAACATTGGAAGAATTTTGCCAAGAGAAATCTCGCCTCCTCTTCTCACTCGTTTCGAGTTCTTATAGACTTCGAGCGATCGTTGTGGGTCAGTTCGGTCCTCTTAAAACTGAGGTGTTGATCATTAAATTTGTATCAAGGATAATACGATAAAATATTAACTTAGATTATGCATTAAACCTTCCAAACAAACAAGTGTTTATTATATTATTTATGAATGAAACAAACAATCCTTGATAATATTTCATTTCCCATAACCTTGATAATGTGATTACTAGGTAATCACGTTACCAAAGTTATACATAACAATTTGAACCAAATGCACCCTAAAAGTACATTTGATTGGGGTTTTTTGTTGATAACCTTGTTAGGTTATCAACAAAAATCTTGTTTGATTTAGGTTATGAATAATTATTTGGTAATTGTTCATTACCTGATTATGAATAAAAACTTTTTTAGGAGAAATAGAAAAACCTTGGAGAACCAATGTTTTTGTTGATTTTCGAAGTTAAGAATTTTTTTTTCCAATATTACCCTTAGCAATATATTAAATGTTAATTTGTCAAAACTCAATGGATTTGTCGCCGTCTAGTCGCCGTCGCCGGCCGGCCACCGTCCGTGCTGCCGTCGCCGCCGCTCGACCGATCGACGACCGCTCGGCCGTCGCCGCTGGCGATCCACCGCCATCGCCGATCGGTCACCCATCGTTGTCGCTGACGCCGATTGTCATTGTTGCCGCTGACGGCGGTCGACCGGCCGCCGCTCGGCCGACGACCGTCGTTGCCGCCGACCGATCAATCGGCTACGGCCATCACGCCACCGACCGACCATCGATCACCGAGAGCGATAGTAAAATGTTAAACTAAGTTATATATTAAAACCTCCAACCAAACAAGATTTTTATCAAAAGTTATACTTTATTCCAAAGTCATATTTTATCCCTAATAATCACGTAATCAAGATTTTATATAATTATTTAACCAAACGCACCATAATAGGATTTACCTTTCACTAACAGAAAGTACAGCATCGTACAATCTTTCGAGTAAGTACTATATTTATGACGACAAAAATAGAGAATGAGCAACGCCAATGAAACACATTATAGGAAGAGTACATGGGGAAACAATCACAATCATCAGGCTATACGCAAGCCATTACCCCACTACTTGTAACATCAGATCACAAGAAGACTTGAACTACTACATTAGCACATATAAAAACCAGTTGGGCAGATGGAAATAAGCTCATTCACGTTTCCATGAAGATAGAGGCGGCGTATCAGAGTTTTTCCATGTAACCACTTCCTCAGGGTATCTATCGCCCTTAACAACATTCACCGAAGCATATGATTCAAGCTCAGCCATTTCCTCTGGTGTGAGTTTTACAGACAATGCTCCAATGTTCTGGTTCAAGTTTTCAATCTTTGTTGTGCCAGGTATAGGGCACACATCGCTTCCTTGATGATGAACCCATGCCAGTGCGAGTTGCGAGGGAGTGCATCCCTTCCTCTTTGCCATTCCATTGACACGTTCAAAAATGACTGCATTCTGAGCCAGATTCTCTGGCTGGAACCGTGGCAAATACTACATGTAACAAGAGAAAATTCTATTAGCTAGAAACTAGGCATATCTATTTTGAATGAGGTTAAATATCGGCGTGCCATCAAATTCAATGCTTAAACTGGAGAATTTGAGTATAGTATCTCCACTCAAGTTGTATCTTTTCATAATTACTATAGACCATCTATCTTTCACAACTTCAACATGCTTTTATATATTTCCTCAAGATACAACCATGGAAAGTATCACCTCACCTTGCGTACATCCTGTTCTGGTGCATTTTCGATTAACTTAGTTCCAGAAGAAAAGAAGCCACGTCCGAGAGGGCTGTATGCAACAATTCCGATGCCAAGTTCCCTGGAGAAAAAAGGGAAATGATGTTACAGGGCAATGTCACAGAAGTAATATATGAATCAGAGATTGGGAGAGCTTTACCTGCAAGTAGGAATTATATCTTCTTCGACATCTCTTGTTCACAAAGACCACTCTAATTGGACAGCAGTTATTGGGTGAACAGCATGTGCCCTCCTGATTGTTGAGGCAGAGGCCTCAGATAATCCGATGTATTTTATTTTTCCTTCTTCCACTAGTTCCTTAAGCGCTCCGATCTATGATACACGAGTGATATCAAATTTAATAGAAAGTAGAGTTTAAGAGGACAAGTCAAGCTGGATGAAGCGGAGAAACTAGGGCAGGAGCAGGATCGAAATAATCGCAAGGTTTGATACATCATCGGAAAAGAAAATCAGGAACTGACCGTGACTTCGATGGGAACTCTGGAATCGATGCGGTGCTGGTAATAGAGATCGATGCAATCGACGCTAAGCCTCTGCAAGCTGGCCTGGCAGGAGGACCTCACGTAGGCCGGGTCCCCTCGGATCTCCCTCTTCCCGTCTTTCAAGTAGTATGCGAACTTGGAAGCGAGTTTCACCTTGTCCCTCACGCCCCCTTTCAGCGCCTAAAGATTAACGAAGGAGAGGATCTCGATGAATGCGTAGAGGATGGGGAGGGGGGTGAGTGGGAGCGAGGCGAAGAAGGTAGGGGTACCTTGCCGAGGAGGATCTCGTTGGTGTAGGGTCCGTACACGTCGGAGGTGTCGAGAAAAGTGACGCCGGAATTGACGGCATGGTGGATGAGGGCGATCATGTCGGCGTCGGGTTTGGCGGGCCCGTAGAAGGCGGACATGCTCATGCAACCGAGACCCTGACGGGAGACCTCCAGCCCCTGAGAGCCAAGCTTCATGCGCCCAACGCCTGCCGATGCCGCCATCGTCCTCCTCCTCGGCTTCTCGTCGGCACTAACCAGATAGCAGCGTGGATGGGTGTGGCGATGGCGATACCGATGGGATGTGTGCTAGTCAAATGGTGCTTTCGAGTTCGAGGTTGCTTTGTGGGGGCGGCGTTTACCCCTCTCGTATCACGGAGGTAAACACAAGGGAGCAGTTCTTCCGCTGAAGCGTGGGAACGGCCAACGCGGTTCCACGTTTTGCAATTTCAATTTACTTAAATACAATTCGACTCGATGCTTATTCAAATCAGTTTCACCTTTGGAATAGCATTAGCATATTCTCAGATGCGGTGTCTTTGGAATATTTAACTATGTTATCTTGAAGGCCAAAGAGCAAAGTCACACTATAATAATATTAATAATAATTAAGCCTTGCTTCACTAAATCGATTATAATTATATAAAAGATCTTCAATGTCATTGAATTATATTTTTTATTATATCATTATCTATATTTAAATAAATTTTATTATATTTTATTATTATCAATCAAATCTTTTTTAATTTTCCTCTTTTCTATTTGATGTACTGTATCAATTAAAATATTTATTAATCGTTTAAATACATATTTATACAATCTTAAACATATCTTTTTGAATTTTTCTTTAATATATATAACTTCGATTTTCTTTCTAATATTTTTATTTCTTATCATATCATCCTAATACGTTCACACCATCTTAACATCCTTATCTCTGTAATTCTCATCTTCTGATCATATAATCGAGTCGTGACTCAACATTTAACGTCATATAATATAATAGGTTTAATCACTATTTTGTAAAAATTTTCTTTAAATTTTAAAAGTACTTTACGATCACATAAAATATCCGATATTTTTCTCTATTTTAATTATTTTATTTGTATTTTATATAAAACATCTCTTTCAATACCTCCATAATCTTTAAAAATAATCTTAAATATTTAAAGTTCTAAGTTCCAGATAATTTATTATTTTCTATTTTAATATTGATCTCATGCATCTAATATTATTAAACTTAAATTTTATATATTTTATTTTTACTAAAAAATTTCGCTTCTAATATTTTTTATCGAAATTTTAATTTAGTAATTATTTTTTTAGATGTGTCATCTATTAAAATAATTTTATCTATAAATAATAAGTATCACGTATTTGTCACCGTTCACAGATATTCCATGAAAACTTTCTTACATTATTTTATATATCCACCGTCATCTCTAACATAATATATAACCTGACTATATATAATTGCACATTATCGAGGTTTGAAACGGACAAACTGATGAGCTCAGTTATATATGTTTGAAATTAGACCATAAAAATACTTTGTAAATCAGTGTGTGCTTGCAAACTTTCATCCACAGTAGAGTAGATTGCTACTGCATTTTGAGCGATTATGAATTTTTAACTGAAAAGTATAGTTGTTAATATGAGTTAATAATTAATTTTTAAATTTACAGAGCTGGTGTAAATAATGAAAAAAAAAAAGATAATTTTTTATTTTGGAAGAAGTAAGGAGGGAGAAGAGAGAGAGAATTTAAGGGGTATTTGGTAGAGAGAGAATTTTTTATTTTTATTTTTTAAGAAAATAAGAAAATGTATTTGGTTGATATTTTCCATCTCCGTTTTCTAAAAAAATAAAAAAGTATTTTTTAGAAAATTAGAAAACTCCAGAAAATCATTTTCTGTTTTCATTTTCGTTTTTTAAAAAATAAAAAAGTATTTTCTAAAAAATTAGAAAATATTAAAAAATTATTTTCTATTTTCTGAAAAAAAAAATAAAAAATAAAAAAATTTCTCTCTATCAAACACTACCTCTTCTCCTCGTGAAAATTTATTATTTTATATATCCTAATTTAGAATCTAAGCCTTCATTCTTCCCTCTTTTATTTCTTTTTTCATTGCTTACACTCTCTTTCTCCGGTAATGTTTTAAAGAGAATGGACGAGATAAAGTACGGATGCACACATCAATGTTTACGATATGGATTTGACAATATTTATAAAAATGATATGGATTAATTTTAAAAAAGATTTAATTTTTTTTTAAGATTTAGATATCTTAATACTAATAAAAACCATTCCGATCTAAATTTGGCAACCAGAGCGACCCCCGTCCGCACGTAGAGTAGAACCGAGTCGATATCAACGTCGGGGCTACATGCGTTGCATCGGGATCTGCATATACGAGTTAGCCTTGGCCTCCTCGATGGCGAGCTGCACCAATCTCCGATCCAGGGAAAGCTCGGCCACCCATTTTCTATCGCTGCGGATATCCTCTGGTGCTGCCAACGCCGCGCGCCCGGAGCCGGAGGACCTCCTCGTACCCTAACCAACCAGATCTTTAAAGTCAAGATGCTGGCCACGATGGACTCCTCGTTAGCTATCCGCTTGCGCCACTGCGCTAGTGGCGGTGCCTGTCCTCAGCCGCCTGCATCGCCGCCTCAGGTGATTCTGTCGTTTGTCGTCGGGGCATTTCCCAGGTTCCCGTCCCGAGGCAAGAGGAGAGTTTCCGGAGGAGGCTTCGGGTGAACTCTTGCCCCATCCTTTTTTTTTTTTTTTTTTTAAATGGCGCCTTCGATTCTTAGTCCCTTTTCTAGGAAATGCTCACTAGGATCTTTATTGATAGCTGCTTTCAATCTCGCCGGGGTCTTGCTCTTTCTTCCAGAGTTCGTTCTTTGCAAGGCGATGCAGGCCCACTGTCGGATTCACCGAAAAACAACTCGAAGTCACGTTACCATCCTTCTGAGGAAATCGAAGAGCTGGATCCTTCTGCTACTGTAGAAGAGAAGTGTCTCACAGTGGCAGAGACTGCTAGGACCATAATAGAGGTAACAACTATAGAAATTACTCGATGAGCAAGATAGTTGACAATAATGCCTGGGATGTCAAGACTGAACCGCAGCTATAATTCTTACTTGATTTGCGAATCAAACCTGTAGAATAGTGTAGAACGAGCTTTGTGAACTCTGCCAGTATAAAGCAAATCATTCTGGGATGGTAAAATAGCATTGATTCTCGATCTATGTTTTCACTGAGCAACGTAGTGCAATAAGCAACAGAAAGTAATAATGCATCCAAAATGACAGTTAGCCAAAGGGTACACGGATGAGTCAGCAGATAAACTCATATATAAAAAAAATATATCAAATTTACTTTGAAAATCCCTTGCAAGGGCAATGATGAAAACCACAACAGAGAAATCCACTAAACAGTACTATCCTCACAACTATTATAGATCTTACCAAATTAATCAATCCAAGCATATCACCTCAGATCATGATGAAGGCCTGATTTGTCACTTAGTTTGGCTGTCGCAAACTCTCCAAGATGTATGTTCACAATGTTTGATGATTCTTCTCCTTCTCTCAAGAATTTTAGAGAAATTTGCTCACAAAGATGACAATATTGTTTATACCTGACCTGCGAGACACCACAAAGGATATCTAGTGACTCAACTCTTCATGAATAAGGAACAATTGAATTTCCTTTTTCTGTCTCAAGAAGTGGACTAAAATCATTATCTATCTTAGACACCATAAAACATATCTGGTGACTCAACTCTTCATGCATAAGGAACAATTGAATTTCCTTTTTTATGTCTCTAGAAGTGGACTAAAATCATTATCTACCTTAGACTCCATAAAGCATATCTAGTGACATAACTAACAATGCATGATATAATGTTATAGGCATCACTTGACTGACCTCATTATCTATCTTCTTTTAACCTCTTAACTTCTGCTTTATGACCTTGCAATTCCCCTTAAAGTTCCCAAGTTTTCAACAATGAGATGTTTCTTTTTTCTATACTCTTTTTGGCTTGCCACCCAACTTATATTTACCCTAAGGTTTCTTGCTTTTTTCTTTTGCCCTTAGTTATGATGCAATTCCTGAAAATAATACTATCTTGTTGGTTACATGTTATAGAGGTACAGGTAGTCACTCATTCATTAAGATTCATGCCTTATTGGTTGGCATTGTTGCTTGTCTTGATCCCAGATATAATTTCAATAATACATTTAGAAAGGAGTACTGGAATTGCATTTTTGAGATTGGGCCTCATCGATATCTAGATATCTGAAGGGCCGTAATCATATTTTTCATTATTCTTGATTGCCAAATTCTAAATATCTAATCATTATTTCCTGTAATATAAGTGAATTCACATATGTTCATCTCATTGTAGGCATTATGATCTCGATATTAAATGGACACCCAAAACTTATACTAAATTAAGGCTGAAGCCAATCTAAGCTTTGTGCAATCTTATGCCATATTAAATGGACAGTCAATTCAATTCCTATTCTCAAATGAAATTTCTTCCCGACTATTGAAAGATGAAGACAACGGTGTTGTACAATCTTATTTTTCTTTGATAATGTCATAAAAAGCCTAATAAGTCATGTTTGCAATTTAGTTTTTAAATATCTTTTTATGTTGCAATTTGACATGTATATGTCATGCCTAGGTAAACAGCAAAGCAACCATTATCTTTTCAGGATTCACTGATGATGTAGTGGATCAGAATATTGTTTTCCCTTATTTACCATACTTAACTGATGAGCATGGAGGTACACTGAAATACTTGTTTAACTGTCGTGATATCCATTACACTGGGGAAAAAAAAAACTTTTCCCCCCTTTTTTTTCTGCTCGCTTATGTTTTTCATGATACACTTTGGACAGATATTTATTTTGACGTGGGTAATGAGAAAGAAATTCTGCAAACTCTGATCGCAGATGATAAATTAGTGGTATTATACTATTAATTCCTGATGAATACGTTGTCTTTTCTATTTTTCTTGGCTTCACAATCAAATTAATTGTAGTGCAGCAAGTTATAATTGGCTTGGACAATGTGGAAATGCTACCAGAAATGGACCTATTAGGGCCTGCTGATCTTGATTATGGAGTCGAAGAAAGTTCTAGTGATGAAAGTACCAGTGATGAAGAATATGAAGAGGTTTGGGGACAAGATGATCCTATGATATGAATTTTATTGTTTTTTGTGACTGCATATTGAAGATGTCATTGTTAGTTTTTCTTGGGCAGAATGTTGTCGTCATTCATGAAGATGAATTAGATGAGATTCTCTCTGATGATTTAAGCGAGTGGACAAACTTGGAAACAATGCGATCTTGTCACCCTATGTATTTTGCTAAGAAAATGGAGGAGGTGCATAAAATGCATATTTCTTTATTTTACATGAAAGCTTTATATGTTCTTGTGCAGTCTTTAGCCACACAAGTTTCAATATTATTCTTCTTCTCAGTCTATATCAAGTGTTAACTTGGATTGGATGGATCAACCTCCTGCTACCATTGTCATTCGAGGTCACCTGAGACCTGCTTTTGTTGAGGAGAACACCAATATCAAGAAGATTCCTTATAGTGGTATAGAATAGATATGCTTCTTCCAACTTTGGAAAAATGATAGAGAATCTCATACTATAAAATATCTTTTTTCTGGTAACTTTGCTACATAATGACCAAGTAGCATGTTTGTCATGCAGGAGAATCAGATAATGACATAAATTCGAGTAATGGAGCTGCTTTTTATAAATTGGAGATGATTAATATTCAGATAGTTTCTGCTTATGGAAACCAGGCATGTTTTCCTTAACAAAAATCCCACTGTAGTAGCACTGCAGCACTTAACAGAAATCTGATTGTAGTAGCATTGTAGCACTTTTCCTTGTCAAACTCTGACCATAGTAGCATTTTAATACACCAAAATGCATCTCTGGAGTTTCCCAATCTCAGTTTGCATCCAAACTTGAAACAATCAGATAGTTGCACAATTTTTCAAATGTTAGCCAAATTTCATCTCAAAAAGCATGTCTATCTCTAAAATGTTAGCCAAATTTATATGGTAGTATCTGTCAAGAGGGTTATTGTTGCAGGTGTCCATTATGTAAATCACAATCAATTTGGAAATAAGATTGTCATTTCTGATAATTTGTGAATAGTTGTGCCCATTTTAGTTGTCTAAATCTACTGTGGAGATTTCTCTCCATTACTTTTACTCTAGCATGTCCTATTAAAGATCACTAATCATTGGTGAAAATCTTATGGTCCATTTCTCTCACTTGGATTGCATTGTTTTGGTTTTTGGTTGGGGTTTGCACATGGTTCACTTTGTTTTTTTAAATTCCAAGTTGTTTCCTTTGTCTAATGTTCAGTAAACATATTCCTGGATGTTTACTTACAGTTTACTGTGAAAATTCAAGACTTTCTGGAAGCTCAACCAGATGTTCTTGCACATTCAGGTGCAAACATTTTATCTCGTCTAAAAGCTGGCGGCGAGAAGATCTCACAAGCCCTTAAAAACCTATGCTTGAGGCAAAAGGGTATCAAAGTGGAGGTAATGTGGTAGCCATCTACAATTTCATTCATGTTGTTAGATAAGACAAGATACCTTGTTTCGTTTAAGCCATATGTCTTATAGAATTGGTTATTTATATAAAGTTATTCATATTTAAGGATTATAAATACATGGACAATTCTATACAATAACATAATAGGAACACACTATTCTCTCTTTCCTATAAATTTTGCAGGGTATCGGAGCCACCCTTTTACAATTTACAAAGAAGTATTCCTCTAAGGAGGAGACCTTATCTTTGTATCCTCTTGTCTTTCTTCTTGCGCAGCAAGCACCCCCTTCTAACAGTTAAGTAGCATAATAAAGATTTTAGGAAAAGAGGGGGAATACAAGATTTTTCTGTGGAAAAGGATGGCCATCTCCTCTTTAAATAGATGATCCAATAAGAGCAAATCGAAGAAAAGATTTGACTTGGTAAAACGTCAATCGGGTTTGTCCAATTGGAAGAGTTGCTCAATTAAATTTTATGTAAATTTATTTATTAAATAAATAATAAAATAAATTGAAGGCTTAGACTTTTGTATATATGGGGTTAACGAGTCGCTTTTGAATGCTTAAAACTTCACTTAATATGATAGTTTATGTTGAAATGTGTGGAGTTAGCCACATTTTGAACTACAACACTTTTAAATGTACATCCACTAAAACATACAGCATTTGAAAATATGATGTTATCGTGCGTGTTAATGTAATGGTCATTATATGCACCTTGATTTTTTTAATGTAATGGTTGTTGTGTGCACCTTGATTTTTTATGACGTCTTTTAAGAGGGTCAAGTTCCTAGCCATGACTGTATATACATATCCTGACATAAGAAGCCGCTAGCAGAATATGTGTGTAATAACCTCTCATGGAAATTACAACTTTGGATCTCTTTAAGAAATGTAGAAAAACTCATTTTTAATCTATGTGGGAGTATAAATCATTATCATAGGAATGAAGCATGGAGTTCTTATCATATAGAACTTTATCCATGAAAGTGCTTATTTTTAATTTCTTATGTTGACTTTTTGACAAACAAATCAACTTGTTATCAACTCATTGAACCTTCTTCAGTCGATTGCCTCTCACAGAGATTGGGTTACCACCGCTGGAAATGGAAGGTCCCTCATGAGCAAATTCCTATTGGGCTTGATGAAATGGATCAAAACCCTATTTTAGCTTTTAGCAAAGCAATTTTTTTCACACTTATCAAATAATATAGTACTACCACATAAAATATTTACTATCATAAGATATGCACACATAATGCAAAACAATAATGGCAGTTTTAGAGCATCTATATCTTAAATCTATATCCTAGAAATTTATCAAACTATTCGTTGCATGTTTGTAATCAAACAATCAGTTATTGTTTATTTTATAACATGACCTTCTTCAAATAAAAATTGATACTCATTAATGCCAAATAAGATGCTCTTTTTCAGTGTCATCCAATCAGCAAAAAATGGAATAAACATATTCATCATTAAATAAAAAAAATGTAGAATATGATTAGTGCATGAAATTATTGTGCTTCCACAATTTCGTATATAAGGAGTTAGCATTAGTCATGCACCCCCTACATATAAGGATGAGCAAATTCCTATTGTACTTACACAAGAATGAACCACTGCATTCCACCTATAGCCCTAAGACATGGTGTTACTTAGCAGACTTGATGAATCAAATTTTAATCCCCCAAATCCATTTTTTTCTCAGTTAAGATCTTTTCCACAACTGAAATAGTGCAATTGCATTACCACATAAGAAAATTCAAATTCTAGAAAATAATTTTAAGATAGATCTGAATTTTGATTCCAGGCTTTGAGGATCTTAGCTGACAAAATCAGATATAGGCCATAAAGATTTAAATTCCAGCTTTCAAAATTTCTAACATATTCTAACATCTTCGGCCCATGAAGATTTAGATTCCAGCTTTATGTCTGCCTCGTAGAAAACTACTTCTCAGTAGATTTCTTGTTTCAGTTCTCCTTTGTAGATGCGACGTCTTCTGCACACTCATATTGTTCAAGTAGTGTTACAAGGGGAAGTATATGGAGGTTGTGAGTAATTCTGTGGAAGAAATTGTAGTTGTGTATGACAACAAATAATGTCGGAGCTAGATGGAGAAGCACCACTTCTTACAACTCAACTACCAAAACTACTATGAGGACTTTCGGAGAACACAAGAATTGTCACCATGGTTTTAAATTTCGATCTGTGTCGAGCGATACGGGTGGAATTTACTCTTCCGCTCATCGCGCGACACTAGTACAAGCAGTACCAACGGCCTCGTGCGGCCTTCGTAGGACGGCGGGGCCTCGCCCGAGGTCGTGGCGGCCTTGTACAGCCTCGTGCAACCTCCACGAGGGCCTCTCGAGGGGCATGGGGGCCTCCCGTGGAGTTGTTGTAGCCTTGGGGGCCTTGTGTGGGGTTGCAGGCGATCTCGTGCGGGGCTAGGAGTTGCCTCTCACAACCTTCGTGGGGTCGTGACTATCACGGGCAACGTCATGCGATCTTCGTGGGGGCCTCACACAGGGCCGCGAGCAACCTCATGGGCCTCGTGCGGTGTTGCGGCGACCTCGCGCAGGGCCTTGGTGGAAGTGGGCGACCCTCCATGGGGTTGCGGATTGGCAGATTGTGGGGGTAGGCACAGTGAAATTTAATGAAAAGATTGTTTAATAATTTCAATCAACTTCTCAAATTATAGTTCGGATAAAATAAATAAAATCAGTTAAAATTTAATAAAATTATCCCATTAATCTAAAATATTTCATAAATTATTTTATTAATTTTTATATTATGAATAATACTTTTATTATTAAAATTTATTTTATTTTTTTAATTCTATTTAATCGAAAATAATTTTACTATCATAATTAATTTTTTGGTATTTTTTATTTTTGTAATCATTTTTTATTTTTAATATTTAAATTTAAATTTTCATTTTTAATTTATTTATTTTATATTTACAAATTATTGAAATTTATCGATACGACATGATTCAATATCGAAAGCATATCGTTCTAATCGCGGACTGAAACCTCGATACGGGTCGAGATTTTAAACTTTGAATGTCACTGCTGTTGGTGCAGTGACACTAGATAATCGAATTTAAGTTTTGATTAGGGCAAAGATCCAAAGTTAAGGTCATATTGTTATCTCACGAGCTGAATCAAGTGTGCAAGAATGCTAAGCTAAGCTGAAGGTCAGCGACACTCGGAGGGAACCGTGGTGGTCGGGCGACACCGGGAGGATTTTGGAGGGAGCCAAAGAACTCAAGTGAAGACCGAAAGCGAAGCTTCAAAGGTAAATGTTGAAATAAGCTCGTGTGAGTGAGAAATGGTAAGGTCGTGTCCTCTGTACGGGGATGACCATAGGCGGCGATTCGACTAAGACTTCCAGTGGAAGGTCTAGGTCGAGATCGGACGATAAGGAACTGTCATATTTATCATTTTCTGTGCTAACCGCTCGAGGAAGTTGCGGTTAATGACGATCGATGCACATCGGTCGGATGGAACATCGATCGGTGATGGCGACGAATCAGTCTTTTGTGCTAGGTCAAAACGGATAATGTTTGACACGATCACTTCACGATAAGATAAGGTGTCACCTCGTAATCAGTTTAAAAAATTGAGGATTTCCATCAAGACTTATTCCAAGGCACAAATCTATAAAAGGAGAGGAGGATTCCAACCCAAACATCATCAATATTATTCTCAAGTGCTCCTACAACGCCAAAGTTCCAATGCCGACGCAACGCCAAGCTTACATCTTCTTCGTTGGCAGCAGCAACAAGTTTGTTTCTATTTAATTATTGTATTCGTGATTTTAATAATAACGAGGTGAGGTAGGCTTGTTGCCTCATCCTCATGTTTGTTTTTGTGATCGTTGTCTCCTACCTCTAACGAGAAGGAGACTCTATAGTGGATTGCCCCTTCGTACGCGGTCAAGGATTGCGGAGCCTTGGATTAGCAGCCAGTGGGCTGTGAACCAAGTAAAAATAAATTATGTTATTTGCTTTTCCGCTGTGCTTGTTTTTATCGAACGAACGAAAGAAAGTTTTACGCTCGCTATTAACCCCCCCCCTCCCGACGCTTCTCGATCCAACAACTGCTAGCTTCTTCTTGCGACTCAACAATCGACTTCTATGGATGCGAGCATTACAACTGACAACCTATACTAGTGACTCAATGACTTGTTTATGGCTGTTCCTCATGTTGATGCCAACACAACCACAACAGACCTATGCTGGCCTTCATGCGCTGTTAACTATATCTAGAGTTTTTTTATTAAGGTCAAACGGATCGTCGCTTGCGTGGTTTGTTAACTTAAGTTTTGTTTCTTTTGCATGCGGATATGATATTTTCTTTTCGTTGTTTTTTGTTTATGTTTTTGCTTGTGAGTGTTATTCTAGTTTATACACAATTCAGAAATAAATAATATCTATGAAGCTCCAGCTTGAGCAGCTGTGTTAGATAATATAGGAAACTTAGTTTAAGGTATAGCTAGTTTCATGCTTATGTTTTTGGTTATTTAAATAGACTTAGTCAATCTTTAAGGTTTATGAATACACGAGTACAATACCATACTCTCTCCTTTAGCCAAATTCTATGCATATTATTGTTTGAGTCAAAAGGAGATGTGAAGTGGTATCTGGTGGAGGCAGCTGCAAACACTAAGGGAATTTGCTACTCATCATCTAATTGACCAACCAATAGAAGAATCCCCAATTTGAACTCTATTGGAGTTGGTTTGGGTAACTAATGGACTAGTAAAAGGCCACAAAGCTACATACGCACAGTTAATAAGATACATTTAAGTGGACAACAGTAAACAGTTAACCAAATTAGAAACCATCAACCATTTTTGAAGCTTTTGTGGTCTTGCAATAAGCTTCTGTGTTTCTCTTTTATGCACTTTAGAAGTTAGAATGTTTCTTCACTTCTCGGCCTTTTAAACTTTTTTTTCTTAGTTAATCTATGTGATAGTGAATTATCATAAAAGATGAGGACCTGTAGCCAGATGGATGCATTGTTTGGAAATTACTTGATTTATATCTGTTAACTCAATGCTGAGCTATATTGCAACACCATGGTTGCTTTTTGGCTCTTCTAGTTGACTGAGACCTGATGCAAGAGTTTTTCAATAACTTGTAATCTATTATCGTGAGAAGTGGCAGTCTAAGGGGCTGTGCAGCTTTGCAGGGAATATACCAAGTTTTCTGTAGATGTATCCATTGCACTCTAAGGTCTGATTATTTTTTCTCTTTCTGGATTTTGCTGTGAAGGTTGTGACATAAAAATTTTAATGCTCAATCTGTTAAATTACATTGTTATCGGTTCTGTATTTATGCCTTCAATTATTTTTTTTATCAATTCTTTTATTTGGAGCTTCTCACAAGATTCTCTTATGTCAATACCTCATTACTTGAGTAAATTGCAATTTTCTCTTGGAGATTCAGCATTATATTGTTTCCATGTATCGATTCCATGCCATCAATCAACTTCCTAAATATTACAATTTAATCCTATCTTGATTTTTGAGATCATATGTTTTTGTGCTTTAGGAGGCTGTTGCAATTGGAGTTGATAGTCTTGGTTTCGACTTAAGAATTTGCTCTGGAAGGCAAGTTCAAACCTTGAGATTTTCATTTGACACACAAGTAAGCTTTTGCTCAACTCATTAGTAAGTTTCAACTTTTTTTGTTCTTTCTTGGATATTTCTGTTTTCAAAACTTTGTGAAGATGGATTTCATAACCAGATATAGGAAGAAAAAGTAGATCTAATAAGAAATTTGAAAATTAACAAAACCATAAGAAGGAATTGATGACTGAGGTATGATTTGATACTAATAAAAATGTCACACCTTGAAGTGGGGTTTGACCTTTGGGGAAGGGTAATTCCCTATCACTTGAGTGGATTAAGTATATTATAGGGGATTCTAGGACAAGAGCATCTAGAACAACTCAATTCTCAAAATCTTGTTCCAACCAGATATAGTAAGAAAAAGTAGATCTAGTAAGAAATTTGAAAATTAACAAAACCATAAGAAGGAATTGATGACTTAGGTATGATTTGATACTAATAAAAATGTCACACCTTGAAGTGGGGTTTGCCCTTTGGGGAAGGGTACTTCCCTATCACTTGAGTGGATTAAGTATATTATAGGGGATTCTAGGACAAGACCATCTAGAACAACTCAATTCTCAAAATCTTGTTCCAAGCCAAAGTTTCAGTGGTTGACTTGAAACAAGTTGGTACCATATTTGAGTGCCAACAAGAAGTGTTAATGGCATTGGGAATGGAGAAAGGAAGAAGATGAAGATAAAGAAAAGAAGGGAGGGACATCTACTTTCCTAGAGGAGCTATTCTGTGGTGTCATCCTTTAGTTGACAGGCCAAAGCAAGACAGTTTTGGTACCATGCCGAAGTGCCAACACTGGTGTCAATAGTGAATCTGGGGTGGAGGGAGGAAGGAGGAGGTAGTTATGTTCCTGCAGTAAGTATTCCATGGATTCTTTCTTTAGTTATGGAAATTGGTCTAGCTTTCTGCCCCTCTAGAACTATTTGTGGAAATTCTTTCTTATGCGATCCTCACAGAGTTGTTCTTGAGCTAAGTAAAATCCTTTGTGGAGTTGTCTTACATGGTCCTTACCTCATTTTCACGAATTGTTACACTTCTCACATAGTTGTACCAAGTCATCACAGAGCTTGAAAGAGGCCATTTCTCTTGTTGAAGATGTTTTCAGATCATGCGGAGTTGTTCTTAGCCTTCACAGAGGAGAAATTGTTCAAAGTCCTCTCTTGCAGGAGTCCATGGAATGCTTACATGTTGAAGAAAACTCTTGTTCACCTATGGCAACCCACTTACTTCCAAATCAACGAATTGAATGAGATGTTTCACTTGTGTTGACATATTTCAAACCACAGGACAACGACATCTCATCTGATGTGATAAATCCCGTTATATGCTCCTGAACCCTCATATGTGGCAAATCTACATCCAGCCAGAAATAGTTTCAATGACATGGTTTAGCTGACAAGTTTCGCATTTGTCTCTCTATGTAAAATTTTACTGCATGAACTATATTCATCCATGGATGTCATAAGCAACATATAAGAACAAACCATGTAGAGATTGACAAAAGTGAAATTGTTTGAAAAAGAAATGAAAAATATTAGAAGACAATGTGCACATTATTATCTCTATGACTTGTTGGACTAACAAATTCAACACATAAAAAGGGCAAGAAAGTTTTTAGCTGACGACGGAATTGTTACTGTAGGGAACCAATAACATTAACCATGTCCACCATGAATAACTGGATGGCGAAAGAAATATGAAGGAAAATAAGTAGAAAAAACATACAAAAATACAAAAGTGCTTTGGTATATTCAAATAGTCAGTTTAATAGACCAAAACATAAAACAACATTTTGGCTGTGTGACGTGACTTTTTTAGATTTTGCCCGGTTGAGCATGCTTTTGTTGGAAATAAAAAAGGAAAACGGCAATATATTACTAAGGGCTTCCAGCCCTTCTCTAAGGCAATGAAAGGTGATGTCTCATGAGTGACAAATAATGGTTGTCCCTGAATAAATACCATGTGATAGGCAAAATATTGTTGGCTGGTGGATTCCGATACCATAATCTTTCAAAGAAAATGAAATCAGATTGCAGTTGAAATATGAAACTGAAACACTTCCAGTCTTGAAATTCTTGTATCCTACAAGTTGAATCTGCTCTCTGTAAGAACAGGCTTCCTTGAAGGACTTGACTATGATGTCAAAATGCCCATGGACAATTCTTCAATCAATCTTATTAAAAGGAATAAGAAGATAACAGCAACCGACTGTTTTTATTTAGCATGGTGAATTTTACTCGTATTATCTTTCAAGCAGCCACTTTCTCACTTGCCATAGTGACTTCAGTCTAACTCAAAGCTATACAAGAACACAACTTTAACGCTATTTTATTTCACATACTCTGAAGTCTGCGTATGGAATATAATGGCCCAATCACTTTTGGAAGGCCATGAAAGACAATGCCATATTGCCATCACAATGATTATACACCTTTTCTCTTCGATGTTGGTTTTTTCAAGAGATATTTTCTCTGTGTGCCCTTGATTTAGGATAATTATTTCTCTGCATTTTTGCCAACTGAGAATGCCAAAGCAGATTTGTTGGTGCTAGCATTTTCCAAACGGCTTACAATATGAAATTTGGAATTATTAATAAACAGCAGAAGATCCATTATCTTGACTTTCAATGCTACTATCAAACTCCATCTTCATTTTATCTGTAGCAAATATAAAACAATCTATTTTTATGGGTCTCAGTTGATAAAATCACATTTTATGGGTAACACCATGGTGTTTCCTGCAAAAACTAAAATCTCTGTTTTATACTTTCAGGTGACATCAGAGTTTAGTGCAGAAAAGCAGGTAAATGATCTTCTTTTCCCCCGACAGTAGCAGAAACAGCAGAGCTGGGAGCAAGCTCATCAGGGATTGGACTATTGACAAGTTTAGTATGATGCATCTAGCCAATTCACCTTCATATGTTGACATTAGGAAGTGATTTGACTATTAAAACTGCTGCAATCTTATTCTCTTCTTTCTTTTAATTAACAAAGATGTTCAGGGAATTTTTAGACTTCCAATGAGACATTTCCAAGAACCATCGAACTAGACAATAAAATAGAACTCATTCACCTCATTGCATAATGCACATACACAAGATGTAACATTAGCAAGATCACTGTCTGAGAACGCAGGTAGTTTTACTAAAATTTAAGCTTGCATGCGCATTTGTGTTCATGATGTATAGACCTGATCATTTATCATATTGCTGGACCTTCCATGGTCCTCTCGGTTTTGACTTTATGTTGTTTAATTCAAAAGGAGAAGCTAGTGGGACCACGATCCTCCCTCCACTTGATCAATCCCTGCAAGTAAATATCCCGTAGTTCCTATGGGATAGTGTGGTGGTTAAGATACGACGGTGTTTGTAGAAGTGACATAGATCGATTTTGAAGGAGATTTAAAATATTTTTTTTAGATTTAGATGATTTTTACGTGTCTTGGTCATATAGGGTTTTCCGTGATTTATCTTTCTCACAATGATCACAGGACAGATCGATAGGAGCCACTAGATTGACGGTTCTGACTTTTGCAGAAGCAAGTAAATATAACGCAAGTGCAGCTGTTATTGACTAAATCTGAGTAAGGGTCAATTGGAGCACATGGTTAGGACATTGCATTGGCATAATATGAATCATTTGAATTTTTGACATTTTGATTATATCATGTTTACATTTTAATGTAAATTGTTGTTGCCAATCTTTAATTTTCATTCTGGAAATCAAACCCTAAAACTGACACCGTGGATGTGACAAATCTGAGTGTTTATTTCATAATTAATTTATGTATTAGCATCTTGACCGTAAATGATCCAAATTATTTATTTTGAATGACCTTTTCATGATCCTAATTATGTCTTTCGATTAAAGAAAGCATATCCATTTTTGTTTTTTAGTCGTGTGAATTGTTCTTATTTTGAGTTGAAACATACTTTTAAAAAGATTTTTTTAAATCATAGGTATACTTTTTGAATGGAAACATAGTTAGAGGCCTAGTCCATTGAACTAGTAGTCATTCCATGTTGCTAGTTTTAGAGTTCACCTCCACAAGCATTTGGTCAAGTTCATTGAATTTGCTCCATGTCATTCATCAAACGAGCCAAATGATCTTATGATCACATCCAATCGGCATGACCCTACCCTATTGAATCAACATGTTTTACCAGGTCCGTGTTCATTTTGTTAATTACTCGTACATCAAAGGAATACCATAGCATTCCTAAGTTGTATTTATCAATTGGCTTCATATTATCTTGAGCTTGTTCGATTTCATTCCTAACTAAAGTAGGCGAAGAGCTTGTCCTCATGGGACAATCCTTGGTACTTGTACTTTCGTGTATCACCTTTTGCTACCGAGTAGGTGAAGAGCTTGAAATTTTCATTGATTGATTGGGTCAATATTTCATCCTCATATAATAACTCATCCGATAATAGAGGCTTATCTTATAATTCCTTACGAGATAATGGTTATAGTGGAGCACGTGTTGCATTGGACATTTTATACGTTGTGATATAGAAGTGTGGTCTCCCAGCCATGTACAATAGTTAGTTGGCATTTGTGTCTATTTTATTTTTCTTAAGTTGCAGTTATATTTGACACTGATCACACAATGGCTTCCTCACTGCTAATCTCATATATATTTGTTTGTACGCGAAGATTTGACCATTTCCGGCACCATCTATTCGCCCCTAATTGAGTCATATACTTTCTTACCATTATTATTGTAATTTTAACAAGCTACACCAAATAACTTCTGCTTTTTTTTTTTTTTAATATATTAAAAAGTTTCGTTTATTATAAATTTTTGCTCTAGCTAAATATTCAAAAAGTCGCTGAAAAGTGTCGGTGTAATTTGTCGGTGATCCGCTTTCAGCTCCTCGCAATAATGCGATCACATTTTTTTTTTTCTCCTTCCTCGTTGGTGCAAGCATGGCCCCACCGAGCTGGCCAATTATTTGAAGGAAAACTATTTTTTTTTCTAATTAAAATATTAATTAATTCACATGGGGAGTCAAGAGCATGGGCTGGCCCTGGGCCTGGGCCAAAAGAAAAAAATGAATACGCGGATGGCGGATGATGGAAGGAGCGATCCTCCGGTCTTTAAATACCGCATCGGAACATTCTCTCCCTTGTCTCAGCCCCAAAACATCCTCCGCAGTCCGGTCCACTTGCTCCAAATCCGTCGCTCTCCTCCTCCTCCTACCTCTCCACTGCTCAAATCCCAATCGCATCGGCAGCGGAAACATAGGCGACGAACAAGTACCGCATACTGCATTCCCTCTTTGGCCTTCTGCTCTCCTTCTACGGTACGATTTTCTTTGTAAAACAAGGGATTCGGAGATGGCAGCGGCTGCTAGGCTGGATCTCGACGGAAACCCCATCGTGCCCATGACCATCTGCATGATCGGAGCCGGTGGGTTCATCGGATCCCACCTCTGCGAGAAGCTGATGGCGGAGACCCCGCACACGGTGCTGGCCGTCGACGTCTACAGTGACAAGATCAAGCACCTGCTCAACCCGCCAGCCTCCACAGAGGGGCAGCAGTCTCGCCACCCGTGGGATGGCCGGATCCAGTTCCACCGACTCAACATCAAGCACGATTCCAGGCTCGAGGGACTCATCAAGATGGCCGACCTGGTTCGTCCTAATTACCACTTGCTCGTCCATTGCAATAGGATGCCGCTGATGTCGATTTCTGTCTTCTTTCATGGGTTATTCTGACCCAATTTTGACTATGCTTGGTTTGCAGACGATCAACTTGGCGGCGATTTGCACACCAGCGGATTACAACACCCGACCTTTAGACACCATCTACAGCAATTTCATTGATTCTCTCCCCGTAGTAAGTTTTTGGTTTCTTGATTTGATTAATTTTTTGATTAACTTTCGACTAAACTGTTGGGCTGACTTCTTGGAGCGTGTTTGTGCAGGTCAGGTATTGCTCAGAGAACAGCAAGCGTCTTATTCATTTCTCCACCTGTGAAGTGTATGGGAAAACAATTGGAAGTTTCCTGCCAAAGGATCACCCCCTTAGAAAGGTGCTTATCACCTGATTCTCGTCTTTCCTGACTACATGGTTTTCCTGAACACTAAATTATATGCAAGCACAGAAATATATAACTTGTAGATAAATAAACCACAGCTTGATCACATCTATCTACTATTTTTTATTACGCCTGTAAAGTAAGAGTTTGTCATCTTCATTATTTATACTGACTAGCATCTAGAGTAACATAGATGCTAGTCATGAGTTCAAGCAAAGGAAGTTGGTTCGATTCTTATGGGTACAGGATTTTTCATGTTGATGAGCGTAATGATACCCATGACCCATGGGCCAACCTTGTGGTATGTGTGTCCAACGCACGACCCCATTGGCTGGCTGAGGTTCCGGGTGTTTTCCTGCCTAAAGGGCTTGTCACCAATCTGAGCACCCAGTTGACATCATTGCTGGGACCCAAGATAGATGGTGATTTAGTTGACAACAACACCCACACATGTAACATCATCGGATAGGAGGAACACAGATCACAGAGAGGGAGAGAGGTTTTCCACCACCATGCTTGATCTCTATCCACATCCACCTTGATGGTTTCCCAAAACCTTTTTCCATCTCAGCTCGCTTCTAACTTGCTCCGACATTATCAGAAGGTCATCGTCTGCTAGAACTGACCTTAACACATGTAAAACAAATTTCTCTGCTAACTCTCCTCGTGTTGAGACAGAAAGGGTAAGTAGTTGTATCATATGTCTGGTTCATCCATTTGTGGACATAACCTGAAAGGTGTTGCTGAAGCTCAATGCAAGTGACTTGCATCTACTCGTAATAAGTATCATAGTTTTTGCAAAAAATTTTGTCTCTTGCCGTTCCACCCTCAAAATGCACATACAAGTATGCCGAATGACTGTATTTTTACATGTTGGCATAATGTGGTTAAGTGTCTCAGTTATCATTCTTAATTTTCAATTGACACCACGTTATAAGATTCTGTAAGATAGATCCACTAAGTGATTATTACTTACATGTCTTAAGTTCCCTACCCTCTTTTAATGTACCTAAAGATAACAGCCTATTGCATGTCATATTGTCCTTGGGTCTGTCAGGGACTTCCTCAATAGTCAAGCTAGTTGAATTCGTGAAACTCACATTAAGAGCATTGATAGGGTTCATTGTTGTACACCTAGCAATATATTTTTATGTTGTTGCAGCACTACTGTTTACGTTTGCTAATATTGCTCCTCCAATATATTTCTTACTAGATATTTTCTTTCTTTGATTCTGCTAATATGAGTGTATGTGATTAAATAGGAACCAGAATTCTATGTGCTCAAGGAAGATGCCTCCCCATGCATTTTTGGTCCTATCGAGAAGCAAAGGTGGTCATATGCATGTGCAAAACAACTTATTGAGAGACTAATATACGGTGAAATAACTTACAAATTTCCTTTTATTTGTGTAGTGTTATTGTTACATTTTGTACTTACATTTAATGTCAATTTCTTGAAGCTGAGGGTGCGGAAAATGGTCTCGACTTCACTATTGTGAGGCCTTTCAATTGGATTGGACCAAGGATGGACTTTATTCCCGGGATAGATGGTCCTAGTGAGGGTGTTCCTAGGGTTTTGGCATGTTTTAGCAATGTATGTATTAGCCATTCTATATGGGGAGTAAATACATATACTTTTCCTTCTGACATTGAGACATGACATTGTTTTTCACCCCGAACAGAATCTTTTACGTCGTGAGCCACTGAAACTTGTCGATGGCGGACAGTCCCAACGGACATTTGTCTATATTAAAGATGCGATAGAGGCTGTTCTGCTAATGATTGTGCGCATATTTCATATTCCTCTCTTGTTTATTTTCAATTGAACTAGTGTTCTCACATCTAGCTAGAAAATCTCGCCCGAGCAAATAACTTTCTTTTTTAACCTCTCTTTCCTCTATATTGGCTATCAAATAAGCAGTTTTTGCATCTCTGCAGGAAAATCCTGCGCGTGCTAATGGTCATATCTTTAATGTGGGAAATCCTAACAATGAAGTCACTGTAAAGCAACTTGCTGAAATCATGATACAGGTACGAGCTTGCTATGGGTAATGCAGTTGTTCTTTCTTGCGTTTTGATGCCTCGTCTTCAGGTGTATGCAAAGGTGTCTGGGGAACCTCCTGTTGAGGAGCCGACCATCGATGTGAGTTCCAAAGAGTTCTACGGTGAAGGATACGATGACAGTGACAAGCGAATTCCTGACATGACAATTATCAACAAACAACTAGGTAGTTTGCTGACACGAAAGCATGTTTCATTTTGCAGATTTGAATTCTAGATACAAGTTAATGATGACGTAATTGCAGGCTGGAACCCAAAGACCTCCCTGTGGGATTTGCTAGATTCAACGCTGACCTATCAACACCGAACGTATGCAGAAGCCATCCGGAGAGCAATGGCAAAGGCAGTTGCATCTAGCTAGATGCCTGCAAGCTGATGATTTTATCAAACAATCTATTTTTAGTCCTTTTTAAGGTCGTATACATATGATGGACTATATTCTTTCCATTAGCAGTATTCATTTTTATTTCTAAGGACTCAAATGAGCATTTTTATTAAACGAGTTGTGCATACTTAGAACGAAAACCCTATCGATCACTAGTCTCTTTGGTCGCTAACTCTGCGCCAATGAATTGTTTATCGAGTTACCAAATCATGCATTTTGCTTTCGAAATTAATCAAATTGTGCATTACACTTGCCTTTTATTTTTCGAACCGCATAGATTTTCTTTTGATATCTTTCCTTCTCTCGCTTGATTTTCATCTACTACAAAAAGTTGATTTTCAAAAAATCCTAATTTTTTGTTCTCGTGGATTCTGGCGATTTTCTCCAGAAGTAACAGTTTCCTTTCCCACTTTTGTACGACTTTTTACCTCCTCTTTTTTTTCTAGCACTTTTTTCCAGTTGAACACTTGCCAGGTGAGTCTTTCAGCTTCATAGGAAGCTGCTACTCGGCATCTCAATTTTCTAATTCAACATTCCAAACTTTTGATCAACCTTGGTCTCTTGGGCCATAAACTGATATGGATCTTATTTAGTTGAGTTAAATAAATTAAGTTGAATCGACTATAATGCATTTAAGTTAATAAGAGTTAAGTTTTAGTTAACTGGAGTAGTTTTGAATTCAACAAATAAGGCATGTAAACAAGAGAATAGCACATTTATATCTTCGAACACTCAATTCCTCTCCTTATAGTCCCTAAGCTTTCACTTTTTCTTTCATGCTTATTTTATTTGCAACTATTCATATAGCCTCTGTCTTATAAGCAAATAGGATAAGATCGTCCAAATCACATTAAATCTTTTATCATCACTGATATTTATTTATTACCACTATAGTAACTTTTAAACGAGCTTTGTTTTTGCAAAATTATTTTTTTTTTTCAAGTTTGCAACTATTCACTCCCTCCCACCAATATTTATGTAAAAAGTTAGAACCGTTATTAATTTGTTACACAGTTATTACGAGGTATATAAATTACTTAGGATTCTATGGATCTTGATATGGTAGTCAAGATATACGAGGATCATTTGAATAAAAAAAAAACTTTAGATCTCTTTCAAAATCAATCAATGTCACTTCTATAGGTACCGTCGTAACTTAACCACCATGTAAACGTGGAGACAATTTTGAATAGACATTGAGTCAACTAAACATTGCAATTGATTAAAGTCCACTACCAATCCAATTAATTAAAACTCACAGATACAACGTTCACTCTGTTTAAGCCTACTGAAATCCTTTTTTAACACAAAAATGAGATTAACTGGATCATTTATAACTAGGAATGTAAACGTACAAAATGTTCATAAATAAATTTAGTGTTTAACTCGATAAAAATTCATTTATATTTGTTCAATATGCATCAAAATTAATTAATAAACAAACTTAAACAACTTGATAAATTAAATAAACATATATATTCGACTTATTATTCTTGAACGGTATTAATAAACAAACTCATTTAAAATTTTTTATAAATTTATTTATACTAATTTATAAATAAAAATTAAAATATTAAACTTTTAAATAAATAAATAAATTTGACTTAATAATTTGATAATATTTAAATAAATCAAATTTAAACCAACTTAATTCAAACTTAAAGTTCAATTTAAACTCAAACTCAATCTTTAAAAAAAATCCTCAAATCAAACTTACAGCCCCCTACTTATGACCATCATTTCATTAACTTTACAACAGCATTTTTTTAAAACATTATACATTTCCCGCTATTCATTGATTCATTAAAAGTGTGCATTCATGAAATTAATAGTTGCATTATAATGATATAAAACATAGACAATTTACACATTGAAGTGCAATTGCCAAATTTGTTGCGTGGGCAAAAATCCTAAAGTATAATGATCGTATACAAACACAATTTTCCCTGACAATCACATCAACAACGATTACATTGGTACTCAATTCGTTTTTCACTTATTTGACATTAGTACACTGCAACCAAAAGCAAAAGACGAAAGACCTCATGGAGCATTAACTTAAACACAGCAAGAACTCGGAAACCCATGGCATTAGGCGTTCACAGTTTCAAATATCGATGGAAGTGAAAGCAAATTAAAAAAAAAAAAAAACTACTTGTAGAAATACGCATGAAGCTTAGGCCTAGCAGCAATAAACCATGATTAAGTAGTGATGTCTTATCTACTCGTCTCTACCAGGCAAATCCCTTTCTGGATAAACAGGAGCCCCTCCTTGATAACCCCCTCCACCTTGTTGATTATTCTGGCTACCACCTTGGTATCTGGAGTTAGGAGGCTGATAGCCTGAAGTAACACTTTGCCCTTGATAAGGCTGATTAAAGCCCTGATGGCCACTAGGGCTGCCTCCTTGATACGCAGGGGCACCTCCCTGGTAGCGACCTGGATAAGCAGTGGGCGGCGAACCATCTCCTTGATAGCCACTAGGGCTGCCTCCTTGATAACCAGTGTGCAGCTCAGGTTGAGCAGAACTACTTCCTTGATAAGTATTTGGCGGCACAGCATAACTGCCTCCTTGGTAACCACCAGGATTAACTTGATAGCCAGTGGGTGGCCCAGCAGGATCGCCTCTTGGATAGCCAGGGCTGCTTCCAGTAGGTGGTCCAGTAAGATTGTCTCCTGGATAACCAGGGCTGCTTACATTACTACCAGGTACACTGCTCCTAGGAAAGCCACCTTGATATCCTTGGCCACCCTGGTAAGCAGGACCCCCCTGTCCTCCCTGATATCCTCGGGAACCTCCTTGATAGTCAGAGACAAAGCCACCTTGTTGGTTAGGTGTTTGATCTCGATAGTTGGGCATGGCAGTTGAATTTGGTGGCATTTGATTCTGGTAGTTCGGATTGACAGTTGTATTAGGTGGCGGTTGATTTTGAAAGTTTAGAGAGGCACCATCTCTCACAGGCGCTGGAGCTTGGGGAGTATGTTGTGTAGTATTCTGTGACGGAATATTTTGGAATCCCTGATTTTGAAGTGGAGGAGCCTCTCTGTTTTGGAAATTCTGCATATTTTCCCTTCTCCTCTCGAAGTTCCTTGAGCGATCAAAATTGCGAGGTCTGTCATTACGCCTCGACCTCTCTTGAGCACGTGCATTGTTCCTGACCCATTCTTCATGGTATTTTGGATCATAAGGAACAGCCTTTCCATCGATGAACGGTTCTCCTGCAAAAGATATTCAAACAGTGAAGTCAAGGACAGAATATGCATGCTGTTTATTCTGAAAGGCAACCTAACCACCAAATTTGCAGTAGTAATAATCCATGTAAAAAACCAAGATACAAAATGAGTAAAGAATAAACCACTACAGAATATGCCTGCTGTTATTCTGAAAGGCAATCTAAATTATCAAATTTGTAGTAGTAATAATCCATGTACAATACCAAGCTCCAAAATGAGCAAGAACAAACCACTACAGAATATGCATGCAGTTATTCTGAAAGGCAACCTACGCATCAAATTTGTAGTAGTAATAATCTATGTAAAATACCAAGCTCCAAAATGAGTAAGAACAAACCACTACAGAATATGCATGCTGTTATTCTGAAAGGCAACCTAAACATCAAATTAGTAGCAGCAGTAATACTCCATGTAAAACACCATGCTCCAACATGAATAAGAACAGACCACTACAACATGCAAAACCCAATAGAGAAACCTCGATGATTAGCTGATCTGTAGTCCAACCAATATTGTAACCTTATGCCTTGTCAGTCATAGAGAGGCATTATTATGACAGACCAAAATCTAGTTGACGCTGGAACTTCAGAGATGAAACAGATAACACTAATAAATTAGTATTTATCACATGGTCAGGTAATAAGCACAATTTATGCAATCACCAAGTGTTTTGGGTTAATTTGTTTCCAGATTCATCCATTCCTCCATTTTATTATAATAATTCTAATTTGAATTCTAGGATTGTGACAAACTAAACTCCTTGGCCTCTCTATAATCCTGTGACAACGTACCTCCTTCACCTCCCTACTGCATATTGTACTATATTCTTTCTCCTGCATTTGTACCTTGTAGACTAAACTTTATGTAAACCCAAAATTACCAAGAAACACCATGACCCCAATGAGGAATGTCAACAACGTGACTTCTGTATACTACTGTGACATAACAGCATGCATAAATTGCATTGTAGATTTTTTCCTTCAATAGTGCCCTGCCAACTTAACTTTACATAAACCCAAGAATAAAATCAACAATATCTAAAGCATTAAGACATTGAATCATAAATTTTTAACTAGAAATGTTCATTTTGTAAAGAACAGCATGATATAGTAAATATAGCCATTATAATTTGCAAAGGAAGTAGATGAAGAGGGAAGCATTGCCCTCACCTCCATAATCTTTGTTCTTTACATCCAAGTATGAATCAGGAAGAACCCAGCGAACCTTTGGCAAAGCTGAAGTAAGAATACACAAATAAGTATAATTTATTTTGTTGTGGCACATATATTGCCAAACACTATCATTACTGAAGTAAATGGACATACGCTTGATCTTATATGAAATTTCTTCAGAAACCTTACAACCAAAGGCAAAATAATGCTTGGTAGAAACTGAATATATTGACATTCTTGCTTCCTCTTCACTGCAACACCACACCAGTTAGCAGAGTGCTAAGAGACGATTAAAAGAAACACAGGAAACAAATTTAAAGAACTGACACAAAGTAGAGCATTCCTGATTCCACTAAAAATGGACATAAAATAATCTAACATATCAGAAAGAATCCTCTAAAACAGCATGACGGAGAAAATAGTAAATTAATGCACACGTGTCAAAGATTATAAGGAAACATTTTGAGGTTAGCTACTGAGATAATTTCTATTTATCAAAAATCACTAAGATGTAACTCTAAAGAATAAAGGCATCTTGCAGATGCTAATTTTAGCTTTGATCCAATGCCCACTACTCCAAATATATTATCAACAAAACTAAAAATTCTAACTTCAAACAGACAAATAACTCCAGTATTGTTCCACAGCAATGAAGTGTAATAATTGGAAGAGGAATTAGGACTAGAGAAAGTACTTTAAGAGGGAAAATAAAATAAAAAATATTTTCTTTCATTTCACCTCTCTAGAGAAATTAAAATAAACAAGAGGATTTGATAGTTTGCATCTATGAGAACACAACATAAAATAGAGAGAAAGCGACTCAAACAAAAGCCAAGGTCACCAAAATAATCTCCCCGGCAATATATAAATACACTGGAGTGATTATCAAAGATAAATTCGCTGTGCGGCCATCTTCACCGAGTCAACCGAGAAAGAGAGAATAACCTGCCAAGGACCTCGGCGAGGGTCTTGATATAACTATCAATAATCTCATCACGGGTGAGGGAGGGATCCGGTGGCTCCACGACGATAAGCCAGTGCTCAAAGTCGCACCCGTCGAGGAGTATAGTCTCCTTAGGGGGGCGGTTGCTCCAGTTCGGCGACGGATCATTTAAGGATGATGTTGTGGGCCGAGTAGAGAAGCACCGGAACCCGGATCGCACCGAACTAAGACGGGGCTGGAAGCGGGCAGGGACGGCCGCAAGGACGGGGCGGATGCGGAGCAAACGAGAAGCGCCGGAAAGAGAGACAGCCCGAGACGCATGAGGTGAGATGGGGACGGAGCGCAGCAACGACACGAAGGTTCGGCCTGCCATCGAGTGGAACAAAAACCCTAAAACCCTAGAGAAATGGAAGGCGTAGTTTTTCTGAAGGAAGTCGTCGGAGAGATGATTTTATAGATAGAGATCGGCGGCGGTTCGTGAGAACCGATAAGGATGAACCGTGGGTTTAGGGTTTAGGGTTTAGGATAAGCCGGAGGATTGTACGATTCCCTTTCATATGGGCCTGGCCCAAGATTGCTAAGACTGGAGGGATTACCCTGTTGTGGCAGTTTCCTTAACATGGGCCGGGCCCAAGTTTGCTAAGACCTGAGAGATCCTATTCAAAATTTTGTGTGTAGGATTTATTGATATCATAGATTTATATTGAAAAACCAAGGATATTTTATAATATTAATATTGACATATAAAATTATATATTTTCCTTTAGTTTTATAATAATGATAATATAAAATTGATAAGAGAGTATTTTTGTCATATTGATGCTAATATACAAAAAATACCTGCATCGGCTGCATATCCCACATAATATTTAGCTCAGTAATGAAATATATATAAACTAAAATATTTTTTTAGCTTCAATCCTTCTTCAGAACACGATTATGTGGAACGACTTTTTCATTGCTCCTAACAACAGTAACACAAAATAAAATATTTTTATGATTGGCAAATTTAATCGACAATGGTTAAAATTAATCAAATAGCCGATTAATGGTCAATACCAACTAACTAAAGCTACTGTTAAATGATCGTTGACTAAATCATTCGAATCAATCGTTGACTAATGGCAATGAATAAGTAATTGAATGTTCATATTATAGAAAAAGGAAGGGGGGAAATTGAAGAACTTTTCAAATGTTCATTATTTTTCTTTCCTTCAAAAACTGATATTTTTTTGTAATCTTATTGTGCTTGAAATTCTCATTCTTATAAGCGGCTTCTCCTTCTCGGCCTTCAATTGTTTGCCGAGAAGAAAAAGAAATTAGAATTGATCGAAAGGAAGAATTACATAACCACGTTAAATTAACAACTTGTATTGATCAATTTAATTAGTTGATTTGTCGTATTTAAGGTTTCGTTTTTTCCACTATTCAACCTATTTATCGAAACAAAAAGAAGCTACAAGAAAACTTTTAATTTTTACTCCACGCTCTTCGTCATTCTTAGAAACATAGACCATGAGTGTTCCTCAGCAAAGTGTGCATCTCATTGGCCCTTTGCTTGGCTGCTTATCAGTGCATGGATCTCGCTCGTGGTTTGATTACTTTCTTCAGAACCTTGTCGTTGAGAAGCAGTTCTAAAACCAGAAGCCTGGTCTTGAACTCAACAACCGAGAATATGTTGTCCAAGAAGGAAGTAGCCCGGACCTTCATGCTTGGACCACTAAACTTGAAGTCTATCAGAATTAAATGGAAGATGGGAGAAGTGTAGTTTTCAGTACAGTGCGAATAATTCTGCGTTGGCTTTGTCCTGTGACAGGAAGGTAACAAAAAGTGTGGCGTTAAAATCTATAATTATTTAGATTAGCCAAGTTCTGATATATGCTCAGCATCTGGTAATCAAAGTCTTACAAGAGAAACATCCAAACCACTTGATGGATGATAACATTTACTGGTCTCTGCCAGGCAAGTCTCTTCCTGGATAAATAGGGGCCTCTCCTTGATCCCCCCCACCGCCTTGATTACCTTGGTTGCCTCCTTGATATCTAGAGTTGGGAGGTTGGTAGTCTGAAGCAACACCTTGCCCTTGATAAGGCTGGTCGAAGCCCTGATGACCACTGGGGCTGCCTCCTCGATATGCAGGGGGACCTCCCTGGTAGCCACCAGGATAAGTATTGGTCGGCACAGAACTACCTCCTTGGTAACCACTAGGGCTGCCTCCTTGATAACCACTAGGGCTGCCTCCTTGATAACCAGTGTCCGGCCCAGGTCGAGCAGAACTGCCTCCTTGGTAACCACTAGGGCTGCCTCCTTGGTAACCAGTGTCCGGCCCAGGTCGAGCAGAAGTACCTCCTTGGTAACCACTAGGGCTGCCTCCTTGGTAACCAGCGTCCGGCCCAGGTCGAGCAGAACTACCTCCTTGATAATTAACTTGATATCCAGTGGGTGGTCCAGCAGGATTGCCTCTTGGATAACTAGGCCGAGAAAAACCACTCTGAAATCCTTGGTCACCCTGGTAACCAGGACCCCCCGGCCCTCCCTGATATCCTTGGGAACCTCCTTGATAGGTAGGCACATAGCCCTGTTGGCTATGTGCATTAGGTGGCATTTGACTTTGGAAGTTTGGAGTGCCACCATCTCTCACAGGCGGTGGTGGAGCTTGGGGAGTATGTTGTGTAGTATTCTGTGACGGGATATTTTGGAATTCCTGATTTTGAAATGGAGGAGCCTCTCTATTTTGGAAATTCTGCATATTTTCCCTTCTCCTCTCAAAGTTCCTTGAGCGATCAAAATTGCGAGGTCTATCATTACGCCTAGACCTCTCTTGAGCACGTGCATTGTTCCGGACCCATTCTTCATGGTATTTTGGATCATAAGGAACAGCCTTTCCATCAATGAACGGTTCTCCTGCAAAAGATATTCAAACAGTGAAGTCTAGGACAGAATATGCATGCTGTTATTCTGAAAGATAACCTAAACATCAAATTTGCAGTAGTTATAAGCCATGTAAAATCCCAAGCTCCAAAATGAATAAGAACAAGCCACTATAACAAGCATAATCCAATAGAAAATCTTAATGATTAATTGATCTGTAGTCCAATCTATATTGTAACCTTCCTCCCTATAGCATGTTGGCTATGTCATGTGATTATATGGATAATAATTGCTTTCCTAACAGTTAAATAAATTGTACTGTAGATTTTTTTTTCCCCCTTCATAGTTCCCTGTTAACTGAACTTTACATAAATCCAAGACTACCAAGAAACACCAAGACTACAATAAACAATGTCAACAACATTAAGACATTGAATCATGAATTTTTAACTGGAAATGGTTGTGTTGTAAAGAGCAGCACACGTTCATAAATATAGGCATTATAAGTTGCAAAAAAAGTAGTGGAAGAGAAAGACATTGCCCTCACCTCCATAATCTTTGTTCTTTACATCCAAATATGAATCAGGGAGAACCCAGCGGACATTTTGCAAAGCTGAAGTTAGAATACACAAATAAGTAAAATTTATTATGCTGTCAAACGTATATTGCCAAACATTAACATTATTAAGGTAAATAGACATACGTTTGATCTTATATGAAATTTCTTCAGAAACCTTACAACCAAAAGCAAAATAATGCTTAGTAGAAACTGAATATATTGACATTCTTGCTTCCTCTTCACTGTAACACCAGACCAGTTAGCAGAGTGTAAGTGAGGATTAAAAGAAACACAGGAAACAAATTCAACGAAGTGGTACAAAGTAGAGCATGCCTGATTCAACTAAAAAGTGATGGACACAAAAAGAAAACTCAACATATGATCAGAAAGAGTCCTCTAGAACATCCTGATTGAGAAAATTAAAAATTAATGCATGTGCGCCAAAAATTATAAGGAAACATTTCAACGTTAACAGCAGATATAATTTTCATTGTATCAAAAAACACTAAGATCTAACCCTAAAAAACAATGGCATCTTGCAGCTGCTAATTTTAGCTTTAATCCGATGCAAAATAAATCATCACCTAACCTAAAAAATTCTAACTAGAAAGGGAACAAGTTCAAACCGATAAATAACTTCAGCAGTATCACACAGTACCGATGTGGTTAATGGGAAGAGAGGAATCAGAACGGAAGAAAGCAATTTAAGAGAGAAAAGAAAATAAATAAATCATCTTTCATTTCATCTGACAGAAAATTAAATAAATAAGAATTGATAGTTTGCATCTATGAGAATAAAACATAATATAAAGAGAAGGCGACTTAATTAAAAGCCAAGGTGACTAAATAATCTTCTACACTAAAATAAAGTGTACAGAAGTGTTTATCAAAGATAGTTTCGCGATGCGGCCAGTTTCACTGAGTCAACCGAGAGAGAAAAACTAACCTGTCAAGGACCTCGGCCAGGGTCTTGATATAGCCATCAATAATCTCATCACGGGTGAGGGAGGGATCGGGTGGCTCCATGACGATAAGCCAGTGCTCAAAGTCGCAACCGTCGAGGAGTATAGTCTCCTTAGGTGGTCGGTTGCTCCAGTTCGGCGACGGATCATTTAAAGATGATGTCGTGGGCCGAGTCGAGAAGCATCGGAATCCATACCCCGCCGGACGAAGGCGGACTGAGTAGCCTGCAGGAAGGGCAGCGAGGAGGGGGCGGAGGCGGGTCAAAGGAGAAGCGACGGGCAGGGAGAGACTCCGCCGCAATGCGAGAAAGAAGGCTCGGCCGCCCATGGAAGAGAGCCGGAAAACCCTAGAGGGCGAAATCGTCGGAAAAGGTTATTCGAGGGTTGGGTTTTATACTGCGATAGACGGCGGTTCGTGAGAACCGAAAGTTCGACCGATGGACGAACCGTTTCATGGATTCATACGGGCTTAGTAATACATCACTGACACTATACATAATATTAGCTTATCAACGAAACACAAATCAAAAAAATTCTCAGCTCCGATCACAATATCTTCATCGATCAAATGAGATAAATCATTTTTGCAGTTTATTTCCTCTAAAATCAGTGGAAATTATCGATCTTGAGATCCCGATTATATAAAATAACATCTTCATTGTTCTCGAAAAGATTAGTAAATTCATTGATATTAATTACAAGCAGAACAACTGCAATAAATGTTTTGTTTGCTTGCATAAACCAACCAATAATAAGACTAAAAATAAAACAAATTGTTAAACTTGCATGACAATTTATTCAGTGCACTGTTTAAAAGTTTTTATGTATATATATCTTGAGAATTTACTATTGTGTTCTGAGGAGATACTGAGAGAAACAATCTCCTAGTCATCCAAATTAAGAGAATTTAAAGAGTCATGAACAAAGTAAGAAGCATCCTCGAGATATTCCATTACATTGTAGTGCTCTACGTACATATCAGCTAATTACACTTCATACAGCTCTCTTGGGAATATATTGGAGATTCTATAGACACTGACTTCATGAAAACTACATTCTTCCAGTATCCTCGCAAAAGATGTGAATCTTTTTGGTATTTCAGTTGTACCAAGAAATTTCTACTGTGTTTTCTGTAGCTGCCTCTCATACGTGTATGCAGAAAATAAGCTGGCTAAAGCATTACATGCACAGTTGATAGGATTAAACAATAAGTCCTACCATCTTAACTAGAATATTACTGCATGCTTTAATTATTATCTTTCTGATATATATCTCCTACACACTCCTCTGCAGCATTTCCTGATACCTCTTGAAGGATTCCAGCTTCTGCATCCTTATTTGCTTGCGAAACCTTTTTATAAACACATCTGCAACATGGTCGATCTCGTCTTCAAGACTGAACTCCGTGCCATCCTCCTTTGCGTTCCTCACTAGTTCAATAACAGATCCATTGGCGTCGTCGCCGAGCTCAAGCTCCTCGTCATCATCTTCGTCTTCCAACTCAAAGAGTGAGTGCCTCAGATCAGGGTAGTTATCGTCGTCGTCATCATAATACCCTGCAGATTCTGCGAACTGTGATGGGCAGCTGGTCGACTCAGCGTCGTCGTCATTGGAAGCATAGGCCATAATCGCCTTGTTGCGTTCCTCAGCCAAATGCGCATCTCCTTCGCCCTTCGCTTGGCTGCTAATCAGCGCATGGATCTTGTGGTGGATTGCATTCATCAGAATCTTCTTGTTGTGGAGCAGTCCCAAAACCAGAAGCCTGGTCTTGAGCCCACTAGTTTTGCCCTTCAGTTGCATCGTCTTCGCCTTCACCACGCCAACGACGACCAAGAATATGTTCTTCAAGAAGGAAGAAGCCCGGATCTTCATGCTTAGACCACTGAACTCGAAGAACAGAAGTAACAAAAAAAAAATGCTGATATCCAAAGTTGTATATCAGACTCAAATTGATAGATGGGAAGAGAACTGAGAGAAGTTTTCAGTACAATAAGTCCCGGAGGCGAATGGTTTTGCATGGGCATTGTCCTGTGGGATACCAAGGCCTTTTATGGTCCAACTTGTGCTACCTCGAGTGAGACTGAAGGAAACTTAATGGCTAAGCAATGGACGACGCAAGTGAGAAAAAAGCGAAAGGTAAATTAACATTAAAAAAAAAAAAAGGCAAAAAAAGTGGTATAAAGCAACATTGGCACGTGAAAAAGAACATGAAAAAGGCTTTGGTTATTTGAATGCGCCCCAGTTCCTAGTCCACTGCTCATTTAAAGGGACATTGCAGATTAAAGATTTTTTGCTTCTCTCGTCACCGAGAGATATTTTGTTTTTTGTTTTTTGCTTCTTTTTTTTTTTTATGATTCCTCATCTTTAAATGCCTTAAACGTGATGGTAAAATTTTGCCAAGTTGTTGGGCATTATCATTGAACCGACTCTCTTCAATTTTCTCATATATATGCTATGGCTAAATTCTTTTGCTGAAATAATGGTATACCTATGATCATACAATGACAGAGAATTTGCAGAAAGGTGACGGTAGGTTTAGGGTTCCTTACAATCAAGTCTCGTCTAGATTAGCCAAATATGCCTAGACATTTTGGAAACAAAGTTTTGTAAAGCTAAATTGGGACTCCAAACTTAGTCAATGATCGAGTCTCTGCATTTATACACTTGGCATTTCTTCACACTTGTAGTACCTTTTATGATATTTCTCATTAATTTCAGAATAGAGGTAGATTTTTAACCTAGATTTGTTTTGGTCAACTAAGGTTTCATCGGTTGATGGAACCTTAGTTGACCAAATTGGGTTATGCCTTTGGGCTCAAATTTATATTTGGGAAGAGTTCCTTATATTTGTCGCGGTTAGTTGCATAACTATACATTAATTATCTTTTTGTTTGTGCAAATCTAACTCGATAAATTATATTTTTAAAATATTAAAATAGTTTTTCTTTAAACTCCTTTTATCGTAGAAGTGGTAAAAAAACATTCAATTGGGCCACCTCAGTCTAGCTCAACCTAAGTCCAAGCTAGACATAAATTAGGTCGCATCAAGTTACGTCGTAAATGTCGTGCTCAACTGCATGCCTCAACATAACCATGATATGGCCACATTAAGCTCAACCCAATCCGAGCTAAACCTAAATTAAGTTGAGTCGAATTGGATCATAAACATCATGTTCAACACGGGCCATGCCAAGTCCAACCATCTTTGCCCGACTTAAGCATCCTCCCAAATTTGATCGGGTCAAGTTGGATATATAACGAATGATCTAGTTCAATTATCTCTTTTATTTTATAACATACATTTCCACTCTAATATATTTATATATTTATTTAAAATATGTTCACCATTTCAAACTTATTTGATTTGTTTTGTGATTAATTTTTATATATTTGCTTTTTCATCATTTCAAACTTATTTGATTTTTTTTATATATATTCTCCTAATTAATACATCACTTTTTAATCTTTAGCTTCCATATTTCATTAATATTTTTTTTCTTAAATAATAAATTTAAAATATTTAAGATTATAAAAACTTCAAGTCCAAAAATTATTTTCCATATAAAGTATCATTCCATTCCATGCCACTTCAATTAAATTAGTTATTACATTATTTCAATTTTGGATTTAACGCATTTGATAAGGGAAATATTTAGAAAAGTTCAATAGCTTAACATAATAGTCGAACATTCATTATCAAAAGCCACAATTCATTTGTATAGTCTTTATCGACATAAATGCACATTAGTTCTCTCATGCCAAGTCACAAATCTCCTTAGTGTCGACCTCAAATTCTACCATAATTAGCAAATACAAAGAAATTAGCTCTGTGAAATGGGACAGTTAATTAGTGCAATAATTAAAGAGCAATTTACTGATTCTCAATTCTCTTAACGCGTATGCACTGCATCGATAGCTAGGTCTAAAGACGGGAGCCCATCCTTTTAATAATAATAATATTATTTTTCAATTTATTATATTTTTTTAGTTTTTATATTTTTGAAATTGTCAACGGTTAATCCTCTGGATCAGAATCGAATCTAGAATTTTATATTTGAAAGGATCACATATTAAAATATCGGTAAATTAGGCTAAAATCTCTCTGCCCATGTTTATATTTGGATTCAGTCCCTATGTATTTTTTTTTAGGATTTGGTATCTGACAACCACCCAAAACTTAGTTTTAACTCCCTACAAGGTTGAAATTCCATTTTTACCCTTATTATTTACATTGTTTTGGTTAAATTATTTTTATTCATCTTCTCCCATCGATTCCATTTCTTCCAACAATTCATCTTCTTCTCTCCTCCAACGGAAACTCATCCTAACACTCTCCTACCTTGACCATTAGCGATCTACAACAACAAATGTGATAATATCGATTTTCTTCCCAACAAGTCATCGTCTTCCCTCCCCCAACGGTAACCCTAAACTCTCGGTTCATTCTCCACTTGACCAAACCATTTGCTCACCCCCTTGAAAATCATTCTCCCTTATTTCAACCACTAGGACCCACTGCAGCAAGCAAATGCAATAAGAGCGAGCAAGGAGAGCAACGAGCAAGTGCGCAAAAAAGATTAAACAAGGTAAATATACTTGATTACGTACAATTTTTGATAAATTTTTTATGATAATTATATAAATTTTTTTATTGATACAAAGAGTATCTAATTTGAGTCAATATGTATTTGATTTTATGTCTAAAATATTCTAATTTGATTTTTGGAGATGTAAAGAAATTATACCTTGAAGTTAATAATAGTGACTTTTGTTTGACGTTCATGAAATAAAAATATGATACCTAATATGAGTTAATAAGTACTTGTTTTGACTCCAAATTATTTTACTTAAAATTCAGTCCCTATGTAATATATTTTGTGAATTGGTATATATACCTAAATTTTACCAATAGTAACTCCATGGGGTATGTCACAAAAAATTTCATTAATTTTCATAGCCTTTCTTAACTTTCCCTTTCAAATTCTAATATTTTGAATTTTAATGGCAACCTATTCCATTTAAATTGGTTAGATTAGCATATAAAAAATTTGTTTATGATTTTTCTAAGTTCAATGTTCCTTTGTTGAAGATTATGTTGCAGAAAACATGATAAATTTTTAATTTTTCAGATATTCCACGGTCATTGTATTGATGGAAGTCGGATCTAGGGGTGCTAATTTTTTATTTATTGGAAGTTGTCGTTATGTCAATGATCTTTATTTGATTTCAATTCCTAATGGTGCAACTCTAATAGAGATATTCCAGAGTTTAAAGCGAAAATGTGATGCTATTAATCCCGAGTTAACGATATTGCGATACATAACACCACATGAAAAGATTGCAGTAACATTGAACGAAGATGATGATGTCCGAAATATGATAAATCTTTATAGTTATGCAGTCAATATAATATAATCAAATTGAGAGCAGCTCCAAAAGATGATCAGAGTCAGGTTAACATAAATATTGAAAGGTAATTTTTATTTGTAATGTTGTTTTGATTTGAGTGCAAGATTCAGAATTTATAATGTTCATGTATTTTTTTGTACTAGTTTTTTTTTTGCAGCACATGACTATTATTTTTCATTATTGATTGTGTATATTAGTTAGTTAATAATTTTAAAATATCTATTATAATTTATATTGCAAGTTCAATTGTTATTAATTGAAAATTGAGTTGGTTGCTAATGTATTATTTTGATTTGTATTAAAATGGTAAGGTTTGATTTTGATGATGAAGTTTGTTCGAACGGAGACAATGAGCTTGAAGTTTGCACTATAAGCAATTCTATTGATTCTTGGATGCATTGCATATCCTATGAAGGCCAAACATTTAAAGATGCTACAGAGTTCAGGATTTGTCTTAAAAACTATGCTATTGCTACTAGACGATCATTTTCTTACAAGAAAAATGATAGTGATAATATCATAGTTGTTTGCAGCAAAGAAAATTGTGAGTGGAGAATTTATGCCTCTAAATATAAATCAGGCAATTTATTCGGCATAAGAAAATGCAATTTAATCCATAGTTGCGGGGATGATAATTTGAGGACTAGAGGTCACCCTAAAGCTGATTCAACTTGGGTAGCTAATGTGGTGAAGGAGAAGTTAAGGGGAGAGCCATCATATCGTCCATGTACAATGATGAAGGACATTCAACGAGATTATGGAGTAGAACTTGAGTATCATAAAGTTTGGGCGGGCAAAGAAATGTCAATGCATGATATTCATGGGACTGATAAGGGGTCATATGATAAGTTGCGATGGTATTGTCATGCTGTCAAAGAAACAAATCCGAGGAGTTATGCTGAATGTGAAATTGATCCGATGACAAATAAATTTAGACGATTATTCATATATTTTCATGCATGTCTTATTGATTTTATTAGTGGTTGTCGTCCATTAATTTTTTTGGATGGAACTCACATTAAGAACAAGTACAAAGGATGTTTATTAGTCGCTGTGGCTAAGGATGCGAATGATGATATTTTTACAGCGGCGTATCACGATTGTGGATCTGAAAATGATTCTAATTGGGAATGGTTTTACTACCAGTTAAAACATGTCTTGGCTTCCCAATACATCATGGTATTTCGTAACTATACTTTTTTCTCTGACCGACATCCTGGATTGATCAAGGCTATTTAATTTGTGTTTCCTGATAGTCACCATGCTTATTGTCTGAGACATCTAGTCGATAACTTTGTCAAACAGGTACGTCGTATGTTGCTTTTCCAATATGTTAGTCATTTATTTTTGTTTATTTTCTATCAACTGGTTATTTTATATATATATATATATATATATATTAAATTTTATTCTTGTAGGTATTACGTAAATACCCTCTTCATAACAAAAAATATTGGTCTTCAGTTTTGAAGAAAGCTGCATACGCCCCATCAAGATATGAGTTTACTCAACATATGTTAAGTATAACTAATTCGATGTCACTTGCCCAGGAGTTTCTTGTGAACTCGTCCCCTGAAAATTGGGTCAATGCTCTATTTATGGGTGATCGATGGGGTGTCATTAATAATAATATTGCTGAAAGCTGGAACAATTGGATAAAACCTTCTCGCTATCTATCTATTGTGACTATGGTAGATAATATACGCATTCGAATTATGACCATGATGCACCAAAGGCGAGAAAAAACATTGGAGATGACACAAGAACTAAGTCCAAAAAAGGAGAAGGAAATGTCAGTTGCATATAGTAAATCCAGAACCTTAAAGGTGCACAAGTCTTGTGGAGTTCGGTTTGAAGTCATAGATGGGGATAAAAGTTTTGCAGTAGATTTGAATTCATGGCATTGTTCTTGTCGAGTTTGGCAAATTTATAGACTACCATGCAAGCATGCTTGCTCTTGCATAGAATCAAAATTCATGTCGATTTATCAATTCTGTGATGGATATTTTAAGATAGACATGTACCGCCAAGCTTACAAAGGAATTATTAATCTCATTCCAACATTTGACATGTACGAGAGCTATCTCAATGATGGAGATGTCATTTACGCTCCTACAACTCGTAGCCAATCAGGACGTAGAAGGACTAAGCAGATACCTTCTCAAGTTGAACAACGTGTGACAACGTGTGAGAGATGTCATGGGCGAGGGCATAATAGACGAACATGCAAAGAACCAGTGTCATAATTGGTATGAGTCACATAGACATTAATACTATATCGTTTCATATAATTAAACTAATTATGTCGTGTTGTTTGTTATTTATTTTCAAAATGTCAAACTAACATTTTATTTTTTTTGTTTTAATTTCTTGCAGACATAAGCAATTGCTAAACCAAGGAAGCAGTTTTGAAGGTTGTTAAAAAATATCTACAAGATCTAGTGACATTTTGTGATTTGTATTAAACAAAACTAGTGTTGGTATAAAACTTTGTTACTTATATATAAGACTTTAATGATCCATTTATGTGGTTAAAAGTAGTTAAAAGTTGGATGTTGGTTATGTAATTGCAATTGAGAGATACTTTATGAAGTGATTTATACATTAATCATTAAAATATTATGTTTAATGGTAGTTTTACATATATTGTTATATGTTGTGGTTTCATACAACTAGAAATACAACTTGACAAATTTTTCCCAAAAATGTTTGAAAAAGTACTCAATTTTAGGCTCTCGGAACTTAATTTACCTCAAGTGATACCCAATTTTATGATTATTTGAAAAAGTACTCAATTATTTAATTTTTAAAAGAAACATGTTCTCCACTCACCATAGAATATAAGTACTTATTTGACATTCATAAAATAAATAATAGAATACCTAAAGTGATACAATAAATACCTAATTTTTATCAAGTGATGTTTATTATGGCCCTATAACTACTTGAATTCGGTTAAAAAACTACACTTGAAATAAGTTATTCATCAAATAAACCATAGGATATCTAAAGTGATACAACGAGTATGTAATTTTTATTAAGTGCTACTTGACGTGACCCCTTAAACACTTAAATAACAATAGCATACCTAAAGTGATACAATAAATACCTAATTTTCATCAAGTAATACTTATTATGGCCCTTTAACTACTCGAATTCCGTTAAAAAACTACACTTGAAATTTAATCTTGAATGACTTATTTGACATTCATCAAATAAACTATAGGATATTTAAAGTGATACAACGAATATCTAATTTTATCAAGTGGTACTTGATGTGACCCCTTAAACAATTAAATAACAATAGAATACTTAAAGTGATACCAAAAATGTCTAATTTTTATCAAGTGATACTTGTTATATCCCTTTAACTACTCGAATTCGGTTAAAAAACTACACTTAAAATTTAATCTTGAATAACTTATTTGACATTCATCAAATAAACCATAAGATATCTAAAGTGATCCAACAAGTATGTAATTTTTATCAAGTGCTACTTGGCGTGACCTCTTAAACACTTAAATAACAATATCATACCTAAAGTGATACAATAAATACCTAATTTTCATCAAGTAATACTTGTTACCCTTTAACTACTCAAATTCGGTTAAAAAACTACACTTGAAATTTAATCTTGAATGACTTATTTGACATTCATCAAATAAACCATAAGATATCTAAAGTGATACAACAAGTATGTAATTTTTATCAAGTGCTACTTGGCGTGACCCCTTAAACACTTAAATAACAATACCATACATAAAGTGATACAACAAATACCTAATTTTCATCAAGTAATACTTTTTATGGCCCTTTAACTACTCAAAGTCGATTAAAAAACTACACTTGAAATTTAATCTTGAATGACTTATTTGACATTCATCAAATAAATTATAGGATATCTAAAGTGATATAACGAGTATCTAATTTTTATCAAGTGTTATTTGACGTGACTCCTTAAACACTAAATAATAATAGAATATCTAAAGTGATACAACGAGTACCTATTTTTTATCAAGTGATACTTGTTATGACCCTTTAGCTACTCGATTCGGTTAAAAAATTACACTTAGAATTTAATCTTGAATGACTTATTTGACATTCATCAATTAAACCATAGGATATCTAAAGTGATACAATGAGTATGTAATTTTTATCAAGTGCTACTTGGCATGACCCCTTAAACAATTAAATAATAATAGAATACTTAAAGTGATAAAAAAAAATGTCTAATTTTTATCAAGTGATACTTGTTATATCCCTTTAACTACTCGAATTAGGTTAAAAAAACTACACTTGAAATTTAATCTTGAATGACTTATTTGACATTCATCAAATAAATTATAGGATATCTAAAGTGATAGAACGAGTATCTAATTTTTATCAAGTGCTACTTGATGTGACTCCTTAAACACTAAATAATAATAGAATACCTAAAGTGATATAACGAGTACCTAATTTTTATCAAGTGATACTTGTTATGACCCTTTAACTACTCGATTCGGTTAAAAAACTACACTTAGAATTTAATCTTGAATGACTTATTTGACATTCATCAAATAAACCATAGGATATCTAAAGTGATATAACGAGTATGTAATTTTTATCAAGTGCTACTTGGCGTGACCCCTTAAACACTTAAATAACAATAGCATACCTAAAGTGATACAATAAATACCTAATTTTCATTGAGTAGTACTTGTTATGACCTTTTAACTACTCGAATTCAGTTAAAAAACTACACTTGAAATTTAATCTTGAATGACTTATTTGACATTCATCAAATAAATTATAGAATATCTAATTTTTATCAAGTGCTACTTGACGTGACCCCTTAAATACTAAATAATAATAGAATACCTAAAGTGATATAACGAGTACATAATTTTTATCAAGTGATACTTGTGATGACCCTTTACCTACTCGATTCGGTTAAAAAACTACACTTAGAATTTAATCTTGAATGACTATTTGGCATTCATCAAATAAACTATAGGATATCTAAAGTGATACAACGTGTTGGAGTATTGGGAATACAATCAAAGTTCCACATTGGTAGGACATGGAAAATATCATGTGCTTATAAGATGAAAAGATATCTCCATTGGTATGATGTATTTTGGGTAAAGTCCAAAAATAAAACCATGAGGGATTAGGCCCAAAGTGGATAATATCATGTCATTGTGGAGATATGTGAATCTTATAGGCACTAATAATTGGTATCAGAATTATGGTTCATGTCAAGTCATGAACCTCGAACGAAGGAAGTTGAGCTCCCATATCGGATTAAGAGGGCAAACCCCAAGGAAGTCGGTTGGGTCGGAGGAACGAACAATTGGCGAGAAGTCGATTGGGCGGAAGAATTTGGACAATTGGCAGAAAGTTCAGCTGAGTCAGGATGACTAGACAGTTGGCAGGAAGTCATGATGGGTTGAAGATCGAACATGTGGTCCTTCGTTTAAGGGGGAATTATTGGAGTATTGAGAATACAATCAAAGTTCTACATTGGTAAGACGTGGAAAAGATCATGTGCTTATAAGATGAAAAGATATCTCCATTGGTATAAGACCTTTTGGGTAAAGCCCAAAAACAAAACCATGAGAGCTTAGACTCAAAGTGGACAATATCATGTCATTGTGGATATATGTGAATCTTATAGACACTGACACAATGAATATCTAATTTTATTAAGTGGTACTTGATGTAACCCCTTAAACAATTAAATAACAATATAATACTTAAAGTGATACAAATAATGTCTAATTTTTGTCAAGTGATACTTGTTATATCTCTTTAACTACTTGAATTCGGTTAAAAAAACTACACTTAGAATTTAATCTTGAATGACTTACTTGACATTCATCAAATAAATCATAGGATATTTAAAGTGATACAACGAGTATGTAATTTTTATCAAGTACTACTTGGCGTGACCCCTTAAACACTTAAATAACAATAGCATATCTAAAGTAATACAACAAATACCTAATTTTTATCAAGTAATACATGTTATGACCCTTTAAAAGCTCAAGGGTTCATCGGAGAAGATCCCCTAAAACACTAGACCAAAAATCAGGTACTCTGCAAACTAGAAAGAGAAGGCTCAAGTATTCATTCTCGGGAAAGAGTATGAGAAGGCTCATACTCAAGTATGGAGTCTTGTATTTGGAAGAACCGAGTACAAGAGACTCGAAATTAGGAGTGTCGAGTATAAAAGTACAAGTAATGTTGGGTACTCAATTAGTCGGATAAAGCAGTATGTTTGCTGGAAAATGGTACTCGACCAAGGTTCCTCGTACTCAGGAAATTGGTGGGATGCCTATAGAAGCATCTAGCCGACTATCGAAATCCAAAATCTGAGTACGAGAGAATCAAATTTGGGAGTGTTAAGTACAAATGTTCTAGACAATGAAATAAACAAAATATAATACCTAAATTATTTCTAAAAATACCAAATTTTAGTCAATGGATACTTATTTTGGCTCATTAAATACTCTGATTCAATTATTGAATGACTTTAATTTGTTTGTGAGATTCATGAAATAAACCTAAATATTAGTCAACCAATACTTATTTTGACCTCTTAAATATACATTGAAGTTAATATTAGTGACTTTTGTTTGACATTCAATAAGTAAAAATATGATAAATAAATTGTTAAAAATGATACCTAATTTTAGTTAATGAATACTTATTTTATCTCATTAAATACCCTGATTCGATTATTGTGTGTGTGATTCGTGAAATAAAAATATAATACCTAAATAGGTATAAGAAGTACTTAATATTAATCAATTGGTACTTATTTTGGCCCCTTAAATATTAAAAAATTTGGCATGATCTTAACGCACGAATAACATATCATCATTACAAAAGTAGAAGAAGAAAATGACAAGACTAATACCATAAATCCAACACTCAAAGGTCAATTCATACATTAAACATGAAATTATCATCCCACCAAAATACTGTTCTACAAATTCATAATATCAGGACACCAATTTAAAACATAATTATAACTCCATCATCACCAATACATAACAACTATCAGACAAGATTGTCGAAGCACTGACAACGCACTGATAAGTCATTTCAATCCTTTGAACAAGCCTCGTTTATCAGACAAAATGGCCGAAGCAATCCGAGCTCTATACCCTTCGATTGATGTGTCCCATTCTTCTTTCCAAAATGTTGGATTATCTCGGGCAAAACATTCACCCCATAGACAAATATAAATACCACAATTCAAATCATTTCCTTGTTGTCGACTCTTTACAGCAATTACTTCACCTATGCCAATATCACATTGTTCCACATTCCAAAGATATCGCGACAAAAATTTTGCCTGCACAACCAATTCAAATAAACATATTTATCAAATCAATCATAAAAGATGTGTACAAATTTTTAAAAAATAAAAGTAACTTATTTTTTTATCCAACTTACAAATTTCTTCGCTGCACATTTGTAAATAGGGCTACTAATAGAATTTTTCAACGTGAAAGATTTTTCGCTTGGAGTATACACGAGCAAGAACCAATGTGCTTTATAATGCATAGGGAAAAGTATGTGTTTACAGTGTTCTAGGAGCTCTTTAGAGCTTGATACGACCAATGAACTCTTGGTCAACTTTGATAAAAATACTGAAAAATTGTTATCTGTAATCCTCTTCTGCTTGGTATTTTCGAGCATAGTAATCACATCATTCTATAAAAAATTAAAAAAATAATCATTAACTATCACTATGATGATAATATAAATCAAATACTATTAAGAGTATATACCGGGACATTGAGAGACATGCAATATATTTCATGCCCATAGTTATTTTCTTTGTTGCTCAAAACATTGAAATATGCATGAATGAGGTCAAATCGTAGTTCGGTGCCAAACAAACACTGCAATAACTCATACTCATACAATAATACATCATCATCTTGCCAGACTACACCACTACAAAGCCAAAATACCAAACTTAACAACTCAAAAAATAAAATAGCAAAATAAGATTTCAGAAACATTAAAGTAATATAAGATATTTTTACCCCAAAATATCCCCGCAAATGTACTTCTCAATAATATTGTTTTCTTCCGTTGATATTTTATCATGCCCATGAAAGTCTAATCTTCCTCGGAACTCCTGTAGAGATTCCTCTACAACACTATCAGCAATATTTTGAATATCTATACTCATATCATCCTATATAGAAATAACACAGTATAGAAATACAAAATTCAATCAAAAAATTAAACACTACAATATTCGTCAAATATATAAAATATATGCAGGCATTGTAAAAAATATTTACCGAAACTACCTCATCCATGACTTGGGTCAAATGTCGTTTACTCTTTCGCTTTGGGACAGTACTAGGGGGTGTCATGTAGTCCGAATGTTTCTTTTTTTTCAATTTATCTGTTCTTCTCTGAACAATCTTCACAATAGATGATTTTGGATTATAAACAATCATCTCTTTTCCTTTTTTGGTATTGCTACCTACATTATCATTATCTCTAGCATTTGTGTTCATTTGTACTTCATCTATAACCACTTCAAAAAAACTCTCCGACTTACCTTTGTCGTCTGTGTTCATTGGCACTTTGTCGTCAACAACTTTATTCAAACTTTCAACACTAGGATCATCATCCACAACTACATCTTTCTCGGTATGACCTTCATCATGCATATGTGGCGAATCCTTAAAGTCATATTGGGTTGTATCCTCTTCAACCACTTTATTTTTTTCCTTCAACACTTTAATCTCATTTTCAAGCCTTTTTATGTGATCCAACAATTCTGAATCATTGAGTCGAGAATCAACCTGGAAATAGAAATGTTAATTAAGCATGCTAATTGGTTGAATAATAGACTCTTAATAAATTTGTTATCTTGGATTAAAAATTGTTACCTCACCAAACCTCTCTATATCATCAACAAGTACTTTTTCCTCTTGGAATGACTTGATTGACACAATCTAAAAGTAAAAAGGATAAATTTTTAGTTCAATAACACATTTAAACCAAATTATACAATGATAAAGAATAAATTGCACCAACCTTATTTGACCTCACTACCATTAATGCAGCCTCTGCACCTTTAGGATTAATAGGAATTTTGCTCTCTCCCCACTTGAATAATCGAGGAAAGCAATGTAAAACACGAGGTTGACTAAGCATAAGAACTCTTTCATAAACCCAACTCTATACAAATACAATGATTAACATTTACTCACTCAACAAATAACACATATATGCTGAAAATAATATCATCAGTCCAACTATGCAACCTTCCATATATGTTTTCTCTTTTTTGTCCACTTTGGAGTATCCAAGATGGTCTTGATTCAAAGACGCAAAAATCTAAAAGTTTGCATCTCCCAACCATACTCAAAAAATATTTCCAAATTGTCTAAGTATGGAAAAATAAAACTAGGTGTACCAAAATTGCTAATAGGAAATATAACACAATTAAAAAGTAGCAAAATAAAAAACCTAAAAAAATCATCAATTTCTAATTCTTTATCCGTCAACACAAATAACTTCTCTATGATGACATTTCTCTTAATACATTTCATCCCCTTGAAATGTCGCTCAAGGAAGTTAGAACCCAATTTCAAATCGATATTAACCGGTTGACCAATGCTAGGTAAACCAATAACGATTGAGAACTCCTTATAAGTGAATGACACCATGATATTATTTCCAAAACAAAGCTACATGTCTCTACTTCAAAGCGTTTAAGCATTGCATAAACTCTTGAGGTGCTTATAGAAAGCTTTTGAATCTTCAACCAAGGTGCAAGAGGTGAAGCCTTGATCTTCTTTAATTGTAGTTCACCTAGTTTGGGAACCAATTGTTCCATGACTGACATAAATTTTGTTGGGGAACACCTTGAATAACCTTCTTTTCCACTTGGTTCAACATCTCCATCATTATCATCAGTGTGTTTTTTAGTCCTTGTCATTTCTAATTGATAAAAAGCTTAATTAACAATAATTTCAATAAATATTTCCATAAAATAAGTCAATAAAAAACACAACCTGACATATTAATCTAGATAATACATTAAGCAATATAGGACAAAATCAGTATCACAATAAATATCGATTGACGAAAGCCACAAACATATGTCACTTAATATTAACTTTTAAATATTTTTTTTGACATCCTCAGATAATCAAATTTTGGTATTTAAATGACCAAAACAAGTATCGATTGACTAACATTAAATACTTTTTCTACCAATTTAGGTATCATGATTTTATTTCATGAATAACACAAATAATAATCGAATCAGGGTATTTAATGAGCCAAAATAAATATCTATTGACTCACATTAGATATAAAATCTTTTGTAGCAATTTAAGTATCATATTTTTATGCCATGAACGTCAAACAAAAGCCAATAAGTACCTATTGACTCACATTAGTATAATTTATTTACAACACCAAAAATTGATTCCGAATATTTCAGGCACAAAATCAAATATCTATTGACTCAAATTAGATGTTCTTTGTACCAATAAAAAAATGTAATTATCACAAAAATTTACCCAAAATTATACAATAAGAACCGATCAATAGTACAAACATAAGTCACTTAATATTAACTTTTAAATAATTTTTTTGACATTCTCAAATAATCAAATTTTGATATTTAAATGGTCAAAACAAGTATCGATTGACTAACATTAAGTACATTTTCTACAAATTTCGATATCATTATTTTATTTCATGAATAACACAACTAATAATCGAATCAGAGTATTTAATAAGCTAAAATAAGTATCTATTAATTCACATTAGGTACAAAATCTTTTATAACAATTTATATATCATATTTTTACTTCATGAACATCAAACAAAAACCATTATTATTAACTTCAAAGTATAATTTTTTTACATCCCCAAAAATCAAATCAGAATATTTCAAGCACAAAATCAAATACCTATTGACTCAAATTATATACTCTTTGTATCAATAAAAAAATTATGTAATTATCATAAAAAAATGATCCAAAATTGTATGTAATTAAGCATATTTACTTTATTTAATCTTTTTTATGCACTTGCTCGTTAGTCTCCTTGCTCACTCCTATCGCATTTGTTTGATGTCGTGGGTCGCTAGTGGTTGAAATAAGGGAAACAAAATGGTCTTCAAGGGGGTGAGCAAACGGTTTGGTCAAGTGAGGGATGAATCAAGTGTTTAGGGTTACCGTTGGGGGAGAGAAGACGACGACTTGTTGGGAAGAAAATTGCTGCTATCACATTTGCTACCTCAAGTCGCTAGTGGTCAAGGTAGGAGAGCTGATGGTTTTCAAGGGCGCAAGCAAATGATTTGGTCGGGATCAACCGAGAGTTTCTGTTAAGGGGAAGGGAAGAAGATGAGTTGTTGCAAGATGAATCGGTGAGAGAAGATGAATGAAAAAATTAATCAATCTATATAAATAATAAGGGTAAAAATGGAAATTCAGCCTTATAGGGAGTTAAAACTAAGATTGGGTGGTTGTCAGGTATCAAATCCTAAAAAAATTTATATAGGGACTGAATCCAAGTATCAACAAGAGCATAGGGATTTTACTCTAACTTATCTTTAAAATATAATCATTTTAATTAAAAAAAATAATTATGATAAATAATAATCATGTTGGGAGGCCATGTCCTCTCAAAATCCCATGCTAGATTCGCTCCTGCTCTGAACCAATGAAATGTCGGTTGGCAGACCTAACAGAATGAACCAGAGTGAATCGATGGAAGCTCAAAAACACTACTGCTTTGAATGGAAGATAACGTGATTGATTGCCATGTAGTTGAAGCCCTCTCTCGACCGGCCCACCAACCTAATTGCTCGGTTGATGCGTCGCTAGGACGGTAGTTGGGCCAGAGCACCCACGTTGTGAGACCAGATTTCAGGTAGCAAAATTTGAATATTTAATAAATCGATAAATTTCCGGGTTTTTATTTTTTTATTCTTGAATCTGGAGCATCATGGCTATTGGCCAGAGAATAAAACAGTCACGTCGCCAGCTGGTTTTTTAAATACCAAAAACAAAAAACAAAAAACAAAAAAAATTTCATAGAAATAAGATTACTTTTTTCTAATTCACTGCTCAGGTATTGATTCTGATCGTGCAAATAAGTGGTGGGGGCAAAAAACAAAGGACTTGCATAGATATGGGGAAAAAAAGTTGGATTTAATGGAAAAATTGGATTTATAATTTTTTTATTGACGCTTCCAGATTTTAGTCCGATTAATTTTTAAGAATAAATGATCCCGTTCTATACATTTTCGTAACAATTCATTAATAATTGAATTGGATAAAATCGAAATTCAAATGACTTCTTTCGTCCATAAAAAATAAATCAAAAAAATATTGATTGTATAAATGCTTTGAGCAACGCGATCCCATTGAAATCAAATCTCGTCTATGGAATAAATTTCTGAGTCTCAAAATCGTCTGAATAATTTTTTTTAAATTTATCATCAAATAATATCATAGTAGAGAATCAAATTATATTTTCTTATAAAATATCTATTTATTTTTAGTATAAAGAAAATATGGTCAATCAACCCTAAACCGAAACTTTTGGGTAACATCCGTCAATAGATCCATCACGCAATTATTTCTTCGATCACGCTATTATTTTTCTATTGGTTTTCGTGTATTTGTGTTTATTATCCAGCTCACGTAGAAATTAATATATATTTTTTTATGAGCTTTTGTTCTCCATATATTTTTTTTCTTCGTATGAATCTAAACATGTAGAATTTTTAAAATAAGTGAATGGTTGTATCCTTATACTTTCTTGATATTAAATACCTGTTTTTAAAAATTATTTTTAAAAATAATAATAGTAAAACAAATTAAATGTTCAAACCAAATAAATAAGGTATCATTTTGCCTCGAGCCCCAAGCCCCCTGTAAAATGGCCAAATAGTCTTTTGTTGTTAGCCATTGAAAATTGAAAAGATGATACTCTCCATGATCCATGAAATAAACTATTATGAGAATCCAAAACCCTTCGATATATCCTGCAAGAAACTCTGGCTCACCTATCGAGTCAAAAGGTTTTCTGTGTTTTTATAAGGACGTAGTAATTAATACACAGTAGTATTTATAGAAATTGTATGGATCGATTTTGAAGAAGATCTAAGACTCTTTTCTGAATTCAAATGATTCTCATATATTTTAGTTACCATGTTAAAATTCATAGGATCCTCTGTGATTTAACTCCTTCACAATAGCAATATGACAGATTGATGAAAGCTGTTAAATTGACGATTCTAATTTTTTATGAGAATCAAAGATTTTCTGACCTAAAAAGAATCTCTTTCTTGTATATGTTCCCAACAATTTTTATGTCGGGTAAATCTATTATTGAGAACCATCTGATAAAAATTGTCGAAGTATTTGTCCAATCACTTTTATTATTATGCTCACAAATATCTTGAATATGACTCTAAAAAATAATAATATGGGATAGATTTTTGCGATAAGAATATGATTCTACTGTCTGAGAGAGCTATCGTTTTAAAAGAATTCATTGATAATCGTAAAATTTAGAGAGCGTTTCGTGGAGATTTTTTTTTAGAAAATAAAAAATATTTTTTTATATATTTTTTAGTGTTTTAAAAAACACTCTTTTATTTTTTGAAAAATGAAAATGAAAATAGAAAATATTTTTTTTTATATTTTCTAATTTTCTAAAAAATACTCTTTTATTTTATGAAAAAACAGATATATAAAACCTCAACCAAATAAACTTTCTCATTTTTTCAAAAAATAAAAAAATTTCCGCCTATCAAATAGCCTTTAGTATCGTTCAATTCCATGCTCACTTATAGAATTTAGTATCATAAATATCCGGTCTCAAAGCTAGCTCATCTATGATACTAATTGATTTACGAATGACTAATTTTGAGGATATTTAGGGGCTTTCATCTCTAAATGAGATAAATAAAACCTTATAAAAATTTAGCAGTAATAAGAATTATATCCAAGTCAAAAATGTCAGCTCTCTTTTCCACAATGAAATCCGAATCCAAATCCAAATATGAAAATAACTACGAGACAAAATAAATAAATAAATAAATAATCCCCTTGCGATATTTCCACGCTATACCAAATCGCTACTTTTAACTTTCAAGGCATGCCATTATACCACGACTCTCTCTCTCTCTCTCTCAATTTCATTGACTTTTCTAAAGGTTTTTATTTATTTATTTTTTTAATGATAATTATCAAATATAGTATTGACTTTTAAGCTTCTAATAAAATCGAGTGTATATATATATATATATATAACGGCACTTTTCTACTATAAATTTCTAATTAAACTAATTGTCCAACTAATTTAACAATTTGACACGCAACCGACGTACTTAAATTTTTGATAATATGAATTGAATTTTAAAATATTATTAATAGATTAATTTTTAGATTTTTCTTATTAATTTTTGAGCCTTTTTAAGTCTCATTTCAGGTCCGTTCATTACTTTTCTTAATTTTCTAGTTCAAACAATTTTAATTCTATTTTTTATGATAATTATTAAATATAGCATGGACTTTAAATTTTTTAATAAATTTAACGTGTACAATAATATTAAAAAAACAATATCTTGTTTAAACGATACTATTCTATCATAAATTTCTTTAAAAATCGGAAGAAACCATTGCATGCCCATTCCTGAAAAATTAAACCGTTTATTAAATGTCTTCTTTTTCGGTATAAATAGATTATTGCTAAATGACGTAGATTTCTAGATGAATTAAATATTTTAAAATAGAAATTTAAAAGTATTATAATAATTTACTTTTATAAAATTACAGTAAATTAAAATGATATGAATTTAAAGTAAAATTAATTTTTTCAAAAAGAAATGAATGTAAAAAAATATGATAATTTATAATTAAAAATAATCATATAACAATTTTAGTTAAAGTGATATAATATAACGAAAGAAAGAGAGCTTGCAGAAAAATAACCTTTGATTTCGTGCGCTGTTTTTTTTTTTGTATAAATATACTTTGAAAAAAAAAATACTTTAATAATAATCAGATTGACTCTGACCTAATTAGTTTGGGCGGAAACGATTGTATACTCATTTTATATTTAAATTTTAAATCTAAAATACATACATACCTTAAAAGTCTACCTAAACTTTTAAAGGATCAAATAATTAAAAAAAATGATATATTAAAATTATTATATAACTAAAACTGTAATATTCTTTTTATCTACTTCACTTAAAATATGTTATAAAATTAAAAAGCATACATTAAGTTATTAAAATTTATAAATTCATTAGCCTCGAGAGATTGTTAAGACTACATTTTAATATAAATATATTTTTTTAAGTTAACATTAGATATTTATTTATTTTTTTGAATCAATTGATTTTTTAGGATGATTCATCAAAATAAATTTAAAAATTTATATCAATTATGAATATGAAAAAATTATTTCGGAAGAGATTTTTTTTTTTTTAAATTCAGTTATTTCTATATGTCTTGATTAACATGTCAAAACCCGTAATGATCGTAAAATAAAGATGGGAGGTTAGAATACTTTGACTTAGATAATTATCGATGTTTTAATTAGTTTCCTTAATTTCTTCAATTTTACAAAATGGTCCTCTACGCTCCTATGATTTATGGTTTGCGCGAATAGGCGTCGTCAAACAGGCAACGAAGCTTTGGTCGCCGCAGATCTCAGCGGGACAGCGACGACTCCTCTCCTCGCCGTTCTTCTTCCTCTTCCGGAGGGTGTCGTGATTGGTTTGCGATGACGACCGGTGAGGCTGAGGCCCCTCCGAAGTTGAGTGTCGCGTGCTCCAACCGCCTCCGGCATGTGGAATCCATGGCCCTGCTCCCCTCGGGCGCTGGTCGGATTTCACACCTTAACGCTGTCATCCTCGGTGAGCCCTTAGAATCCGAGGAGAACGACCTCGTCTTCCCCTCTCAAGAATTTTCCAGCCAGGCCCTCATCTCCTCTCCCGAACAGGTGCGTGTTGCTTGTCCTTAAACCCTTTGGTTCGAGCTTTCTTGAGCGAATTTCGTTTTGTGAGCTCGAAGGTTCCTCCTTTATTGGACATTCCGTTGTCTTTGTAAGTAAATTTTGTTTTCTATAAGTTTTATTCTTTTCCGGAAACCTGGAAATTAAGATATTTGCTATTGTACAGAACTATTTTTTTCTTTTCGATTCGGTGGCATGCGAAAAATTTAAAATAGAACGTTTTTTGTCTCTTGGATGAACTTGTTTTGCCTTTCTTCACCGCATTAATATCGCGTATCTTCAGTATCGGAACATGTACGAGAAATCGATAGGGGATCCAGCTGGATTCTGGTCGGAGATCGCTTCCCAGTTCTACTGGAAGGAGAAGTGGGATCCGGAGGTCTACACTGAAAACATGGATGTGAGGAAGGGAATCGTCAAATTCGAGGTGAGTTGTCTGACACTTAATCTTGTTTGGTGGAAAATTATGTTCTGCAAAAGACATTGACTTTCTGATAACAGTGGTTCAAAGGAGGCAGAACGAACATCAGCTATAATGCTTTGGATCGAAACATTGAAGCGGGTAATGGTGGAAAAGTTGCTATTTATTGGGAAGGCAATGAACTTGGTGATGATGGGTGCTTAACTTATGCTGAGCTATTGGAGAAGGTTTGCCAGGTACGCTGAGGAACATTCCAAGTTAGGTTCAGTAAATAAGAAGTTTATCTTGTTCACTATATCGTATTTTCTTGTCATAGCTTGCCAATTATTTGAAACATGTTGGTGTGCGAAAAGGAGATGCAGTTATTATTTACCTGCCTATGCTAATGGAGTTGCCAATTGCAATGTTAGCATGTGCTCGTATAGGTGCAGTCCACTCCGTAAGTTGATGAAATCTTCTCTTAGATTTGCAGTTTAGATTGGTTTTAAGGGAAAAAATATATTGATTACAAGCTCCGTTCAGGTGGTATTTGCGGGCTTCTCTTCTGAATCACTTTCACAAAGAATTATTGACTGCAAACCTAAAGCAGTAATAACCTGCAATGCTGTGAGGAGAGGTTCCAAACCTATTAATCTGAAAGAGATAGTTGACAGCGCCCTCAGAGAATCTGTCAAAAACGGTGTTACAGTAGGTATGTTATTTATTGGATTAATCATCTGAACATATATGGTATGGAGCACCACATACCTATTAAGATGTGCCGTTAAACTGCATACTTTCAACTGGTTTTCTGATCCTCAATGACGGGATTGAATTCTGAGATGATTTTATCTCAGCTTTTCATAACAACTAAGTTGATTTTTTTGTTTATGATGTGCATGACTGAGTGTTTTGTGTTTGATTCACCTGACTAGTTTATGTCAACAAATGAGAAAGATGCTTTTTTTACCTGTAAATTTTTTTTGTCAGTGTTTGCTCTCAAGACTCAGCGCTATTTGTCTGACTGATATCTTTGTTCCTTCTTTGATGGAATCTTATTCTGCTCCTTTGTCACTTTTGGCTTGAACAGACCTGTGTTTGACTTTTGAAAACAAATCCGCCATGAAGAGAGAAGATACCAAATGGCGGGATGGGAGGGATGTCTGGTGGCAGGTCTGTGGACTAGACTGCTCACTATTGACATGTTGCAGTTATAACTTTTGGGTTGTTTTGTTCTAACGTCAATTGTTGAGGATTTGAACTTAGTTACCAAAATATTTTCTTAGTTGCATATTTTTGGTTAGCAAGGAGCACAAGAGACTTCATCCTTTTGTGTTTATATTGCTAAATTCAGGATGTTGTCCCTCTATTTCCAACAAAGTGTGATGTGGAATGGGTTGATGCAGAAGATCCGCTATTTCTCCTGTATACTAGTGGTAGCACTGGGAAACCAAAGGTTACAAATATAGTATTTATGGGTTTTCACCATTCTTTTGTACTAAATATTGGAGACTTATGCCTTAATATACAGGGTGTTTTACATACAACTGGGGGATATATGGTATATACTGCAACAACATTCAAGTATGCATTTGACTACAAACCTTCAGATGTATACTGGTATTCTTACCTCTTTCTCTCTATGAGTCACTCTAGAGTATTTTTGTTGAAGTTAGTTTTCACGGAACCTATCTGTTCTGCAAATGGATTAAAGATTTCATATATTTTGAATTAGGTGCACCGCTGATTGTGGCTGGATAACAGGGCACAGTTATGTTGCTTATGGCCCACTTTTGAATTCAGCAACCATTGTGGTGTTTGAGGGGGTAAATATTCTCTTTTCTCCTTTTATGTTTACATAAGTTTTTACGTATTGTTGTTGTTGCAGTAGTTGGCAATGTATATAGTAGTTGTCTCAGCCCAATTATGAAGTGACTTTCATTCATCTTATTGTTGTGTGATTCCATACTCATTCTAAAATCACATAAACAAAATTGTTTGTCTTGCTAATTCCATGCTAACAATTCATTCAGGCTCCAAATTATCCTGATGCTGGACGCTGTTGGAACCTTGTTGATAAATACAAGGTGACAATATTTTACACAGCCCCAACCCTAATTCGCTCCTTAATGCGTGAAGGTGATAAGGTAAGAATCTTATTGTACTTTTATTTATGATTTATTAAGAATCTTGTGCTATTTCATTTATGATTTATCATTAGAGCAAAATGTTTCCTTTTTCTTTGATACTTCTTAGTTTTAGTAGATGCTAATAGCCTAATATATGAAATGCATATCATTGCATAACCTATTCCCACAAAATGACAGATTGAACTCCCCGAATGCCATTATTGTTGTGTTAAAAGTAATGGTAAATCATACATAACCTCAGTTGTATTCTCGACCAAAACAATAATTTGATAAAGTACTTTCATAGAACATTATGTGCTCCTCGACCAAAATGGCCTTAAGCTGATAAACCAAAACTCTTCTAGTTCATATATGTTTTGGGTTTATTTGCACAGAATCTGTCATTAATCTATAAACTAACAATTTTAACATCTGATTCTATTTCACTAACCCTTCATTGTTTGCAGTATGTCACTCGCTATCAGCGGAAATCTCTCCGTGTTCTTGGTAGTGTGGGAGAGCCAATTAATCCTAGTGCATGGAGGTTCACCTGGACTCTTCAACTATCTTGTTCTAACTTTTTTTCACTATAACATCTTCCTTAATTTACCTTCTATACATTTCTTAGGTGGTTTTACAATGTTGTTGGGGATTCAAGATGCCCTATATCAGATACCTGGTGGCAAACAGAAACTGGTGGCTTCATGGTAAGTGGGTTCCATTCCATCCATGGTTTTCTATTGTCTGTTATCTACTTCTGGTGCAAACACTCGTATGGTTTCCTGCAGTTTTAAGTTCATCACTTATTAAATTTAATTCTCTGTTAATCTGAACTATATTTTTAAATCCTATAATTTGACTACAGATTACACCGTTACCTGGTGCCTGGCCTCAGAAGCCTGGTTCCGCAACTTTTCCTTTCTTTGGAGTTCAGGTATGTATTAATCAGACTTATATAAATGGAAATAGTCTTGAAGCCTTATTTAATAATACTGTTTGCAGCCAGTTATAGTTGATGAGAAAGGGAATGAGATAGAAGGTGAATGCAGTGGATATCTTTGCATCAAAAACTCATGGCCTGGTGCATTCCGGACACTTTATGGTGATCATGAAAGATATGAAACCACATATTTTAAACCTTTTGCTGGTTATTATTTTACTGGGGATGGATGTATCAGGTATTTTTTTCCACCCTGATTAGGTGCCAATTTTATATGGGCATGAACTATTAGGAAACAATTCACTGTGTTCTAAAATTCTTTAAGACTTCCTATTGCAGATGGGTGTTCCGGTTCTGAATTTAATTATGCCCACTAACATGGAATGATTTGAACATGACTCTTATTTGATTAGCTGAACCTTTTTCTTTTTTTCAGAAGCGTTAGATATGAAGAAGTCATACAATATACTTTCTCTCTTTTTTATATACCAACATAATGCTAGATACCATCACACTTAGAATTTAGATATTATAGCTCATCTAAATCTTCTCATAAAGTTCTTCTTGTGAAAATAACATGGTTTTCATCGGTATTAACAGTATCTTGATTTGTTAGGGACAAAGACGGTTACATCTGGCTCACTGGAAGAGTTGATGATGTCATCAATGTGAGGTACCCTAAATAAAATGGATGCAAGCATATCATTACATTTTGGATGGATATTGTCAACCACAGAATTTGTCGAACACTTGTTTGTTATTTTACCTTATGGGGTTGACAGGTTATGGAACTTAATTTCTTCTTTGCAGTGGGCATCGTATTGGCACTGCTGAGGTAGAATCTGCCTTGGTTTCTCATCCACAATGCGCAGAGGCTGCTGTAGTTGGAGTTGAACATGAGGTATAAGAATACTAATTGTCTGCTGGCTATACCACTCCAAGCAATAAGAACTTCATTTGTAGAAAATCTGATTGCAACAATTTTTCCTGTTCTCAGATCAAAGGTCAGGGGATTTATGCGTTTGTGACTTTAGTGGAGGGTGTTCCTTACAGTGAAGAGCTTCGCAAAAGTCTAATTTTGGTGGTCAGAAACCAGGTGTGATTTTCTTAAAAATTTTCTTATCATACCTGGTTATACAATAAATTGGGTGAAATCTTCTTTGTTTTTTTAAATATGTTTTCCAGTTTTATTCTACACGCTCTGTATTAGTTTCAATTTTCTGACTTTATCTTCACTACATCAATAGCTATGCGAGGTATTTATTTGATGAAAGTTGAAACGAAACGTCTCTAGCCTTGACTTTCCAGGCCATGCATGAAGGTTTTGCATAACCCAATGCTTATGTAAACAGATTCAGCAAAACAATCATAGTTTTGTATCTTAAACTGAAAGCCAACTACATTGAAAATTCAAACGGCTAACTAGTGCTCGATAACCTGATGATTATCCGCATATAAGTATTGTTGAACAAGGATGGCATTACTTTATTTCCTGGTTATGTTCAGAATATGGATGGGATGTTACCTTGGTCGAACAGTGTCTATGCTACTATGGATCCATCATCTTCGCTTTGGTTTTGTATAACTAATAGTGTACTCGTTTATCAGATTGGTGCATTTGCTGCTCCTGACAAAATCCACTGGGCGCCTGGACTACCAAAGACAAGGAGCGGAAAGATCATGCGGAGAATTTTACGAAAAATTGCATCTAGGCAGCTAAATGAGCTTGGCGATACCAGTACACTTGCTGATCCAAGTGTTGTGGACCAGCTAATTGCACTCAGCGATTGCTAGTAAAGGAAAGGTGATTGTAGCAACAGAATAGTCAGAATAACTCGATGCATATTTCTTGTTCTCTTTCAGGGAATTTCAACATGGTAAAGAAATGTGTGAGGCATTGAGAGTCTGGTTTATTGTTGTTTTTCTGGATGCTACTTCAGTTGTGTTCTTATTGCAGTGCAGCCATTTGAAATTGTTACAAGAATAAATAAAAGACCAAGGGCTTTCACCCTGTTTTAGTAAAAGTATAAATGAGGTCCTGTTTTATAAATATATATATTGCAACCATTTGGAGTTGTTTATTTTATTGCTGCTGGGTTGTTGAGGAAGTGGGCGAAAAAAATAAAATATTGTGGTAACGGTCCTTCAGTGGAGGGAGTACATCGTGATCCCAATGATGAGAGTAGAGATGAGGATATTTGAGATTTCAGAGATGAATTTTTCAAAAATTAACTTTTGTCTATTACAGATAAATATCTATTTGTCAATTGGATTAGCTCTGTGGACAAATGAAAAAAATAATATAGAATTATCATATTAACGATTTTTTATGACTATCCTTAACTTGTGAAGGGAGAACATCATGATCTTAATTGACAAGCATAAAGATAAAGACATTTGAGAGTTCAGGATAATGGACTCCTAGAGAATTGATTTTCGTCTATTATAGATAATCATCTTTGCACTTACCAATTGAATTGACCTTAAGGCTATGGGCTAATAAAAAAAAAATAACGTGGAACAACCATATTAGCGGTCCTTTATGGTTGTCTTTAACTTGTGACGGGAGTACATCAGGACCTCAATTGACAAGCGCAAAGATGGAAGACATTTGAGAGTTCAGGATGATGAACTCTTCGAAAATCAACTCCCATCTATTATAGACAATTGTCTTTGCACTTACTGATTGAATTAGTCTTGGAGTTATGGGCAGTGAAAAAAAAATAATGTAGAACCGCTATATTAGCGATCCTTTACCGTTATCTTTAACTTGTGGAGGGAGTATATCAGAATCTCAATTGACAAGTATAAAAATGAAGGACATTTGAGAGTTCAGGGTGATGAACTCCCTGCAAAGATTAGTGAAGATTGAACAGGAAAGAGCTTGGTTGAGTTCTTTTTATGGATTAGGCTTAGGACTATTGAAAAGTGATTAAATTAGGTTTCTCTAGGTGGATAAGGACACCGACACTCCATCTTTTTTTTTAGTTGGCATCAAATATCTAGGTTTTAGGCTCGACTAATTTTGAGGTGACTGGCATGACCCCACGAAAGTTTACTACTAGCCACCTGGATAAATTGGAAACCACGAGTAGCGGACAGTCTACTAGTCCAATATCCTTTAGTGTGCACTCTATTGTTGGTGCAATCGGTCTCAGGTTAATATTGACAAAGTTTGAATGGAACTCGAGTATGATTTTGATGTTTGACAATGGATTTAATAATATGTATTGAGGGAGATGTTGGAGGATTGGTGGCCAGTTAGAGGGGGTGAATAGTCTTCTTTATCGTTGATGATGTTCGGTTGCTTAATCGTCTACGAATATGATTAGCGCAGCGGAAAACAAATGCTAAACAAAATTATTAAGACAAATACAAAGAGAAATAAGCACAAATCCTAATACCAGAGATATAACGTGGTTCTTTGCCTTTGCCGCTAATCTACGGACGATTCGTTCTAAGTGAATCACTCCTTAACCAACTCCACTAGTCTCTCCTTTAGCCCAAGCAAGGTGGAGGTAACCTCTTTACAAGAATGCACTCCTTACAATAAGATTGAAATAAAGGCGAGGAGAAGGAGTAGGAATCGTGTGGAGCACTTAGGAGCATGAACATTGACCTCCTTAATGCCCACACCCTCTATTTTTATAGAGAGGGGCAAAATCTTCCCGTTGGGCATGTGGTAGTCGACTGTCGCATCCCAACAGTCAACTGCCACCTTTGCAACGACTTCTGACGTCGTCTGAATCGCGGTCGTCATCGTCCAACGGAGGCTGACCGTGGCGATCTCGCCAATTCGATCGATCCTCGAGTGATCGATCACGGCCACGGCGTTCTTCTGCGCTACTTTCTGATCGATTGCCACCTTTGGCAGTCGACTGTTGATCGAAAAATTCAATCAAACTCAATTCAACTTGGACCAGTTCAACTGTCAATACTTGGCAGTCGACTGATGTCAGGTAAACCCTAAACAAATGACTTGTTTGAGCATTCGATAGTCGGGTAAAACCTCAACCCACTCGATTGAGCATCCGACACTCCCATTCGTCGGGTAAAACCTCAAACAAATATTTGAGCATCCGACTTAACCATACGTCGGGTAAGACCTCAAACCCTAGTTTGAGCATCCGACTTGTTGTGTAAAATCTCAACCTACTCGGTTGAACATCCGACACTTGACTTAGTCATTCGACCAAGTTCACCTATGAGCTACCGTTTATAAATTGCTCATTCTCTCATCTCTTTTGAAGTCCCTCGCCGAAGCTCTCTTCGTCCGGCCACATTCCTCGGATGCACCAAGCGCACGGCTTCGCAATGTCATCATTCGCGTCTTGCCCTGAAATCTGCTTCCTTGGCTTCACTCCAATGCTCCTCGTCCGGCGGTCCCTCAGATGCACCAAGCGCACGACTTCTACAATGTCATCTTTCACCGACTAAAAGACCCGAGCCATGAGATGGTGAACCCACCAATGCTTTTGTCAAGCCAACACATGTGTGAATTACTAAGTCCTGCATGACTTCAACACACATATCAAATCACATAACATCCTAACTTAAACCTTTGTCACACACATCAAAACCTTAAACCATATTTGAGTTGATTGTCCTAACAATCTCCTCATTTTTGATGTGTGACAACTATGTTTAGGTTAGGTAAACCATTACCAAAATCAATAAGGCAAGGAAAGCATGTAAACATAATGAGTATCAAACACTTCCCCTAAATACATGCAACTCTCCCTTAATGCATGCTAATCTTTCCCTAGCATGATTAACTTAAACACACATATTTCTCCCCCTTAACACCATAAAAAACATTAACATATGTTATATGACATGGCACCAAAGCCTAAAGGACGAAAAACACCAAAATCAACCTTAAAACCTGATAAAACAGGTTACTATGTTTGTGCACATTTCATCAGTCGACTGCTATCAGATGACAATCGATTGACACACTAAAAATCCGAATTTTGATTTCTGAACCCAAGTTCAGAAATGCACCAGAAATTATAGAAAATTCAAAAATCATGAAAATTTGAAAACACATTTCTTGTAAGTCTCTTTATCAATGAATAATGAGTTTTCATGAAAATTCATTTCATTTTCAAATATTTGGCAAAAACTCAAAAGTTATAAAAACACTTAAAGTTTTATCAATTTGAGAACCTAGTTTTGCTTTGAAATGTTTTAAAACATGAATACACAAATTATAAGATAAGAAATAGTTTTGAAAACATTTGAAATATCCAACCATGATCTTTGGATAATATGTCTATGAATTAAACATATATTTTTCTCATGATTGATCTATTATTGCTATGACATGATACATGTAAAAAACCATCTAAATGTCATAAGCATTAGTGGACCATTTGTATCAACCTAGCACCTCACTCATGCTATGTTTTCAATCAAGTTAGCCTATAGTGAGTGTGAGATATACCTAAGGTATTTGTACTTAACCATCAATTTCATGCAATTTCTATCAAGGTTAAGCATTACTCAATCATGATCATAAAGCAAACATTGTTTATGAGTCACAAATTATCATCACCCAACACTACCATTTAAATCATAAATCATGGTCATTTATCAAGTATAAAATCAAGTGTTATAAATCATGATTTGAGCATTATCAATAATTACACATCATGATAAAACAAGTACATCATTCAATTCCTAGGTCACATATTATCATCACCCAATACTAAGTAAAAAATCATCACCCACATCATCCTAAGTCAACCATTTAACATGATATAAGTAAAGTCTACTTATGGTTGACTTTTCTAGGTTTTTCTAACCCTTGAGGATTGACTTGGGAACCCAATACAAATTCTTTTAAATGGGATTCACCAAGTATTCCTTTGAGATTCATTTCCTAACTACCATTGTAGTTTTAGCTTGACCCCTTGCAATTAAACAATGGTAGAACTTCTCATTCTTGGTTCCCTTATAACCTAGGTCTTTCTTGTTGAAACTTTTCCTTTGGCTCCCAATTATCATGTTCAAGGTATTTGAGTCAATTGTAAATTTTTCTAAGGCCTTTGTAAGGAAATCTATATTTTCTCTTAAAGTCTTATTTTCTTCTACTAAGCATGCATCATTAACCCTAGAAGAAATAGAATTATCATTTGAACATGCATTTTTCAATTTTTCTTCTAGGGCATTAATTTCATCAAGCATGCATTTATTTATTTTTTTTGCCCTAAATAAATCTCTAATAAGACTAGAAATCATGGAAACAATTTTTTTAGTAGGAAGATTTCTTACCATACTTACCATATCTTCTTCCTCCGATTCCGATGAAGATGACGCTCCTCCTACATTTGAGCTCTCCTCGAATGCTTCTTCTTCCTCTGGTGAGGATGGATCATCCCATGTGGCCTTCAAGTTGTGGGGCTTTGACTTCTTCTTTTCTTCTTTCTTCTTCCCTTTCTTCTTGTCTTTCTTCTTATTTTCTTTTGCTTTGTTCAACAAGAGGCACTCATCCCTCATGTGCCCTTCTCCTTGGTAATTGTAGCAAATCACCTTCCTTCTTCTACTATCATGAGACTTGTTAAATTTAAAGCTCTTTAATGCACATATCACCTTTCTTACCATATAGGCTTCTTTATTACTATCCATGGAGGAGGAAGATCCTTCATCCGATGATGAAGGTGGAGTCTCCTTCTTCTTCTTCGTTTTGTCGGCTACTAGTGCTAATCCCCTTGGCTTTATGCTTGGTTATTCAATTATACCTTCAAGCCTAGTTTCATGTAATTTCATGGTGGAGAAAAATTCTTCTAAAGTATTCACCTCTAGATTCTTGGAAATATAGAAAGAGTCCACCATAGAGCTCCATTTGGATGACCAGGAGAATGCATCAATTGTCTTTATGATCATATCCCTATTGGAGAGCTTCTCCCCTATCCTAGATAAACCATTAATAATTTCTTTAAAACGAGAATGCAAGGATAATACCTTCTCCCCTTTATCTAGCTTGATAATGTTTAATTGGGAGCGGAGGAGGTCCCTTCTTGTTGTTGGGATGTATACTGAAAAGTCTATCTTTTGTATGAACATCTTTATTTTTGAAATAAGAATCACATGATCATTGTTTGTATATTTTTATGGCTATGCATATTGTCTAATACATTACATTGTAGATAACATGGTGTGTGGTGTCACACGGGAGATCATGTTATCGATTCCTTGTAAAGTATAAGTAAAGGCTCACAACTGAGATGACTTTGGACAAACCAATGGTATGGTTGTAGTGTGATTTGGTATTGGTTTGTCTTGACCATAAAATCACACTAGTACACTTTGTGTGTATTGAGCAGGACCGACTTAGAGGTGATTCGATTTATTGTTAACTACATAATCGAATCAGACCTCAGATATTATATTGTACATACTCTTAATCCCAATATAATAACGAGTACATATACTTAGTATTCATCTCTTTGATTTACCAATGAGCGAGATTTATAGATTAAATCGATAGGCTCGATAAGTTGGGAGATGATATTATTTATATGGTGTGCCGTTGATTATAGGAGAAAACTGTATCCTATATATTAGGATGATGATGTCCCCTTGAGGAGCTCATAAGGTTCATCATGTAAACCCTGCAGGTGGATTTGGTCTGGCATGATGAAAAGGTTGAGTGGTACTACTCATGGAGTTAGATGTTGATTAATTAATGGTCAGTAAATTAATTAATCGACGGACATTCGAGATCTTAAACACGGGGAGAAAATGTACAAATAATATATGGAGCTCATATTAACTTATGGGGGTTGGTGAGGTAGATCAATGATAATCCTCTAGTGGAATGGATAATCATTAATGGATCGGACTTTATGTGGGCTTGATCCATTGGGTGACCAAGATCCAACTCCTCCTCATGGTCCCTATTGTAGCCTATTAACACCTCATAAAGCTTAGATCCAATGGATGAAACAAAACTCTAGATCCAACGGCAGAGATTAAATCTCTAGATCCGACGGTTGAGATTAAATCTCTAGATCTGACGGTTGAGATTAAATCTCTAGAACTAATGGTGGAGATTAAAACAAGGCTTATCCCTAACTCTATAAAAGGATGGATTAGGGGTGGGCGGCAACATGATGGATGAGGGTTAGGGTTTGCTTCCTTTGGGCGGCAAGCAATCCTAATTAGATTAGGATTAGGAGTGAGCGGCTAGGGTTAGGGTTTAGGGGTTGGTTGTGGGCGGCAACAATGAGGAGAAGGCTTTTTCTTCTTCTTCCAAGGTTTGGCCAGCACCTATCCTTCTTCCCTCTACCTTGGCCAAAGCTTAAACTATTCTTCTTCCCTTCATCCTTGGCCGAAAATTAGGAGAGCTAGGTTTAGGGTTTGGGCGGCAACAAGGAGAAGGATTGCTTTCTTTTCTCTTCTCCAAGTGTTGGCCGACGCCCATGCCCTCATTGATTCTCCTTTGGCCGGTTCCTATACTCCATGTTCTCTTCCTTGGCCAACGACAACATCGAGTCTATTGACTTGGTGGTCGGTTCTAGATAGGAAGAAGAGTTTTGTTTGATGATCTTCCTTTGTTCGGAGTGAACAAGGAAAGGAAGGTTGGTGATCTAGGAGGCTTCAACTTTTGGAAGATCGTCGCCCACACGACGTCCAAAAGGAGGAAGGACATACAATAGAAGATTAAGAGGTATAACAAGAGGTATAATCTTGTTTATTTTGATTAGTCTTCCTTTGTATTATGTTTATAATTGATTTTCAATTATATGCATGTTTTATGTGGATGTTTACTTTATGTATGTGGCTAAATATACTTGGACCCCGAACATAAATACAAAAACCGGCGATCCGTACATCGTCTATTCCGCGGCTACTCGTAGTATAGAGGTTGGTCACTTGAACAACAAGTTTGTTTAAGTGATTACTCTAAACGAATAGCATGACGATGACAAGGTTGCTTGGGTGTTCCCTTTTGTCTAGGATTAAATTTTAATCCGGGGACATCGATGGGATCGCCATGAACAAGCGACCGAGTTGAAGTGGGAAGCGAAGTTTCCCCTCACGGATCAACCCAATAATTGGTATCAGAGCCAAGGTTTCCGGTTTTGTGTGTTTAGAATTCGGTTACTCTTATGCATTTTTCATATATTATATGTGCCGGATAATAGTAGGATATGCGTAGGTTAACTCTTTGGTTGTAGGCATAAGATCCGACTATTATGGTCATATGTGTGTATGTGATTGTATGTGTATATTTTGTTGAATCCTCGGGGTTGACGAGGCTAGTATTTAATTTTTTGTAAATTAGATACGGCATTGTTTAGTCACTCTTTTTATTTTAGTTTACTTTCGATCTAGATTTCATGTACACTCCCTCGTGGAGTATAAGATCGATGAATGTAAATTAAAATAGATTTAAGTCTCGGCTCGGATCTCCGGATGGCTCGTACATGGCATAGGAGGAGCGGACGAGAAGGCGATGCGACGGGAGACATATTGAAGACAAAAGTCATAATAGTTGGAAAATAATTTATTTTTCATATTTATTGCTTATTGTTTGATATGCATGCCGTAGGCTAGAAAATTCCTCAATTTTAAATTACTAAGTGGGAGAGGGATATTTTTATAAATTCTCACGGCCTCCATTACGATTTGATAAGTGATGCAAACAAACTTGTGCGTCGGCTCTGAGTGCCTTCCTCCCCATCGGATGGGTTTATTTGCGGATCACAAGGTCGAATATGGTTATAGGAAATTATTAAGGAGCGTATGTACTTCCCCATTGTAAGGCACATAACCCGAGATAATTACCTTGGTACCAAGTAATGGTGAACACTTAGATACAAATATAAGTATCCTTCCTATCGGAGTCACTATTTTTATTTGTAGGGCCGAAGAGAAACCAACTATTAATTTTACTTGTCAAAAAGTTAGGTTGACAAGATAGTAAAATTAATGGATAAAACCTCCTCTTACAAATGTAGAATTCGTATACGTCCACACTATCGTGGCATACGATATTCTCGGTGTTTTGAAGTGTTGGTTGATTTTAAAATTTTATTGTTTGAGGAATCAATAATTTTTTGAAATATAAAGTAATGATCTATGTGATTCTTAGGATTTTCAAAAATGACTTTCAGTCCACTTGCTATGATACTAAAGGAAAATAAACTTACTGTACATAATTATGTTGATTGGAAAAAGGAATCTTGACATTGTCTTAACTGCTGAGGAGTACAAATATGTACTCTTCGAAGAGTGTCCTCCTAAACCTGCGAATGAGCTGGAAGTCCTTGGAGCTGAGATCGATGGGAAAACCCAGGTCGATATCATTCTCCAGTCGACAGAAAGGCTTGCTCAGGCTCAGGTCATGGTTGCTCAGAAGGTTTCTACTTCTAAAACCGAAAGACAAGAAGAAGAAGAAACAAGGTAGAGCAAAGGTGGTGGGAGGACCTCAGAGAGGAGTGAAGAAGCCGAAAGGCAAGTACTTCACTTGCAAGAAAACTGGACATTAGAAGAAGGACTGTCCCAATCCGAAGCAGAACAAAGGTATATCCTTTGGTCTAGTCATTGAAACATGGTTAGCGGTGTTATCTATCGGCACATAGTGTGTAGATACGGGAGCCACTGATCATATCTGTAATACTATGCAGGGGTTCCAGGAAACCCGACGACTAGCTAATGGAGAGATTACCGTTTACTTGGGTAATGCCATGAAGGTGATGGCTATTGCAGTGGGAGATGTTCATTTATCTTTTGAGAAAAATAAATTTTTGGTTCTCAAGAATTACCTTTATGTACCTTTATTTAAAAAAAATTTAATTTCGGTTTCTAAATTGTTTATGGATGGATATTCTATTTCTTTTAATGACAGAGTTGTTATAAAAAGGAATAGGGACATTATCTGTTCAGGTGCATTAATAGGAAATCTATACACACTTGAACCAAAACCTCCCACGATGCAAATAGAAGTTAATAACTCATCTTTTAATTCCAATAAGAGAAAAGAACTTTGGAAGATGAACCAAACATATCTTTGGCATCTTAGGCTTGGTCATATTAACTTAAGTAGAATTCAAAGGTTGATAGCTGATGAACCTCTGGGTTCATTAGTGGTGGAGGATTTCCCAATCTGTGAATCTTGCTTGGAGGGTAAAATGACCAAGAGGTCTTTTAAGGCCAAGGGGTATAGAGCCAAAGATGTGTTAGAATTGGTTCATTCTGATTTGTGTGGTCCTATGTCTATCCATGCTAGAGGTGATTTTGAGTATTTCATCTCTTTTATAGACAATTACTCAAGATATGGATATATTTACCTGATGCGCCGCAAGTCCGAATGCTTTGACAAGTTCAAAGAATTCAAGGCTGATGTAGAGAAACGTCAAGGTAAAAGTATCAAGACACTACGATCTGATCGTGGTGGTGAGTACCTCTTGGGAGAGTTTAGGAACTACTTATCAGAGGCTGGGATTCAATCCCAATTGTCTGCACCTGACACACCCCAGCAGAATGGTGTAGCAGAGCGAAGGAATAGGACTCTTATGGAGATGGTTAGATCGATGATGCGTTATTCTAAGTTGCCAGATTCGTTCTGGGGATATGCTCTAGATATGACAGTGTACATTCCGAACTTGGTTCCATCTAAATCAGTGCCTTCTACTCCCACAGAATTGTGGACTGGGCGAAAGCCTAGTCTAAGACATATTCGGATTTGGAGGAGTCCAGCACATGTGCTGAAGGGAGATGCTCGTAAGTTGGAACCTCGTACAGAAGTACGCATGTTCATTGGCTATCCTAGAGAAATGAAGGGTGGTTTATTTTATAGTCCTAGAGATCAGAGGGTGATCGTTAGCACGAACGCCAGATTTCTAGAGGAAAACTATGTGATGAGCCACAAGCCCAAGAGTAAAATTATTCTGGAGGAATTAAAAGGGGAAGTCACTTCTTCAGTACCACCGGTACAAGAGGATATACCACAAGTCACTGCACCGCGTGTCACAGAGGATACACAGGAGATACCTCATCGTAGTGGGAGGGTTGTTAGACAGCCTGATAGATTCATGTTCTTGGGAGAATCTTCTGATTTGGTCCCTGGCGAACATGAACATGATCCCTGGACATATGACGAGGCAATCCAAGATATAGATGCAGCATCATGGTAAAGTGCAATGAATACTGAGATTGAATCTATGGATTCAAATCAGGTCTGGGAGCTAGTGGAACCACCCGATGGTGTAAAAATCATGGGATGCAAGTGGATCTACAAAAGAAAGAGAGGAATAGATGGGAAGGTTGAGACCTTCAAAGCAAGGCTTGTTGCGAAGGAGTATACTCAGAAAGAGGGTATCGATTATGAGGAGACCTTTTCGCCGGTAGCCATACTTAAGTCTATCCGGATTCTCTTATGCATAGCAGCTCATATAGATTATGAGTTGTGACAGATGGATGTTAAGACAGCTTTCCTGAATGGAAGACTTGAGGAAGACATCTATATGAAGCAACCAGAGGGATTCATTGCGAAAGGCAAAGAACATCTTGTATGTAAGCTTAATCGGTCCATTTATGGATTGAAGCAAGCTTCGAGGTCTTGGAACATCCGCTTTGATGAAGTAATCCAGTCTTATGGATTTATTCAAAGTCTGGATGAGTCTTGTGTATACAAGAGATGTGACGAAAACGTAGTGGTATTTCTTGTACTATACGTAGATGACATTTTGATAATTGACAACAATATCAAGGTGTTATCGGACATAAAGGTATGATTGTCCAAACAGTTTGATATTAAGGACTTGGGAGAAGTGGAACACATCCTTGGGATCAAGGTTATAAGGGATCGCAAAAAAAGGATGTTGTGCTTATCCCAAAGCTTCATACATAGACACGATTATGGATCGTTTTAGCATGCAGAACTCCAAGAAAGGTTTTCTACCTTTCAGGCATGGAGTTCATTTATCTAAAGAGATGTGTCATAGAACATTTGAGGAGATAGAGGAGATGAAGGCGGTTCCTTATGCTTCGGCAGTAGGAAGCCTCATGTATGCGATGATATATACGAGACCAGATATCTGCTTTGCCGTGGGCATGGTCAGCAGATATCAGAGTAATCCAGGACAGGGACATTGGACTGGCGTAAAGTATATATTGAAGTACCTGAGAAGGACTAGGAATTATATGCTAGTTTACCAGGCAGACCAATTACTCCCTGTGGATTATACGGATTTCGATTTCCAATCTGATAGGGATAATAGTAAGTCTACCTCAGGTTTTGTGTTTACTTTGGGAGGTGGAGCCATTGTATGGAGGAGTGTCAAGCAGAAATGCATGGCAGACTCCACCATAGAAGCTGAGTATGTGGCAGCCTCTGAGGTGGCCAAAGAAGTTGTGTGGCTCAGGAACTTCCTGATGGACTTGGATGTGATTCTTGGTTTACCCAGAACTATCACAATTTATTGTGATAATAATGGTGCAGTTGCAAACTCGAAGGAACCACGAGCCCATAAGGTAAGCAAATACATAGAGCGCAGGTACCACCTGATACGAGAAATCGTAAAGGAGGTAGAAGTTGTTGTCACCTAGATTACATCAGAGGATGACCTGGTAAACCCTTTCACTAAGGCCCTTCTAGCGAGATCTTTGATAGGCAAGTGGAGGGAAGGGGAATCAGATGTATGGCAGTATGAGGACAACATAATCTTTTAGTATAAGTAGGAGATTGTTGGGATGTATACTGAAAAGTCTATCTTTTGTATGAATATCTTTATTTTTGAAATAAGAATCACATGATCATTGTTTGCATATTTTTATGGCTATGCATATTGTCTAATACATTACATTGTAGATAATATGGTGTATGGTGTCACACGGGAGATCATGTTATCGGTTCCTTGTAAAGTATAAGTAAAGGCTCACAATCGAGATGCCTTTAGACAAACCATTGGTATGATTGTAGTGTGATTTGGTATTGGTTTGTCTTGACCATAAAATCACACTAGTACACTTTGTGTGTATTAAGCATGACCGACTTAGAGGTGATTCGATTTATTGTTGACTACATAATCGAATCAGACCTCAGATATTATATTGTACATACTCTTAATCCCGATATAATAACGGACACATATACTTAGTATTCATCTCTTTAATTTACCAATGAGCGAGATTTATAGATTAAATCGATAGGCTCGATAAGTTGGGAGATGATATTATTTATATGGTGTGTCGTTGATTATAGGAGGAAATTGTGTCCTATATATTAGGATGATGATGTCCCCTTGAGGAGCTCATAAGGTTCATCATGTAAACCCTGCAGGTGGACTTGATCCGACATGATGAAAAGGTTGAGTGGTACTACTCATGGAGTTAGATGTTGATTAATTAATAGTCAATAAATTAATTAATCGACGGACATTCGAGATCTTAAACACGGGGAGAAAATGTACAAATAATATATGGAGCCCATATTAACTTATGGGGGTTGGTGAGGTAGATCAATGATAATCCTCTAGTGGAATGAATAATCATTAATGGATCGGACTTTATGTGGGCTTGATCCATTGGGTGGCTAAGATCCAACTCCTCCTCATGGTCCCTATTGTAGCCTATTAACACCTCATAAAGCTTAGATCCAATGGATGAAAACAAAACTCTAGATCCAATGGTAGAGATTAAATCTCTAGATCCAACGGTTGAGATTAAATCTCTAGATCCGACGATTGAGATTAAATCCCTAGAACCAATGGTGGAGATTAAAACAAGGTTTATCCCTAACTCTATTAAAGGATGGATTAGGGGTGGTCGGCAACAAGATGGATGAGGGTTAGGGTTTGCTTCCTTTGGGCGGCAAGCAATCCTAATTAGATTAGGATTAGGAGTGGGTGGCTAGGGTTAGGGTTTAGGGGTTGGTTGTGGGCGGCAACAATGAGGAGAAGGCTTTTTCTTCTTCTTCCAAGGTTTGACCGGCACCTATCCTTCTTCCCTCTACCTTGGCCGTAGCTCAACCTATCCTTCTTCCCTTCATCCTTGGCCGGAAATTAGGAGAGCTAGGTTTAGGGTTTGGGCGGCAACAAGGAGAAGGATTGCTTTCCTTTCTCTTCTCCAAGTGTTGGCCGACGCCCATGCCCTCATTGATTCTCCTTTGGCCGGTTCCTATACTCCATGTTCTCTTCCTTGGCCGACGGCAACATCGAGTCTATTGACTTGGTGGTCGATTCTAGATAGAAAGAAGAGTTTTGTTTGATGATCTTCTTTTGTTCGGAGTGAACAAGGAAAGGAAGATTGGTGATCTAGGAGGCTTCAACTTTTGGAAGATCGTCTCCCACACGACGTCCAAAAGGAGGAAGGACATACAATAGAAGATCAAGAGGTATAACAAGAGGTATAATCTTATTTATTTTGATTAGTCTTCCTTTGTATTATGTTTATAATTGCTTTTCAATTATATGCATGTTTTATGTGGATGTTTACTTTATGTATGTGGCTAAATATACTTGGACCCCGAATATAAACACAAAAATCGGTGATCCGTACATCGTCTATTCCGCGGCTACTCGTAGTATAGAGGTTGGTCGCTTGAACAACAAGTTTGTTCAAGTGACTACTCTAAACGAATAGCCCGATGATGACAAGGTTGCTTGGGTGTTCCCTTTTGTCTAGGATTAAATTTTAATCCGGGGACATCGATGGGATCGCCATGAACAAGTGACCGAGTTGAAGTGGAAAGCGAAGTTTCCCCTCACGGATCAACCCAACGATTGGTATCAGAGCCAAGGTTTCCGGTTTTGTGTGTTTAGGATTCGGTTACTCTTATGCATTTTTCATATATTATATGTGCCGGATAATAGTAGGATATGCGTAGGTTAACTCTTTGGTTGCAGGCATAAGATCTGACTATTATGGCTATATGTGTGTATGTAATTGTATATGTATATTTTGTTGAATTCTCGGGGTTGACGAGGCTAGTATTTAATTTTTTATAAATTAGATACGACATTGTTTAGCCACTCTTTTTATTTAAGTTTACTTTCGATCTAGATTTCATGTACACTCTCTCGTGGAGTATAGGATCGATGGATGTAAATTAAAATATATTTTAGTCTCGGCTCGGATCTCTGGATGGCTCGTACATGACATAGGAGGAGCGGACGAGAAGGCGATGCGACGGGAGACATATTGAAGACAAAAGTCATAATAGTTGAAAAATAATTTATTTTTCATATTTATTGCTTATTGTTTGATATGCATGTCGTAGGCTAGAAAATTCCTCAATTTCAAATTACTAAGTGGGAGAGGGATATTTTTATAAATTTTCACGGCCTCCATTACGATTTGACAAGTGATGCAAACAAACTTGCGCGTCGGCTCTGAGTGCCTTCCTCCCCATCGGATGGGTTTGTTTGCGGATCACAAGGTCGAATATGGTTATAAGAAATTATTAAGGAGCATGTGTACTTCCCCATTGTAAGGCACATACCCCGAGATAATTACCTTGGTACCAAGTATTGGTGAACACTTAGATACAAATATAAGTATCCTCCCCATCGGAGTTACTGCTTTTATTTGTAGGGCCGAAGAGAAACCAACTATTAATTTTACTTGTCAAAATGTTAGGTTGACAAGATAGTAAAATTAATGGGTAAAATCTTCTCTTACAAATGTAGAATTCGTATACGTCCACACTATTGTGGCATACGATATTCTCGATGTTTTGAAGTGTTAGTTGATTTTAAAATTTTATTGTTTGAGGAATCAATAATTTTTTGAAATCTAAAGTAATGATATATGTGATTCTTAGGATTTTCAAAAATGACTTTCAGTCCACTTGCTATGATACTAAAGGAAAATAAACTTACTGTACATAATTATGTTGATTGGAAAAAGGAATCTTGACATTGTCTTAACTGCTGAGGGGTACAAATATGTACTCTTCGAAGAGTGTCCTCCTAAGCCTGTGATTGAGCTGGAAGTCCTTGGAGTTGAGATCGATGGGAAAACCCAGGTCGATATCATTCTCCAGTCGACAGAAAGGTTTGCTCAGGCTCAGGTCATGGTTGCTCAGAAGGTTTCTACTTCTAAAGCCGAAAGGTAAGAAGAAGAAGAAACAAGGTGGAGAAAAGGTGGTGAGAGGACCTCAGGGAGGAGTGAAGAAGCCGAAAGGCAAGTACTTCACTTGCAAGCAGACTGGACATTGGAAGAAGAACTGTCCCAATCCGAAGCAGAACAAAGGTATATCCTTTGGTCTAGTCATTGAAACATGGTTAGCGGTGTTATCTACCGGCACCTGGTGTGTAGATACGGGAGTCACTGATCATGTCTGCAATACTATGCAGGGGTTCCAGGAAACCCAACGACTGGCTAATGGGGAGATTACCGTTTACTTGGGCAATGCCATGAAGGAGGTGGCTATTGCAGTGGGAGACGTTCATTTATCTTTTGAGAAAAATAAATTTTTGGTTCTCAAGAATTGCTTTTATGTACCTTTATTTAGAAAGAATTTAATTTCGGTTTCTAAATTATTTATGGATGGATATTCTATTTCTTTTAATGACAGAGTTGTTATAAAAAGGAATATGGACATTATCTGTTCAGGTGCATTGATAGGAAATCTATACACACTTGAACCAAAACCTCCCACGATGCAAATAGAAGTTAATAACTCATCTTCTAATTCCAATAAGAGAAAAGAACCTTCGAAGATGAACCAAACATATTTTTGGCATCTTAGGCTTGGTCATATTAACCTAAGCAGAATTCAAAGGTTGATAGCTGATGAACCTCTGGGTTCATTAGTGATGGAGGATTTCCCAACCTGTGAATCTTGCTTGGAGGGTAAAATGACCAAGAGGTCTTTTAAGGCCAAGGGGTATAGAGCCAAAGATGTGTTAGAATTGGTTCATTCTGATTTGTGTGGTCCTATGTCTATCCATGCTAGAGGTGGTTTTGAGTATTTCGTCTCTTTTATAGATGATTACTCAAGATATGGATACATTTACCTGATGCGCCGTAAGTCTGAATGCTTTGACAAGTTCAAAGAATTCAAGACTGATGTGGAGAAACGTCAAGGTAAAAGTATCAAGACACTACGATCTGATCGTGGTGGTGAGTACCTCTTGAGAGAGTTTAGGAATTACTTATCAGATGCTGGGATTCAATCCCAATTTCTGCACCTAGCACACCCCAGCAGAATGGTGTATTAGAGCAAAGGAATATGACTCTTATGGAGATGGTTAGATCGATGATGAGTTATTCTGAGTTGCCAGATTCGTTTTGGGGATATGCTCTAGATATGACAGTGTACATTCTGAACTTGGTTCCATCTAAATCAGTGTCTTCTACTCCCACAGAATTGTGGACTGGGCGAAAGCCTAGTCTAAGACATATTCGGATTTGGGAGAGTCCAGCACATGTGCTGAAGGCAGATGCTGGTAAGTTGGAACCTCGTACAGAAGTACGCATATTCGTTGACTATCCTAGATGAACGAAGGGTGGTTTGTTTTATAGTCCTAGAGATCAGAGGGTGATCGTTAGCACGAACGTCAAATTTCTAGAGGAAGACTATGTGATGAGCCACAAGCCCAAGAGTAAAATTATTCTAGAGGAATTAAAAGGGAAAATCACTTCTTCAGTACCACCGGTACAAGAGGATATATCACAAGTCACTGCACCGCGTGTCACAGAGGATACATAAGAGATACCTCGTCGTAGTGAGAGGGTTGTTAGACAGCCTAATAGATTCATGTTCTTGGGAGAATCTTCTAATTTGGTCCCTGGCGAACATGAACCTGATCCTTGGACATATGACGAGGCAATCCAAGATATAGATGCAGCATCATGGCAAAGTGCAATGAATACTGAGATTGAATCTATGGATTCAAATCAGGTCTGGGAGCTAATGGAACCACCCGATGGTGTAAAAACCATTGAATGCAAGTGGATCTACAAAAGAAAGAGAGGAATAGATGGGAAGGTTGAGACCTTCAAAGCGAGGCTTATTGCGAATGGGTATACTCAGAAAGAGGGTATCGATTATGAGAAGACCTTTTCGTCGGTAGCCATACTTAAGTCTATCCGGATTCTCTTATGCATAGCAGCTCATATGGATTATGAGTTGTAGCAGATGGATGTCAAGACAGCTTTCCTGAATGGAAGACTTGAGGAAGACATCTATATGAAACAACCAGAGGGATTCATTGCGAAGGGCAAAGAGCATCTTGTATGTAAGCTTAATCGGTCCATTTATGGATTGAAACAAGCTTCGAGGTCTTGGAACATCCGCTTTGATGAAGTAATCCAGTCTTATGGATTTATTCAAAGTCCGGATGAGTCTTGTGTATACAAGAGATGTAACGGAAACATAGTGGTATTTCTTGTACTATATGTAGATGACATTTTGATGATTGACAACAATATCAAGGTGTTATCGGACGTAAGAGTATGATTGTCCAAACAGTTTGATATTAAGGACTTGGGAGAAGTGGGACACATCCTTGGGATCAAGGTTATAAGGGATCGCAAGAAAAGGATGTTGTGCTTATCCCAAGCTTCATACATAGACACGATTATGGATCGTTTTAGCATGCAGAACTCCAAGAAAGGTTTTCTACCTTTCAGGCATGGAGTTCCTTTATCTAAGGAGATGTGTCATAGAACATTTGAGGAGATAGAGGAGATGAAGGCGGTTCCTTATGCTTCGGCAGTAGGAAGCCTCATGTATGCAATGCTATGTATGAGACCAGATATCTGCTTTGCCGTGGGCATGATCAGCAGATATCAGAGTAATTTCAGGACAGGGATATTGGACTGCCGTAAACATATATTGAAGTACCTGAGAAGGACTAGGGATTATATGCTAGTTTACCAGACAGACCAATTACTCCCTGTGGGTTATACGGATTCCGATTTCCAATCTGATAGGGATAATAGTAAGTCTACCTCAGGTTTTGTGTTTACTTTGGGAGGTGGAGTCATTGTATAGAGGAGTGTCAAGCAGAAATGCATGGTGGACTTCACCATGGAAGCTAAGTATGTGGCAACCTCTGAGGTGGCCAAAGAAGTTGTGCTGCTCAGGAACTTCCTAATGGACTTGGATGTGATTCCTAGTTTGCCCAAAACTATCACAATTTATTGTGATAATAATGGGGCAGTTGCAAACTCGAAGGAACCACGAGCTCATAAGGTAAGCAAATACATAGAGCGCAAGTACCACCTGATACGAGAAATCGTAAAGGAGGTAGAAGTTGTTGTCGCCTAGATTGCATCAGAGGATGACCTAGTAAACCCTTTCACTAAGACCCTTTTGTTAGGACCTGTGTGCCCGCTAGAGGGGGGGTGAATAGCGTTTTGCCCGTTCGTTGATGGAATTCGATCGTGATCGTCTCTACAATTTCGTTAGTACGCAGCGGAAAAAGAAATAATACAATAACGAAATAAACAATCACACATGAACACAATTGTTTAATGTGGTTCAGAACCGCACGGTTCCTACTCCATGGATCGGGTTCATACGAACCCTAGCAATGCCAATCACACACCACTATAAAACACTCCTTCTCGGAACAATCCGGAGGCGGAGAAACCCCGTACAAGATGATTACAACAATAATCAAAAGCTACAAGCAAATACAATGAAATACAAAGCAAGACTAGTAAAGAAAAACACTTTACAAATGCTCTTGAATGCTTGATCGCTAGGTTGATCGAGTAGCACTTGGAGACCCTGAATTGCAGCAGCAACTCGCCCCAAATCGCCTCAAAGAACCATACCAAATTCCTCAATCACGAGCTCCTTATAAAGCTTCAACCAGTGCTAGAAAAAGTCGATCAGTCGACTGCTCGGGACCATCAGTCGACTGATGCCACTGTTGTCGTGAGACAACGGCTAGATCCACGCTGGATAAGTCCAACAGATCTACCATCAGTCGACTGATCAAACTCATCAGTCGACTGATGGTGTCCTCACTCGACTGTTGGTCCCAGCAGTCGAGTGAGACTACACTCTATGGCCAAATTCCCGAGCACCAGTCGACTGATCATGCGATCAGTCGACTGCTCGAGTCATCAGTCGACTATTAGGCCACTTCCCATAGTCAAACCCTAGTTGACTCGGGTCAGTCGACTGCCACATGGCACCAGTCGACTGGCACACCTCAAACATGAGGTTTTAGTCCTAGTATAGTGCCCCCATACTTGTTAGACCACCCTTATCCTAGACCTAAGCCTTCTAGCCATCTCCATCAGCCTCACGCCTCTCGGATCCCTCCAAGTCATCCATGACTTGTTCATCCATCACGCTAGCCTTCAGATGCTTCCATCGGCTATGTCATGCTAACGGTGTCTACACTGCCAAGGCACATTGGACTTACGCCGCCAAGACTCTGCTTGGACTTTACACCACCAACCATTGGACTTATGCTGCCAAGACTCCCGCTTGGACTTTACGCCGCCAATATTCCCCTTGGACTTCTCAAATGCCAAGACTCAAGCTTGGACTTTCCCTTGCCAACCCATGTTGGACTTTTCATGCCAAGACCCATGCTTGGACTTTCCCAAATGCCAAGTGTCCCACTTGGACTTCCCTTGCCAACTCATGTTGGACTTTTCATGCCAAGACCCATGCTTGGACTTTACCAAATGCCAAGTGTCTCACTTGGACTTCCCATGCCAAGTACTCAAGACTTGGACTTTCCCATGACAATTACATTGTCATATGTTTTTGTCGAACATCAAAACATCACTCGAGTCAAACTCGAGTTCTGGTCAATCGTGACCTGGGCCGATTGCACCAACAATCTTCTCCTTTTTGATGTTTGACAAAACAAACTTTGAGTTAGGCCTCCAACTCAAATTCCCTTACCAATATTCCAAATTGGTAATTTAACTCTCCCCCTTTTTGACATACATCAAAAAGGTTCTCTCTCCAAGGAGGTCAATGTCTCATGTCCCAATGAGATCTTATAATCTCCCCATTGATCCAAACATATCTAGGATGCCTACACTCTTCCTAGTGATAAGTCTCATATCACTCAAGAGAGACAATCCTATACTCTCTCCCAATTTCCAAATTGGGTTTCTCAAAAACCCATCAATTTTCCAAATTGATGATACTCTCCCAATAACTTCTCCCCCTTCAAGAAGAAAAACACACCCATCATCCTAAGATGGATAACTCCCCCTAAAGGCTTGCTCCCCCTTGACCATTGCACCAACAATGATGTCTGCCAATAGAAACTCTAAACCATCAAAATTAAGGTTAAAAGTTCAAACTTGAACTTTCCACACCCTAAATTTGATACTTTGACCTAACACCTCTCCTAATCCATATCCAATGGATTTTCACCCTTCATAATGCTTCCCAAAGCATATCCTAGGATTAGGAGTGGTTAGGGACCTTAACTGCAGCTGAAATCGGGTTAAACAACCTTGGTTACCCCGAAATCAGCTATTATCAGTGATTCGAAATCGATCATTGCCACTCCATCGATCGATCGCTACCACCAATGGCGATAATCAAATTTTAAATTCAGTTATCAGAGTTGAATTTCAGAAAATCGTAAATAATTATATGTATATCGAAAAATCACGAAATTTTGTACGTATAATACTTATGACCAATACAATGGGTGAAAAATATTTAAAAATTATTTTACCCATAAAATAGTGAAATTGGCACAAAGTTCAAAACCATTGAAATTTTCAATGTTTTGGCTCTACTTTGTATCAACTTCATCAATGGTGATTGTTATCAAAAGATAGACTTCACCAAAGTTTTTCAAAATGTTTTTAAAATGTTTTCAAAACCTTATTTTGGATCATATTCCTTGGGCTCTAAGTACATGACTTGTACACAAACTTTCCCAATGATCCACTAATAAAATTAGATGAGTTATAGTCCATCTAGATGCAAAAACTATGCACCTTGAACTCAACTCATATCCTAGCATCTCACATGTATCTAGGGTGTATAAATACACATACGTGTCAATTGGATGTGAGATGTGGATTTTTGGTTCACTTAATCTAGGGTTTCATGCATCTTCTAAGGCAACCCTACTTGATTCCCTTATACATGGGACTCCAAGTTATGTCATAGTCCTTATATCAATTTTAATCAATTAAATGCATGAAATGTATGATCATGGCATAAATAATAGCATTATTAAAACATGGTCAATGATCATGATGTCATGGCATATGATCAAATCTAAAAACAGATGACATTTAAAAACTTAATCCTAAAACATGATCATGACATTTAAATGATAAAAATAAATATGATGTCATGACATGATATATGACAAACAGGACATGACAAATAAAAGGTATAGGTATAAGCATACCTAAATTTTAATATTAATTGTCATTTGATATAATTAATTATATTTTACCATATTTCTACTTTTCTCCCAAATGTGCCAAAAACCCAAAATGACACACTAACTTATAATCTTAAATTGTGTCAATTTGATCATTTTATCAAACTTCTCAATTAATATTAGCACATCCTAAAATCTTTTAGGATTAAAGCTCAAATATATTCCCAAGGTAACCATAACCTTGAAAATAACCTAAAGTGTCACCTTTGCCATGGTTGAGTTAACTACCCATCCAATCAAGGTTGGCACATCCTAACCCCATCTAGCGTGAATCAATCACGCTCTTTGAAACCCAAAATCGATTTGAGCTCCTAGGGTTAATTAGGTATTCCTTAGGGATTACCTCCCTAGATACCTTCCTAATGACTCTCCTAGGCTTGTTAGCCTTGGTCATTGTGGTCTTACCTAGGTTGACTCTAAAGGTAACTCCCCTTGCAGCCTTCTTAGTGGCCACCCTAGGTTTCCTAGAAACCCTAGCCACTAGGCACAAACTATGGTTACTCTTAGGGATAGCTTCCCTAGTAACCTTGGTCTTCTTAGACCTAATTTGTGTTCCATAATCAAATGGAATACTATGGTAAGCCACCTTAGGCTTAGGTTTGTGACCCAAACCTTGCTTGCCCTTGGTTGACTTTTGACTTTGAGGTCCTAGGTGTTGACTTTGAGATCTAGACCTAGACTTTTGATCATTAGACCCTTTAAATTGAGTTTGTATATTCCTAAGGGTCTTTTCTAGTTTCTTAAGCATTGACCTCAAGGCTTGGTTTTCCAATTCTAATTGCCCAATTTTTGAGTTTTGATTTAAACCATGGGCATTGTGTAAAATACGGGGAAAAAAAATATTATATGGATTAACCCTTTAATTAATTGAATTTAATTAGTGGGTTAATTGAGTTAATTAGTGGATTAAATTGGGCTCAATAAGTGGGTTAATTGGGTTTAATTAGTGATGGGGTTTGAAATTGGGCTAAAACCTGTTGGGCCGAATCCATTGGGCTGAAGCTAATGAGTTGAATATAATGGGCTAAATCTGTTTGGATTAGAATTGGGCTGTTGGTGCAAGGGCACCTAAGTCGAACCTGTATTTTGATTATGGCAAAAGACGCAAAGTCAAGGATATATCATTATCTCACGAGCTGAATCGAGTGTGCAGAAAAGTGCTAAAGCTAAAGTTGAAGGCTAGCGACACCCGGAGGAAGCCGGGTGGTCGGGCAATACTCGAGTGACTTCGGAGGGAGCCGAAGGAATCGAGTGGAAGGTCGGAAGCAAAAGCGACATGGTAAGTATCGAGGTAAGCTCGTGTGTGCGAGCGTAAGTGAGGTCGTATCCTCCTTACGGGGATGGTCTTAAGCGTAGATCCAACCAAAGACATCCCATCGATGGTCTAGGTCGAGATCGGACGGTCGAAGGCCGTCGAAATAATGTTTTCTTTGAGCTAACTTATCCTTGCAGCTAGCATCACGACCGTCACCGAGGACTCGATCGCCCTTCATCGCCGATTGCTCATCGACAAGATTCGATCGATGCTACCATCCGATCGATTTGATGGCCGATCGGTCGTCAATGATCATCTTCGAGGAGTCAAGGCTTATCACCCCATTTCAAGGAGGTTTTGTGTCCATTTGTGATTGGTTGAAGACTCATTCGATGAGGGGCTCAAAGGCTATAAAAGGAGGGCTTGTCTTAGGGTTTTTCATCAATTAAAAAGCTTCCAAGTGCTTCGACACGTGACTCTCCGACATCCCTACGACGAAGCGAGACGACGATAGAGCTTGACCTCCATCCTTTGAAGTCGTGTGAACGTTTGAAAGTTCATCATATTTCAATTTATAAGTTGTTCTTATTTCGAGCTTTAAATCATATCAAGGAGAGGGGGAGTGCCCCTCTACCTTGAGCTTTTATCATCTTGTGTATCCGTCTAACTCCTACCTCCAATGAGGAGGAGCTTTTTAGTAGTTTGCCCTCCATACATGGTCAAGGACCACTAGGGCCTTGGAGTAGTAGCCTTCGGCTACGAACCAAGTAAAACCTTTGTGTCTATTGTCTCTATTTTTGTTTTTATCTTCCGCTGTGTCTACTCGCGTTTTAACGAAAAATTTCTATCGCTATTCACCCCCCTTGTAGCGATCCGATCGATCCAACAATTGGTATCAAAGTCGGGGGCGCTCAGATTCGGTGCAACCACCGGTCGAGCATTTTTCTTTTCGTATTTATCGTTTTAAGATTTCTCCCACACTACTAATCCAAGACCAAGTCTTGGTACATAGTTTTTGGTTGTGTTTTTGCAAGTATTAATCGCCTTCGGAGTACCTCACGATCAAACGAGCATAACTTTTGCTACAAGTGGACTCACGAAACGATCTAACCACCAAATTGAAGCTCTCTGAGAGATCTACACTTCTTATAGGGGTTTACCCTATAACAAGCTATTTTTATCCCCAAAAAACGACGTTTAGTACCCTTTCGGGGACATCGAAGGTTGTGAGTACTTGCTTTTTGTTTAGTTTCTTATCTCTTTGTTTAACTTTCTATTTCTCGTTTGTTTCCTTTTATTTTCTGCACCACTAATCCAAGACTCGAGTCTTGGCAAGTTTTTTTTGTTTTTTTTGTGTGTGCAAGTTTTTCTTTATGGCCCACATTGAGGGGTATAGCACCACCCGACCTCCGTTCTTTAGCAGAGATGATTTTCGTTACTGGAAAGGTCGGATGGAGTGTTTTCTAAAAACACAAGTCGAGTCTTGGATAATCATCCAAACCGGCTTTGCTCTACCCACTAATGATCAAGATGAGCCCTTGGATTTCAACAAGTGGACCAATGCAACCAAGAGGCAAATCGAAGCCGATGCAAGAGCAACCCAAATATTGCAATGCGGTTTGTCTAAGGAAGAGCTCAACCGCATCGGACCCTTCATCTGCGCAAAAGATTTGTGGACAAAACTCATAGAACTACACGAAGGGACTAATGACGCGAAGGTAAGTAAGCGTGACTTACTACTTAATAAATTGTATAACCTAAAAATGCAGGAATGTGAGACGGCAACGCAACTACACGCCCGCGTCCAGGACATTGTCAACGGATTGCACACCATCGGACATAAGTGTTGGGAATTTGACGCCGCTAGAGGGGGGGTGAATAGCGTTGACCGTACGTAGGAAGATGGAATTCGTTCGCGATCGTCTCTACAAAACTCGTTATGCGCAGCGGAATAGAAATAATAAAAGCAATAACGAAAAGATACAATCACAAACACAAGGATATAACGTGGTTCAGAACCGAACGGTTCCTACTCCACGGATCGAGCTCTAAAGAGCCCTAGTGATGCACACACACTCACTAATCACAAATACTCCTTCTCGACACAAGTCGGAGGTGGAGAAACCTCTTACAATAGATTACAACAATAATCTAAAAGCAACAAGCAAATACAATGAAGAATAATGCAATACAAGTAAAGAAAAACACTTTACAAATGCTTTGGATTGCTTGCTTTTGGTTGCTTGAAGAGTGGTCTTGGAGACTCTGATTTGCAGCAACAAATCGCCCCAAAGATGCTCAAAAAACCATTGCCAAAAATCCTCTCGTCGAGCTCCTTTTATCCTTCCGCGCGACCTGGATTTCCGCCTATCAGTCGACTGCCATAAGTCACCGATCACGCCACCGCGGGAGACAACGGCTCGATCCACGCTCGGAAAAACTCCACGGATCTTGCGCGATCGCCAACATTAGCGCCGATCACAATTACGTGAATCGATCGCCAATGCTACGAGCATTCTCGTGTCGCGATCAACTAGCGATCGTCGACTTTGGCACGATCGCCGACTGGCGATCATTCGTAGACATCGGGCCTCGACCTCATGAGCAATCATTGCCAGAGCGATTGGCTCTTAAACGGCAGTCAAACTCAAGTCGACTCACGGCAGTCGAACCGGCCATAATGTCAGTCGACTGCCAACCTCAAAGATGAGGTTTTAACCCAAAGTATGGTGCCCCCATAATTGCTAGACCACCCTTATCCTAGACCTAAGCCTTCTAGCCACCTCCATCAGCCTCACGCCTCTTGGATCCCTCCAAGTCATCCATGGCTTGTTCATCCATCGCGCTAGCCTCCAGGTGCTTCACTCGACTATGTCATGCTAACGGTGTCTACACCGCCAAGGCACATTGGACTTACGCCGCCAAGACTCCGCTTGGACTTTACGCCACCAACCATTGGTCTTATGCTGCCAAGACTCCCGCTTGGACTTTACGCTGCCAATATCAAACCCTTGGACTTCTCAAATGCCAAGACTCAAGCTTGGACTTTCCCTTGCCAACCCATGTTGGACTTTCCATGCCAAGACCATGCTTGGACTTTCCTTGCCAACTCATGTTGGACTTCTCATTTGCCAAGACTCATGCTTGGACTTCTCATGCCAAGTAGTCAAGACTTGGACTTTCCCAAATGTCAAGTACCCATGACTTGGACTTTTCATACGCCAAGTGTCCCACTTGGACTTTTCATGCCAAGTACTCAAGACTTGGACTTTACCAAATGCCAAGACTCACTTGGACTTTCCATGCCAAGTACCCATGACTTGGACTTTACCTTGCCAAGACTCATGCTTGGACTTTCCCATAATCACATGGTCAACCCCAGTCAACCATCAAAGTCTCCCTCGAGTCAAACTCGAGTCTAGTCAATTATAACCTGGATCGATTGTATAAACAATCTCCCCAACATATTAACCGACATTAATGTCAAACATCAATGCCAAACCACTTTGTCAAATCCCTTTGTCAAACATCAAAACATCACTCGAGTCAAACTCGAGTCTGGTCAATCGTGACCTGGGCCGATTGCACCAACAATAAGGTCGAAAACCGCGACCTCCTAAGGTACATTCTTAATTCATTTCCTAGGACTACCTTGTGGGCATCCATGGTTGATGCCTACAAGGTCTCTAAGGACCTTTCAAAGCTTAGGTTAGACGAATTATTTTTCGAGTTTGAACTTCACGAGCAAACTAACATGGTCTGGGCCGAGAGAGGTATTGCTCTACTTGCAGGACAAAGAAGCAAGCCACCTACTAGGCAAGTAGATGAACTCGAACCCGAAGACGAATCGGAGTCCGAATCGGAAAAGGTGGAAGCAATAGTGAACGTAGTGCGGAAGATCGTTCAGAGGGAAAGGAGGCTACTGAAGAATCAAAAGAGGGAACTATTCAAATCAAATAAAAAGAAGGCTTTTCATGCAACATGGGACAACGAAGAAGGCGGCGGCATAGCATGCATGGCAAGACCCAAGAGTCCGTCAGTCGAATCCTCAGATCCAATTACAACACTGACTCCGAACTCGAGGACTATTTCGAGAAGCAACTCAAAGCCGGATCGAAAGATAAAATTAAGGTTAGCCGCTCACTAATTCATACGCTTTACAATACGATTAAATTGCTATCTAGAAAATTAGCTAAATCCGAGTCTAGGGTCGAGTCCTTGGTTGAGGAGGTTGAAACCCTCAAACAAGAGACACCCCTAAACTCTTCGACTAGTCGAGTTCAAGAGGAGGACTCAACTCGAGTTGAAAAACTCGAAGAAGAGAACTCTCTCTTGAAAGGGCAAGTCCAAGAGCTCGAAGCTCGGTTGAACAAGTTCTCGACGGGGTCCAAGAATCTTAACCGACTTCTTGGAACTCAGAGAGCCGTGTACAACAGAGTCGGACTCGGATATAGCTCAAAGACTACGAATATATCTTACATGTCTATCGTAAACCGTAGTCATCATCGAGTCCAAGCGTGGGTCCCGAAAACTTTATTAAACTCACATATAAGGACCAATAGGTTTTGGATTCCCAAGGATCAAGTTCATTACTTGGACGGACCATATCATTCAATGATCCAGGGGGAGCTAATACCAAAATAGTATATCCGATAACCTAAACCTTTTATTTTCTTTAGAATGGTTAGATAGGACTATAACTCGTCAATGCTTGATGATATAGTACCAGAACGCGACGAGATGATAGTACGCTAGGAAAGCTGAGTCTTGTGTATTCGGGCTAGATAAGGCGTATCTAGTTCGGTGCACTTGACCGAGTGGAACTAGCTGAAGCTACCTCGCCGTATCCTAGACTAGTTAGATCAGGAAGTGGTCTTAGGTGAGTCAAGTTACTATTTTCTCAAAATTGGCTTTGTCTAAGGAAGTGGTCATTTTTCCGATCAAAGAAGGCCCCTGTGCCTCGCCACGACCTGGAAGCCAAGATCTTGAAAAGGTGACTTGATGAGCTTAGGATCAAATCCGAATCTAACGCAAGGTTGACAAGTTTCAAATCATTAAAACTTAATCAAGATAAAATTGAAATCATCTCACGCAACATATAAGGTGAACCAATTCTAAGACACTTAGAATGGGTGAGATGAATAAGGAACAATTTCAATTTACATAATCTTTTCAAAAATGCTATCTATTTTTCAAACTATTGAGCTTAAACGTTTATTTATACTTGGACAAAACTCTAAATATACAACCTTCTAGGTCAATGTTTAGCGCCCCCTAACTCTTCTGTACCTTATATATTTGATTAAGGGGAGAGCAAACTAACTCTAAGGCTTATATATATTTTCAAAAGTTATTAGCGTATAAGTATTGTGGAACTCAAAGCTAATTTTATAAGTATTTTGAAAATCAAACTTAGTTTCCAAAGACTTTCATTGTTGGTGCAGAGAACTATACCTTGAACCAAATTAAATCAAGACACATGCTTGGACTCATGTTAGATAATCTTTATGCATGCTACCTTTTCTATTAAAAAACCCCTACTTTTTATAAAAAACCCCACACTTTTTTTGATTCATGGCAAAAGGGGGAGAAGAACATAAGTTAAGGGGGAGAACTAAATTTAAATTTTTGAAAATTAAAACTTTTGTTTTAAAACTCACCGAAGGTTAAGAGGGAGTTCACTACAAATGAGCGTAACGTTTATCTTACTCATTTTCTGCTTTATATTTTCCCTTAACTGCGTAAATTTGTCAGGATCAAAAGGGAGAGATTGTTGGTGCAGGGGCACCTAAGTTTAACTCAGATTTTGATTATGGCAAAAGACGCAAAGTCAAGATATATCATTATCTCACGAGTGAATCGGTGTCAGAAAGTACTAAAGTGAAGGTGAAGGCTAGCGACACCCGGAGGAAGCCGTGGTGATGATACTCGAGTGACTTTGGAGGAGCCAAGGAATCGAGTGGAAGGCGGAAGCAAAGCGACATGGTAGTATGTCGAGGTAAGCTCGTGTGTGCGGCGTAAGTGAGGTCGTATCCTCCTTACGGGGATGGTCTTAGCGTAGATCCACCAAAGACATCCCATCGATGGTCTAGGTCGAGATCGGACGGCGGTCAGTCGAAATAATATTTTCTTTGAGCTAACTTGTCCTTGCAACTAGCATCACGACTTGGAGGACTCGACGCCTTCATCGGGCCGACCGCTTTCACATCGATCGATCGATGCTACCATCAGTTGACTGATGATGGCCATCAGTCGACTGATGGTCAATGATCATCTTCGAGGAGTCAAGGCTTATCACCCCATTTCAAGGAGGTTTTGTGTCCATTTGTGATTGGTTGAAGACTCATTCGATGAGGGGCTCAAAGGCTATAAAAGGAGGGCTTGTCTTAGGGTTTTTCATCAATTAAAAAGCTTCCAAGTGCTTCCGATACGCTCCGACTCTCCGACATCCCTACGACGAAGCACTGCCGAGACGACAACTAGAGCTTCAACCTCCATCCTTTGAAGTCGTCGATAACGAAAGTTTGAATCATATTTCAGTTTATAAGTTGTTCTTATTTCGAGCTTTAAATCATATCAAGGAGAGGGGGAGTGTCCCTCTACCTTGAGCTTTTATCATCTTGTGTATCCGTCTAACTCCTACCTCCAACGAGGAGGAGCTTTTTAGTAGTTTGCCCTCCGTACGTGGTCAAGGACCACTAGGGCCTTGGAGTAGTAGCCTTTGGCTACGAACCAAGTAAAACATTTGTGTCTATTGTCTCTATTTTTGTTTTTATCTTCCGCTGTGTCTACTCGCGTTTTAACGAAAAATTTCTATCGCTATTCACCCCCCCTCTAGCGATCCGATCGATCCAACATGGGCTTGGGCTTGAACCGGATTAGGCCAAATCAGATTGGATTAGATTTGGGCTGGTCTAACCAAATCGCTCGAACGGCTTTTAAAAGCTGTCGAACGAACCGATCACATCGCGATCTCCGTTTCTTTCTTCTCCGCGTCGTTTCTCTTCTCCGCACGATTTCCGTCACCGATCTCCGCTCGATGGCATCCGGCAGCAGCTGACGGCGCCACCATCCTTCACCAACTTTGTTTCTTCATCGATTTTCCTCCGCCTAACGGCAAAGAAGTGTCGCCACCGCCACCTGAACTCGCTGGCATCCGGAGCTAGGTCATTGCTGTTGATCTCTATTGCGAGCACGTTGTGCAAACCATCGGTGTCAATTTCTTCGTCCGATTGGCCGCTGCCCCCACCTGCCACCAAGATCTCCATTGCTAACTCCTATCCGGTGAGCTGCCCTGTTCGAACGCCATCGAAGTTAGGTAGGTCAGTGATCCATTTTCTCGATCTTGGATAAGATTCATTTTCATCTGAAATCTGTATCCCTCTTAGCCCTGATTTCTGGTGGTATGGGTAGCAGTGACGGGTAGCTATTGTGGGAGGAATTTCCGGTGAACAGGGGAGGAGGGCTGCCGGTGGAGATCTAGGGTCGGTAAGTTTCGTTTCCTTTGTTGTCTCAATGGTAATTATTGTGAATTTGTGGTGTTTCTGTTTGATGTGATGATTTGGTTGTGGATGTGGATTGATCTATGCATTTGTGTCGACTGGGTGTGTGTGGAAGAAGTTGCAGCTGGGTTGATTGGCTCAGAACGAGGATGTAGGATGGTGGTTGTGCTATGAATGATGGTTTAGATGTTTCAATAAGCTGTTGGAGTTGTGGATTGTGCCGTGAGGTAGGTTTTGGTTGTGTATTTTGTTCACAGCAGTTGATGAGGATGAGTTATTGTTGTTCCGCACTTGGATAACTCTATTTACCAGAGCTTGGATGTTGAATCCCCTATGGTGTGATCCGATCGGTGTGTGAGACTGAAGGTAAGCTTTGATTCTGAATGTTATATTATAGGTTATGTTATAGTTGTGTAACAAATGTATAGGGCTTTGATTTACGATTGTCTTATGGACGTGAGGACAAATGATGTTTTCAGAGGAGTCTTCATATCAGGTGGGTAATATCTACCTGGTCCGGTAGTTTTGATCAAATTCTAGTGCATGATATTGGATTTATATTTATACCTGTTTACCTTAAATCCACTCTTATTTAATCATATGCTTGTACTGCCTTGACCTTTGAGATATATACTTTGTTACTTCATTGATTATCTAGCAAAGATAGGAACTATAAACTCTATTATGTGTTAGCCGATGGATGTTCAGTAAATACAGGTGCTTAGGATTATCCTTGTGATCTCAGATTTGATTACTGTGTTACATCACTAGGGTTAGGTGATGGTTTGGGTTATGAAGTTGATTGTTGTATCGTACATATGTTAGTTGTGCATCTATGGTGGATCTAGTTGTCTGTGTGGTTGTCAGTTTGTGGTTATGGACTAGAGGTCCTAGCATGATGGTATATCCATTATGGATCCTGTATCTGTGTATGGTTATATGAATAGTCGATGGTATCTCGCTACTGACTAGATGTCTTAGCGTGATGGATTGTCAGATGTGTATGACTCTTTGTGCGATAGAGAGAGCCTTGTGGATTGTAGTCCTTGCATAGTTGACTTTTGGTTGACCAGGACTCCCCGTGGAATAGGGAGTGTTGCGAGGATACTTGTGTGGATCTATGCATCATTACATTTGCATGCATGCTATTGACTGGGTCTCCCTTGTGGTTGAGACAAGTCGTCAGTCATCCTGCCTCCCCGGCCACTCGGGGTAGTGGTTGCAGGGTTGAGGGCAGAGCATTGTTGTGCGTGCCGTTCTCGGCCACTATGGATGGTGGTAGCTGGAGATGCGCACTTGGCCACTGTGCGGAGTGGTAGTTAGCGCACTCACCCACTATAGACGGTGGTCGTGTGATGTGCAGTTGTCCTGAGTGCGGTGCTCGTCTACTCATGGGTAGGGACGGAGCGGCTAGCAGCAGGGACCCCCGTGTGGGTAGCATATAGCTTTATAGCGGGCTAGCTACTGTTTCATACTACCCAACTCGGTCACTCGAGAGTGGTGGCGGCTGGAGTCGGGATAGTTGTCATGTCGTGCCACCTAGGCCACACTGGGGTCGTGGTAGCGAGTTGGGTGCGCAGACATGACCATGCATATGCATTGCTGATATATATATGTATGCATGTATTCGATATATGTTTTACATATGCCTGTGAGATGCTGCATTTGTTTGTTGCATATGGTTGTTCATCATGATACATGTCATTTGCATTTTATATACTGCTGTGTGTTGAGCATGATATATGTGTTGGTCCAGATTGTTGTATGCATTTGATTAGCGTCATGTCATAGTGTGGTATGGACCGGAATGTTATTACATGTGATTCTATACTGTTCATATGTTGGAGTATTGGTCAGGTATGAGATTGACTTGGTACGTTATATGGGTTATGTTATTGTATATCTGTTCAGGATGATATAACTTATGGTGTTGCAGACCGTCAGGTACGTTGGTACATTACTTCATGTTTAGTTGATCAGTTTAGTATATACACTGAGTATGACTTTACTGTAGTTACTTATTATTAGAGTTGGATAGGACTGTATGTCTATTGGACTCATGTTGTATACCTGTAGATCTTTACATGTATACTTATATATCTCTATATCCTTATATGATGTTCATGCACTCTCTACATATTACCCCTGAGTTTATACTCACCACCCTGAGACCCTGAGCTTCCTGTCGCCCAGATAACAGGTAGAAGATTCCTTAAACGTTCGGAGCTCCGCCAGCTGATCTCATCTCACACCGGACGAATGGATGAAGGTGTATTTACGCTTTGTTGTATTCTTGTGGATTGATGTATTCCATATTGTTGTTTTGGGTTTTAGCTTGTATTGTTTCCGTATTTGCGATATACGGATGTGTTGTATATATTTGGTCTTCGATTTGATTTCTGTTATGATTCTTGTCGTGTCAAGTCACTCCGGAGTGCACAGTTGATCTTTGTATCTTGTTTATCTATTTGTATTGTTTCCGCTGTGTTTTGATTTATATTTGGTATGTTGATATCTTTATATCATATTGTTGTTGTGGGCCTACGGGCCTTGTATTAACCCGATATGTTGCCACATACAGGGGAGATGTCGTCCGTTTGCTTTTCGGCACGGCATACTCTCGGGGCGTGACACATTGTCCTTTCTAGGCATATGTCTAGTCCATTTAGAGTTAAAACCTAAGTGTTTTTGTATTTTCCTAATAGATTCCTTATGTAAGGTTTTTCTAGGGACATTAGTCCCAAATTTCTCCTTATTTCCCAAGTGGATATTTTTAGCACCTAGACAAATATATCTATTGTTTCTAGCATGCTTTTCATGTACAATAGCAAGAGAATTAGAACCCTTAGCATGCTTTTGCCTATTAACTAAAGAAGGTGCATTATTAAAATATACCTTAGCGTTAGCCTTAGAAGCTTCCCCTACTTGTGATGCTCCTTCTTTGGTCTTTTTGCTCCCCCTAGGACATTTACTCCGGTAGTGTCCCGGTAGCCGGCATTTGAAGCAAACCACGTGCTCTTTGCTTTTAATTGTCGAGGGACCAACATCCTTGACCTTTGGTGCCGGAGGAGTCTTCTTAACCCGTTTAGGACACTTACTCTTGTAGTGTCCTTGCTCCCTACACTCAAAGCATATAATATTCATTTTATTATTAATCGACATGCTTGAGTTACCTAGATCCATGGTGATCGGAGTGGGTTCTTCATCCCTCCCGGAGGTTGAGGCTTCTTCTTCATTTTGTTCCGGCTCCAATGTGGATAGTCTCTCCCCCTCAATCACATAAGTGAATGCTTCTTCCACCTTTTCTACTTCCTTCTCCGATCCGGATGTTGATTCCTTACTTTCTTGTAAGGATGATGAAGCTTCCTCTTCGGTCTCCTCCTCTTCCAAGTCTTCTTTGACCGATTTGGGATTGTTGTAGAACTTGATCAACTTGTTCCACAACTCCTTGGCATCCTTATAGCTTCCTAATCTAGACAGAATGTCGTTAGGTATCAAATTAATCAACATTTTTCCTACCTTAACGGTTGTCTTGAATTTTTGGCGTTGCTCCTCGGTCCATCGCTTCATTTTGAGGATTTCGCCGTTCTCTCCTCTCGGAGCATCAAAACCTATAATCACGGCAAACCAATTTTCTATATTCGTCATTAGAAAATATTTCATTCTACCTTTCCAATACGCGAAATGTTCGCGGTCGAAGGAAGGCGGAACGTTGATGTCGTCACCCAATCTCTCCTTGAATTCCATCTTGTTCCTCTAGCGTGCTCCCTTGGTTGTTAAGCTTAGAAGAGCGGTCTCGCTCTGATACCACTTGTTAGGACTTGTGCGCCCGCTAGAGGGGGGGTGAATAGCGTTTTGCCCGTTCGTTGATGGAATTCGATCGTGATCGTCTCTACAATTTTGTTAGTACGCAGCAGAAAAAGAAATAATACAATAACGAAATAAACAATCACACATGAACACAATTGTTTAACGTGGTTCGGAACCGCACGGTTCCTACTCCACGGATCGGGTTCCTACGAACCCTAGCGATGCCAATCACACACCACTATAAAACACTCCTTCTCGGAACAATCCGGAGGCGGAGAAACCTCGTACAAGATGATTACAATAATAATCAAAAGCTACAAGCAAATACAATGAAATACAAAGCAAGAATAGTAAAGAAAAATACTTTACAAATGCTCTTGAATGCTTGATCGCTAGGTTGATCGAGTAGCACTTGGAGACCCTGAATTGCAGCAGCAACTCGCCCCAAATCGGTCAAACCCTAGTTGACTCGGGCCAGTCGACTGCCACATGGCACCAGTCGACTGGCACACCTCAAACATGAGGTTTTAGTCCAAGTATAGTGCCCTCATACTTGCTAGACCACCCTTAGCCTAGACCTAAGCCTTCTAGCCATCTCCATCAGCCTCACGTCTCTCGGATCCCTCCAAGTCATTCATGACTTGTTCATCCATCGTGCTAGCCTTCAGATGCTTCCATCGGCTATGTCATGCTAACGGTGTCTACACCGCCAAGGCACATTGGACTTACGCCGCCAAGACTCCGCTTGGACTTTACGCCGCCAACCATTGGACTTATGCTGCCAAGACTTCCGCTTGGACTTTACGCCGCCAATATTCTCCTTGGACTTCTCAAATGCCAAGACTCAAGCTTGGACTTTCCCTTGCCAATCCATGTTGGACTTTTCATGCCAAGACCCATGCTTGGACTTTCCCAAATGCCAAGTGTCCCACTTGGACTTCCCTTGCCAACTCATGTTGGACTTTTCATGCCAAGACCCATGCTTGGACTTTACCAAATGTCAAGTGTCTCACTTGGACTTCCCATGCCAAGTACTCAAGACTTGGATTTTCCCATGACAATTACATTGTCATATGTTTTTGTCGAACATCAAAACATCACTCGAGTCAAACTCGAGTCCTGGTCAATCGTGACCTGGGCCGATTGCACCAACACCTTCTAGCGAGAGCTTTGACAGACAAGTGGAGGGAAGGGGAATCAGATGTATGGCAGTATGAGGACAGCATAGTCTTTTAGTATAAGTGGGAGATTGTTGGGATGTATACTGAACTCTAGATCCAACGATAGAGATTAAATCTCTAGATCCGACGGTTGAGATTAAATCTCTAAATCCGACGGTTGAGATTAAATCCCTAGAACCAATGGTGGAGATTAAAACAAGGCTTATCCCTAACTCTATAAAAGGATGGATTAGGGGTGGGCGGCAACATGATGGATGAGGGTTAGGGTTTGCTTCCTTTGGGCGACAAGCAATCCTAATTAGATTAGGATTAGGAGTGGGCGGCTAGGGTTAGGGTTTAGGGGTTGGTTGTGGGCGGCAACAATGAGGAGAAGGTTTTTTCTTCTTCTTCCAAGGTTTGGCCGACACCTATCATTCTTCCCTCTACCTTGGCCGGAGCTCAACATATTCTTCTTCCCTTCATCCTTGGCTGGAAATTAGGAGAGCTAGGTTTAGGATTTGGGCGGCAACAAGGAGAAGGATTGCTTTCCTTTCTCTTCTCCAAGTGTTGGCCGGCGCTCATGCCCTCATTGATTCTCCTTTGGCCGGTTCCTATACTCCATGTTCTCTTCCTTGGCCGGCGGCAACATTGAGTCTATTGACTTAGTGGCCGGTTCTAGATAGGAAGAAGAGTTTTGTTTGATGATCTTCCTTTGTTCGGAGTGAACAAGGAAAGGAAGATTGGTGATCTAGGAGGCTTCAACTTTTGGAAGATTGTCGCCCACACGACGTCCAAAATGAGGAAGGACATACAATAGAAGATCAAGAGATATAACAAGAGGTATAATCTTGTTTATTTTGATTAGTCTTCCTTTGTATTATGTTTATAATTGCTTTTCAATTATATGCATGTTTTATGTGGATGTTTACTTTATGTATGTGGCTAAATATACTTGGACCCCGAACATAAATACAAAAACCGGCGATCTGTACATCGTCTATTTCTCGGCTACTCGTAGTATAGAGGTTGGTCGCTTGAACGACAAGTTTGTTCAAGTGACTACTCTAAACGAATAGCACGACGATGACAAGGTTGCTTGAGTGTTCCCTTTTGTCTAGGATTAAATTTTAATCCGGGGACATCGATGGGATCGCCATGAACAAGCGACCGAGTTGAAGTGGGAAGCAAAGTTTCCCCTCACGGATCAACCCAACACTTGCTAGCTTTTGCCTCGAAAGTGCCTTCATGGAGCTCTACGAGCTTTTCCCACATTTCCTTGGCACTAGCACACTCTCCAATTTGGTTGATTTCTTGTTGAGGGAGCATGTTGTATAGATGATATTTGGCCTTTGAGTTCGCAAGGTGCTCCTCTCGTTGTTTCTTGGTCTATCTCGACTTTTCTATCGACTTCTCCTCATCATTCCAAGGCATCTCGAAATCGGCATCCATAATAAGCATTATATCAAAGTACGTTTTGAAGAATACTTCCATTCTTTTCTTCCACCATATGAAGTCGCCCTCGAACTTGGGTGGATGAATGTTAGAGTCGGCCATCTTGTCATGCTTGTCTTGGCGATGAGTTCGCAACAAGCTTCTCGCATTGATACCACTTGTTGGAGAATCGGTGGTCGACTAGAGGGGGTGAATAGCCTTCTTTATCATTGATGACGTTCGATTGCTTAATCGTCTACGAATATGATTAGCGCAGCAGAAAACAAATGTCAAACAAAATGATTAAGACAAATATAAAGAGAAATAAGCACAAAACCTAACACAGGAGATATAACGTGATTCACGACCCTTGTCGCTAATCCACGGACGATTCGTTCCAGGTGAATCACTCCTTAACCAACTCCACTAGTCTCTCCTTTAGCCCAAGCAAGGTGGAGGTAATCTCTTTACAAGGATGTACTCCTTACAATAAGATTGAAATAAAAGCAAGGAGGAGTAGGAATCGTGTGGAGCACTTAGGGAGTACTTAGGAGTATGAACATTAACCTCCCTAAAGCCCGCACACTCTCTTTTTATAGAGAGGGGTGAAATCTTCCCGTTGGGCATGTGACAGTCGACTGTCGCATCCCAGGCGTCAACTGCCGCCTTTGCAATAGCTTCTGATGTCGTCTGAATCGTGGTCGTCACCATCCAATGGCGGCAGCAAGGTCATTGGCGATCTCGCGGTTCGGTGATTGCCCGTGTAGTGATCGTCGTCGGCTCTGAGCGCAATGCCCGCACCACTTTCGTGATCGGCGCCACCTTTGGCAGTCAACTGTTGATCGAGCAATTCAGCCAAACACCAGTCGAACTCAATTTGACTTGGACCAGTTCGACTACCAATACTTGGTAGTCAACTGATGTCGGATAAACCTCAAACAAAATAACTTGTTTAAGCATCCGACGGTCGGGTAAAACCTCAACCCACTCGGTGGAGCATCCAACACTCCCATTCGTCGAGTAAAACCTCAAACTAATGTTTGAGCGTCCAACTTAATCATATGTCGGATAAAACCTCAAACCCTAGTTTGAGCATCCGACTTGTCGAGTAAAACCTCAACCTACTCGGTTAAGCATCCGATACTTGACTTAGTCATTCGGCCAAGTTCACCTATGAGCTACCGTTTACAAATCGCTCATTCTCTCATCTCCCTTGAAGTCTCTCGTTGAAGCTCTCTTCGTCCAGCCACGTCCCTCGGATGCACAAAGCGCACGACTTTGCAATGTCATCATTCGCGTCTCAACCTGAAGTCTGCTTCCTTGGCTTCACTCCAATGCTCCTAGTCCGGCGGTCCCTCGGATGCACCAAGCGCATGACTTCTGCAATGCTATCCTTCACCGACTCAAAGACCCGAACCATGAGATGGTGAACCCACCAATATTTTCGTCAAGCCAACACATGTGTGAATTACTAAGTCCTGCACGACTTCAATATACATATCAAATCACATAAACATCTTAACTTAAACCTTTGCCACACATATCAAAACCTTAAACCATACTTGGATTGATTGCCCTAATAGGAGATTGGCATGAGGGAGATTGTTGGAGCAATCAACCTCAGGTCAAGATTTATCAAGTTCGAATGGGACTCGAGTGGAAGTCCGAGAATGAGAACTTGGCGGAGTAAGTCCAAGTGTGTAGTCTTGCCGGTGTAAGTCCAAGGGTGAAGTCTTGGCAAGGAAAAGTCCAAGTATGAATACTTAGCAATGGAAAGTCCAAGTTTGGATAATTGATAATGGAAAAGTCCAATGGTGTAGTCTTGGTCATGTAAGTCCAAGTGTATAGTCTTGGTGGCGAAAGTTCAAGTATGAATACTTGGCAAAGGAAAGTTCAAGAGTGGAGTCTTAGTAAGGAAAAGTCTAAGTATGGATACTTGACAATGGAGAAGTCCAAGTTTGAATACTTGACAATGGAAAAGTCCAAGGGTGTAGTCTTGGTCATGTAAGTCTAAGTGTGTAGTCTTGGTGGTAAAAGTCCAAATATGAATACTTGGCAAAGAAAAATCTAAGGGTGGTCTTGGTCGTGTAAGCCTAATGGTGGAGTCTTGGAAACATACTCTTTAGCATGATAAAGCCGACAGAAGCACTTGAAGGCTAGTGTGAAGGGTGAAGGAGTCGTACGTAGAGGATTTGGATGGACCTTGAGGACGTGAGGCCGATAGAAGTGACTTGAAGGCTTAGGTCTAAGCTAAGGGTAAGTGTCAAATATGAGAGAATCATACTTAGGGTTAAACCTTACTCTTGAGGTTTACCAGTCGACTAGTGGTATTGACCAGTCGACTAGTGGTATTGACCAGTCGACTAGTCAAATGCTCAGCACTCGAAAGGCTTAGTTGACTCGGGCATTTGACTGAGATCATGACCCAGTCGACTGATAGTATAGTCGACTAAGGCTCGACTGTTGACTTGTACTCTGGCGATCAACTAGTGGTTTGCACCAGTCGATTGACCACTAGCAGTCGACTGCTAGGATTGAGCAGTTGACTGGTCTTAAGTGGACAGGATATAGAATGTCTCATAGTCAACTGTTGACTTATGACAGTCGACTGATGGTTATAACAATTGACTGCTGGATCAGGACAGTCGATTGATTGACATTTTCTGACGTGGATTAGTCCGTTATGAGATAACAGTCAAGCAGACAGTCGAATGTGAATAAAAGCGACCGACTGCTAGGTGGAAATTAACCCGAGCTGGAGCTTTAAAAGGAGGACGCGAAGAGTTTTGTCGAGGCCGATTCTTAAAGCTCTTGAAAGGGAAACATTGTTGCTTCCTAAACCTTCAAAGCAACCAAAGGATCAAACAATCAAAAACTCTCTTTTATAAAGTGTTTTCACTTATTTAGTTCTTTTGTTTCTTGTATTTAGTTGTATTCTTGTATAAATTCTATGTAAAAGATTTCTTCACCTCTAGATTGTTTTCGAGAATGAGAAGATTTAGTGGTATATGCATCACTAGAGCTCGATCGTGGAGTAGGAACTTAGGTTCCGAACTATGTAAAATCTTGTCTTATGCTTGTGTGTTGTATATTTAATTTGTATTTGTATTCTACTGCGTTTAATACTTTGTAGACAAGCACAATCGAGATTGAAATTGAATAATGTTATTCACCTTCCTCTGGTGCACCACAACGATCCCAACACTTATTTAGAGGATAAATCTTATAAATTCACCGTAGCGTGAGTTCGAATTATAAGTGTCTAATTTTATACCGTCGACACTCCGTCTTATTAAAAATATTTGGATGGGGGAGAAAACTTCGAGTAATTTTTTAAAATAGGCAGAAACAGTAAACTTAATACGAAAATAAGTAATTTCAAACTTTTTACGAAAATAGGTGAGAGGGGATGAATACCGAGATTTAAATCCCGGATTATATTTTTTTTTATTTTTTTTTCATTGCCGGGATTTAAATCCCGACAAATGAATTTTCTTTTTCTTTTTTTTAATTACATTGTCGGGATTAAAATCCCGACAACGTTTTTTTTATTATTTAATTACATTGTCAGGATTTTAATCCCGACAATACTGTTTTTTTTTCATTTTTCTTTTTTTTATTTTTTTTAAATAATTGAGATTTAAAATAATTAGATCACATTGTATTTTATATTTCGTAGCTCGTCGTCGGTCGACCGTCGCCCTCTTGTTGGTCAGTCGCGACCTACCCATCGGTCAGCCATCATCCGCTCGTCGATCGTCACCCGACGGGCGACTAGCCGTCGCCTGTCCACCAGAAAGTCATTACACACCAGTCGGCAAGTCGTCGCCCGCCCGTTAGTTGGTTGATCGTCGCCCTCCGATCATCGGTGCGTCACCTACTCGTTGATCGGTCGATTGGTCGTCGCACGCTGCCCGACCGACCGACCACCGCTCATCGATCGATTGATCCCCGCCCACCGACCGACCATCAGTCGCAGCCCACCGTCTGTCACAGTCGGGCGTCGGTCGCGATCGGGCGCCAGTCAGTGGGCGATCACGGTTGGTCGTCAGTCGTCGCACGACCGTCGATCCCCGCCCGCAATTGGTCATCGATCGGCCAACCGCCATCGGCAGTCATCGACCAACCGTCGCAGGTCGGTTGTCGCTCGTCGCCACCATAGTTATCGGCCTATCAGTCGTCGTCGATCGATCGACCGGTCGATCGGCTGATCATGACCTGGGCAGCGGTGGGCCGATCGCGATCGACGTTGTCATCATTATTGTCGATCGCCGTTGATCGTCATTGTCATCATTGATTATCAAAGTAGCTCCCTAATTGTCAGTACAATGATGATAGTCTCGATCGGCACGACATAAACAATCATTTTATTTTATTTTTTTTCTTTTATTCTTTTTTCTCCATTTCTTTATTTCCTCACAAAAAAAAAATTCCTTCCTCGAAGAATTTCTTTTTATCTTCCTTTCCATTTTTCAAAGTAATGATATTTCAGAATTAATCAAAAATAATATAATAAAATATTAAATTAGATTATCTTCACGGTTCTTTTATGCATAGACCTGACTCTTTCTCTCTAAGAGCAGGGATAAACTATCCTGCAATTCCCGCGATGAACATGGTGATCGATGTATATCTCATTGGAGAAGGGGACGTCGATGGATGAATAGGAAAGGGCGAATGCTAGTGGGCGCAAGGGAAATTCAATGTTAAAATTAAGAGACTATAACTATATTTTGAAAGGGGAAAAAAAAACTTAAAGGGTGACTTGATCTTCAAACTTTGAAGTAGGAAGATAAAAAGAAATTCTTCGAAGAAGGATTTTTTTTTTTTTTTTTTGAGGAAATAAAGAAATGATGAAAAGAGAATAAGAGAAATAAAATAAAATGATTGTTTATGTCGTTCCGATCGAGACGGTCATCGTCGTACCGACAATTAGGCAGCTACTTTGACAATCGATGATGACAATGAAGATCGACAGTGGTGGTTGGCGATAGTGGCGGTGACCAACGGTGGTAGCCAACAACGGCGATTGGCCACCGTTGACGGCGGCGATCGATCGTCGTGGACGATCGACTAAGATTTTGACTATATTAAAACGGAATTGAAATTTGATAAAATTTTAAGAATGAATGGATAAAATTTGAATGATAATTTTAAAAAAAATATTTGTTAATTCTCAGAATCTTAAATGAATAATTAAAATTATGATCGTCCGAACCGATTGCATCAAGCTATATAGCACAAAGTTCGCAACCCTTGATTCAGGAAAGATTCAAGTGAATTTCATAGTTTTGCACGCATGTTCAAAGGCACTAGAAGAATTTATATTGTCAAAGCGGTAAAAATAGAGAAGCATCCTATAAGATAATATAGTTTAATCTTCTATTGCGATATTGTTCAACGGCAAATTAAAAAAAAATTATTCGGACAATCCTGAGATCTAAGAGTTATTTGGTGGACGAAGTACAACTTCGATATTGAACTGTTGTTCAGGAATAACGTGATTGCGGAATACGAACTAAAATATAAAAAAGTTACGAGCACTTTTCTGATTTATTTTTGGTGATCGATAAAGACCACTTAGGTTTCAATCTTATCCGACTCAACTGTTGACGAAATATTTCGAAGGTTTGTGAGTCAGGATCAATCACTTTTAAAAATTAATGGGACTGAAGGTTCGAATATCTTAATATTGATAAAAAAAAAAAAGAATTTATGTAAAATCAAGATCAATGCCTTAAATGCCAACCTAGGGTGAGCTAATACTATCCCAACTAGGGGGGTAAACGAACCGAATCGAATCGAATTTTTAAAAAAATTTAGTATTCGAGTTCGATTCGAAGTTCAAATTGAGATATTCAAATTCGATTCGAAATTCGAAAATTTAATAATTTTGGGCTCGAATTCGATTCGAATCAAAGCTCGAGTTCGGATTCGATTCAAAATTTTCGAATATTAATTCGAACGGTTCGATTACTATTCGAAATTGAGACTCGATTTAATATTCGAATGAGGCTCGGTTTGATATTCGAAAATTAATACTCGATTTAATATTCGAATTTTTTTTAAAAAAAAAGTTCGCGAACAGTTCGAACAGTATTATTTCGGCTCGAGTTCGATTCGAAAAATATTTGTACATATTCGAGTTCGGCTCGAATTCGATAATTTCGAATTCGAATCGAATATTATTCGAAGTGGCTTGAAAAGCTCGCAAACCGGCTCGATTCGTTTACACCCCTAATCCCAACACCCCAACTTAGGGAGAGCTGTTGCTGCTGCTCCAATAATTCTTAGAGAGCTTGACAAACAATCTCTTGAATTTACTCGAACCACAAAATAGTTGTAAATATCATAGATGATCATATTCTGTGCACCTCTTCACCTCTCAAAAGTTAGTAATATTGAGCTATGGTGCAACGTCAAAATGCTTACACACTTTCTCAGATATCTATAATTCGAATCCAACCGCGACGACCTATTTATTAAAATTTTCTTCGAATAAAATATTCGATTTTAGAAAATCAGACTGTTGAACCGTCTGTTGCAAATACTTTTTAAAATTTTCTAATGATCGATAAAAAATTTTCAGAGACGCAGATACTCGGTCGGTGCTAACTAAAAAAAAAATCATAATAATATTGTTAAAGACTGCCTGACGCCTTCTCTGGGCCAACAAAGTTCCTACAATTCATTGAGAAAAAAAGATTAGGCTGGTAACTTTGATCAGACGAAGTGCTTTTCAAATGTAGCTTTGATCCAACTTGATGGAACCAATCCTAGGCACGTCAAACTTACGAGCATTCACAATGCTAATGGAACAGAGGCCTAAATTTATTATATGATCAGATACAAATGCACAAGATTCCATTTTATTTAAATTTGTTTTATAACTATGTCTAAAAGGAAAACATAATTTAGAAGAGACGTGATGAAGCTTGAAAACTAGGAACACTACAAATTTTACAGGTCTAATTGCAGAAACACGTAAGAAAGTTAACAATTTTTAAGGACTACGGTATTAACTCTATCACTCTTCCGACAATTATCATTCATAGAAATATGAACTTATATCTGTTGGTGCAAAAAACGATTCGTTCATCTTCAATACCCTCATCAGCTGATTCCATAGTCAACATGAAAGAAATAAATCACAGAAAACATATTATCCAACTCAGAACTAACACAGCAAGAGGACAAACACTCCGAAAGACTTACAATTCTCAGAGATTGATCATTGCTCATTGATATAACTCTACCGTAACACTAGCCACAAAATCTTCCCGTGGAGACATGAACTTGCATCTGTGATTACATTAGAAGTTGAAGTCTCTAGCTAAATTAGCTGGGAAATGAAGATAAAAACAAAAAAAAAATGGCTGTGTTCCAATGTGGAATAAGGACAGAAACAGTTTCAAGCAAATAAATGTAACTGCACAAGTGTGTCTGGTATATAGAAGTGGGATGTGATGCAGGAAATTATAGTGATGAAAGATTTTCAAAGAATACGAGATTCTATATCCGGGGGACTAGTATTTGAAACTCTTTACAAATACAAGCACCATCAAGGTGTCCATGAAAAATAAAGGAAACTAGAAATACAAGACGCAACATGGCATTTGTTACATTATCTGACAAAAAAAAATTATCTCAAAATCCAGTAGAGTTCCCTTCATACCGATGCATTATTCTCTTTAGTGTTATGGGATGTTGAATCTTTGACATCCAGTTCTGGAGTAGCAATACACCATTCAGAATATATGGAGCACTTCACCGCCACTTGAGCTACACTAATCTTGTGGAGTTACTAAAAATCCCAATCAGTCGGCACAAATCTGCAACCAGTCAGACATGACTTCTGGAAATACAAGGCCCCTTTGGTAAAATCTTAGCGCTAAATATCTATCCGGTCTACAAAACCTGATTACAGAAAGCCAAAAAATACCATCTGTTGAATGTCAGAATGGACCTGGCTATAACCCTCCAATTTACACTTCCGGTTTCACAGGCCACATAAGGGCAAAAAGAATCGAAGTTTTTTGCGGTCAATTATGTCGGATTTGGAAAATTACGATGCCTGTCAGCAAAATCTCTAATGATGCGCTTGAGAGTTCTCCCCCCTTTACCCAGCATGTGGCCATGATCACTTCTACCAGTTTTACTGGTCTTGCTCTCAATATAATCTGAGGCTGCACTAGACAGGGCCTTCAGCCATAATGGTACGATACTTTCTACCTCACCTTGCTTCAGATACTCTGAAGGGAGAAATTGCACCTATTTGCATGAGAAATGGAAATCAAAATGGTAAAGTTTGTAATCAGATGTATGGACAAAATTATACTGTGCTCCTGTCAAGTAGAATATGAAGGCATTTTAACTAACAATCAAAAGAGCCCTCAGCTAGAAAAAGAACATTAAGCAACCAGGTAATTTTGCAGAATAGGAAAACACCAAACATAGACTAGCCTTTTCAGACAAAATAATGTTACTCTTTGCAAACTGTTTCATAATGCTACCAAATGCTGCAAAGGCAAGAGTACAGGTTTTTTTTTGGAAAATTCATGCTAGAATCTAAAATGACATTTTGGGCAAATTAGTCAATACTTTTCCTGAATTACAGGATTTGCCATCTTTGAATTCTACTAATTTTAGATTCACAGATTTAACTATTGAAACAATTCTATTCTTGAGTCAAATCCTTATTTATCTTCAATTCGCACTGATGTGATGGACTGAGTTGTCATGAAGGAAGTCAAATTATTTAAGAAAATTTAACAAAAATAAAATCCAGTGGAGAAGTGATCTCAACAATATGATAGATGGCATTCAACTTTATCGATAAGCCACATTATATATCAACTAAGCTTACCACATCAATACTCAATACGCCATCTCATAATCAACTCCATGTACCTAAAAACATTTTAACTTCAAGTCAACAATTCTTTCAGTGACCAACCACGTGAAAAATTGTTTTTTCATTTCCACCTTTACTTGAGGCTCTAATGCAATTGGAGGTCAACTTGTCTTATGTCTTGGAATGCAATTAAGCATGGCAAGTTGGTTGTTGAATCTTAGGAAGGACTGCTGCATCTTATGCACTCGTGGGACACAATTCTCTAAAGAGAAGTCATCTAGCCAGCACTTTAACAAGATAATTTCTAACTTTATTCTAGTTTCTTTTACCTACGCTTATGAATATTATTTTGCATTGGTTAGCTCCTCATTTTGAATATTGGGTTTAGTTTTTTCTGCTAGATTATTTCTAAACCTCTTTCTAGTGATTCATGGTATGCCTCAACCTATATTATGGAAGTAGTAGTATGAATTAAAGGAGGGTTAGACCCAATCCCAACATCTTTGATTGAATTACAATCATTTGTTTTAAAAGACAGCTGCCTAGGCAGTTTCGGCAAGAGCATTTCACCTAGTTCCTAGATGGTCCGAAACTCTTATAAAAGTAGGCCAGTTAGACCATCCAGGGAACCTAGGCAATCTACCTAGAAGGCACAGATGGGTTAACAACAATAACAACCAAGCCTTATCCCACAGATGGGTCTAAGGCAAATAAAATAAAACAAAATAAAATTTTATAAGTTGCTAATTCATTTGTTATCAGAAAACAATCCTAGTTCTCCCCATTGGCCCACATTACTCCCCTTGTTCATTTGAGACTCCCATGTGACTTCTATCTCGCTTTTTTTAACCCGATGTTGGCGTCCTACACTAATTTTTGATACTTTGTCAACCATCTTTTTTTATTCTCTTCCCTAGATAAGTTCTCTCTTCTTTTGCCTCTTTTCCAAATGTTACAATTAGTTTTCTTGGTTGCAATGTGAAATTAAAATGTTTTATTCTTTATTACTTGTTTATTATAAATTCATACATTAATATTAATCATTCCTAATTTACCATATTTCTTTTCTATTTTGATATTATCTTAATGAGAATTGCTTAGGCCTACTGCCTAGGCACTAGGCAATATACCCCACTTACAGCTTAGGACCGCCTTTTAAAACCTTGTGTGCAATCAATTGATTCAGATCCAATTCCTTGGGTCACCTTAGCTTCATTGCAAAGGGTCTCAATGCCAACAATATCGTAATCTGATCACATAGATCTTACAAGATCCCACTTCATCCATTCTATTTGACTGCGAGTTCCCTCAATCCAAACTGCAATTGTATGAATGTGAAGTGTTTCCACCATGAGTTCAAGAATAGAGTGGAATATGCTACTTGATAATTCCTTTACTATTGATCAAGAACACTAGACCTAACAGTCCAACAGTTATATAACCTCATTCTGACCAAAAACCTACTGAACCTGTTCAATTCTGCTAAACCATTAACCTCAACTCCTACTCACACTTCTCCTAGATCAATAATGATCTAGAAATTCCTAGTGACAACTTTCATGTTGCTTCCTCCTATTTTATCATCTTTCTCTTCCTACACCAGGTTGGTCCCCTCATTGCTGAACATAGCAAGCTAGCAATTTTAGAAAGCTTGTGGGCATATTCAAACTAGCTGTCGGAGAACTGGATATATCCCAAACATTCAACATATCCATTCAGATTTATCAAATTCGATTTTTTCCCAAATGCAAAAGGTCATGAAAAGACTTATTCCAAGATAAAATTTAGATTTTTTTTTTCAAAATAAAGGTATTTTTGCCAATTTGATAGGCCTTGCTGGATGAATACGACAAATCTCGATGAATGTAATAAATCTAGACAGAATCAATCGACTAGGATGGACATGTGAAAAATGGGGAAACTAATAAATTAAAGGACCAGAGCTCGATTAGATAGATTTTCACTCCAGACCTGGTAAGTGTGGTAATTGTACCCATAGATGAGGAGTGTCGAACATAATAAAAATATGGATAAAGATTTTCCTAGGTGTTCAAGCTCTTGAAATAAACCTACTGGACTTAACAAAGGCAAAAAATTCTTCCATAATGCTACCAGATTTTGCATCTGCAATAACCTTATATCACCGGTATGTCTGTTTGGCATTTTTTTACTACTTATGAAGTCACCAACCAATGGCTCAATGGTCATTTTGCAATATTCATTGGCTTATGAACCAGGCCAAACAGTAAAAGATTTACGCTAAATCCAATTAACATAAGGTGGAGCTAGGGGAAGGGGAGGACTAGCAGCCAGACCCTATGGGCTGATGAAATCCCTGTCCACTATTCTGAAATTTTCAGAAACAAAAAGTACTTTAAATTACTAACAAGCAAATGCTCAGAGATAAATATATGTATATGGAAAGAGAAAGTGGATTACTGTTGACTGCAACCAACCACAGAGAGTGTCCCAACAAAGAACTACTTTCCATGCACTATTCCCACAGAGACTGCAAAATGCTGCCAATTGCTGCAAAATTGTTGCAGACTTGTGTACCTGAAAAATGTATCAAAGTCATATAAATCGCAATAGGTTGGACAAAGATTATAGTTGAAACAAGATCGAACTATAGACCATATCAAGCATATTGGAGGTTCAAATGCTTATCAAGCTACTATTAATAAAGGGCTATGATGAAGGTTCCGTGCTTGTACAGACCAAATGGAAGAGATTCCCAGAGACATTATTTCATATTCTACTTTTTCTTATTGCCATATTTGAAATTGAATGATATGGCATTCTTGATACCAGGTTCCCTAGGAAAGAAGCTATGCCTTTTATCAAACAAAAAAATTGTAAAAAATATATACAAGAAGATAGGGTTAAGTAACAACCAAGGCATCTGAATGAAGCAATAATACAACTGATTAGAGCAATATATTCACAAACATTCAGTAGTCCGAACTCTGAACAGAAGATTCAAATGCATCCTCCGCATTCCATACTTGCTTATATTAGATACCAACCACTACTTTCTCATGAACAATTTGATAGTGGAAAAATCAGCACAGTAATTAGTTCCCACTGTAAAATGTATCAATGCAGTGACTATGTATACTTACCCTAGACATTGCTGATACGCCAAGAAGAGCATATACAACATTAGATACAAGACCTTCCCCATTTTGTGATAATATATGAATTACCACTGCATGTAATGATCCTTCTGTCATACAAGCCAAAGATGCCAACAAAGATATGAAACTGACCTCCAAGAAACCTGCAATAAGTTAGTGCTTCAGAGAGCTGTACTATTTTCAAGAAAAAAAGGATATGGAATTTTCAGAAGTTGAATGTTGCCAGTTAGAAGAAAGAAAACCAGAAACTAAAGGAAAACAAATTGCAAATACTCACTGTCTTTTTTTTAAGGATTCATTTGCTATTTTTTTCCAAGAAATTGCTTAGAAATGCATGTGAAATGAGGTCAACTATATTCACATCATCTAGAATTCAAGAGGAAAAACTATAAAAAAAAAGCATGGCACTTCCATCCTGGCAGCAAGAAATAAATTGAATGAACTATAAAAGTGGCTATTATGCACATGGTTAAAGATAAAGAGAAAGAAATACGATAGTTTAATTTGCACATAGAAGAGTTTATAATCCCACTCACTGGACAAGTATGACATTGCTGCAAATGCTGCCCCACGATGCATGGCTGTGGAACATATTGCAGCCTTTTGGAATGACAACTCAAGTAGTGGCCCAGATGCAGCAACAACATCCTGAGATAAAAAATCATTAAGCAAAGGATCTTTTGTCTGCTTATTTAAAAAACTTTTGTGACTAAATGACTACATTCTGCTGTTAATCAGACAGATAGAAGACCTTGGGACAGCAGTGGACAAATGTTGATGCGAAGTTATTGTAAGCTTCAACCAAGTCAGGTTCTTGGTCACATATGTAAGAAGAATTGAGAGCTGTTATTGATGATGCCGAGGTGAATCTCTCAAATGTGTTAATGCATAATGGTCCATATTCTTCTATATTACCAAATTCTTCGATAACAACAGTAGCTGAGATTTCATTTATGAAAAACAGAGAATAAAATATTAGGAAAACGGGTAAATAAACACTTCACTGCCACAAAAATAAATAAATAAATATTAGTAATGATTCTGAAGAGGTTCTGATTTGAAAAATTTTTCTAATTTAAATTAGGGAATTCAGTTCTGAACACGAGTAGAACAATGAGATTATGAAGATAATGAAATCATGGCAAGAAAGATCCAGTACCAGTTTTATTTAAAATCCAAAAGGGACCAAAAGAAAGCCATAACAATATCACAATAGTTCTTTAGTGACTCAAGAAATATGACAGTCCCATGAATTCTTTTTGTGCTTAAGTTATATCCCTGCATTTTGTATTGGTGGATATAGCAAAGCAAGACAACTCAAGAATGCTAAAGATTTTAGTCTGAGAAACAGAATAAACAAAAGAGAAAATAAGTGAAAGGAGCAGAAGATGGCACAAATGGCAAAGGGGAATTCTTTATCATCCAGAATCAACAAGGTGTCATGTAGAGATCTAAAAAATCATGAAGTTGACTTTTCATTACAACATTCAGAATGATGCCATGTCATGAAAGAATTTGAAGTTTTTTTGTTCAGTATCATGAGAAAACTTCACGTAAAGAATCTTAATGGTGGAATGAGAAAGTGCAAGAAAAAGTCAAGAAAAAACGAACAACATATAAGAAATTATATATTTGTAAAAATGAAAAAAAATTGAAAAAATATACAATAGCCAAAAAAAGAAGCTAAGAAAGCAGTGAATGAAACTAAGATTGAAATTATTGAACGGTTATATCGAAAATTAAATACAAAAAAAAGGAGAAAATACATTTATAGAATAGCTAAAGTGAGAGAGAGGAAGACAAAATATCTTAATCAAATAAGATATATTAAAGATGAATGCAATAGGGTACTAGTAAATGATGAAGAAATAAAAGAGCAGTGGAAGAGATATTTTCATCGACTTTTTAATGAAGGTTTAGGAGACCAACTTAGTTTAGGTAATTTAAGTAGGTCAAATGAGTATAGAAATTTAGGTTGTGTTTGGTTTAGCGCATTTTCCATTTTCCTTTTCCGTTTTCAGCATTTTTCCATTTTCCGGAAAACGACTTTTCCACGTTTTCCAATTTTTCGGAAAATGCTATCTCATTTTCTGGAAAACGCCGATGGAAAACGCAAACCAAATGCGTTTTCTTATTTTCCTAGAAAATGAAAATAGAAAACACTCTATTTTCTACATACCAAACACTACCTTAAATTTTTATCGTAGAGTTCAAATTTTAGAAGTAGAACAAGTTTTAAATGGAATGAAAAATGGAAAAGCCATTAGACCAGATGAAATTCCGATAGAAGTATGGAAGTGTCTAGGGAAACAAGATATTGAATGACTTATAAAATTATTTAACATGATATTGAAAACAAAAAGGATATCTGATCAATGGAGGATAAGTATCATAATTCTCTTATATAAGAATAAGAGAGACATACAAACTTGTGAAAACTATAGGAGTATTAAACTAATGAGTCATACCATGAAACTTTGGAAAAGAGTAATAGAAAAAAGATTAAGGAAGAAGACCATGATTCTCGAAAATCAATTTGGATTCATGCCAAGAAGGTCGACAATAGAAGTTATACATCTTCTCAGACAACTAACTAAAAAGTATAGAGAGCAGAAGCAAGATCTACACGTGGTATTCATTGATTTAGAAAAAGTTTATGATAGAGTTCTAAAATAAATTATATGGAGAATTTTAGAAAAAAGAGGTGTTAATGTAACATATATTAAACTAATTAAGGATATGTATGAGGAAATAACGACCAGAGTGAAGATTTCAGGCGGATTAACTGAAACATTTTCAATAAAGATAGGGTTACATCAAGGATCAGCTTTAAGTCCCTATCTTTTTACACTAATCATGGACGAACTCACTGGACACATTCAAAACACAGTACCGTGAAGCATATTGTTTGCAGATGATATTGTTTTGGTAGATGAGACACGTGAAGAAGTAAATGCTAAACTAAAATCTTGGCGGGAAACACTAAAAGTGAAAGGTTTTAGGTTTAGTAGAGTAAAGACAGAATATATGGAATTTAAGTTTAGTAATATTAGACGTAATGAGACAAGTGTTAAAATATGAGATTACGAGTTGTCTGGAACTGAGAGCTTTAAATATTTAGGATCATTTTTGCAAGATGATGGAGGGATTGAGAGAGATGTCTTACATAGAATACAACACAGGATGGTTGAAATGGAGGAAAGCATCGGGTGTTTTATGTGATCGTAAAATGCCTCTAAAACTTAAAGGGAAGTTCTACAAAACGGCGATCAGACCTGCTATGTTATATGGCGTTGAATGTTGGGCTACGACTCAAACACATGAGCAAAAGATAAAAGTTGCAGAGATGAGGATGTTAAAGTGGATGTGCAGACATACAAGGATGTACAAAATAAGAAATGAGAGTATTAGAGAAAAAGTCGGTGTTGCATCTATTGAAGGAAAGCTCCGAGAGAAACATTTAAGGTGGTACGAACATGTACTTACACGACCGATAAATGCTCCAATTAGGTGATGTGAAACGCTGACAAATATACACATCAAACGAGAAAGAGAAAGACCAAAAAAGGCTTGGTTAGCAATAATAAAATAAAATAAAATTTATTTAAATATAGATAATGATATAGTAGAGGATAGAGTCCAATGGCGTAGAATGATCCATATAGCCGACACCACTTAGTGGGATAAGGCTTTGTTGTTGTAATGATCATGAGAAAACTTCACGACAGAATGAAAACAAGAACTCTCTTAATCAACATTAGAAAGAATGAATACTTTTGAAAGACAGATTTTTCGGCCAAAGATACATACTTTCATAGATAAATATGTAGCATAGTGCCAGTTATTTGCAGCTTAGTTATCAACACTAAAGGAATAAAAGTAAACTCAAGAAACAGACCTTTAATTAATGCTCCATTTCACTGTTCCACAAAATCTGAAATTAAAAATCACCTTGGACCTGTTTCTTGGTTACTCTAGTTAAGAGGGATAAAGTAGTTTATTATTGCATATAAATACAACTGTATTTGTAGCCCTTAATCATAATTAATTCTATCTAAAACGTAGACATAAGACTAGGTATGTCTCAAAATAGATTACATTAATATTTATATGCAGATGCTCCTCCTCAAATTAGAACATACATATTATCTATGCCAATTTTGTTACATAACAGGAAAAGTCTCAAACCAGACACACCATCTTGAAGCATGACGTGGTAGGCAAGGAAGTAGCCACCAGCAAGCTTTAAAATTTCAAGCCGCACCGGAGTTTAAATTTATGATCGGAACAATATGATTTTGGCACCATATCTTGCCATGCTGATATGGTTTCAATACTATTTTAAATATAAAATATGCTAATTAAAAAATATATTTATTAATATTTGATTGCTATAGACGAATACTATTGAGTTATATTTAAAGTATTGAATGTTGAATTAAGTTTTAATATTATCTAATGAAATGTTTAACAGTTATTGAGTAAAAGTCGATTAGCTAAAGTCCACCGAGAAGACATGGCAAGGTCAATTATGTTTAAATTGGATTTAATTTAGATTCATTTTGATCAATTTAAAATTATCCTATATTTATATGTAGAACAGTTTAATTCATCACTAGTTGTACATTTTATAAGGTTAGAAATCAAATTATATTTAATTTTTTTATCTTCCCTAATAATCTGCCTCCTCCATCTTTAAAGAGTTTTTTTTTCTTTCTGTAAACTCAACGTGGGATGGTCATAGTGGCTTGCTATTGCGAGGTCATGGCAGCCTCACTTGACCTCCGCTAGGTCGTGACAGCCACACCTAGCTGCGAAGCCTCCACAAGGTCGCTGCTGCTCGTGGCTTTGAGCCTGGCATTAAAAAGTTTCAGTGTCGATTAATAGGTGGAACAGTAAATTCTGCCCATGTTGACTGACATAACTCGATATTTTATTCCTTGGTCGCTAGTCGATTGGAGGCTAAACACATAATCTGAGGGAGGAAAGCCAAGTTGCGACAAGAAGAAGATCCATCAAAGTATTCTTGCCCAACATTTAATTTGGAGGTGTTGTGGTAGATATAGGAGTGCCGAAAGAAAAAAAAATGGACAAAAGGGAAAGGTTGAACAGGAAAGAAAACAAGGGTTTATGTACGAAGAAAATACAAAAAGAATAAAGAGTTATGATTTCGACAGTGATACTAGAAGAGGAGGCAACATTATCATCTTAACCTTGGCCTTCACCTTAGGTGATTGAAGGAAAAATAACCCTCGAACAGAAACTAGCATTAATTCAAAACTAAGAGGGATGAAATATTATATTATTGCATAGAGTTACAAATCATATATAACTCATAAACATAATAACTTCTATCTAAAACATAGGAAAAAAGACTAGGCAGTAGGTATGCCTTGAACTAAATTACATTTAATATTTTCATATAGCATTTTTTTTCTTAAAATAAATAGTGTTTCCTTACACAATGATGCATGCTGATCAGAAAAACATAAATCTGTGTCACGCACCTGTTCTTATGTAGCAGTCATGAGTTTGGAACAATAGAAAATTTGTAGATAAGCAATCTAAAATTTTGGGGAGTAGTATCAAAAAATGTTGACCTGCAACCATTGTTGGGATTCTGTAACTATATGGAAGTCTTCCACACAAATATTTCTAAGCAGGCAAATGTATGATTACCTGAAGAATGCACAGCTTGAGTAAGAGATCGACATGCTGCTGCAGATAAACCAGCATTTTCCATGTGGGCTGAGCTAAAAAGTTTTTCTAGAAGTGGCCAAAATACTCCAAGAAGAACCAAAATTGTATCATCCTCAACTTGATCGGCTGCAGGAGTCACTAGATGACCAAGAACAGATCCTATCCTGAACATTTCTGTATTTCATCAAGGCAAAGTGGATACTGAAATAATATATATCTAATAGCTTAATAGACCAACATTTCATTTAAGCTTTAACCAGACTATATACAGTTACATTTAAACCAAGTGGTCATTTATGGCACAAAAATTACATCTGGATTTTGGTTTTGTTAGATCAGCAAAAATTATTATGAATGATTACCCTAGGCAATCCCCTCTACCTTAATATAGATTAATATTGATATTCATTTTTTACATTTACGCCCCTCAGATTGATATACTTATAATTGATCCCTATTTAATTTACGGTTGATGGTTATATCTAGCATAAAGTTGTGATGTTTTCACGAATCTAGGATGAATGTAAATTTTAACAAATTTATGCACATACTTCCAGGTTTGAAACAAATCTGGCACATTAACAATTTAACGCATTACAGAATATTTAATTTAAAAAACTATAATCAATTAACACTAGTACTTGACTAATTTAACAGTTAGAGAAAAAAATATCATGTTTAATCAAATAGCCAATATGTTATTATTTTTATCGTTTAAAAATGCTTATAAAAATGTTATATAACATGTTAAACTAATAATCTGCGGAGAATTTATAAGAAAGATACACTAGATGGATCTACGAGACAATTTGACTTGCTAGATGACAAGAGATGATCAAAACAAGTAAAAATAACCACGCTGCAATGAAAAAAAATGGAAAAGGGAATTTGACCATAAATAATTAAAGAATGAAACATGTAATTTATGAGGCAGCACATAATGAGAATGTTATCATCCTAAAACTTAAGAGGAACTTTTTTATAAAGTAATAATGTATGAGGTTTCTCAACTAAATACCAACTTTTTTTTTCCAACAACGTTATTTTGATAGGGAGTATAAAGGCGCAAAGATTGATAATGGATAAATTGATTAGATAGAAAAGACTGAAAGTTAATTAGAGAAATATTCAAAAGAGTTCAAGATGCTCAACAAGGGACACTTCATTCTAGAATAGTCGTCCATGTAAACAATAAAGCATTTGAATTCAAATTTTGAACAAATCTTACTTGGATCCTAAATATCAGAATGCAACGAGAAGGGTGCAGATGGACACTTGTAGTCACCATCAGGAAATGATGATCTTGCTTACCTAATTGACAAGAGGCTCACACTCTAAAGTCAAGAGATTTGAAGAACTAGGAATCATTTTTTGTAGCTTTTGTAAGCTAGGTTAACCCAGGCAACTAGGGATTTGAAATAGAGAAGAATCAGCTACTAAAGCAAATGAGAGTCTAGCTGTCGCCAACTGATATGATCCTTGAGGCTCATTCCCTGTACCAATCACTTTTTCTCATAGTTATATATAGTCCATCACTTAAACTGTAAAAAAAAATAAAACCAGATACTTCTCAAAGTTGCATTAGTTCATCAATCCTATGCGAAAAAAACACAAGCATAAACTGGCCTGACAGAGTGTTTTTGTGTGAAACCAGGTCGGACCATGTCAATGCCATATGACTTGAAATGTCAAATTTGCACATTTTGTAATTTCAAAAAATTAATTTGGGATAAAAAACAATTTCTCCTCATATCTTAACCTATCCTAATAATAAATATATACAAAAAATTCAAATCCTCCATTTAAATATAATGGCAATTTGTTTTTTCTAAATTTTGTATCAATGAATATTTCACGTATACAAGTAAATAATTTTTTTTTAACATTATAGGTACTAGTAATTTTTATTTCAATATACCCCTCCTCTAGTTTAATTTTTTTGTACTTTTTATTACTATGCACTGAGTTATAATGTAATAAAAGGGATGCGTTTCTTTGTGACATGGAATCCAGTAACATAATGTTTTAATCTTCTTCATTATCTAAATTTATTCTTCACGATAAAATCAACAAAAATAGCAATTAAACTAGTGACTCCAAGTCAATCCAGGAAATTGACTCAGTTGAGTCAATGCAGGGTCCCTATGTAGTTTAACCAATTTTCATACCACTGGTCCAACCACTAAACCGGAGCTCATCTGGTTTGAGTTCAAATTCAGTTTTTATACTTATGTTTTTTCCATCCTAAAATCGCGAGTAGAAACAGAATCAGCAGCAAGAGCTAATAAACAATTCAGCGATTTAGTGAGTATGGTCACAAATAATAAATTAAAAGAAAATTTGGTTATATGGAAGACAGAAGAAAGTAGAAAAAATGGTGTACGAGCAACTTGATCAATTACCCATTACGTATGAGAAAACCCATCAGCTACAGTGGTACGAAAAAAAATGGGGCATTGACGTATGATCAAAGGAAAGGGAGATGCTATAAGATATGCTCAAAGGTTCCAGAATCTAGAATACAAGTGCTGGAATTACCGGCATGAACTAATGATGATAAAGACTAGCATAGTGTAAAATAAGTGGTCCTCCATTTAATGAGTTGTTGATACTCCTTAACTGATAAATTAATTGCTGAAGGATTGCTACCAAGAAGACTATCCGACGCAATAGCATAAACTGACTCATTCTTCACTGCTATGGCAGTGACATTCTTCGGTATGTAAAGTAGGCTGAAGAAAGAATAAGATTAAGCCAAATTAGCAAAAGCAGCATCAGTGATGAAGAATGGAATTCCAATAGACCTGAAAAGAGGAAGAATGGCACTAGGCCAGCAAGATGCTGATGAAAAATGTTCACAGATCTGAAGGGAAATCTGCATAGATACAGCTGATCTAGAGGACTACAGCCTCGGGAAAAGTGGAAGAGGGAAGAAAACTGAAGAGGTCTAGCATAAGATATACAGTCTCCAAGCAATTCTGAAGAAATCTGTTAAAACCAGAATCTATTGCCGACTTGGGAAATGAATGCATGCCAACTGCTAAGGTGGCTTGGGAGAAGAATCAGAGTAAAACCCGAACCTAGATCAGAAATGTTCTATAGATGAGCAGAAAATCTCACTCCGTTGCAGAAAAAATCAACAACAAACAGAGATCAAATTTGAAGTGTGCTGGAGGAACCATGAGGATGTGCCAACCTGATTAGGAAGCCTAAAAACTGATGCTTGAAGGAGAAAAAAAACGGCTGAAGGCTTTGTTCCAGGAGAAAGGCTGCTGTTCTGCAGGAGGACAAAGAAACCAATAGCACCAAGGAATTGGCAGCAAACCAGCAGGAAGATGTCTATGTCAGCAAAAGATATTCATGGTTCCTTCTTCCCTAGAAGAACATCAAGGAAATCCCTCTGCTCACAATCACAGAAGCAGCAGGATTGGAAGAATTGCATGAGTCAACTGGAGTTGAGATACGTGAATCTTCAAGCAACCTCGGTTTAAATTGAAGAAATGAGTGAGCAAGCATTTGATTTCCAAGTTACGTGAGGAGCAAGGGGAGACTCAATGACATGGCCCTTTACAATGTTAGATGGAAAAGAAAATATTACAGAGAATTTCCATAGATAGTCCTCTTCTGAAATTAACAACTTGGTCCTCAACAGGTTTCTATGAGTATTATTGGAGCCACTAAAATGTAAAATAAAACCAGCTGAAAAGAGAGACTTGACTGGTAAAATAGAGGTGGATAAAAAATTGCAATAGGTTCTAACAGAATGAGCTGGCTTGAGAACTTGGGAACCAGTCTTCCATCAATTTAGCACAACGATGAATTAGGTAATCAAGTCAAATATCAGTATACATCTCTTTAGTGGCATAGCAAACAATACCTATGATTAGGCTTTCCTAGAAAATTTAGAGGGTCAATAATGCACTAGAGTTTAAAACAATTTTATCCTGCAACAGAGCAAATATCCACAATATAATAGAGTTAGAAAAAAAAAATCTAAAAAGGAGCCAACCTATATAAACCCCTCACAGCAGAACTCAAAGACTGTGCATAAGCAGAAGGATTGTGCTTCAAAAGTTGCTGACTATCAGCATCTACCTGATAATGGAAACAAACATGTCAAAACTGCATGAGCAATAAAAGTGTGTAAATTCAGATGGCAACATAGCATAATTAATTCAGAAACTGCCACAAGCTAGTTTTAAACGTTTCACTGGCTCTCGCTTTCTTGTTAGGCATAAATGCTTATCATTAATAATTATATATTTAACTCTTTGCACTTGTATCAATTATGGCAAAGCAATATCACATCTTATCCTTTTTTTGTTAATTCAAGTTAACCTTGTCATCCGATCCAGTTCATTTTCCTAGCCTATCAGATTCATATCAATACCCAGTGACACATATAGACCATGTCAAATGATCACTAGGCAGCCTAACAAGCATAAGGTCTATTTGGTGTAAATGTATGAAATTATTTCAGCAAATTAAAGAGAGTGGATTTTTTTTATGGGAAAAGATAGTAGCTATCATTTGATATGCTAATAAAATCAGCCAGAAGGTACAAGACAAAGTCATCTTCACAATAGAAGAACTTGGTTGTTTTCAAGTACAACAAAGTTTCTTGAATAAATAAAATATATTCAGTTGTCATCATGATAATAATCAAGATGTTTTTGGCCAAACTATTTAAGGTTTTCTCACCAGATCTCCATTGAACTCAATGCACCAACATCACTGCTACAAGTCAAATCAAATGAATCAATAAAAATTACATTACCTAGAATTTTCTTTGACCTCCTTTTACCCTTTATCCCTTTGTATCTTCTACTCTGATCAATTTAATTCTTCTAATCTACAAAATCTATTGTTACCTTTCAATATGTTCACACTGTAGCAAACTATTTTCTCTAATTTCACCTCAGTTGAAAATTCACCCAAGTGCTTCTGAATATCAATATTATTAATCCTTCCACATCTATAGTAGCATTTTCATGTCTATTACATTAAGATTTTTTTGCATGTTGTTATCCACCACTCTAATCAATAAAGGATGGCGAGTCAAACTACAGGTTATCTAATTTTCATTTTAGCTCAAGGAACACAAGCAGATTACACAAACGTCCAAAGATCTTCATTTCAACCGCCCAATCTTTGTCCTATTAATGAGACCATCCTTTAAGTAGATTCAAGATATCTAAAACCATTATTAACATGAAATCCATGTCCATCCATCTTAATTATTTTTTCAAATATTTTTCTATAACCAAGGTTTAAATCGAGGTTTCGGTCCGTGATTGGAACAATACGGTTTCGATATCGTATCGTGTTGTACCGATAAATTTCGATAATTTTTAAATATAAAATACATAAATTAAAAATGAAAATTTTAACTTAAATATTAAAAATAAAAAATGATTACAAAAAGAAAAAATACCAAAAAATTAATTATAATAGTAAAATTAATTTAATTAATTTCAACTAAATATGATTAAAAAATAAAATAAATTTTAATTAAAAAAATTTATTATTCATAATATAAAATTTAATAAAATAATTTACAAAATATTTTTAGATCAATGGAATAATTTTATTACATTTTAATTGATTTTATTTATTTTATCCGAATTATAGCGCTTAAGAAATTAATTGAAATTATTAACTTATTTTTTCATTAAATTTCATTGTGACCCATAGTCTGCCAGCAACGCCTTGTGTGAGTCCGCCCGCGACCGTCGTGGTCCCGCGCGAGATCGCTAAGGTCGTGGCAGCCTCGCGTGTGGCCCCCCCATGACCTCGCGGAGGTCGTGTGAGGCCGCCACGGCCTCGGGCAAGGCCTGCACTGCCCCCTAAAGATCGTGCGAGGCCACCACGACCCTGCGGAGGTAGCACAAGGTCGTCGATACCGCATGTACCAGTGTCGGACAGAACAATAAATTTTGCCCGTATCGACTGGCACGGTTAGAAATTTAAAATCATATATATAACTATTATATATTTAGACTCATTTTACTTAACATAAAATCTTTAGCTTCTAAATTTTCATCTTTGAAGATTAGAAATGAAGATTTTAACTTGAATATACTCAGAGAATTCGTCCAATACTACCATAAAAGGTTAAGAACTTACAACTCTCCTGTGATCTAAACCTGTGATTGAAGAAGTTATTTATAACCCTCTCAATAGCTCTAACATTAATAATGGCATTACATACGTTCTCTTTATCACAAAATATAATTACTATTTCTTCTAAAAATTCAAGATAATAATTTTCTATGGATTAATCATATATATTTGCAAAATCAATAAAAATCATATGCAAATCTTCACGATTTCTTTGTACTTTTGAATTAGTTATCTTGTTGTGTAAAAATCTTTGATACTCTAAACAGAAAAAACAAAAATAATTGTTTCATCTCTTTTACTCTGAATAATTCTTCCTCAAAGTTGTATCCAATAACTCTTCTCAAAGTTGGATGGCATGACTCATCAACTTAATCTCCCTACAGTAGATAAATATTGTATATCACTTCTATTCTCATCAAATGATAATAAAAAGATTTTCCTTTATTCCTCAGGCATCTCGTTTCTCAAACTTCGGTTGAATACCTAAGCTTAACCAAATTATATTATGATTCCTAAGCTCTTTCAATCTCTCAAGAGGAAAATCATCTCAAACTACAGTTTTACTTTCCATAAGTTTCTTTAGAACTTCTTTAATCTCATTTGATCCAATATTTCAAATATAACTATGATTCCTAAGCCTTCTGTAATCTCCAATCTTCAAAGCTAGATTTTCTGTAGCATAATAAAAAATGCGCAAAAATAATTTCATTCTCATCTTTCCTTAATTACATCATAATCAACAAACATTTTGGTTTTCATCTTTTATGCATCAAATATCACCTAAATTATTATATCTTTAACTAGAATCAGCAATATAATATACATTTTTCTCCTTTTTCTTATTTTCTAGATCACGATATCTTATGTTTTAAAGTTTGCTATGCTTATAACATCTATACCTAAAATTTAACAACTACATAAAAGTTTCAAGGAGACACAAAAATGGACAATGAAAATTCCTCGTATAAGAGCATATTGAGCATTCTTCCAAATCAATTTCTGCATCTAAACCTTTTCTTGATTTTTGCTAAATTGAACCACGTATCTTGAGACACAAGGAATGAGATAATTCAACCATAGTCCATTTGCAAAACCTATTTTTAATTAACACGTGGCTGGGGAGAGGAATGCCGGAAACAAGCTGGGGAAATAATGCAAGCTAAAAGACATACAAGTTTCTCAATGGCTTTGTAGCTAGAAGAAAGTAATCTGGACAGTGAACTCTTCTTCAGCTCCTTGTTAAGAATTGTATTGAGTGAAAGCGTTATTGCACAAACAATTTCCTCTTCCTCTTCGTATGAAAGATTCCACTTCTCCAAGTCCTAGATATGAAAAGAAATTACACAAAACAAATAACTAATCAATAACAATTTCTGAAGAAAACACCAAGATATTGCCCAAATACATAAAAATTTAAAAAAATACAAAGCTTCCAAATGTCTTCCAATATTTTAGATAAACACTGTTGATTGTTTACATGCCTTTAGAGGGGAGTCTTGGCGCAACAGTAAAGTTGTTGTCTTGTGACCAAGAGGTCACGGATTCAAATCTTGAAAACAACCTCTTGCAAAAAGCAAAATAAGACTACGTACAATGGATCCTTCTCTGGGACCCCACATGGTGGGAGCTTCGTGCACCGGGTTGCTTTTATAATCTTGGATTTATAAGCATTGGATGATCATGGCTTACAAGACAATTGGTCTCCCCCTTCTGAAATCTTCAGAAAGGCTTTATGAGGATGGTTTCATCAATATATGTAGCACTGCTATGAAAGTGATATTTTAGCATCTTTACAGTTCTACAATTTGCCAATGGTGCTATCTATCTAGAAGATATGACTACTTTCTGCATAATTGGTGGAATCTATTTTTCCATGCAGTTTCTCTATAACAATAGGATCAGAAGACGGAAAACCACCACTTCACTAGATGAGCATGAAGGCGACTGCCTTGCCTACATGCACCAAGCATCATTTTGCTTCCATCATGAATGAGGCACTAAATGACATAACTAGGCCCCTTACTCATCAAATACTCCCATAACCCCAAAATCCTTGACAAGCACAGACGAGTTACTTCCACACATATATTTTTGTGGACCAGGTCTTTAACTAAAACATCTGCGATTATCCAGTTACAAAGATTGAAGATGGAAAGTTTTCCAGATTGAATAAATACCAACAAACCATATCAAGCTATAATGCCACAACTGGCAAAATAAATTGTTTCCTACTATCAAGTTCTGAGGATTGCCAAAATAAATTGTTTCCTGCTATCAAGTTCTATTTTGAAATATTCTAATCTATGTGAAGATCAAAGTGTGGCTTTTGTGTTTTAAAAGATTTTAAACTCAGGAAATTGCAGTAAAAATAATAGCATCTCACCATTTCATACTCATTTAGAGTAGAAGAAGAAAAAAAAGGATCTGTCTGTATTTCACGTTCTTACATTGCCACTGTAGCCAATTTTCATGTGAAAGGTATACAACATAGATACATTCAGATAATGCAGAACCCAAGTATATGGTACTACTATAACATTAACAGCGCTAAATCTTTCACTGCAGAGAACAAGATGGGCAGTCAACATCTACAATCAAATACTGATAAAGAACTTAAACTTAATGGCGGAAAAAACTATTCAAACAAATTCTGTACTGTAAAACAGTGAATACTAGATATAGATTGGAGGTTTCTTGGCAACATGGTCGGAACAAGCAGTAGTGGATGTTAATTCAGTTACAACTTGCGATCATTTCTGAACAAGGATGGTAATCCTCATTGCTTATTATCAAAACACTGTACAGTGGGATGAATAACTACTTTTTTGGCTGCAGACAGATATCAGCGTCAGACAAAAATTTCAAGCTATAGATCATGCAGTTTCTTGTTACACCTTAAATTGCATGTATTACAACTACATCTATAGTATTTTGTTACCTCGCCTATCCAGATCAAAACTTCAAGATTTTGTAGATCCTGCATAACTGCTGAAGCATCTTCACAAAGCTTACGCAGTGCTGAGGAACAAGCATTTGAAGAAATTGATTTTTGAATCCCTGAGGCACAAAATAGACTGAAAAAAATGATTAGAAAAGTAGATGTTGCGATTATGAGAACTAAGCAAAGCTGCATTCCTGATTGTTCTAAAATAGTAGTATAAGATACTAACAGCAGTACTCTGATGTTGCCTGAGGGAGAAGATATCCACTTAGAGTAGGAACCAACAACCTCTGCTACAGCTTTGTAAACCTACCTAGGTACAAGAAAAATTAGTGCTCTGTACAATAAGTATGTGTCACACCCAAAGAATGATAAATAGAATTATAGATAATGCAACAGAAGAAAAAGGTTTTTCTTAGGCAATTTGGGAGTAAATCTTACAAAGAAAAAAAAGTCATCATGCCCATCGGATGCTTTACTTGATAGAACAGATACCAGCTTCATTACCATTGAGAAGTCAATTGAATCTCTACCTCGGAGAACCGTGTCTGCAACCTGATATAAGATAATGAAGATCTATGTACCAGCATAACTTAATATGGCTCCATATAAATAACAGAGCTATACACTGCAAAGAGTGATTATTTTTTAATAGTTCTACAACACATTCATCGGCAACAATAAGAAACTAGAAAAAGCAAATACTGCATAAATGCTGAAAAGACAGATACATATCATTCTATGGGCAACATTCAAAAGGGTGCATGGAGTGCAAATGAGCAATTTAAATCCATACCATATGCAAAGCTTCCGTTCCTTGATATAGAATTAATTTGCCACAGCTTTCCATTGCACCCTTATCTTCCACCCTCCACCTCCTCTACTTCCTTCCCTTCCGTACAGCCACAATCCACTCCCCTCCTCACAAGGCCTTCTGCCTCCCCCTCCTCCCCTTCAATATCCCTCCTCCTCAAGTCCTCTACCCTTCCCTATCCTACATTGGCATCAAAATTATCACCTCCTTCCCCTCTAACTCGACCATCCACCACCTCCCCAACATCCGCACCTCCTATTCCTTCTTCCACTTCACCATTCACATTCCCATTTCCTACGGAGATGGAGATGGATCTCAACTCGCTCTTCTCTACATAACCACTGTATCCATTTGCCTAATTCCTCACCTAAAGCGACTCGTGCATCATCATCATTGTCAACATCAATGCCCTGCCTCCTTAGCTCATTGCCACTAACTATATTGTCCAACCTAGCATCAAAAGGGTCATCATCTGTCATCAAAGCCCATATATAGCTTGAATCTTGGCTGATAAGAGGAGTCCTCGGACAAGGTGATTGCCCTAGGGAACATAATGACTTGCACGACAACTCCAAGATTCTGATCATGCAAGGTGGGAAACTCGAGCCTGGTACACGAGGATTTGTGGGATCATACACCCTGCCACTGGGGAGTATGACAATGGTGCATTGATCGGGCAAGGGTGTTTGTGGAATTTAAGGTGATGATGAAGTAGGTATGGAAGTTGATCGATTGACCCATTCAAAAAAGGTGTTACCTTGCCTGCGGACATTGTCAGTATGCTAGTGGAATTGTTCAGTGATACAACAACCAAGAGGAAAAAGAATAAGGTGAGCATGTTCATGTCTGACGGAATGATAGTGGTCAAGCTCATTGCTACACAATGGAAGTGAATGGAGAAGAGTTTATAAATATATTCCATATGGGCACTTTAATATTCCATATTCTAGATGTAAGATGTTGTGTGCATGTCAAATCATTTTTTAGTGGCAAATTGAGGGAAAATTAACATATGCTTGGTTTTAACATTAAATATGAACGTCGTGCTACATTGGAGAAAAAGGAAAGTTTGTACTATATTTGAGAAAAGTGCAAAATTAATATATTAACCCTAAATCAATGTAGTGTTATTATCATTTAATGAAGCATAGTGTTCATCATCATAATAAGTTTTGAACCTTTTCCTACATCACATCAAATAATTTTATTCTATTGACTAAAAAAAAAGAGTAGTCTAGTACACGAAGCTCCCGCCAATGCGAGATCCGAAAAAAGGATCGAACCACATTGGGTCTACTGTACACAGTCTTACCCTACATATCTCTTATTTTATTGATCATCTTTTAAAATTCTTGTTATCTATTTTGATATCACTAATCCTACCTATACAAAAAGGAAAATAGATTTTGAAGGGGGGCCCGAGGAAAATATTTTGAAGGGGGAGTCTTGGCACAACGGTAAAATTGTTGCCTTATGACTTAGAGGTCACAGGTTAGAGTCCTATAAATAGTCTCTTACAAAGCAAGGTAAGGCTACGTATAATAGACCCTTCTCTGAGACCCTGTATGGCGGGAGCTTCATGCACCGGACTACCCTTTTTTTAATCCTACCAATATGAAAAGGAAAATAAATTTCCGGACTGATCATATCATTACAGATTTCATAAATTATGGTTACATTGATATAAACCATCAATCAACAAATGCAATCCAAGATAAAAGAGATGAAAATGATGTGTCAATAGGTATAAAAATAATTGTCAAAGTTCACTTCAATTGCCCTATCATGACATGAATAATAAATTTACCTATGAAATAAATAATTATTATATTCCCAATACAACTTAATTATCATATTCTCGGAACTACTACTGTGAAAAAAGAAGCATTCCAGTTGCAGATATTGCACTGTGCTTCTATGTGAGAAGGTATAATTACATAAATGCACAACCAAGGTAAATCAAGCAGTTGTTGTCATAATCTATTTAATCAGAATGTTATATGATCAAGGATATTGCAGTCATTCCCAAAACATATTGCTTACCACATTCAAGGCAAACATTCTAGCTTCAAGCTCTACCCAATGGACAAATAAATCAAAGGAAGTGCATCGAACTGAGAAAAGCTGCAACAAATGATTGTGAAATAGTTATTGCACAAACATTAATTTTCAAAAAAGAAGAAGAGGAAAATGTTCAGATTTAAACATAGGTAGACATAAAGGCAATGAATGGGCATTGCAGTATCAGTAACTGAATTTTTATTCTAGGCATCAGTAGAAGAATTTAATTTTAATAATGCAAAGTATCTTTAAACAACTAGATTGAACCTCAGTTTTATTTTACTGTTCCAATTAATCATGGGTCCCACCTATCTTAAATTCTTAAATGTTAAATAAAAAGACTTGTCTAAATTGAAGTGGCATTTTAACAATATGAGATTAAAAAATTAATGGAATAGCAAAAATAGCTTTGGCAGCAAGTCTTTCGGTTACATTGTGCAACTTAAGTTGACATGTGTTTTAAACATACGCAGATAGCATGAAATATGAATCAATTCAAATGGTATTGGAATGGTAAACCAAACCTCGCATAAGGCATGCCATCTCAACTTCCTACCATGCAAAATAAAGTTCTCACCTTCTGAACAAACGCAGCAGGACCCAGAATTTGACAGATATCAATCAGAAGTTCCTCAAGGTTCAATCTAAAGTGAACCAACCCATCGGGTATGTCTAGGTTATCACGGTTGTCTGATCCAGTATTAATGACCTAGTAGAAAGATAGCACATCCATGTTAGTCAACAGAATAAGATTATTGAAACTAGAAAAACCTTCTTATGAAAAAAAATTCAAGGCTCATGTTAGTCAACAAAATAAGATTACACAACCACCAATATTAGAAAAATATAGACACGAGCCCACATTTGTCACACAAATATTCTTTATGAAAAATCGAGAAGATAGAAACCAAAGGAATATGTTAAAATTCACACATTTTTTATTCAAAAAACTTGTCTGATAGACACCAAAGGAAGACTCATGCCAAGAATATATTATGCAATGAAGAGTCAAATGATTTAGATAGAATTTGTCGCATCTTCAGATATTAAAATTAAATGTTTCATCATATCAGGTAAAAAGCTGCCATTTTGTTTGATCAGCTGCATATTATTGTACAAAATCACATTCAAGAAGAGGCTATTCTAAATATTCATTAGGATGAAACCATGAACTTACTATGGATCCTAAGAGAAGAAGCAATGCATGATAGGCAGAATAAGATGTAGTAGTTGAGAGAAACCTAGAGTCAGGGAAAAGGATGTATACATGCAATGGTGGGCGGTGTATACTAACGCTTTGGTAGTTATCTCCAGAAATGATCCCCCTGTTTCGCATGATTGTTTCTCTTACTGAATACAAGTGATCATATTTAATCAAAAGTAGAAACAGAATAAAAAACAACATAATCCCTCCAATCAGGAAATTCCTAGTGCAAGCAAGGTTTAAAGAAATGAGTCTTCACCATCTGGCATTTGTCATTTTTATTGGTACAGTTAATCCTTAGTTTCAGGTGCATGGTCTAATAGCTATTAGCGTCAATGTGGTGCAAAAAAACAAATTACACTCTGACATAGAGTTCTATTAGATATTATTTGGTTTAAATTTTTTATCGTGAGCACCAGTACTGTGAACTGTTTAGTGCATACCCTTTGTCTATATACTTGAAGTTTGAATCACAGTTGGCATATTTCCTAAAATGAGTCACACAATAAGGTCAGGAGGAAGCCCTCATTTTTCTCTAACAGAAATAAGAATGACATGTCCAACAAGAGATAAATTCAGTATTATCTCGCCATTGTTAATAGTACCACATGCAAAATAGTTGGTGAATTACATAGAAAAAGAAATGACAGAGTTGCAAGTTCTTAGCACAATTACAATTTGAACAAAAAAAAAACAACAAAGGGGAGAAAACAATGATACAAAACCTGGGCACGCAGTAACACCACATCTAGCAATGCTGAGAACACAGGGAAGAACATGTCTTCCACAGTTTTCCTATTTGCATTTTGAAACTCCACTCCCAAAAGGTAATTTGCTAAGCAGCACCTGAAATTAGAAGAACATAACCACATTAAACATCTCAGTCTAGAAGAATGAACAGAATTAATCATCCATCAGCAATTAACAGCAACGGGCTATCTCAGTATTTCATATTACAACTTTTTGAAACAAAGATACCAATGATAACTATTGGGGAAATAGGCGAGATAGGCTGGCTCAACAATCTAGTTACTGGCTTCAGATATGCACAGGCACAGAGCCCAAGGCCCACAATGCAATTAAGGGCCAATCACCTGAAAAGTGGAAACTCCTTTTTGGAGTTATTTTTAATGGGATTTTGGTTTTTTTATATGGATGTGGATTTTCTCACTGTGGAAGCGTTCAATAGGTCTGTGTTTGGAGAGCGCTAAACATGGGAATTTCATTGTTTTTTTCCATCAATGAGAGAAGATTGAAAGTGCTCTTGCAGAAGGTATGTGAGATGTCCAATTGTCATTTTAGTTTTGCTTCCATTTGGGATTATGTTGAATTACATTAAAATATTTAGATGCCAATCATATTGACCTCTAGAAGATTGAAGCACGAGACCAAGACCAAGATAGCATCTAGAAGTGTTCAACTTGATAGCAACAATATATAGCCTCTAATACTCAAAGGTGCACATCCACAGAATAAATATGAATTAGCTTGAGTTGAAAATTTTTGAGCCAAACTTATATGACTTTTGTAGTATACTTCTTTAGCAAACTTTTACTCGAGATTAGCCTATTTACTTACAAAAGCACTCTGGCAAAGGGTATTCCAGAATGGTAGTCTTGGTAATCTAAAAACAAGTAAAACTGCACAGCCATTTGGAACTAACAGTAAAACTGCTTAACTTTGCAACTTTTTAGATAATAAGGAACACCCATGATGTGATATTACCAGAACTGCAAGGTTGAATCTGCAATCTCCCAGTCACAGCTAGAATAAGTCACACAACTGTGATGAATGAGAAATTATCAGCAGAGGCTGACAAAACAGAGAAATAAAAGTACAGTTCACTTGATAAACGAAGATTCAAGTGCTAAGCCAGGGCATTCCATCTCAACATGCATTGAACAAATATTGGTCAAAATTAAAATTGTATAGTAATAATATATCATCTAAAAATTATTACAATATTACCTCAAGAGTGCATCTGCAAGTGTCAGTGCCTCAGCAGTAGCTGTTGCAATAAGAGCCGGTGCCTGCTATGTGGAGCAGAAGTCAGTAAATAAACATTATGCTGCTCCATATCTAATTCAGCATGTTACAAATTTCTGGTCCCTGTAGAAACTATCATTGAAAGAAAACATGTTCAATCAGTTGCATCAACTTCTGTCCTAATCAAAATAAGAACATATTCCTGCCTTCGGAGAATCCAGCTAGGTTCTAGATGGGTTCAGTAAACCAACATGCCCACCTCATTTACAACTGATTCCAGTTAAGGCAGTTAGGAAATGTAAAACAATTTAATAAGTTAATCCAATAAAATGAACTTCAGTTGAAAGTAAATACAATATGTACCATTTGAATTTTAAGAAAAAGACTCACAGCTTGTCCGATTTCAGACATCAAGCATGCAAGGCCACCAATTATTTTCTCATCTTTATTAAGAATAGCTGATCTCAGAAGTACATCTTTTAGATATTGTATTCTAATCAATAAGACCTGTGGTAAGCCCTGTAGAGGTCAAGAGAATTTGAGCGGTTAAAGTCAGAATACAAGCAGCAGATGAAAGTAAAACTATAGTTTGAAATCTTGTATCCATTCCGTAAATTATCAAAATTTGATATTGACTGACATGTAATCTCTCATGTGCAGCATATGTTGCTCATGCTGATGAGTACAGGTTATGCCAAGACTTGGCACACTTTAGCGTGCTATTACATGTGTCAAGTACTTACTTTTTATTTTATATATTCTGTTTCCCTAAAATTTTAATTCAATTAATTATCTAATCACGAAAGACTATTATAAACCTGACAAGTGTTCCACTTCATGGCTAACACCTACATCCTCCAAGGTTGTTGTTAATATTAGTTTTAGCTAAATCTACCATTATTTGTCAGCATTGACCATATGTTCACCCAAAACAGATTCTATTTGTATAAGATGAAGTTATTTTAAAAAATCTAAGTGGGTAATTTGTGTAAGTTAGTAAAGTTAAAAGGGAGGAGAGCTATGAAACTTTTCTTTTTTCTTTCAGACTAGAAACATGGTTTTAAAAAGCATTACATCATAATATAGAAAAAGAATTGTATAAATTCCAATAATCAATCTTCAAGAGAACTCAAAATTCTTTGATAAACCCATAAAATGCAAAGGAGACTTACTTCATACCGACTAACAAGCTCGATTAAAACTTCAACTGCCACATCGAATGAGGATGAAACCTGTCCAAAATTATGCCTAGATGTTTAAGTGAATGAGTACTGCATTAGCTTACTTCCGATGGAAATGAAAAGTTAACCTGCAAGGAATTGAATACAAAGCCAAGTAGCGGGTGTGTGGGTAAGGAAGCAGGTGGAATCTCTGAAAAGCATCCCACGCGTACCTGCAGTCCATAAAATCATTGTTACAGCTATGATAAGCAAGAAGGTAGAATGCAGAGTATATGATTTTTATAGAAAGAAAATGAACAGGTAAACAAGACATGAAATAAAGAAAATAGTAGATACATCAGTTAGCACAGAGGTAGATCCAAGAAAATTAAGGAAATTATGAATGTTGCAGAATTATTTAACCAGTTCACAGCATAAGTGAAACTAGAAAGATTGTCCAAGAAAAGAAATGAAAGGTTAGCATATCTTCTGGGGAATATTACTAACCTTAATGACATAACTAAGTAGGTAAGGATATTCATATGCCCTTTTTAGAGGTAAGTTGGGTGAAGTCCAAATTCAAATGTTTGATAATTTGGGAGATCAACTCATAAAGAAAAACAATGTCCAATTGGCCAAACACCATACTCCTGATTGTCAATCTAATTAGCAAACATCAGATAGACTCGTAATGCTTAACCACAATGCAATTAAGAACGACAAAGGTGCAAACACTCACCCAACTAAGCAAACATCGTAATACCCTCCTGGTTTTCTCTTGAAGCTTAATCTCATTGTCTAATCTTTGCTCCGACTGAAGCAGAAGGAACTGAAGAACAGTGGGAGTATGAGAGAGGAGCTGCAAAACATAGAAAGCTCATTGATGACAAGAATTTAAAACGAGAGACTGCAACTTCAACTTACTGAGCGAAGCTTTCATCAAACCTCTCGTGTGAATTGGCTTCTTTTTGCTGTGCTGATATTGCAATCCCAATTTCGCTCCTCTACTACTTCCTCCGGGAGAACGGTGAGCATCTCTAGCACTGCAAGGTTCCCATTCTCCTGGGTCTCATGCTGGTGCAAGCTGGAGAAGAGCTGGTCGATGGGCATGCTTTGCTCAATTGACCGTAAAATGAGAGCAGAAAGTGCAAGACATATCTGGGTTAGAAGCTGCAATTATCAAGAGAAGACGAAACAAATCCTTAAAGGTTGCACTTTTGCACTGGACCAAAAGAATGAATGAATGACGGACAATAATGCTTCGATTATTATGACTATCAGGTCCCGTGAAAACCATCAATGGAGCAAATCCACAAACAGTTTGGAGACGCCCAGCACAAATGAACATCTGTTGAGGATCAAGGTGCAAAACGCGTCTTCTTCCCATAAGAAGAAGAAGAGAGCGAGATATATAGGCATACCTGTGCGGGTCCCGAGCAGAAGCGTTGCGCAGCGAGAATAAGTGCGTTGAGCAAGGCGTCTTTGGCAGCCAGCTGCAAGTAATAGCCTTCATTTTGAACCTAGTAAACAAGGGCATTGTCATCGGGATCGCACCTTCGACGCGTGAAGAGAGTTAGAGGAGTTGAAAGTTCATGCAGAGGCACCTTGCGGCGAAGGATTTGAGCAGCGAAAAACTCGACCTCAAAGTCAGAGGGAGCAGCGGTGGAGGTGAGAATGGAGGCGGCGACCTCCCAGGCAGAGTCGGACTGCTGGAACTGGACCAGCCACTGGTTGGCCGCCACCCGGTTACAAGACTCCCCGTCGTGGTTGAGGACGTGCACTGCCTGAGCCACCTTCCTCTGCAGCTCGCCGCTGCTCGTCATTGAGGGAATCAGGCGGCAGTGACAGAACAAGCCGTAGCTCCGAATTCGCCCTCCCGCTACCAGATTGTATCAGGAGGAGGAGGGATCGCAAGGGAAGGGGAGAGATCAGAGATGATGGGGAAAGGATCGGACGGTTGGGGATCGGAGACTTTGCGGAAAGCGGAGGGGGGGAGAGAGAGAGGCGCTTCAAGGGTTTTGATGAAGCTTCTTGTCGCCTGATTGGGGCTTTTCTTCCTCCCTTTTGCTCCCATGCGTTGATCGGGCGCAAATAATAGAAAAGTTTTTTCAACAAATATATTATATTTTTATTTTTATTTTTATTTTTATTTTTTATATTCGTGAATAGGTCGCAAACAATCACATTGTCATCAGCATTGATATTTTAAAAATACATATATAGAAAACACAAAGCATACAAACATGACTTTGTAATTGGATCAATAGGTCGGTTTTCATTGATTCAATTAAAGTATTTTTTTCAATGATAGAATCGACAATTCAAACGATAAAAAATTAATATTTTTTTTTTCTCAATGATAAAGATTATTTGATTGTTTTTTAATCGATAACTACAATTTATAATTATTACTCTCTAAATTCTATATATACAATGCTCATTTATCATTTTCATACTTATTTCAATTCTATTTTTTTCTCTTTGCCTTCTAAAATCTCAATTATTTTTTTAATTTTAATAGAAGAAATTTCATCTCATTTTAAGAATGACAAAAAAAATACTATTTTGAATATCGATTCTAATGATATTTAGAATAACTTTTGATAGTCAACGCACGTAGAAATATTGAAATTTTTAAGATTTGGAAAATTATATCTTTAAATTTTTTTTTTACTAAATATTTTTAAAAAGTTATTCTTTCATCCCGAAAAATACTAACAAAATATAAAATATTGAAATATCTCTTATAATTTTTAATCGGTGACATCTATAGATCATCCGATTAGAATTTTAAAAAATGTAAATCTTTTATTTTAAACAAAACTATATAATAAGAATAATAAATAATTTTGAACCATGAATTGTAATAATCGAATAGTTAAAATTCAAAATATTTCATGAACCATCAAAATTGTCAGTTTTGTACTGTGGGCGAATTTAAACCAATGCATAATCAGATAATCTATCTAATTAAATGAATCGGTTCAGGTAATGAGGTTTAGGCCATTTGGCTTATGATCTTGAACAGTTATATGCGAAATGTGATATTTTTTTTTTTATTTTATTTTTTTTTTTTGTAAATAGGTTGCACAACTCATAGACATGTGCACGACACGCCTACAAATCAAATAAACTTTGCGATCCATTAATAAATTTTCATTATCGTGAATTTATTATACAAATATAAAAAATTTCAAGAAAAGAGCCAACTCTAACTAAACTTTGTGTTTTAAATTTATACGAGCGGAATTTAAATTAAAAAAAAAACTTTTAAAACAGGTGTTTAAATTTGACTTAATTTTTTTTTAAGCTTCGAGTTTGGTTTGTTAGACCTCTACATTTTAAAATTTTGGTTAATGAGTTTTATATTAAAGCCATTTATGAGAGTTTTTTTATTTTTTATTTTTAAGTTTGCTAAGAATTTATTTAAACCTTTATTTGTAATGATAATTCACAATTTTATGAACAATTTTGTTTGTCTTTAAACAATCATTTAATTGGTCTTCTGCATTTTACAACCTTATGAACGAAAAAATTACACTACGAACTAAATAATTTATCCAATAGATACCAACATCAGTGACAAGATATCAATCTGATACATTATTATCAATACTAAAAAATTCAACCTACCTAATACAAAATTGTTAGGGATGGACTTATATATGAATATGATAATCACAATACATCCAATTATATCATATGTTTTAATTAACGGATTTATATTATTGGATGTGGGTTAATGAATCTATATGTACAGAGTTTTTTAATCCGTATCGTTAACATTGATGAATTGTTAATGGATTTTGAATTAGCTTTATAAAAAGGGTGTGATCTCCGCAGGAGACTTTTTTTCCCCATTAGACAGAGTATACGAAACCGACTCTCTTGATATGTGAAACATCAAATTCTACGGCTCTTCGATTTCTTTCGACTTCAGATACTTCTGACGATGATGTCTCAAAATTCAAATATATATTTATGTTTTTATTTATGCTTCCGTTTTTCATTTTGTTTTACATATTTATCATAGATCAATTTACAAGATCATGTGTTTGAATTGTTTTGTTTTCTTTGCTTGAATGCATATACGGATGTGCGATCTACTGAGAAATTCAAAATATACCTAATACAATATCACCCATTACTCAGAACTCATCTAGATGAAATCTTACAAAGATCAAATTGATAGAATTTAATCTTCAAATCGACATTAAAGAGGAACATTGTAACCTCACCAGAACGAGTAGCCACACAGTTTTCCTCCGTTCGATTTCTATACAAAGAACATGGGAATTAAAAATTGCTCATTAAACTCTCTTACCATGATGAAACAAAAACACAAAGTTGCATGATTAGCAGATCTTTGTTGACAAGAATTAATCTGATTAACAGATAGCTATGACTTTTGTACATATTCAATGCTTATTAGCAAGAAAACTCAATTTATTGGCAGCAAGAGATAGTAAATTATAGAAAGAAAAAAAAAAGTTTCTGCAATCTAAAGAACTAATACACTAATGTTTTGACCCAAAAAAGAAAATGGATATGCACTATTGTTTCTTTAGTCGATCCCTCACTTGGGAGTACTTATTTCAGCTTCAAATAAGGCACAGCTATGGGGCTTCAGTTCATAAGATGATGATCCTTTGTACTTTGGGACATTTGTATCAGAACTACTTGAAAAGAATCCAGGAAATTCAAGGGAAGTATCAACAAGACGAAGCCAAATGCTTCCATCCAACTGCTCTGGTAAAACAACAGTCTCTGGTTGATCACTGGCATTAAAACATATGAACAAATCACCAATGCTCGAATTTGAGTTATCAGATTTCAGTTCTGATTTTAAGACCACGGCCAAGAAATTGGACATCAGGTCATCCCATTGTGGTTGAGATTTATTGCTTCCATACCAAACAATCTTTTCGGCTTCCAGAAAATGCTTTCTCTGGAAAATATCTTTACGCCGCACTCTGAGTGAGCTTAGGAACGCAATGAACTGTCTTGTTTGTCTACTAAAGTCTGTTCCTTCACGAGTCCAATCCATTGGCTTCCTGTCCTTGTACAATGGTGAACCTCCAGTTGAGTAACCAAATTCGTCCCCCATATTCAGCACCGGAACACCGAGCGAAACAAACAGGATGAACAAGAAATTTCTTGTTTGTTTAAGGCGCGTTTCAAGCACAGCACTTGTATTTGTAAAACCTTCATCACCACAATTCCAGCTTAGTTCCGAAGCGAGATTAGCACCACTGAAGCTGACCAAATCGACAAGAGGTAGCCCAAAGTTCTTCGTCACAAAATTGAAAGAAAAAGCTGGGCCTCTGGAAGAAAATAAATCGCCGCTGCCACAAAGTCTAGAAGCAAAATCACCTAAATGATCATTGCCTCTCAAGAAGTTCCTCACGTCATTGCAAAATCTCATGTTCATCTCTGCCCAACGATTCCAGTGAGGAACTTGGAATTCCTTGTATGACATGATGAGAGGAGACCAGCAATCAGCAATAATCTTTGTCTTTGACAGCACAGGATCAAATGCTATAGCTTCCATCAAAAGTGGCCGCGATAAGTGATTCCCGTGTTCTCCTTGAGACATTAAAGAAGAATTAAGGAAGCAAAAGCCATCTACATGGAACTCAATCACCCAATACCGGAGGCTGTCAATAATCAGTTCTTGGACGACGGAATTATTGCATTTCAGTATAGTATTAGTTTCTGATCCATGCTTCCCCTCATCAACATTGTAACACAAAGAATTATCAATGCCACAGAGTGATACTGCTTCACAGCCCTCCCCAGTATGAGTATAAACAACCTCCATCAGCACCTCTATACCTTCAGCATGAAGTGCCTTGATCATCTCCTTCATTGAATTGGTGGATGAAGTTGCACTTCGCTCTTCATCGTACTGATGTCCCACCGAGAAGAAATGATATGGAAAGTAACAGCCTTTCTCAACATTAAATGGAAATATTGGCTCTAGCAGGATTGAATTGACACCAAGCTCTTTAAAATGTTGTACCTTCTTGCTCACACCGACAAAAGTCCCAGCAAGATCTCCTGATAGCCCATTAGACTTACCCTTGGTAAATTGCTCCACATTTAATCTGTAGACCACCATTTCCTCCATTGGCAAAAATGGATGGGAATCACCATCCCAATTGAACAAGGTTTCCTTATCCAGTGAACCGAGAAGCAATGGTTCACCTTGCCGAGGAAGAAGATTTCGAACTATTTTAGCATATGGATCAAGCAGCACACGATGTGCATGAAACACATCTCCTCTTTCTGCCGGTTCCTTGCAGTAATAACCGTAGCTGGCATAGCCCTCACTGCTCTCCACAGCGATATGCCAAACATTGCCTGTGCGATTGACGTAAGGGTCCAATTCAATCTCTAGTGATGGAACCTCGGCTTTCTCTTCGTAGAGACATAGTATAACCTTCTCAGAAGCCCTTGAAACCAAAGAGAAATTGACCATTCCATGATCAGAAAAGGATACGCCCAAGGGAGCAGGATACCCTCGTCCAAAGCCCACAGGCAGGCGAAAGTTCGTCTTTCTATGAGTTCTAATCTCCGCGTCGCCAGAAGATAAATGCAGCAAAAAAGACAGATAGAAGGGAGCTTTTGCGAAAGCAAACTCCAAATCCAATGCGTACCTCCCACAAGAAATTCGAACAAAGGGAACGCTAGTCAAAATTGTCTCGCTTTTGGCATCTTCGATGAGTGACCGCGAGGAACTAGGCCTGACTACTTGATAAATCAAGACTAGGCCATCATCAGAGCTGGAGAAAACCTCAATATGCGCCGCAAAGCTCACACCTTCAGCTCCCACCACCACCACCTTCACAAGGTCTCCTCTTTCCGACCTGAAGGAGTAGGAGAACTCCCTCTTCTTAATTTCTTGAGCTACGTCGCTTATCTTCGCCATGATCCGCTGTTGGCGAAGAGATGTCAAGGGGGCTGCACGAGATACTGAATTAGGGGATGCAGGCGAAGCAAAAACTGCAGCTCTGGGGCAAAGATTCTCTTTATAGCTGCATCTTCCGTGAGGTGTCGAATTTGGACGGCTCCGTCCCACGAATCCAGCAAATGGAATGCCGTGAGCCTGCGCCGCTGCGGTTGGCAACCTTACGCTCGCCATAGGAAGACTTGCGAGGTGGGGGATTTGGGAGTAAATGAGGACAGAGATGGATGGAGAGAGTATAGGGGGAGCGAGAAGGAAAAGAAGTGCTGTTTTACAGGACCGACGAGAGGAAAAGGGATCATGGGAGGAAGCGGCGGAGGAGGAAGACAAGGACAACGCCGAGCGAGTGCGATTTTTTTCTCCCTATTTTTACTTTTTTATTTTATTTTAAACAAATATTTATGGTCTCGGCTATCTCTGCGATATCTCATGCAAATAGTAAAAAGGATAGGCATCGTATCAATTTTCAGCGAATTTAAAAAAAATTATTCGAATGACTTTGAAATTTAAAATTTTATTTTTTTTAGATGGAGCTCGACGTTGAAATCATCATTAAGAAATAATACAATTATATAGTTCAGGTTGAATCGTGAAAAAATTATAAGTACATTTTTAATTTACTTCGATGAAGATCATTTGGATTCTGATCTTATCCAATTCAATTGTTGATGAGACGTCTTGAAAATTTGTGGAGTAGGATCGATCATTCTAGAAATTAATCGAATCAAAAATTTAAATATTTTGATACTGACAAAAATAAATAAATAAAAGAACGCATACTCGTATTCATAGTTCCTAAAATTAGTTCAATTCAAATATTTGGGTGACGTTTGATTTGAATATGGGAATAGAAATAAAAATGAGTTTGATAGTAAGGCGGAATGAGAATGAGTTTAGTCATTTCAATATTATTATTTGGTTTATAAGTTGGGTATGAAGGCGGAGACGACGTCGATGTTGTCGTCGACTGCATCGCCGGTGATCGTCGACGACCGATGACCGACGGTGATTGGTGGCGATCGATACCCGACAATCGGCGATCAACGGTCGACGGTTGGCCCGGCCGATGGTAGCGTCGGTAACGCGGCGACAAATGACTACGATGATCGGCGGCGGCGGCGACCATCGGCGATCGATAGTCGCCGATCGATGGTCGGCGATCGACAATCGGCGATTCTTGCCGATCAGCGATCGGCAACGGCGATCGGCGCCCTACGATCATTGATCGACAACCGCCGACAATCGGCGACCACCGGCATCGACGCCTCTACTCCGGTCGATGTCGACAACCGATGACGAGATTGGAATGAAACTCAAACCCACCAATTGGGATGTATTTTATTGATTCCTAAATAACTAGAAATCATTCCAAAATCTTAATCACAAACCTATTAATCAAACACTCTATGATTCTCATTCACATCTCCTCATTCCAAATTCACCAATCAAACGTCGCCTTAATGTTATTCAAAAATAAAAAAATGAATAAAAAGATGTTTAATTTCGATGACAACAATAAAACGAATACACTGATATAATTTCATTCTTTGTTAGACTAAAATTCAATTTTGAATTTTTAAAAAATTTACGTAAATGATCTCGAGTCGAAGGCGGATCAAAAGTTTACCTTCTCGATCAAAGTATATTTTTGATGTCAACCCTATCTTATATTAATGTGCAATCATATTCGAACTTAGCTGTTGAGTTAAAGTATTTTTTTTATATATTCCAATGATTTATGAAATATATCTTACTTAAAAATTATTTAGTATTATTTTAGAATTAATCAAGTCAAAAAACTAAATGTACTGAACTAGTCAAACAAAATAAAAAATAAAAGGACTCCTATTATATCTGGTTAATTTTTCCCCCAAATTAAACTACTCGTAAAATATTTTTAAAAGAAACGATTTTGATTGATATTAATCAACTAAAAATATTTTAAATTTTAAATGACATTGAAATAGTTTTAATTAATGTTACACAAATTTTTAACTAGTATTATAATATTAGAGCAATTTTAACAATAATAAAATAGTTTTTACTAATATTATTTTTAACCAAGCAAGTTTTACTAATATTAGAATATTTTTAATAAACTTTTAATATATTTTTAACTAAAATTGGAGCAACTTAAATTAATTTTAGAACAACCTTAAGAAAAATAAAAAATAATTTTAATTAATATTAAAGTAATTTTAACTAACATTAAAATACTTTTGACAAAGAGAAATATTTTTAGAAAGAAAAAGTAAGATAGAACATCCTTTTTTATACTCTTTTTACCCTGAAAGACCCTTGCACTTTTGATGAAGATAAACATAAAGGTTCTTTTTGAATTTTATAGTCGATAAAGGTTCCAAAGTTGTAGTTGTCAAAAGCTTTGAAAATCGTTATCGAGTTCAGGTGAAAGGTTCCAAAGATGTAGTTGTTAAAAGATTTGAAAATTGTTTAGCAAGATCTCGAGTTTAAAGTTCACCAAATTGTTATCGAGATCCTTCTTAAAAATCACCTCGAATGGACGCGTAGCTAAATTTCTTAATAAATTATTGGTGAAAGGGCCACCAATTGCAAATGACAAACCAAGCAGGGTGGGTCACTGATAGTCCCCCCGCTAATAAGAACAAAAAATTAAAATTTAACTCTAAATAAAGTCACAAATCCTAGAACACTAGATTGATAGACCATCATTTGACAATCGCTAAAAAAACTTCCATAGAATTGATTATGATTATCTTTGAAATTAATTGAATCGAAAACTTAAATGTTGACTAAAAAACCAAAAAGAAAACTCCCAAACTAGGATGCAACATACAACCTCCCAAATACCTATGATTTTGTTTTCAATTATGACACATTACAAAATACTTCTCTACAGTAGAATAAAAAATCTAATATATCTGCAAATACTTCCGAATTCACTCTGATAGTCAATAAAAAACTTCCATAAAATTGAATCGATTACTCTCAAAATCAATTAGTTCGAAGAACTAAATACTTGATGTCCAATAAAAAAAAACCTAAAATTCAGAAATTAGAACTTATGAAGCCATTACTTCATGAAATCCATGCGACCCAAAAATCAATAAGTATACGTACGATGAATATAACCAAATAATATAGGGTAGTACAATCACTTGCAAATTTCTAAGGCTCCAGCACGGCAACGCGATCATGTAGCCAAGCAGTAAGAATCATGGTAAGGATTTGTCTAGATCAGTTGGCAGCTTGAACATGCAGCAAATCAGTTAATAAATAAAGTACATCATATTTTGAAAGATAGAAACAAAATTTGCAAGTTGTGAAACCCCAAACACATTGCAGGCTTGGTATTTGAGGTTGACTAAATGAATCTTATCCCTCCATTTGAAGTTGGCAAATACTGGCACATAAATCCTAAAGTTACAAGTTACAAAGCACGATGCTTCATGAGCACTCTTAGACTACATGTATAAGCAAAACAATAATACCATTAGCTTGATCATATCTGCATTACTTTGGCTTTCCAATTTGGGAGCTCTTCCAGTTTGGAAAATGGAATAGAAAACAACAAAAATGGGGGGAAAGAATTTTTTTAGAGAGAAAAAAAATGATCAGGCAAAGACTGAAATACCATGATCCTACTCATAGGAATATATAAGACTATCCAACTAAATCTACAAATAACTAGATTGGTAAGCGCCTACACAGTCCTTCCACCTCGGCATTTGAAGAATATTTGCTGATACAACTATTTACAATGAGGCCAATCACTTTGCTCATCTTCAAACTTCCTTTACAGAATCACCAGTCAGCTGAAGATTGAGTACTTCTAAGAAAGTATCTACGTGATTGATCCCCATAAACAGCCTAGATATATGAAATTCAATCATAAGGGCATGACTTTAGATGTCCATAAACAAGGACTCAACATTTGTAGCTCAGAATGTCACTGATAAAACTTACCACTTTAAAGAAATATCATCTAGGTCTCCAGTAGCCACACCCTGCCCAACCAGAAGGGTTAATTTTACAACATGAGAAATTTTTGGAATCCAAGGATCAATAAAATAAATAAATAAACAAGATATTCTTGAATTACAAATACCACCTTCCATTCTTGGAGCTGGAACCTCTGGCAATCTTGAAGTTGGTGCAGAGAAATTTGAAATTGGTGGACGTGACCAACCATTACATGCAATTGAAGGAGGTTCTGGTGGATGGCCGTAATGAGGCAGAGAAGTAGATGGTGCTTCAATATTGCCATAGACGGATGAGCCTTTAAAAGGGGGGAAGATATAAAAACAATCAGGTATACAATATAAAATTTTCTTCAGAAAAAATACAATGGTACTCAAACCACATGAGCACAGTACCAGGCTGAGTAGCTGGAGAAAAACTGCTTCTTGCTACTATCTCATGTTGAAACTGCCTACCTGTAACTTGATCGGAATGAAAATTCCCCCTATGGACATTATCATGTGTATACTGATATCTTTCAGGGAGAGGATAATTACCACACGTTTGTGGTCTTTGCTGAGGTTCAGCTTGAACATAGGAAAAGTGATTTGAAACTGTCGGTGGAGGCGGCTGCACGTGGTAAACTGTATCTGTCAAAGTAGTGCTAACTGAGGGCTGCAAACTATTCTGAGAATGTACAAATGGATTAGTAGATCCATAAGAAGCAGATACAGTTGGTGGAGGCATCTGACCAGGAGCACTAACATAATTGGGAGCATAATATGATGCAGGTTTGGGCATCAAACTATCATGTTGATTTGCAGGTTGTTGGGTAAAAAGATGAGACTGTTGGCTTTGCATGTTCTGTGTGAATAAAGAAATGATTCATAAATAATATGGACCAGGAATATTAGTTTAGAAACTTGTTTGACTGATACTCACGAGGGCATTTCTAGTAGAATGTAAATCAGCAGCATCACTAACGCTCTGACTTCTTAAATGCCACTGTGTGGCAAGACCATGTCCATTCGAACAAGAAGAAACTGGAGGAGGAGATGATGGCAGCGGGGGTGGAGATGGTGGTTTTGCATCTGGAAGTGGAGGAGCAAAAGGCAATGGATATTGATGATTAACTTGATGATGAGAATTAACATCAGCAGCACTTGCAATGGGACATGTTGAGTTTATGCTATCTTCACAGGGAGGAGATACATCCTCCATCTCAAGTTCAACATCGACGTCTTCCAACACATGTCGATTCTTCTCAGAGGAAGCATGTGCCTTTTGATCAATTTGAGCAGATCTTTCAGGTGTGACAGCCTCAAAGCTTTTTTCATCAGAAGTATTTCCATCATCTTCAAGCACATTAGCTCGCAGCAGGCAAGGAAGTTGAAAATTTGTGTTGCTGATGTTAAGAAGACAATGAAAATAAACAGATTAGTTGGGTCAGGGAACATTACTACCCACAAAATGGATGAATTATAAACTTAAGAAAATCAATAAATGAATAATACAGAAGTTCTTTAATAGACGTACTCTCCCATTTTAGATCCTTATACTAACTTTTGCATGCATCATCATAAATGATTAATTTCTGTAAAGCAATCATAAGAGGAATTGCACCTTCCATACTCATCAACAAGCATTCCCTCCATATCCCTGACAGGATCGTTGATAGCCCTCTCTGTTTTCAATGGACGTCGAGAAGAAGAACCAAATGGAAATTCGTTTGCAGAGTCAAGTTCTCGCATGTGATATCGAACCACTGATTCTGGCAAGGTTTTTCTTTGAAGCCATAATCTCAAAACCTAGTGCAACAAATGGCAGTCATTAGAATTAGTATTGCACGGTTAACAAAAAATCATGAAAGAAATATCCTGATGCCCTTGCCTTAAGGCATTGCCTACGATTCTCTGATGCAGCATTTCCACGAGGGGCAGCAAAGGACAAAAGGCGTGGAAGCACTGATTGGACAAGAGAAGGGTAAACATCGCTAGCTCCACCTAGAAAATTAAAGAGAAAGCACTACAAATTAACTATCACTACAACATCAATACTGATAAAGAAATACAAGAGAATAGCCTCAACAAAATACCTCTCTGAATGTGGGAACATTGAGTAATTGAATCCACAAGGAAGAAAAGATCTACCCTCTTGTGCAAGCTTTGTTCTCTTTCTAGATGCTGGAGTACTAGTTCAATTACCTAGTAAGATCATTAACATGCACATGAGATATCACCATTTCGATGCAAACTAAGATGACAAGAAAACATGACCATTTCGATGAAAAATCGTGAACATGATGATGGCAACATTGTGAAGCCAAAAAAACCTGATTATCAGATTGACAACCAAATGATTGTTGGTGTTTTATTTGTCAAACCATCTATCATGTAAATGAGTATAAAACAACATGCACTATCTAATATAGACATCAATAAACCACTTGATAATTCTCTCCAGATGGAACTTAATTTAGTAACCTATGCATACAAGTATCTAGAGAGGAGAAGAGATAGCACATCAACAATTCCTTCATGTATCTTTGGAGACCCTGAAAGAAACTTTCATACACAAAAAGTGTAGGTAAGATTCTAAGAATGATTTGGCTAACAATGAGACATAAAAATCAAGTTACTACCATTCAGTAAATTCTGTTTCCTACAACTTGAGAACAATAAACATTTCCACTGCAATCTAAGAAGGCAATTTTAGAACCTTGTTTGGACCCACTTAGAGATGACAGACATGAAAAAAGCAGCACATCCTACTTGAGAAAAAGCAAAATGAATGGTGAACAAGTGGATAAGAGTTTATTCCTTAATTTTTGAAAAAATTTAGTCCATCTATGTTTAGCTTGCTGCCTCTTAACATCATGAGTATATTTCTCAAGTGTTGGACAATAAATTCTTTGACCATTTAGTCACTCAATGTAATTTACCTGTTAATAGCAACCATCCAGCGTGCCTCCACAAAATTTTGACACTAATTGCTTTAGGCAAGAAAATAATTTTTCCACAATAATCTTAAACATCATAATTTGCAACAAGAAACTCTTGCATGTGAATAATAAATGCTGGTGACACAAAATGCTGCAAGTGCCAATACATTAACACAAAATTTAAAATCAGAACAGCACAGAAAAACAATCAAGTGTTTGAATCTAATAAGAACAATTGCTGTAAAAAAAGAACAATTCATACATAAAAAAAAATAATAAAACAGTATAAAAATTAAAATATTTGTAAGCAAGCCAAGAGAGAAAAAAAATATTCACCAAATTGAAACTAAAGTAAGAAAAAGAAAATGCTCCAAACCTCTCTAGCCATTCCATATTTGGCACAATCAATTGCAAGACGTGTTGCTCTGCCTATACTCTCTTTTGTTCTTGATAGTGTGCACAACAAAGCTTCAAAAGTTTTCCTTGCTGCACTTGCTTCTGGATGGATAGATTTGTTTGTGCCTTTCAGCCGAATACTAACATGAGGACCTCTGCCGTCATTCTGGAGAACATCAATCCCATCATCAACAGTCAATTTATGGTCGACCAAACCATTACAAGGTATACCATGCCCAGGAGAATCTTGTTTGTGGACTAGGGATGGGCTTACAGCTGTATCTGGAATAAGTTGACTGTGTAAATAGTTATGAGTAAATGAAGTGCAACTAGACAAAGTTCGCTTGAACTGAGCTGCAGCAATCAATTCTTTCATGGGTGTCAAATCTGGAGAGCTGCTTCTACCATTTGAAGTTTCTTTCGAAGAACAATGCCTAAATGCAAAAGAAGCAAATAGATCTAAAAATTAAACTATTAAATATTAAATTACTAGTATATGCCAAAGCAAACTGGATTGGTTAGCACAGCAGCAGCACATTAAATAGAAGATAAAAAAATGCTGGCGGAAAGGTTTATCAAGTATCAACAACCACAAGCTACCACTACATCAGAACTTGATCATTAAAAAGGAACGATAGAAATTCCTACAAGAGACTTTTAAATATCTTGGGCCTATTATATTGATGAAGATGGAATAACGGACGTGTATTGAAACAGAGAGTAACTTCTGGAGTAGTGTGATATTAGAGCAACACTTATTGCGTTTTGGCGCCTTTAAATCACACATAAAAGTTAATGTAAATAAGAATAGGAACATCAATCAATGAAGTTACTGGAAAATAAAAATAAAAATAATACTAATATTCAAAGTAAAGGGATGCATCTCAGTTATAAGATAAAATGATAAAAATATAAATTAAGATTAAGCTAGTATGGGCATGTTGAAAGGTGATCGATTAATCAAATAATATGAGATGTTGGATCAATTAAAATTAAGTGGCGAGGTATGGGGCCATAGCAAATTTTAGTTGATATAATTTTATGTGATTTAAAGTGTCTAGACATCACAAGTCATATAAACTTACTAGGAGTTAAATGGAGGAATAAGGATCAATGTAGCATACCCCAAATAGTTTGGGAATACATATGTGATGATCTTGATGGTATTGCCTGCAAACATTTCTCAACCAAGACCTACAGGAAAAATGAAAAGAAACAAAGAGGGACCATTCCATTCTTACGCCATCTTTGACTGATTATTCATGCCTAGATATCTCAAGCTAATTTTAACAAGTGTTTATGGTAATGGGTTGAGTTTGTTTTACTAATAACAAGCTGAAGTAAGGGATGAACTATGATATTTATTAGGTAACATGCCAGAACATATAGCTAAAAATTCAAGGTGCTGGAAACTTTCCAGCTTCTTGTTTGTTTTCTTGTATTGCTCTGGAGCTTCCAATAAACAATTTCTATATGATAAATTGAGATAAATAATAATAATAAAAAGTTCCTTGGTATTTTAACTTCTCAAGGCAAGCAACACGTCTAGACTCACCTCAATTTGATTGGATCAGTCATGTCTCAAACTATACCCAAGAATATCATGTTTCATATAAGTGCTACCAGCATTTAAGTAATTATTTAGTACCAAATGCACACATTCAAATAATCAACTGCCAAACAAATATATTACAGAAAATGCAGCCATTCTTGTATAAGGCACTGGAAAGAAAGATATGGCCTATCTAAATCTTCTGTTTTTTAAAATTATTTTTTATGGAACTTTCTTTTAGATGTTCATTGAAACACATATTAACAAAGTTCGATTGAAAATGAGCAGATTAGAAAAAAAAAAATCTAATAAGAACTAGAGATGCTCTTGGATTCACCCAGTTAAGTTGAAGTTCACAAAGTTGATCTGGGTATTATCTCAAACATCTAGTACCAGAAAGATACAACAATCAAGCTCTAAGAAAATTAGTTAGACTAGGTAAGTATAAGACTAAGTAACTTATGTCTATTCTTCCTAACACTACTCACTCAATCTATAGCATAGATACATATCATTCTCAGCTAGTTAGATAGAAATATAAATGGATATCCAGAAGAGATTTAATAAAAGTATCAACAATATATTCTTTATAATCTGTATATGAATGCTGATCTTCCTGGACATGGCGACATCATGAATGAAGTGGCAATCAACCTCAATGTGTTTATTATGTTCAGTTGCTTGCAATATAAATAGCCATAACAATCTGTATCCGTTGATAGTGTTGTTAAAACCAAGATCATAAAAAAAGGATTTGATCTACATTCTCACAAGTTGTGGATGTCATTTCTCTACACTCAGCTACAGCACTAGAGTATGCTCCGACACGTTGTTTCTTGCTTTCCTATGCTATCAATTTATTCCGGCTACACAGCGAATCATAAAGTAACCTAAAGTGCTCCATATTACTTTTATTTCAACACAAACTACCAACCTAAAATACTGCACCATGTGGGATAAAGGCTGGAGGATCAGTTTTACTACATCAAATGCCAACTTGAGCGATTTGAGAGAATTTTTCAAACCACATTTGATTGTTTGAGACCACAAATTGTGTTTTCTATCATAAATATTTTAATTTCCTCCTAAGCAACATAACCTAGAAGTTGCTCCATAAAAACTTATGTAGAAAGGCCGTTGTGCAGAACTGCATTTTTGACCTCGGGCCTACTACTTAGCAACAAGGAAGAATGTCGTGAAGTAATCCACACCAACGGCCTTTGTGTATCCTTTGGCATCAAACTTTACTTTACAATTATCAATTTGGCCATTGGATAAGAATTTAACAGTGAATACCCATCAACAAGATGCACATTGTAGACGAATAGAACAAGAAACAAGTTCACATGTTCCCTGTGATAAAATCGCAAACATCTCCTCATCCATCGTCTACTTCTAATGAAGATCTAAGAGCTCATAGTTAAAGGGCAGCCCGGTGCACGAAGTTCCCACCATAAGAGTCCTGAGAAAGGGTCTATTGTTGGCAGTCTTACTTTATTTTGCAAGAGATTATTTTCAAGACTTGGACCCGTGACCTCTAGATCATAAGCTAACAACTTTACCATTGCACCAAGGCTCTCTTTCATCTAAAAGCTCATAGTGTAATTTCAAAATCTTAATTGATAAGAACATAGCAAGGATGAACTTAATTTTTTCAAAAGAAACAAAATTGGCAATAGGAACAGTGGAAGCACCTTTGTCATTTTGAGGGCAATACGTACCACAATGTGACAATGTCTGATGGAAGGCAGTCGATGTCAAAGGATCTAGTGGCAAAGTTGATGGAGGATATTAATCTGATTAAAATCTCTTTGATACAACTATAATGAAGTAGTAGGTGTTTATAGGAGACGTGAACGTAGTTGATGGTGGAAGTGATATGGTTTTGAAAGACAATGAAGGAAAATCCCATAACCATAATAGCCTAAGAAATATGACATAGCAAAAACATAAGAATGACAAGGAAATGGATCAAAACACCTGTAGCCCATTTTTTTAAGTGAAAGAGTATCCAAAAAGAATGTGAATAACTCTAGGATCAAGCTTGTTGTATCAAGGTATAAACATAACATAAACAACTGAAAACCTCAAAGATGAAGAAAAGACAAATCCTTCAACCAACACTCTTAACGAAATCTAGCCCTTGCAGAATATATTTTGCCTGTGAGAGTACAACTATCAAAGTTCATCTCTTATTTTAAAAAAAAAAATAGAGAGACATCATCATTGACGAAGCTATTGTTAGCTCAATATTGTTGAGAAGCCATGTAGAGAACCCAAAGGAGAAAAGAGAATTATTCAGTTTAGCATCAATGGTTGATGAGGGTACCATGATGGGCAAGACGCCAACAATAGAGAATAAGTTTTTAAAATTTTGGATGAACATAACAGCAGACAAGTTAGGGTTGAATTTTTTAAGTTAAGAGGAGAAAGAGACAAACAAAGGAAAAAGGACTCCAAGTCAATGGGTTTGGTAAAAAGGAACCAAGGAAAGCATGGTCACAAACAAAGAAGAGGATGGGTGCCAGCGTGGTTGACTGGTTATAAGCGTGTAGGGGCAAGAGAGAGAAGGGGATGTTGCAAGAGAAGCGAAGTAGGGGCGTCTTTGATCTCACAAGCAATAATCAAGGGCTTACAAAAAAAGGTTTGAGTACAACCTTAGGAGGCGGTGTTAAGACAGTGGATGGCTTGTGAAAACTAGGTTGCGAGTGGATTTTCATTGGTGTTAGGTGAGTTGTAATTGGAGGGCAATACACAGATGGGGAGATTGTATATCAAAAGAAGTTGAAATATGAAAGGAAGAGTTTCCTACATGTATTTGATCATCTACTTTCTGCGAGGAGATAGTCCAATAAGAGAGGTTGAATTATGAAAGAAAGAGTTTGCTACACATGTTTGGACCTCTACTTTCTGCCGCAGAATGTGGGGGTGAACCTAGCATTGTGTTGGGAAGGAGTGTCAATGAGAGGGGAGATTCTTCTCTCCATGTTCGGAGTGGACGAGGAGACAAGGAGTTTCTTTAATAATAAATAAAAAGTGAAAGGGCAATATTGACAAAAAGCTCTTTTTGTCTTGGTAATAATCTAAGAGGTAGCTGCTAGGAAAGGCAATGGCATAAAATGGAATGGATGGGATAAGCTTACATACAAAGACGTTGGTTTCTTACTATATAAACTTTGGAATATAAATTTACAAGCTCCACCATACAACAACAACAACAACAATCAAATCTTATCCCACTAGATAGGATCAACTATATGGATCCATCTACGCTATTGGACTCTATCTCCTACTATATCATCATCTATACTTAAATAAATTTCATCTTGTTTTATTGCTGCTAACCAAGTGATTTATACTTATTCCTATTTTTTGGTTAGACTTTTGCCCATTCTTTGGGGCACAAGTGTAATTCCATTTTAGAGCATTCAACTTGTAATATCTTTTTCATCAAAACTTGAGTTACGGTTTAAAATTCATATGAATGTTTCCTTCGAAAATGAATTTGGAGAAGGTTTAAACAAGCAAATTTAACTAACAATTTAGTTAAATAAATACCCAACAGGAAAGTGGACAAACAAGGACAAAGAGCATATGCAACTAAATTTTCTGTCTTATTCTATATTCATAAATTACTTCTGATAGCTAAAATGCAGTTTTAAAGGGTAGAAATATTTGTCTTAAATCATTCATCATAAGATGAAGAATAAATTATATTAAGAAAAAATGAGTAACTAACTCATAAAACAACAAGAGTATTTTTAGCAACAAGCAGCAGAAGAGCACAACAATTAGCTGGCAGTTAAAATCCAATGCTAAAGCTTACATGTTACCAGTTTGACAGTCTTCATCGGACTGAAAACTAGACGCCCTTGTTGCCATAGAAGCACTGCTTGCCATTGAGACCACATCTGTAGTTGATACAATTGAAACAACTTCGTCATGATCTTGAGCAGTCAAAAGGGAACCATCCTTGTGCACAATGGAATCCGAAGTGCCATCCCTGTTAACCTCATTCATCCGCACAATGCCTCTTCCTTCCTTGTTTCCCATTATGTCTTTGTTTGAATAGTCTATGGGCGAGCATACCTTATCAGACATATCATTAGGGGAGGCAACTCTAACTTCATCTTCTATAAATTTCGAAGGATAATCCTGTGGACTTTTCTTTTCAGAAGTAACAACTGTGGATTTGAACATAGTACCATTGCATTTATCAAGGTCCCCCACAATTTCATTGCAGTCAGTGTGTGGGTCGCTGGCAATTTCAGGGCAAATCTCACAAGACCTTAATTTAGAAGCTAATGGAGATTTGATTATATTCTGCAGTGGCAAGGTTGAGTGATTAGTAGCATGTGCACAACAGTCAGAAGCATGTCTACTCTGCAATCTCTCAGGGATTGCAATCTTTGCATCAGAAGAAAAATTAAAGGCCTTTGTCGCCTTTGTCTCACAAACATCTAGAGATGCAGTAGATTTCGTGGCCTTTGAAGATTCAGGAAAATCATTCATAGATTGAGCAGCATTAGCAGACATAGCTTCTAGGGCACGATGTAGGCGTTTTGATGGAGGCAAAGCTGCTTCAACATCCAGAGCAGAAACATTCAAATGATACTTGGCCTTCCAAAAAATAAGGTTTGTTCTTGTAGGAGAGTCATTATTTATTGATGAGGAATTTAACTCTTCCTTGACAAACGTCCCATTAAGATCATCATCATTTCCAGAACTAGCGGGCATATCATGTCCAAATTTATTCACCTTTGACGTGTGCAAATTCTCATCATTACCAACAAGCTCATCATGTTGTCTCCCAACCTCTAGTGGCTTGCCCATTCTAACCCTTGCTCTTTTCACCAAAGGAAGGTGCTCATCTCCATCTCCAGTGCCAATTATTTCTTTCATTTCAGCAAACAAATTTGGTGGACTACTACTAAGGACAACTGGAAAATCCTTTGTTTTAGTTTCTGAATTTTCTGTAGCCTTTTCTCGATCAGTTTTCATTTTCTTATTGACCGGAGATTTCAAGCAAAATTTGTCATTTTTATTTGACCTTTCTTTATTATCCAAGTATTGGCCTGTAGAGACATCAAGATGACAACCAGTGTCTACAATGCCTCGAGTGAACTTGTTGAACTCATGTTTTAATGCCACATCAGCACCAACTTCCTCGCACCAACCATTTGAACTAGCAGAGTGTGACAGGCCATGTTTGCTATTGTTTTCTGGATTATCATTTTGGCTAGTATCAGGAACAAAGGTACCAGACAGATCAGAATCAGACACTGAAGAGGATTCAAGACCTTTTGAAGAATCAGCAAGTAAAGAACTCCTTGACCTCTTAAGTGTGGACACAGTTTTTGGCAAGAGAGAACTTTTATGAGAAGAATCCTTCAATCTTTTCTTCCTCGACGAAGTAGTGACTAATGGGTCTTGTCTGATTTGATCGAGGATGGACAAATGATGAATTTGCAGATTCTTCTGTGAATCATCAGCAGTTGAGTTTGCAGAAATTTCTTCAAAACTGATCCTATTAGTGTTGTCTATTAAGTTACATGCAGCTTCTAGCTCACAGTTGGAAGCTATATGTGAGTGAAACTCCAAACTGTCATTAAAATTAGAAGAATTGCTTGTAGTTCTTACACAGTTTATATCCTCAGCACATGGCTCATCTTCATCATCTCCTGAAATAGATTGATCTGCATTCTGCTTCTTCGAAGTTTCATAAACATCAATTATCTCATCAAGCGCTCGCACAAAATCAGCCCCTTTACCTTGACGCTTAAGCAAAAGAGTTTTCTTTTTCTCTTCAGAGAAAGCTTCGACATCGGTGCAATTGCAGAAGGCACTAGACAGTCGATTTTCACATCAGAAAGACCACAAAAAGTAAAAATAAGAACATATGGAAAATTAAATCTATTAATAGCATGTAACAGACTAGTATCACACAGCTAAAAGTAACTGAGTTCTTAAAGCATCATAAATATTTAATCAAAAACATCATAGGGAAGTAAAGAAACCACAGATAACAAGACATAGAAGAAAATTTCAAGTCTATTTACAGAAAACAAAACACGTGAAACAGGTTATACAAGTTATGTTAAAATCAAGATAGAAATATCCTGTAATAGGTAAAAAAATCATAATATGTGTTATGCAAGCCATTAAAAGTACAAACTTGGTCATTTGAGATAGTAGATTAGGTGTGTAACAACAATCAGCCAAAAAAAAAAGACAATTTACAATTTTGAAGAGGCAACTTATAAACACCTATCAGTGAAATTAATGTATCGTTCCAAATCAACAATCTTTACATATGCACTTGTCACTAATATTTCCAATATCATATCATGCAAAAAATATGATTAATAATTCAACAGAATTTACCATATAGACCCGATATAGTGATACTAAACCTCATCAGACAATGCACGCAAGCAATTGGATAGTTGATAATATTCTATGCTACTACAAAGTCAAGAAGATCACAACATCCTATTTAATTCATTGGGAGATTACATCTCATATAGTTATATAAATGTCAATCATGTCTACTTTTATAACATAAATTGGAATCATCAATAGTTTCATAGGGATGCATAATTTGTTCTTCATCAATGGTCTATGAAAAAAAGGAGACAGTCTGATACACGAAGCTTCCGCCAATGTAGAGATCGTATATGATGTGTTAATTTTCTAAGAGAGAACACATCTCTGAACCAGTAATAAAGATTAGAAGACACTATAGGAATATGAAATTGCAAAAAAATAACAAGAAATTTACAGATTATGAAGGAAAGATTAGGTTATAGAATCTACCCTACTCCACAAGAGAGAAAATTAGGAGAAAATGTTCGAAGAGGAGAAACAAATTCCTAACATCTAGTTAAAAAACAAATTCCTAACGCATCAGAACTGAGAGAGAGCAAGAAAGGGGGAGGGGTGGGGGAATAGCAACAGAAATACAAAAGTAAATTTATTAACATCTATATGATATTATTATGGATTCTATCTATGAGACCATAATATACTTTTACTTGTAAATAACAAGTACATATGTTAACATCAGATATGATATTTATTTTGGCTGCACCAAACACATATGTTAACATCTGTAAAAGAACAAGGACAAGTAAATTGCCTATCATGCAATGAATGATATCATAATATACTTACTACTAATAATATAACAATGCCATGTATAAGCAAGGTAGTGTCACACCATCAGAGTGAACCTTCCCATCAATGGAAAGAGGGAACACTAGAAGCAAGATGGATGTAGACTACATTGGAGCTTGAACAAACAATAACAGGTTATTTAGGCTTTGCATAGATCGAGTCTTCATCATTAGGCTTAAAACTGACAAATTATAAAAGCAAGATGCTTGTGACGTGCAGTGGTATTGGCAAATATCATGACTTGGTGCAGCTAAAATTATGCAGCATAAGTTGACACAACCAATAAACAAATCGATTCATGCATCCGCAAAGGAGGGACCTGCTTCTAGCAGCGAAGCTAAGAAGAATGACATGTGTAGTCACAATAGAGTATGAATTTAGGCATATTATTTAAGACGTGAGACACCTAAAAGTGCATAGGTGTTGTAGGGTCAGAGGCGCTAGGCGCAAAGTAACACACCTTGGGTATAAAATTTTTATAATTCAAATATATATAATTTTTTTTTGCCAAAATAGTTTACTAACATAATTATAGTCCATAAACTATTAAACAATAATAACTTAGCATCATGTGACATTTTATTGTACACAACTAGTTGAGATTTATAAAGAAAAATCAAAATCGGTGGAATGAAAATTCTAAACTAATTTAAAATTTGAATTCGTGAGGAATGAGACAGAATCATTAAAAATTGTGAGAGAGAAAAAAGAACAAAATCGATAAAAAATTTATGAACTTAAATCTGTGAGGAAAAAAAAATACACCGTTATGACAAAACAAAAAGAGAAAAGCACGAAAGTGTAGCCATATCTAGAAGACCAATGTTGATGTTGTAGGCAAGAAAAGAGTTTACGTTTAAGAAGGGAGGGAAGGTTGATGCTAATTTTTTAGGGGAGAGAAAGAGTCACGCAAAGAAAAATAATTGAAATAAATTTGCAAGGGAGGTTGATATTCATTTTCTAGGGGAGAAGAAGAATCACGCAAGAAAAATATACTGCATGCATACAATCTAATTAATTTAAAGGGTAATAAAGATACGAGTTAAGCTTTAAATTTTTTGTCGCTTTAATAAGGTGAGAAAAACTGCACCTTAAGCGCGCCTTAACCTCTCAAAAAGGTGCATGCTTAAGCACGCTTCTTTAAAGTATTGTGACTGGGTCACTACCCAGGTGCAAATGGCACGCTTGGTTGCGCCTTGCACTTAGGCGCAGCCAGGTGCACACTTTTCACAACTATAAATTTAGGCATGAGTGCTAAGCAAAGACAAAAGAGGAAGGCGGAAAGAAAGAAAGGTGAAGCATGTTGACCACAACCGATAGGGTGTCATAATGATGATGTAAATTTAGTCAAGATTAAGAAGTGCTAAAGAAAATAATAATAACTATAAGAAGACAATCAACTAATTCCAATTAATAATTAATTCTTCCCAGAAGTCACATCTTCAGTCTAACGCAGTCACCTGCTCAGCATTTGCATAGCTATGCCACATCATACAAATTCTCCAAATTACATCTAGAGGTCCACAGGCTTGAAACAGTGCAAAAGTGCAGTCACTGATAATATTTGGCATGAACCAGCCATTCAAACACAACTCTCTCACTATCCAAAGAACAGTCACTAGTAATATTCAGCGTGGAACAGCAATTCAAGCATAATTCTCTCACTACCCATAGAGACAAAGCTTTCGTTATTCTAATTCCAAGATTGCAAATAGCGAAGGCACCCCAAGGTGCCAAGGTCGCATAACTCTGGAGACACTAGGCGCACACCCAAGCCAAGCCAAACCAAGCAAAGAGAACTTTATAATTTGCAGAGTATTTTCTAGTGATGAAAAAATAAATTATGATATTGCATATGGAATAATAGCTACTGAGAAAAATAAATACTAGGAAGTATAAATTTTATTGGAGAAAAAAGCATTAAAAGACAATTAACTAATACACATGAAAATAGATACTGTTCTAAATCGTAAATTTAGATCAAATAAAAATCACAACTGATAAAGAAAGAAATCGAGGCAACCTGATAAGATTCAAGAGACTCAAGAGTGATTGGTTTTAAAAGGTCAGGCCTCTAGCAGGTCCTAGTCAGCTACAACCAAAGATCCTAATGCTCAATTATTTCCCTTTGCTGGTTCAGTCCAGTAGCTACCATTTCTTCCTCTTCTTCACATTAGCCTAACAGCCTACCTTTTTTCTTCACCACAATCAGATCTGTTTTTTTTCTCCTTTCCTCTCCAATCTATTAGATTTGTATGGTATATGTGTCATCTAAAAGCAAATGAAGACGCCAAAGAAGAAACAAAGAAAATATCCTATTCTCATCCAACAAAGGGTCATATTGTACTGCCAATCTCTAGTAAATACCTGAGCCCAAAAAAAATGGTGTTTCTGAGGCTTTGTTGGTCTGAAGTCAAATGAATCGTAAGCAAATTCTATTTTCATCTATATGTGAGTATTACATTTTCATTTCAACATTGTCATGCCTTTAGTCTCAAGGATTAAAATCTTATTCCATGTTGGTTGGCACAGGCAAAATTCCATTGGCTGAACAATATGCAGTAAATTCTCAGAATGACAAAACCCATTTAACAACACCTTTCAATGATGGTGGTGACTTTGTGAGACTCATGAAACAACAGTGATATAAGCTTCGGGCCTTCATTGCTACTAGCAGTAGTTTTTACCACCAAGTTTCATGCTCCGCATACCTTCATACAATTAAGCTTTCTTCTTGTGTTGCATCACAAAGTGTAAAGAGACCCATAGAAGTTATCTCGAACAATAAATAATAATAATAGAGACGACTGTTGGAGAACATAAAAGGATTGGCTTGTCGAGTATGTCAAGTGTCAACTGAGATGGTCCTGTTGATGGCCAACTGGTGTTGCTATCTGGTAAAGATGATACTTGGAGCAATTGGGATGTTCTCATTTTGTCATTAGTCATTGATAAGAGGAATTTATGAAGAGGGTAACGACTGCAATAAAAAAAAACATAGCCGAGAGTAAAAAGATAAAAATTCATAAGAGGAAGGGAAAAGAGAAAAAATAAGAGAGTTGGAGATGGCTATGACATCACTTGATGCCGAACAGCTACAGAGAGGAAGTGGCAAGCAACAGGAGGAATTAGAGAATGGATATAAGAGGAGAAGATATGACGAGGAGGATAATTAATATGCCAGAATCGAGTAAAATAAATGGGAAGTCTCATGTAGGCATTAGACTAACTAAAAATTACCCAGTAAACAAGAACTATCGCATCAAACCAATTCTTGTAGCAAAGCCTATAGCCCAAATAAACATCATTGTTTCCTCAAAATGAAATTGCTTCTATTAGAGAAGTGAACAAATCAGAAAGGTACTTTTAGCTTCATAATTGCAATCATTTCTGATTATAACAGCATCGAATAGCATAAAGAAAAACTAAGGGGCTCGGCAAAAGAGAAAATATAAATAGAAGATTCATTATTGGCATAGTTTATACCTTAAGGCTCTTAGGATTTGAACTTTATTAAGAATATCATCGCTTTATTAGTAACTACACCAAGGCATATAAAATATTTAGCTTTTTGTAGATTGTTGGTATCCAATACCCACTAAGGTATCAAGGAATTGCATCAAAATAGCCTCCCATCTCAAATCCAAGCATTCAACAATCACATATCTTTATTCAAGAATAATTAAGCTTTCTTCAAAATAGCTTTCCACCTCTGAACCAGTATTGTAACAACCCCACCGTCTTTCTATCATCCAGGCTCTGAAATAGGACCACAGTTACTCATACAAGGAAATACTAATTCTTCGGTTAAATTGGAAACATTCTAAGGTGTTGCATTTTTGCAACACAGGCATCCAAAAATGGAGGTTTGAACTCCATATTTTGCAAGAAGCGTTGACAAACAAACAGATCAGAAGATAAGACCAATGCGTTGACAGGTTGCTGGTGGAAAGAGGCCAGAATGCACGAAGGAAATAAAATGTTAAAAGTATAACCACGTTACACAAATTAGTATTTATCATTCCATGTACCCCTAAATTCCAGTGATCGAGTACTCACACTTGTTTGGTTCCATAGAAGTAAACGAACAACTTTTTACTCACAGCGGAGAAGCCCCAGCTCTCTGGTTCGCTAATCTGTCAAGCACCAAGAGAGTCCATTAGCAAGTATATCAAAGTCCACCAGTCCAAAATTTCAGGGTCGAAACCTTTATTAAAAAAAAAAACAACAGTTCCCCTCTTGCATACACAATCTATCACTGAAAACAAGTATTTTTCAACTAGATCCCCAATCGAAAAGAAAAAATAGCCTCAAAATTTGGCCTTTGTTCGCTCCGTTTGCTCCCTTCAAAAACGGTAAGTGAAAACACTTGACCTCTCAGACTAATAGTGGAGTAATTTAAGAAACGCAACTGAAGAGAACGATGGGAAGGGGAAAAAAAGAAGTACCACAGCGGGCCATGCCGGGAATCCCCTCATCTTGGCAAGAACGAGATCGCCAACCTTCCATTGGCGCTGGGAGGCGGCGGCGGCGGCGGCTGCTGCCCTTCCAGATCCTTTTTTCCTGCTGGAGCCCATCGCGAGGAAGAGCTTCGCAGTACCCCCAGAGCGCCTAGGGTTGCTAGGGCAACTGCTTCCGGGATCTGGAGGAGGGATGCCGAGGGAGCGGTTCCCCCCTCCTCTCTTGTCGGCTTTCCAAAAACGAGAAGGCAGGTCTGGCGGCGGCGACCGAGGGATGCACAGGCATCGAATCGGCGGCTGGAGAGGGAAGGGGAGGTGGCGGCGGATTCGTGGCAGAAGGGGCGACGAAAAGGCAACCGAACCGAACGCTCGCTCTAAATTATGTTTGTGTGGGTAGGAGAGGAGAATAGAGGCGGAAGCGAAGCGGCGAGGAGATCTTTTTCCTTGCCTTTTTGGTGGGTTTCATTGCGAGGGCGCTGCGATATCGTTCCTATTTCGCCGCCTCTCTCTCTCATGTCTCTCTGACTCGGTCGAGTTGGCCATGTACATGCGCGACAACGCATACGGCGAAGCATACGCTCGCAGTCACACTCTCTTTGTTGTTTCCAGCTAAGGACTACTACCCAAGAATTTATTAACACGCGGTGCTCAAAATAAAATGCAGCGGGGTAAAAAAAAATTAATTTATTGGAATGAAAATATATATATGAAATTTAAGTTTTATAATAATATCAGTGCAGTGAGACAATGGTAAAAATAAAAGACGACGCGAATTAGTAAATTACCTATAATCGAAATCTTCAAATAATTAAAATATTTTTGTAAAATAACGGAATGATGAAGAGATTTTGTTTTTTTTTAAATATGGACTGTCGTATAATTGCCCCTTACGATGTCCATGTTTAAAATGGAGAGATACCTTAAATAGAATATAAAGCATCTGACATTATTTATGATTGTGAAATATATTTAAATTTTACATAAAAACTTTACAGAATAACACTTAATGTGAAAAAAAAACAAATTTTGAGAGATTAGTTGAAGTTCAAATGCAAATATCCATCTAATGTTTTTTTTTCCGATGTCTAAGTGTCTGGATCCGATTCATTTTATGAATAATCGATTCGGTTCTATAGATTTCTTAAATGAGATACTAAATAATCTCATACAAGATCTCCATCGACTATTAAAATATGTCAGAAAAGTATTTACGATTTAATAATTAAGGTCGACAATACGATCGTACTTTCCCTACATGACATATTTTATATCAAATATATACTCCGTACGAAAAATAAACTTTCAATCTATATTCAATTCAGAATTATCTGATACCTATCTAATTTTTTTTTCCCATATTTAAAATCAAATTTATTCTATTATAGAATCGAAGCCACCATCCAATGCAATTCCTTGTTCATTCGCATATTGTCACGCCGTATGGCATTATTATGCATTCAACGCTTGCCATGCATATTGAGGTTTTGAATGGTCGAAACGACGGATGGAGTTCTGAAATTTGTGGTAGTCTCTGGCTTTAAAAAAAAATGGCAATCCCTCTTTAATTATGCCATTTTAATATTTCAAATAATTTATCAATTTTAATAAATAAAATAAAAATCGTCAATCTAACCGTCTCTATTAATTTATCTCGAATCATCACAAAAGAGAAAAATCATGAAAAACTTTTGACTTAAAGCTCATTGATAAATTACATGAAGAATCGATACTCCAACTAAGCGAAGAATCGATCATTACTTCCTTAAATAAATTCTATGTATATTTATCATCTAAACTAATTCTATCTATATGTTGCTCCAATCATTGATAAATGCATTACTAGAGCATCTATCGTTATCCAGGGTCGTATCTAATATAAAATTAAAAATACGATAGTCTCGAATCCATTTTAAAAATAGATTAATACCTCTTTAAAAGGGTCAAACAATAATATAAAGGACTTAAAAATAATTCATCAATATATTTTTTAAAATTCATTTCGAATCTTTTAAATTTTAGATATGACTACCTTCGACTTACGATCATGTCAAAAGTCAAACGAAAAGATTTACTGTCAAAAATCATATCAAAGCTTGTTCTAATAGTTACGTGTATTGGATTTCATTGCCATGCTCTGAATTCCTCATGCATGGTGACTTTCAGGGTCTTCTAATGGGAAATCATAAAACTCATAATAGAACGTGTTGGCAATTATTATGGTTGGGATCGCAACGACTAAGCTAGCTAGTCTTTTAACCTTCGTCAATTTGGCCTCCTAAAAAAAAAAGTGTAAATAGAATCTGAGTTTGGCCCAATTATTGTACTTGTTAGATAAAATCAGAATTATAAATACAATATAATTGATGCGGTCTTTTTTTAGTCTTCTCTGCTAAAGCATCGGAGAAGAATGGAACGCGGTTAGAATATTTTTATCTTACTTGATAACCTATCGATTTGATAAATCGTTCCTTAGTTCTTCCGCTAGGGATGAATAAAATTTTGTTTAGATATAACATAAAATATAATAATAAAAAAATTATATATTACTTCGTGTGTTTTTACAATAATATTTGTCGAGATTTCATACTTTGAAAATACTGAATAATAATTTCATTATCAATTGTATCAAATACATCTCGCTCAATATATGATACCAAATGAGCATTTAGTATATTATCTCTCAATCGATTACGAAGTAAAATTTTGAATATTTTCATTGTGAACACATTATTTTTACCGTTCCAATTGCACATAGATAATAATATTAACTTTAAAAGTATTTATACTAAATGATATAGTAAATATTTCTTTAATTGAATTATTTTTTTAACAAACTTGTTAATTTATGCACTTTTAGAGAATTAATTACTTTGTATGTCAAAAATAAAATTATCAAATTTGTGCTTGAGATGCATTAACTTCATCAAAGAGAAATCGAATAGATAAAAATGAGCAAATTAAAATAATTTTCTCTTATTATAAGGAGAGAATGAATTTGATGGATCAAAATAAGTTATACATAACAACTTTATGTTCATCTCATCAAAACGACTATTTAAATTTTGAACTTATAAATCTATCCCTTCGTAACAAATTTTAATACAATAATAATGAAAATTTATTTTTCTTTTAATATTTCATTGTGATATCTTATAAAAAATGAATACATTTTTCATATATGACGTGATTATATCATATTTAATATAAAATTAAGAAACTTCAATTAATAATAAATTTCAATAATAATCGATTTGCAATTGATGTTTACTTAATCTCATAGAAATTATGATATTTACGATGTCTCGATCTTTTCTTTGCAAAGCTTGTGATAAATCATTCATAACTTCCAAGATATTATTTAGTAAGTATATACATATAAGTATATCAAACTCAATAATCTATTATAATGTGAATTCCAACGTATACTCTTAGCTTTAAGATATCATCATCGCCAATTCTTTTAATATTTTTTTTAAATTATTTCTCACGAAATATGTATCTTTATTTATATGTCGCTTCAATAATATTGTTCAATTACACCAGCACTTATAAGTAAAAAATTATAATCGATGAATAAAATGATAAATATAATAAACAAAATTTGTATATACTTTTTTTTTTCTCCAGGAGCGGCCCCCACCCCCAATAATTATCTATAACAATAATAGAGGTATATAATGAAAAATAGTTAAAATATTTGGGTAAATATAAAATTTAGATCCGCAATCATTAATTTCAACCTGAAAACCATAAATTCCTCGTATAAACCAAACCACTCTTGTATATTCCATTCCAGGCTGTGTTTGATCTCGTCGTCCTTACCGGCACCTCGCTAGGCCTTCGCCCTTCGGGTCCTTGTTCACTGTGGCACACGGTTACTTGCCAGTTACCCTCCATTCCAACCATGGTCGGAGGAGTAGCGTCCGGTCCAGGCTTCCACTCAATCATTGCCGCCCACCACCAGCAGCAGATGCTTGTTGCCGCGCCGCCCCCCCAACAGATCGTCATCCTAGATCTGCCCTTTGATCTCTAAAAGACTCCCTTTTTGATCGACGCGACACCGCCGAGGAGGAGGAGGAGGAGGTGGAGGCGGAAGTAGGTAGATGGCTGTCCGTCTCGCTGCAGTTTTCCTCTTCTTGCTTCTCTCTGTGGCCTCAGCCGTCGACTTCGACGTACCGGCCGTATTCAACTTTGGCGACTCCAATTCGGACACCGGAGACCTCATCGCTGCCGGAATCGGCGACCCCCTCCTGCCCCCCAATGGGCAGACCTATTTCTCCCGACCTGCCGGCCGATTCTGTGACGGTCGCCTCATAATCGATTTCCTCAGTAACTTCTCTTTCACTCCACTCGATTCCCGCGTTTCTGTTAGCACATTGCTCTGCGCCTTCGATAATATTGTATTGTCCTTTTACGCAGAGAGTACAAGCATATTTGGACTTGTCACTGTAGCCGTATCAATTACAGTTCTTTAATATATTCTGTTTGCCTTCTAGCAATTTGATTTTATCGATAAAGATCGTTATCACAAGACAGATTTTGCAAAAAAATTACAAAATACTCTCTGGAAGAAAAAGCAGCAGATTACTAGGCTTGGGACTGTTTTTCCACTCAACATTTCAATTTGGGTTGACCTTGCTACTTATTTGCAATTCTCAGAAAAGATCTGTGACTTGTTTGACAGTTAGGGGTAACAGTATAGGGAATTTAAGATATAACAGCCAGTTTGTCAATGAGTTTCATAAAAATTACCAAGTTTTTTATCAGACTAGATGAGGTTAAACACGAGATAAAAATGACAGTGCACGAGACAAAAATTTTGGGAATTCTATTTTCATGTCGAAATCAGATTGGTTCACTAGAATAAGCTGAAAGCTAGGATAGTGTTTCTTTGATCTTGTAAATCTATGTCGGTTTAGCACTATATCTTTTAATTTATATGGGAAATCATATTGATTTTAAAAATGTGAAAAATCCTTATATGGTTGTCTGTGATAATAATAGTTTTTGGATTAGAAATCCTCAATATTCTACTCTGTCTTTGCTCTAATATCGTGCTGACAAATGGTGTAGACAGATGGATATGCATGATATAGTTTACTTTCTATTTTTGTAAAGAGAATATTTTTTGCTTTTGCTTACTCATTCTTATTGCTCCAGTGGAAGCTATGGATATGCCTCTCCTTAATGCATATTTAGATTCCCTTGGTGCACCAAGCTTTCGAAAAGGTTGCAACTTTGCTGCTGCTGGATCTACTATTCTTCCAGCAACAGCAGCTTCAGTTAGCCCATTTTCCTTTGCGATCCAGATTGCGCAATTTTTTCATCTAAAAAATGAAGCTCTTCATTTGCTAGCCAAAGGTACATGCATCTATTTCTAAATCATTAGTGCAATGACCAATTGACTTTAAGTGCATGCTCTGTTGGTATCCAAAATACAGTTGATTTTTTGCTGATAACCAGGAGTGGGACTGTAGTATATGCATAATTAATAATTTTGTTTTATTCTTCTCTCTTTCCATATTGATCATTCACACTCCTATAACGCTGGTGTTTTACATTAAACTCATAGCAACATCATAAATAAGGAAATTGGCAGGAAAAAAAGAGTGAAAGTAATGCATCTTCATCCTGATATTTCGTATCTGGTGAAGCACTAAGTTAATATTAATGAAAAAAAACTGATGGTTAAGGTTTTAAGGGATTTTTAGGCCCCCTACCTTCACAAACATAATAAATTGTGTAACTTTTAGTTGCGAACAAACAACATCCTTTAATTTTTCTTCGACAAGAGTATTCTCCTGCATGGGCTACTTGTTAGTTAATGTAAGAATTGTTTTGATGAATCTTCTACATGTTGAAGATGTTGGAGATAATTTTTCATACAGCTAAAATGGATCAAGAAATGAACCGGATGTAAAAAACTCCAATTTCACAAACATAATAAATTGTGTAACATTTAGCTATGAACAAACAACAGGCCTTAACTTTTGTTTGACAAACATGAGCCGGCACTTATCGGTTAAGGTACGAATAGTCTTGATGAATTTTATACATGATGAGCAAGATTTTTGAGAAAATTTTTCATGTAGCTAAAACCGTCCATGAAATGAATTGGATACATAATAATTATAAGTAAAAGATGAGAAAGAAAAGTAAAATCAAAGGTGACTATTATTTATCCTAATAAGAGATGCTGTCCATCATTGGTTTGATCTAACCTACACCCCCACATGTAACTGAACTTGGTTTCTCTATTGATGGGGACAATGGGCCATATTGTTTGCAATTTCTACACTTTTAAGTAGCATATAGTACAAAATAAAGAAATAAGAAAAGTTGTTCTATCTCATATAATCTCTTAAATAAAGGAGTTCATCCTGTGGCTAGGATTTGATAATACTCAACCATTTAAGTTAACAATCATTGTTATAATATTATCAATTAATGATACTTATCCATTTAAATTAATAACCAATAATGTTTAAAATTATCATTCGGTAATGCTTATCCATTTAAGAGAATTCAACTGTTATTAGATAAGCTTAACACCTGACAGCACATATTAAATTAAGCTAACTATTTTTAAAAATATTGCCATATAAATTTAAAATGAATTCATAATTCATTACATAGGATCCGAAGCCCTTTTCTATGAACCAATAATAACACTAGGTCTAAAATAGGCCTCAATTATCTCTAGAAAAGGTTGTTAACTCCTTGAAAAAGTAATAAAACAACTTAAAAATATAAAACTAGGTATTCAAGATTAACCTCATATATGTTATTCTCTCATCAAGAAAAAATTGGTCTTATTGAGTAAGGGAGTAAGATGATCCCTCAAGCCTTACAATGCCTCATATAAGTGCAAAGCAGACAATCAGGGGTTGCTTTTGGATAAGATGGTTCTAGAGCTTATCAGATTTTAGCAAATATGTTGGGAGCCATTCAATGTAGTTCTTTGTGATCCAAGCATCTTTTATATCCAAGAGTTCTTAATGGACTAGGTATCTTTAAGTGTTCCCATGGGAACTTATCACTATCACTGTTAGCATATTAATATCCCTCTCAATTTTTTAGTGGGTGACTGCTTTATAGAGGAGGAGTTAGTTCCAAAATTATAAGAACACGATCTATAAGTATCACAAATCAACAAATAAAGAAGAATACTTGAATGCCCCTTGATATGATATTGTATTATATTATATTATGTCCTCTACATTAAAAGTTGGAGGAATATCTCGTAAGTCAATGGGATAAGTATCAGGACCTTTTTTTTTTTCACAATGCATAAACTTTTTCCTTTTAAGAGTTTTAGGGAAATGCTCAAGGCAGGTGCAAATAAGGATATGGTCTAGGGCATTTTACTCCTTTTGTCAACAATATTCATCTATATATAGTTTATAAAGTGTGTTACTCATTGGAGTGTTCCCCTAACATTGGGATTATTGTTGAATGCACTTAGTAAACTTCTCGATAGACTCAGAGATGGCAAGTGGTAGGTAGCGATATTGCCACAATGAAACCAAATTGACTGATTGACGAGCTTTAGACCCATATATAACTCTTGCTCATATTATAAACAAATCCTGCATCCCTCATTTTCTCTTATTAGACGTCTAAGAAAACTTCCTAAACTATGATTGGCAACCTCAGTTATCTATTAGTTTGTGGATGAAATGTCGAATGGAAATTTAAGTTGGAACCCAAATAACTTCTCCTTGTATGGTCTTTTTAAAATAATTGACAAACTTAGAATTCCTATCTGATAATACTAATGTTGGTAACCCATGCAATCTAACTTTTTTAAGAATGCTATATATGATGCATGATTTATTTTTGTAGGGAATGAAGCATGACATTTTAGAAAACCTACCAACAACCATAAGAATGTTGTCATTCATGACATGATTGGTTTGGAGTAGCCATAAGAAAATTTTTATGCTAAGTTCTTTCCGTGGCTTGTAAGAAATCAATAGTATGTGTAGAGACTCATCTTTAGTTTGCCTTTGTCATTTGGCACGTGCAACATTTTGGCACAATTCTAGAACGTCTCGTCTCAAGGATGATTAGTAAAATCTATCAAAACAAGGGCTATGGCTTATCTTTTCTGAAGTGTCCTGTGAGACCACCAATGCAACTCCAATACTAAAAAGTACCTAAGTGATGTTTGGGGATACACAAGTGCTTAATCTTGAATAACTAATTGCCCCTGATCACAAATTTGACTCAATCATACAATTCCCATCTTAGATGTAAAAAAATCAACCCAAAATCAAGGGATATAGGGATTATATTTGATTAACTTGTGTAGGGTGACATGTGTAGAGTGGCTACAATGCAACTCGATGCATCAGTGAGTTTGTTATCCTCCCCAGGTCGTTCCTTTAGGACCAAAGTGTACTTTCTGAGGGATTCTAACTCAGTGTTTTTAGCGATCAATTTCTTTTATGGCTAATGGTAGGAACCTGGAATGAATTCATGTGGAAACAACTAGTATTGTTATTGCCCCGGGCTTAGATGATAGTGTAAAACTATTTCTTAGCTTGTGGGTGGTGAGGGACTGCTTATCAATTTTCCAAATGGCGCTTCAATTTTCCTTGATCATATGGAAAAATAAGAACTAACTGTAATTTCAATCTTACAGGTCAAAAGTTTAAAAAGTATGTACCTCACACAAACTACTTCAGCCGGGGACTTTACATGTTTGATATAGGCCAAAATGATCTTGCCGGTGCATTCTATTCCAAAACTGAGGATCAAATACTTGCTTCCATACCCACAATACTGTCAGAATTTGAAAGTGGTCTGAAGGTGACATTCATTTTCTATTCACATATCGAATTGTTATTTCTCTCTTCTTCTTTTTTTCTTTTATAAAACTATTTTTGATATTGAAATAGTCTGTTTTAGAATCATGTATTTTAAATTGTATGATAAATATGAGATTTGAAGATGCAGAAAGTGCATTCTCTAATTAACTCGACAGTTGAAATTGATTAAGACTTAATTGGATCGCCATTATCTCAAAGTGGTTTGTAGGAAATGGTCGTATGCTTTTGTATTCACAGATTTCTCTTCCTAATGTACTGACACTAACTAGCTTTTTGTTTTGAAAAAAAAAAAAGAATCGCTGACACTTTTGTGCTGTGATACCTTACTAGATGCTATTAGGGTATCCTTATCCTATATACTTCATCCTCTGTGCTTGATCTGAATGATTGATTAGCTTGTGTTAAAACTCTTCCGCTGGTATTTGTTCTACTCTGACCTTCTACTTATGTTTCCAGCAATTATATGACCAAGGTGCCAGGAGTTTCTGGATCCATAACACTGGGCCACTGGGATGCTTAACTCAAAACATAGCCCGTTTCGGTAAAGATCCATCAAAGCTCGATGAGATTGGATGTCTGAGATCTCATAACCGAGCCGCCAAGCTTTTCAATTTACAACTTCATGCCCTTTGTACAAAGCTACAAGGTCTTTTTGAAGATGCTAGCCTAACTTATGTTGATGTATTCAGCATCAAACTCAACCTCATAGCAAACTATTCAAAATATGGTAAGAAAATAGTTCAGTTTCATTTAGATTACTTGGGTAGTTGTTTGGTATGTTGAAATTTGGATTTTCCTTTTTCGGATGATTATTGGCTACTAGATGAACCTGAGTAACTCAAGTGCGCGATGGCAAATTGTGTCGAAACTATCCATTTTTTCTTTGTGAGAATCATGATTTAGAGTTATGTTCAGACCAATCGAACTGGGATATAGTTTATCACTATGTAAGCAGGGTTACAATTGATGTACTTAAAAGATTTTAGGCATAATCACTTCTATTGAACCTTTAGGCATTGAGCCAGTTAAGCCTGGGACTAAACTTCATATTTTATATAAAGCTCCTTCTTAAGGTTTAGTAAAAATATCAACAGTTTTCTTCTTTAGAAGAAACTAATGGATTACTGATCTTCTTGGAAATAATAGAATGATCGGATAAAGTGGTAATCGACATCAGTTTGTATAATGTGTTCATGAAATACTAGATTATTTCTGCTGTCAATCATTCAACAATGCACATTCATTAGTTCAGGCAGAACCAAAGTCATCGAATAAAGACTTGATCCTGCAAGCTATAGATATTATTGCCTTATATTTTTTGCTTCGAATCTCTCTGTGTCTACAAAATCCTTTGTTTCTTAGTTGGTATTTCCTTCAAATGCCTTGTCAGAGCTAGAACTTAATTTGCGCGTCTCGTTTATTTCAGGATTTGAGAATCCAGTCGCCGCATGCTGCGGATACGGTGGACCGCCGTTGAACTATGACAGTCGAATCTCTTGCGGACAAACAAAGGTTTTGAATGGAGTGTCACAGACAGCGAAAGCGTGCGACGATGCGACCGGATACATTATTTGGGACGGCATTCACTATACTGAAGCTGCAAATCGTCACGTTGCATCTCAAATTCTGACTGGAAAGTACTCAGACCCACCATTTGCAGAGAAGATGCCATTTGCACTCAAATTAAGGTTCTAGTTTCATCATCTTCATCATCTACCTTCTCAGTAAAAGATCTGCTGTGCAGGTTCTTTTCTGAGATTAAAAAAAAAAAATGCATTCTTCCGTTTTCTTAGCGGTTAAAATAAATTGAGTGGACATTTTCTTTTTCTTTTTCTTTTTTATATTTTTTGAATCGAAAAAAAAATCGTTCGGGCTTTCATTTCTCAAACTGTTTCAACTAGCTTGTCTATAAAATGAGCATAACCAAAAAGAAAGACCACTGTTCGGGGTTCAGACCTTACGAGCACACCGTGGAGACAAGGTCGGCGAAACTTCGTTGCTTTTGAGATCGGCTTCAGAATTAAAATAAGAGATAACAGAGCAATCGTTGAGATAAAAAATTCGAGCATTTCATGACGATGATAGCTTTTACGATCCCCAAAACCTTCTTTGGCAAAATACGATGACAAACGGTCTTTGTTTCATAAAAAAAAATTATGATAAATAAAATTCAAATTTTTTTTTTATGGGGATAATTTCTTCTTATGAGGAAGCTTACTTCTCGTAATCTTCTTCCTTCTATGAGAAATTTGGCGCGCTAAGATGTGACGCGAGATACTTCCACGTGGATAGCACAAAGAATAATTAAGAATATCGAAATTAGAATCCCCATGTAAGACACCGTCTGACGATTTACGGATGAGATACAGATCGAATCTCGAAGGAAGATCTATTCTCTTTCGGACTCAGAACAATCTTCCATGACTTTGTCAATCACATCAATGTTCAAAGGATTTTCATGATTTATTTTTCTCATAATGATTTAAAATGGATCAGTGGAAATCGCTAGATTGACGATAATATTAAAATTCGAATTCAATTCAACTAGAGACTAATATCTTAGTGATTAATTTTTAATATACGATAGATAACATCTTGGAGCTTGATACTTTGGGGCACTAAGCCCAAAAGCCGTTACTAATTAATTCAGGCTAAGAATCTTGAACATTTCCCGTAAAAGGGGCATCATCAATATGGATAAAAGGTGATTCATTCGTTTCAAATGTTTCTATCCCACAATCATACTAAGATAGATAAACTATAATGATCGAACAACTTTTTAGATGGACGAATCTTACTTCCAAAGAAGATTTTCCAAGATTGATCTTTGTTTCAATATGATAATCATTTGTTCGAATATCAACATCAGTAAAAATTCATTATGGCATCACCGAGCTTGACTGATAACTGGAGCAGCAGTACGACCATCTCCCTCATCGTTCATCTCATCCAACATCTTCTGACACTGTCGTTAGAGGTCGGTTGCTCGATCCAAACAATTCAGCTTCATAGAGACTCAAAGAAATAAAATAAAACAACGTAATATTAGGATAGGAATAGAACATACCCATTTTAAAATTGACAACTCAATTAAGATTTAGATCGATTTGTTTCCTTTTGCCATTATTTATGGCTCTACTTGTCATTCGGCCTGGAGCAGTGATCATTCTTAACTACTACTTGTCATCCTAATTGTTGCACAACAAATTAATGCTCTAGGAGTGTTTAATCCAAATCATTTCTACTACTTGTCATCCTAATTGTTGCACAACAAATTAATCATTTCTATTTTCTAATAAATAAGATAAGCGCCATTAATGTGCATACTTCAAATGCAAGGTATTAATGTGTTATTCAAACTTGTTCATCGTATATCTCTCCTTTCACTGTAGCTCGATTCTCATAACCATCAATTTTTTTCATGAATAATAAAAGATTAAGGAGGATTATACTCCTTGATCCGATTAAAGACAATAGAGACTTTCTAATCTCGAATGAAAAATTTAAATTCCATACTAAAATTCTATTTATAAAAGCCCTCATCATCACTGCCATCAAACTTATCAGATCCCCACATTGCCAACACACTAAAACACCCCAAAATCCAACGCTCCTCATAAATGAATCCAAATTCCAAGGTAACTCTAGTGCCAGTTTGAATATAAAATAATTTCCTCGAATTATAGACATGTGTAATGTTTTAATGATCTTTATTATCTCTCCAGACAGAATAAATCAAGTCCTAAATCAAACCGAGCCCATGTAACTTAAAGAATTCAGATCAAGCAGTTAACATCTATTATGAGCAATAAATTTCTTCAATCCGATACATTAATTCTTTGCTCCCTTGTGTTTCACTGTATCAATGTGCTGCTAAACTTTAAGTAGTGTGCAGGCTGTTAGACGAACCACTTCCTGAGCAAATTCCATCCCCTCTTAATTATATCTCGAATGATCGCGTAGATAATAATAAGATTTTATAGACGATTCAGATAAAACTCTTATTTGCATCTGTTTAAAGTTACAAGGCATCCATGAGTTCAACTGATAATAAGAAAGATACATGTGGCTGATAGTTCAAACTCCCCAGAGTACCACCCTTTTTCTTGCCAACTAGCAGCCTATCGACTTTGTAGTTTCTACTAAATCATATGGATTACAAACTGTAAAACAACAGTTTGATTAAGTAGAACAATCGATCACAGATCTAGTCTTCTTTTTTTTTCCTGCTATTATTATTAGTATATTATAGTTGTTATTGTTTTTTCCCTATACCTTTAATTTGTTTCAGTAGAATCAAATGAAACATTAATGATCACTGCTATCGAATCCATCAGATTCTCAACATTACAAAGACTGAAATCATAAAACTCAATACTCCTCATGAATGCACGATTCCAGAGTTCAGAAATGAATTCAACATCCAATTTAACAGTTTGAAGCAGAAGCAGAAGTAACAAAGCTTTAAAACACAGCATGACACAAAGGATTTGCTAGTTTGAGTTTAGACAAGTGCAATGTTTTGTTGACCTTTAAGGCCAATTGCGGAAGAATAAGAACAAATATGGTGAGTATCTTCTAATTTCTTTTAAGTTACATCTCCTCAAACTGAAGGTATTGTATGTAACTTTGATTGGTATCTAATACACGAGATTTGATGGCAGCAAAAGTTCTTGAATTGCCAAAAAAACTCAAATTGTGTGCATGCCTAATCCCAAGAATGATCGGCAAGAAGCTTTGGGCTGATGAGATATTTGCATCACATTGCTAGATCAAATGACCTACTCGGACTCGAAGATGATCTGAACATTTTCACCAGACTATGGGATAGCTGCTACACCGACATTTTCGAATCATTGCCACTGAATCAAATACCAATTTGCACATTTTTATGAGAATAGGAGATAATAGCTTTAACGAGACCTTTGAATTCTCATTGTTATATCAAAAACTGATCTATGTGTTTGCAAAAAATATAGGAAAAACAATTGAAATTTTAGATTTCAGGAAAACTGACTTTTGGAGGGTGAAGGTGCAACCAAGATGACATCACGGTGGTAGATGCCAATGAAGGATACCAGAAGTGGTGACAACCAAGATCTGAAAGAGGGATCAAAAGAGAACCCTGAAACATGGAGGAATGACAGTCAGTGATGATGGTGTTTGTGACTTCAAAGACGGCATACAAGAAGATGACTATCATGGGAGGACACAAGTTTGCTTGAAATTTTGAATGCCCTCTAGAACTTCTACATTAGATGCATATTTAAGTCTGATCTTTGAGAGTTTGGTTACACAATTATCATATTCTAATAAGATATGAGTAGAAGAATAAGATTCCAGTGAGGACCCTTCGACTTGCGCATATTAGGGATACTGAGAATTCAACCCTAGTTCACATTTTGGTCTGGGTGTCTTGAGTTCAAGAATATATAGATATCTAACTTGCTTCGATCTACAAGCTAAGTCCATCAATTAAAAAAGAGTGACGTTGAGCAAAATCACCCTCTCTAGTCCAAGGCACCATAAGATTTTTCGATAAGCACACCTTAAAAGTTAACAATACGAATCAGGTTTTATCAATAGGACCTGACTCACGAGCTTTATAAAAACAGTTGAATATCATGGTAGAGATAGTCTAGTTCCACATGTACAACTCTGGCACGTGGAGCTTTGTCATTGAGTGAGCACTCAGTTTTGAGGCCTATCAACTACTCACAATGCTCTCGGCGATCAATCTCCGAACGATAACTTATCGCCAACATCACCTAAATCCCCACACCCTTTCTTCTCAGTCATCTTCACTTTAGCATAACCAGACTTGTTGTTCTCCTCCCAATTACCTGAGTTTAGCCCAGACAACAAGCCAAAAACCAAAACCCAATTCGACTCCACCTCGATCAACCTTTCTGGTTACTTTCACCTCGATCATCATCAATCAGTTTCATTCAAGTTCAATCTAATCATCTTAGTCTATCCAAACTTTTCCAACCAAATTCAAGCCAGTATGAGTGCTTAGCAGACTCTATAATTGTTGTCATTTTATCCATAATACAAACTTTATATTGAATTAAAGAAGTGCTACTACACTGAAAAACAACATTTTAACTGGAGTAGGAGAATTGATCTCGGCAATTGCTTCCTGTTATTGATACAATAAAGATGTAGATTTTTGGACATGCACATATGTAAGCACGTATTTTAGCTTCTAATCCTTCTTCCTCCCCAAAACTGGAACTAATTAAAGAATCTACTCATTGAAAACTTTTATTTTTATTTTTTGGAAAAAAAAGGCTTTCCTTTGTACCTCATCCATGCTGATTTCTTAAGGCTGCTTGTTCTCCGTTGATCGTAACCTTACACTGGCCGCTCAGCTTCTCCACCGGGGGCATTGGTAGGCCGGGCGCATCCTCTGAGCACCGGCTTTCAGCGGGCAAGGGGTATGGATGGGCGGCACCATGCAGTTGTACTGCAAGCAGAGCGCCGCGCCGACGGGGATGGCAGCCACTGCGGCTTCGAACTCGATACCGGTGAGGAAGTTGTGCTGGAGGTATAACAGCTGCAGCCCACCGCTGAGGCCCTGAATCAAGCGGGCGGGCACCACTCCGGTTAACCGGTTGTCGTTGAGGTAGAGGCGGCCGGCAGATGCCAGCTGCGGCGGCACAGACCCCGAGAGCCGGTTGTAGCTCAGGTCCACCAACGCGATGGCCACGTCCCCCCTGGGCGTCACCGGACCGGTGAAGGCGTTGCGCTGCAGCTGGAGCGTCTCGAGCGGGAAGCTGAACACGGAAGCGGGGATGGGGCCGGAGAACAGATTGGAGCTGAGGTCGAGGAAGTTGAGGCGGTTGAGGCGGGGGAGCACGGAGTCGACGCGGCCGGCCAGGAAGTTGGAACCGAGCGCGAGGTAGTGGAGGGAGGGCGGCAGCGTGGGGAGCGAGCCTGAGAGTTTGTTGTGCTTGAGGTCGAGGCGGAGGAGGGGAGCGGAGTCGCGGAATCGGGGGAGGGGGCCGGATAGCTGGTTATGGCAGAGGACAATGTTGGAGAGAACGGGAGCGTCGGCCAGGGCTGGGGGAAGAGGGCCGGAGAGTTGGTTGTAGCTGAGATCGAGAGTGCGGAGCCGGGGCAGCGAGGCAAGTCGGGCGGGGATATGGCCGGAGAGGAGGTTCTTGCTGAGGGCGAGGAAGCGGAGGCCGCGGCAGCGCGCGAGGCCGTCGGGAACGGGACCAGCGACACGACCAGGGACCAGGGAGAGCTCGGACAAAGCCGACAAACGGCCAAGTGCAGGGTCCAGCCTGCCTCGCAGACCAGGCGAGCCGGCGCGGGGATCGCCGAGGGCGAGCGCCACCACGCGGCCGCTATCGCAGAAGACGCCCGGGAACTCACAGGGGTCGGCGGTGAAGTCCCACGCGGAGAAGAAGTGCGAACCGGGCATGTCCTCCAGCTGCTTGCGCACCGCCTGCAGCTCCAAGAAGTCCGCCGGGTCAAGAATCACCGCCGCCGCCGCCGCTGCCACGCACATCAGAATCAAGACTAGACTTGTCAAAAGCAAGAAGCAGCACCGCGACTCCATGGCCGCCGCGATCGGTTCGCAGTCCGTCCGTCCGTGAGAGGGAAGCGGTTTAATAGAGCGCGCGGGGGGCGAGTTGGCTTCTACTTTCTAGTGGGGAAGGGCGTGAGGTCATTTAATGTCCCAACTGTGCGAAAACTTGGGCGAGAAGTGTCGTCGCTTTATGTGTGTGGAGTAATTGATTGTGGCTTGGGGAAGAAGGTGCAGTACTGCAATGGATGACGATCATACTCGATCCCCTCCTTGAAGTCCCTTCATTACCGTTTTTGGTTATTTAAGCTTTTTATATCTGAGGAAGGTTCCGCAGAATCTGTCCATTGCGGGTCCGACTGCGTTCTTCTGTCTTCTTTCAAGTAATTTCTTCCGGCATCTCCAAGTAATTAGAGCTGTATAAAATATCAATTAAATCGATCGAATTCATCGTAATCGAAAACAGTTTTTTTTTTTTTTAAATATTGATTCATTTGATTCGATTTCAAATTTTTTATAAACTCAATTTAATTATTCGTCTAAAAAATTAAATAGAATCTTGAGCATAGCGATAAAAAATTATTATTTTTTTATTTTTATTGAATTAATTGAGTTTTTATCGACTCAAATCGATTTAATTTTTATTGTAAAATTCGATCGATTTAGTTATCTAAAAAAATTGATTTATTTGATTTCAATTTAATAATTCTAAGATAAATGATCCTAGCCTCCAAGTCCAGAACTAAGTACAATGGTAGGACATTCAATTCAATTATCAGTTATTCACGATTCAATTTTCAATCATGATATATTTATAAGTTTTTTTTTTCAAATGAAATGATAAATCACTGTAACGTAAGCACTTCTTGATTTATCTTGATAATCGATGAAGCATATCTCGTCTAAGAATTACTTTGTATCTCGTTAGAAATCCGTAAGATAAAATCGACCATCCTAGAATTAATTGGCGCCTAGATACTTGATACTAATAAAAAAAAGATAGATGATTTTACCTTCAAGTAATGGTGCAGCGGCATAATACTCGTATAGTTTTTAGATATAATGTATTACAAAGATTATTTTTCAAATGAAATGATAAACTTTAGAATACTTAAATACGGAGAGGTAGGCCAAATTGATTTTCTTTAAAATTAATTGGATCAAAAATTTAGATATCTAATACCAATTAAAAAAAATCTTTCTAAATAAATTTGAAATTGAACTATAAAATTAGAATCCTAATTCTTATTTTATTATTATTATTCCTGGGAGATGCAACTCCCGATAACAGTGGGTGTGGCTGCACTCAAAACAACCGCCTAATCCGAAGGGGGGAAAAAAAAAGAAATTCTCCCATTTTGGAGGAGGATCATGGTAACTAAGGATTTTGTCGATAATCATGAGTACGCACGGAATAGTTCCTATGGGGATGATACGGTGGTAAGGTAGTGTGGTTACTTTGGAATAGGAGAGCGATTCGATTAGGAGAGGTCTAAAATTCTCTTGGTTCGATGGCTCCCACCGCTGCCGCGTGTCAAGGACATAGTCCGCGATTTACCTTCCTCGCCACAATGACGGGTGACAGGATCGCTAGTTGGACAGATTCCTAACTTTTGGAATGAGCATGCACAGAATAACATGCCATTGAAACTCAAAAAGGGGAAGTTCTTAATAACAAATTTTCTGACAAAACAACTCCAAACTATTTATTTAGTCAGAAATTAAGGTTAGAACATATACTACCATCTTTTTTTTTTTAATTTTTTTATTTACAAGAGATGTTCGAGCTTCGTCCAACTAATTCATTTGGTGAACCGGTCATGTTCCACAGCCTCCGAAGAGTCGCCACTGGCCCACAAAGATAAATCAGGATGACGCACCGTCAAATCGCCGTGAAGTGTATACGTCAATTAGATCCGCACTCCCACTCCGATCTAATTGAAAAACTGGGATCCGTCTCTGCAATCCATGAGCGAATGAAAAACGACGAAATTTCCTTCGTAAATTATGGTTAGCGGAGATCGAACCATGACTGTCACAATGACTTTCTAAATTCTTACCGATGCATGATTGTCCTGAGAAAGAACATATACTACCACCGAATTCGAGGCAGAGGGGAAGTTCCTCTTTGCTCAATCCACATGCTGAATTGGCCGTATAGACAACTGCCAGGCACAATTAATCCACGGAAGATACCATAAAGAATTGCATAGGCAATCCAAGAATATCAAGATTGTCCAATGAATGGTGCCAATCCATGATGAACATTGAACAAACTACGTACAAAAACCCACCATCTATAGATATGCTCTTCGTAAGCTCAGATTTTGTCAGATTTATACCCAACAGCAAGAATTCGCATGGAATCTGTTTGCCTGTCTGATCACAAAGCCATCCAGCTGTTGCTTCATTGGCATGGGATTTCGGACTTGGTTAAGGCTTGTTGATGCCGACCAGCACAAGATCAAAATGCAACTCCAGTCTGGGTGGAGAGACTAAGAACTTGGAAGCTAAACTGGAAAAAGAATGGTACATCGACCATCGATTAGAACGACAAGGGATCGAAAAATGACATGAATTGGCACATCGGGAAAGTTAAAAACTCGAGAGATGAGCTTGATACTTTGCTAATGAATAAAGGTATATCTGCCCAGGGCAATGGTGCATCGGTAAGAATTTGGATGGTTCCTGCGGTAAGTCATGGTTCGATCCTTGCCGACTGTAGTTTGAGGAGAGAATTTCGTCGTTTTCCACTCGCTTACAGGTTACAGAGGTTGGTGTGGGGTACGGACCCTAATTGACGTACATATCTCTCACGGTGACTTGACAGCGCGTCATCCTGATTTACTCTTGTGGGCCGGTGGAGACTCTTCGGAGGCCGTGGGGCAGAGACGATTCACCAAGTGGATTAGTCGGATGAAACTTGAATATCACTTGTAAATCAAAAAAAAAAAAAAAGATACATCTGAAATGGAGGAAAGGAAATGCCAACACCTCTTATTTCCATAAGATAACAACTAGTAGAAACTCTAGATTGAAGGTTAATTGGTTTGAGATGGGCAACATCCTAACATCTGATCGAGCAAAAGCCACTACTAGGTTTACTAAATTTGGCAGAGGAATTTTGGGCACACAACAGAATACCTCATTGAGGTTAGCACTGCAAACTTTGAAAAAAAAAAAACAGTTTGGACAAATTCACTAGCACCCCCTTCGCCATAATGGAAATCGAGGCAGTTTACGTTGGAAAATTAGTTTGATCCAATAAATTATTTTTTCAATTTAGATGAATGAGAAATTAATATGGTTTAATTCGAATAGTCGGATTAAGATGATAAATTCAGTTCACTCAAATGAAGGGACATAAGTACCCTTTGGATGACTCAAAATGAAAGGCTTAAATGCATCCAAATGAAGAGACATTGTCTCTTGGGAAGGGATGCAATCTAAATCATTCAATTAAATTGAATGGATGAGATTTGATTGAACCAAGAGGTTCCTTTATCCTTTTACAAGTATAAATAAGATCCCTCACTTCATTTGTTTCATTCAATTCAAGGAAAAGCAAACATTGCATTATATACTTGTATTTTGGAAAGTTCAAAAAGCTTCTTCGGTTCGGAGGTCTTGCAATTTGAAGTGCTGCTATAGCAAGATAAAGTCGTGCATGGTATCTTAAGAGATGATTGTCATATTCCATGAGCACCGTGTACAGGACAAATTCGTCTTAAGGAGATAGAGTCCAACTAAAGTCTCGACTTTACTTAAGCAACGGTGTACCGTTAATCTACTCGCATTCAGATTGCACGTCTTTCACAGGAGACCAACAATCTTAAGATGAATTTTTCCTTGTAATCTACTATGGATTCATCATCAACGGTCCCTATTCCACCAACATATGACGAGAAATTGGAGAAATTTACCGGTATTGATTTCAAAAGATGACAACAAAAGATATTGTTTTACTTAACCATGTTGAACCTTGCGAGGTTCTTGCATGATGATACCCCCACCATCTCTCCAGGAGAAATTGATAGAGAAAAGAGGGTGGTATATGATGCTTGGGGACAAAATGATTTCTCATGTAAAAATTATGTCCTCAATGGATTAGACAACACGTTATATAACGTGTATAGTCCCAAGACAACTGCAAAAGAATTATAAGAATCTCTTGAATGGAAGTACGAAATAGAAGATGCTGAATTGAAGCAATTCATCATCAGCAAATTCTTAGACTTCAAAATGATTGATTTCAAAATTGTGATGACTCAAGTCCAAAAATTGCAATTGATCCCTATATAATTTACATGTCGAAGGCATGACAATGAATGAGTCCTTTTAAGCTACCACGATAATTGAGAAACCCCCATCTTCATAGAGGGAATTCAAAAATTATCTAAAGCATAAGCGAAAGGAGATGAGATTTGAGGATCTGATTGTAAGATTATGAATTAAAGAAGATAATCGCAAACAATTAAAATCAATAAAAATGCCTATGTATGCTAAAGCAAATCTGTTAGAATCAAACACTCGCAAAAAAAGAAAGTATTCAGGCAAAGAACAAAGCCAAGGGAAGACCAAGAAATTCCAAGAAACATGTTACAACTGTGACAAACCAAATCACAAGGCCAAAGACTATCGACGTCCAAAGAAAGACAATCAAGTGTACATGGCTGAAGATAAGTCAGTGCCAATAGATTTGTTAGAATTAGACTTGACTGCTATTGTATTTGAAGCCAACTTGGTGGATAATCCAAGGCAGTGGTGGGTCGATACCAGTGTTACACGACACATATACTCTGACAAGGCCCAGTTTTCAACTTATACCCCTATCAATGGGAGAAAGTTAATCATAAGTAATTCTGCAACTTCCAACATTATTGGTCTTGTCAAAGTGGTACTAAAGATGGCATTAGGCAAAGATTTGACACTAATTGATGTACTTCATGTTCCTGACATTCAAAAGAATTTTGTGTCAGGATCGACTCTTGTCAAAGCTGGTTTCAAGTTAGTGTTCGAGTCCAATAAATTTGTATTGACAACATATGGTCAATTCATAGGCAGAGGGTACATGGAGAACGGTTTGTTCAAAATGAATGTAATGACTATATATCGTGACTTCAATGACAATAATATTATAAATTCTGCTTATTTGGTCGAGTGTTCTAATTTATGACATGTTAGATTTGAACATGTAAATTTTAACACTTTATGATGACTTGTGAATTTAAATCTATCGCCCGTATTTAATGTTAATCCAACACATAAATATGATGTTAGTAATATATGAAAGATGTCCTAAGGCAATCGCCTTATGTATGAACCATTTATATGATAAATAAAGATTCACTATTTGAGTATACATGTTTTATGTATTTGATTGGATCTTAAACTCATTTACTGAATGTCCACGATACGATTCATAGCATGAGAGAATTTGTGATTGGATCACAACTAGTGAGTATCTCTACATGTGTAATTGTGATGTATCGGAATTATCCCTAGTCGATGAATTGATGGATTTGGACACCATCAATTCTGTCGAGACTAGTACGAGGTATACTCTTTGGTGTATCCAAGCAGCTGATTCTCACTGGCTGGAGACATAGTGATGTCCGGAGTTAATCGTGGATGCTAGTTATGGTAACTAGTTCATTGAAGTGACCAGCCGTAAGACTTCATATGGTTCTCTGCATATATAGATATGTCAATGAAGTTCTTACTGTGGCTTAAGTGCGATGTTCCTTTGACTTGTGGTATTCAAGTCATCTTGGTCATGGAGACTTATGCTTTGACATCTTAAGCAAACATCTCCGAGGAGATGTGGACCCGGGATGATTGGGTATAAGTCAAAGTGATCGAAGGTGTTTGAATAGCCTATAAAGGATTCACCACTCCTTGCGAGGAGATGTATACCCATGGCCTCTCGTCGGATTGTTACTAAAGTCTTTGGCCAAAGCATTACATGTTTAGAGTAATGTACTCTTCGATACATGTGGAGTAACTAGAATCCGTAGGACGAGGAAATGATACTTGGGCTAGGTGTGACGTAGTCAGCCTAGTGGGGACTGACACAATAGACCATGTCCTGAACCAAGTGGGTATAAGATGAGTGAAGGGAATGGGGCACGATTCATTAGAGCTCAAGGGTTTGAAATAGTTCGATCAACCGTTGATCTTTTCGGTTAATTGGGGATCATGATGTACTACTAGGTGCCACTCATGATCGTTCTATAATTAATGGTTAATTATAGACGGCCAACATAAACCGAGAACCTATTTGGTCACACGCACAACGAGTGTAATCCAAAAGATTTAAAACGAGCTTGAGAATGAGATTCTCAGACCGAGAGAAACTATGTTTGGTTGGACCAAACATAAAGCGAGCATGAAATTGTTTCAGTCGCAATGGAAGCGTGGATGGGCCGTGTCTTATGAAGACATAATGGATGGACCAAAATGGTTTGGTTCTAATCCAATGGATGAGAATAAACCAAAGGGTCTGGTTTATATTAAACGAATGAACCAAAGGTTGGTTCGGTTCGTTTTAACTTAAAATAAACCATCATGGTTTGGTTTATTTTAACTTATCTTAATGGAGCGGGTTAACGGGTTTTATGGATATGATCCATTAACCATTAAGAGAATTAGTTCTCTATAAAAGAGGGCTTAATGGATAATTAAGCCCTAATCCAAACCCTAGCCCTTGGAGTTGCCGCCCACCCCTTGAAGGAGGATTTCGGCGCCAACCCTAGTGTGCCGCCGCCCAACCTCTTGTGCCGCCGTCCAACTTGTTGCCGGCGACCAAGCTTCAGCCGGTGAACCTCCGGCGACCCTCCGGTGATCTCCTCTAGGTTCGGTGATAAGGTGAGCTTCCATCTCTCCTTGGCCGGCCTCTATTCCTCCACTAAAAGCTGTCCAGTTTTTCTGGACAGCTTATTTCTTTGTTGTCGGAGCGTCGTTTGGACGACGGTTAGTGCTCCGATAGCGCCTAACTTACCGGGGATTTGATCTCCGGTAATCCTCTGAGGTGGAGGACGAAGGATTCGTCAATTGGTTGACGAATACCTCTCCGGAGAAGCGAGTTTTGAGAACTCGTTTTAGGATCCGAATTTGGATTCGGATCGTGATCATCTCTCGATCACGTCGTCTTCAACACAAGGCTAGTAACCCGTACGAAGACGAAGCTTGTGACTTAGCGAAGTCATCCCGAGGAGCTCGGCGTGGATACAGATAGAGACGATTCTTATGAGGATCGTTCCGGTTGATGCCGTTCCCGCTACACGTCATACGAAAGGTATAACGTAGATAATTTCTTTTATTGCAAATTTTAATTTACGGTTATGTCTACACTTGTTGTAATAGCATACGTGTGTTGTGTGTGTTGTAATAAATATAGATTTATTATTTTTAATTGCTTCCGCTGTGCTCATGTTTACGAAACATGATCAAACACACACACGCCGCGGTGCCGGAAACCCAACATATGAAATATGTGTTGAAACTAAAATGACTAAGTTACCTTTCCATTCGGTGAAAAGAAAGACAACTCCTCTAGAGTTAATTCATAGTGATATATGTAATTTAAATTTGTGCAAATTAGAGAAGGAAAAAAATATTTTGTCACTTTCATTGACAACTGTACTAGATACTGTTATGTGTATCTATTGAAAGGCAAAGATGAAACTTTAGTAGCATTCAAACATTATAAGAATGAAGTTGAGAATCAAATCGATCAACGAATTAAAGTAATTTGAAGTGATCAAGGAGGAGAATATGATGGTTCATCTACTAAATTATACACAAAATACATTATTCATCAAACAACAACTCCTTACTCTCCTCAGTCAAATGAGATTATTGAGCGTAAGAATCGAACTTTTAAAGAAATGATGAATGTTATGTTGATAAGTTCGGACTTATCTCAAAATTTGGGGGGGGGGGAGCTATTTTATCGACAAATCATATTCTTAATAAGGCAAGGCTAGTGGCCAAAGGATTCAACCAAAGGCAGACCTTGACTTCTTTGATAAATATTCACCGATAATAAGGATCACATCCATTTGAATACTCATTGCTATTGCTGCAATATATAACTTTGAGATACATCAAATGAATGTGAAAACAACCTTTCTAAATGGTGAATTAGAAGAAAAAATATATATGGTCCAACCTGAAGGGTTTGTAGCTCCAGGACAAGAAAATAAAATGTGCAGACTTGTAAAGTCACTTTATGGACTAAAACAAGCACCAAAACAGTAACACAAAAAATTTGACAAAACTATGATGACAAATGAATTTAAAATTAATGAGCGTGATAAGTGCATATATATCAAAGGCACACTTGACTCATTTATCATCATCTGTCTATATGTAGATGATATGCTCATCATGGGGAGTAATCATGATATAATCATGATTACTAAAAAGATGTTGATCAAAACTTTTGACATGAAAGAAATGGGTATAACAGATATTATGCTTGGAATTAAGATCACTAAGACATCTGAACGAATTGTCCTTTCGCAATCTCATTATATTGAGACGGTGATAAGAAAATTCAATGCATATGATCTTTCTTTTGTAAAAACACCGATGGACTTAAGCTTATGTTTGGCTAAAAACCATGGTGAATCCGTATTACAATTGGAATATTCGAGGATACTTGACAGTTTGATGTATATTGCTAACTGCATACGTCTTGATATTGCCTATGCAGTCAATAAATTAAGTAGATTTATAAGTGATCCAAATGATAGCCACTGAAAGACATTAATAAGGGTTCTTAAATATTTAAGATACACCTTAGAATATGGATTACATTATGTTAGATATCTAGTTGTACTAGAAGGATATTGCAATCCAAATTGGATATCTGACACAAAAGATTCTAAATCCACTAGTGGATATGTATTTACCATTGGTGGAGGAGCAGTATCATGGAAATCTACGAAACAAACATTTATAACTTAATCAACAATGGAATCGGAGTTTATAGCTTTGGATAAAACCACAGAAGAGGCCGAGTGGCTTCGTAACCTCTTAGAAGATATCCCATGTTGGGCAAAGCTAGTGTTTGTCGTAATGATACATTGTGATAATTAATCGGCAATTGGAAGGGCACAACATAACATGTACAATGGTAAATTGCGATATATTCATCAATGACATACCCCATTAGACAATTGATCTCAAATGGAGTTATCTCTGTTGATCATGTCAAATCAAAAGATAACTTGGCGGATTCGTTAACAAAAGATTTAAATAGAGATCAAATATACTACACATATAAAGGAATGAGATTAAAATTCTACAAATAAGAACATTTATAGTAGTAACACAACCTTGTTGACTAGAGATCCTAAGATCTTGGTTCAATAGGACAATGAAATTATGAAAGTTCGTATGAGCACTTGGACTAGTTTCCCTCTCATTCTTAGGATGGAAAAGTGCTTCCTATCACATATAGTGAGGTTAAGTTATAAATTTTTAATGACTCTTACACTTGTAAAAGTAGAGTATGGTAGGATACTCATGATAGGAGGTCACCTATATAAGTGTGAAGATGTGTCACTTCAATGAAACACTTATGAATCTAAGATGTTGTCCATGACCAAAATGGACATAACCGTGAAAACCATAAAAGATGTAAGAAAGATTATTGCATATGTACCATTGTCTTGATTTACACAAACAGCTAAATAGTTCAAGACATTGCGTTCACTAAGCAGCTTCGTAAAAGTCAATAGTATTTTACTACGGAAGATTCAAAGCCACACGCTATCTCCCCTGATGCAATAATCTTTCGATTGAACTCTCCTTAGGTGTCAACATATATGAATGCATTAAATTTCATTCATGTAGAGGATTGTTGGAAAATTGATTGATCCAATAAATCATTTTCTCAATTTGGATGAATGAGAAATTAATATGGCTTAATTTGGATCGTCGGATTAAGATTGATTAATCCGGTTCATTCAAATGAAAGAACATAAGTACCCTTTGGATGACTCAATCTTGGGCATCAAATTCAAAATGAAAGACTTAGATGCATACAAATGAAGAGACATTGTGTCTCTTGGAAAGAGATACAATCTAGATTATCCAATTAAATTGAATGCATGAAATTTGATTGAACCAAGAGGTTCCTCTACCCTTTTACAAGTATAAATAAGATCCCTCACTTCATTTATTTCATTCCAATTCAAGGAAAGACAATCATTGCATTACATACTTGCATTCTGGAAAGTTCAAAAAGCTTCTTCGATTCTGATGTCTTACGATTTACAGTGTTGCTATCGTAAGATAAAGTCGTGGTATTTTGGAAGACGATTGTCATATTCCGTGAGTACTGTATGCGGAGCAAATTCGTCTTAAGGAGATATAGTCCAACTCTAGTCTCGACTTCGCCTAAGCAGTGATATATATCATTATTCTGTCCGTACTCAAATTGCACCTCTTTCACAGGAGACCAACGGTTTATTGTAGGATTGAATGGCCAGAGCAGGGGAATAAAGAACAACAAACATTTCTCGCTGAAGGAGCTTAAATGTGTGTGTGTGTGTGTTTCGAGTTAAGGTTGCGATAGTTTAAGTGATATGCAAATGAACCGAAGCATAAGATAAACAAAAAAAAGAAGCTGTTAACGCGATAAAGCTGAACATGATTCGAAGGCTCTATTTCCACTCTACAATTGAGAATGAAGCCTCCGAGGATAAACTTTGACATAAATCAACTGGATTTCTACGAGCTCACAAGGAATTTTATTAAACAAAAAATAGGTCGCTCTCTCTCCAAAAGAGATGGAATGAAAAACCAACAAAAGGAAAGATATTAATAAGATCTCGACAGAGAGATGAAGCCTTCAAATTCTTGTCCAAACTTTTGGATATTATGCTCAGGACACTTTAGGAATGGAGCATAACAATTGGACATGTCGAATGGTGAGTCGAAAGTGCCCAAGGCACCTCCATAGCTTATACATCACATTGAAAATTTGAAATAGCTAGGTCAAGTGAATGGACACTCAAAATATGAATGTCGGAGCAAATTGCAACATCTTCGATCAATTGAATACACTTCCAATTGGCTACTCATATTATTCAAGTTGACTGGGAAATATTTTGTTGTCAACCTCTAGTAATCAATTGGCCTTGTTTAGTCAATGAGGTCTATCTTAGTTGATTGATACTATTTGGACAGTTCTCGTGTCCAAATAGGCATAACGGAAATTCCCTTAGCATGGTCCAACTCTGTTCTGACAAACACTGATCGCTTGTTACTTCCTGGCAAGAATCATTAAAAAAAAAAGAAAAAAAAGAAACAGCACTATATTTTACATTACATGCTGTCACCTCTATCCTTTATCCTGACACTGGATTTCTGCATGTTGTTAGTGGTGTTTCTTTCCCAGTACCTCTCTACCGATGGTATCTACTGCACCATGATCAAATCAAACAACCCCTTTGGCATGAAGACTTAAACCAGTATCAAAAGAGACAGTGAACCTGGCAAATAATGGCACAAAGATCTGCCTGCCTTTCCCTCCTTTATCTCGATCTTTACCTCCCCTGTAACAATAAAGACATGCTCAAATGCAGAACAACCAATCTATGCCTGGCTCTGGAAACAGACAAGAGCAGTCCAGTAAAAAGGACAATAAGTGCCCTATACCTAATTGTATGACCTATGTGGATTGCATATCACAAGTACTGTGGATGGAATATGTGAGTCAGCATTAATTTAGCCTCGAGAAGAAAGAAAAACCAATAACCATTTGTCAAGGAAGAAGCCACCGAAGTCAAGCAACAGAGGCCCCATTAAAGAAAGGCATTTAGTAGAAAGTGAAATGAACGCCCTTCCTACGTTGTCAATAATGGGAGCAGGAAGATAAATTACAGAAACCATGTGTTCTTAAGGCATCACCCACTACTCCCAAAAGACTCCTCCCACATGAGAACAACTGAGCCAGGGAAGCTGCCAACAAGTGCGCTCAGAAAAATACAAAACCCTCCGCTTGGAAAGAGTGGAAACAAACGACACGAATAATTAATGGCCACTGCATAGGACAAACTGTTAGATAGTTTGATTGCTAAACTCTTCCTGTGTCTTTCCTCTTGCATTCAGCTAACCTGGGTTAGATTCCTTGCTATTTTTTAGATTAGAGAAAACTATTTACTTTGACTGAACTCTTCCAAGCAATAAGTATACAATGCAGTAAACAACAAAATAGCCACAGCTTCATGTATAATAATAATCCATGACCAGACAATCTGACCATCAAAACTAGCAGTGTGTGTTTTGTTTCGCGGGTCTGATAGAACCTTGCTTAATTATATGGATAGAAAGTTATTTGTTGGATTTCCATTTTCTGCATAAATTGAGTTCCAGATTTACTTTTCGAAAAAACGATGAGTAAGAGAGTTGCCGAGCACTGATAATTTACATAAAAGGCTGAATTTAAACACCTCTCCGCAACAACTTTTAAAGATTTTACCAATTAAGTTAGTTGGCACGCCCTTCAAATAAGTAACTTGGATAGAGTGATGACAGGCATAGGATAGAGAAACCAATACAGAAATTTTTTTTTTACAAAAAAAAAAAAAAATACTGTAAAATCAAATCCCACCTCACTCAAAGATTAGCATTGAAGTTATAGGCGCCTTTATAGTGCATCTATTACAAGATTAACCAGTCTTTGGCAATGCAAGCCAATCTAACCGAGTCACCTATAAAGTTAGTACCATACCATGAACTGGATCAGGCATACAAAATTCTCCATCGGTATATATATATATATATATATATATATATATACTAAAAAGACACTTCCTCCTTCGACCAAGTTACCTATAATTCAATGTTCAATAGAACAGAAATGAGGAAGTTCCATGGAATGTGAATGCTTTGACACCAGGCAAGAACAGAACCAAACAAGAAAGCAGCAAAAATACAGCAACCAAAGCAGCTGCATAAGCCACAGCGATGCCAAATCTAACTTCTGTGCAATTTAGAGCTTTAAATGTATGCAAGGTAAGGTGTGATATGCAGCGCAAGGACTACAGGTTAGAACTGACGAAGTTCTTGATCTCCTCCATTACTTCATAGAAATGGTCAGTGTTTGGCAACAAGTAGAACCCAATCGTGGCCTGTTCGCGGTAGACAAGCTTCACGTCCTTGTGAGCTTTCTTCAAGCCCTCGGCGTAGGCTAGTTGCCAGTCCTGAACAAGGTCCAATCCTGCCACGATGACGAGGCTCTTTGTGAAGGGAAGCTCTTCGAGCCTCGCACCATTTGGGCCGAAAGGGTTGCAAGCTGGGTGGTCCCTGTCAGCTCCTTCTGGGAGATATGCCTTCCAGTACCAGTCTCTGTCCTGAATGGTGACAAAGTACTTCCCGTCCAGTCTCACCTCCGACTCAGTTCGGCGATTGCCACCGAACATGGGGTTGAGAAGGATGTTCCCAGAGACTTCGACACCCAACTTTGCAGCTTTCACAGCCACATGGTGGGCAATGTTGCCTCCTGAGCTATCGCCGCAGAGGAAGACCCGAAGCTTAGAATCCTTGCTGCTATGGAGCCATGGTTGAGTGGAAGCCCACTCGAGGGCTGCCCATCCATCGTCGTAAGCACAGGGGTAGCGGTGCTCTGGTGACCGACGGTAATCAACCGATATAACAACAGCGCCACAGAGGGTAACAAAGCGGCGGCAGAGAGAGTCGTAGATGGCAGTGTTGGAAGAAGAGTGGGCGAAGCTGCCTCCGTGGTAGAAGATGATCACTGGGAAGGGGTCCGGCGAGGGAGAGCGGTGGAGATCGGCTAGGGGAGTAGCTGCAGGAGAGGGGTGGTTAGGAGGGGCAGGGCGGTAGATGCGGGAGAGGAGGTTGTTGGTGCGGTCGATGAGGAGGTCGAAGGAGACGACGCCATTGACTGGGGAGGCGTTGGCGGGGACCTTGCGGTCGAGGAATTCGGCGAGGTGGCGGTCGAAGGTGCCGTCCGGGCGGCGGAGCATGTTGTAGGCCAGCTTGAAGTTGGAGATTAGAACCCAAGTATGGAGGGGAACCACCATCTGCGTGCGCATCCAAGAAAAAGTTGTTATTCTCTCTCTTTTCTCGATCTTTTATCTTCAGTTACGGCCGTAAAAGGGAAGCAAGATTCGAACTTTTTGCAATTATCGGGAAGGTTTCGAGGATTACACGGTGTGTACGCCTTCCTACGTTCGATTAACAGCAAAAACAAAGATGAAGACAAGAAGCGAAAATTTGTTTCTACTGTTTTTCAATCTTGAATAATGCCAAAGGATTCAAACTTTTCTGTAACTTCTTTTGAGCTAATCGGAGACCGACAAGTTTTCTTCTCTTTGGAATGCACGAACTGGTCGAGAAACCCATCAGGCAAATGGGGAAGGGTGCGAACCGGAACAAAGCAATAAAGAAAACGAATAAAAACTATCAAAGCCCCAATCTTTGACAGATTAAATGAAAGCAGAAATCAAGATAAAAGTCCCCAAATCGGCAGAACGCAGCGAAACCACCGCATCGACTTGACAAAAAGCATGAGCACCGCAGCGACACCACCAAAGCGCAAATTTTTTGGACTAAATTCAAAGCGAGGAATGGGACAGAGTGTCCATACCTTCGACTCGCTGGCGTTCACCTCGTTGCTTCCCGCCATCGCACTCGGAAAAGCAGCACCACCGCCAAGAATCGGAAATCGAATTCGGAAAGTTCAGAGAAGCGAAAACAAAAGCTGCCCTTTTCCACCTGGAACACCGAATCCGGAAATAATCACCCACAAAACCACAACTCCCACTCCGAAAGAACCATCCTTTCGACTATTTCCGTCGCGGTGGAGCCGGATCCCGCCTGAAGCCGCCGCCTCCGGATCCAAACGCGAGGCCTAGGCGGTAAGAGACAGGGGGAGGACGGACGCAAAGAGAGAGGATGGAGAAAGGGGGAAGAGAGTTGGAAGTTATGAAGAGGAGAAGATTGAGGTGGGCACGCGAGCGCAGAGAGAGAGAGAGAGAGAGAGAGAGATAGGAAGAAGTATGGAAGCGAAGAAAAAAAAAAGTAACAAGAGAAGGCAAAGCGGAGGAGCGACGCAAGAGACGACAAATTGGGGTGGCTGAGGAAAATAGATTAAAATAAATAGAAGTTGGGTCCCACCAGAGTTCCTGCCCTGTTGGATTAAATCCACCACGTCCGTAATAGACAGTGCCATGTCAGCATTGCTCTCTCATCTATTTATCTACTTATTTATTTAATGGTTCTAGCCATTTTTTTTTAAATGGTCCTCTATTTTTTAAAATTAGCCCGACGAAATTAAAATATCTAAATTATTTTTTAAAAAATATTTTTTTAAACTAAAATAATACTGTTTTAGTATTGCATTGCATTGTATGCACGCGAGTTAAAGAAAGATAACTCTGTCATAATTTATTTGGACATATTTATAGGACGTCGAATAATTCCCTAAAATACTCGTTTTATATAATCTACAGTAATCCAATTACATGATTTATTAAAATTATACATCTCGATAAAGTCAGTACAGCTATATATATTTGCGACTATAGAATGAATATAGTCGGAGAATAAAATAAAATAAAATTTGAATTGAAAAAAGATAAATTTTCATTTATTTTGATATATTTTTTAAATTATCATTGTACTCCTAAATTACTCTTTATATATATATATATATATATATATATATATATATCCTCATTTAGGCAACCCTATCCCCCTCCACCATTATCCGAATCATGCGATCAAACTCAATCTCTAGCTCTTGAAATAATGGTAATTTAATTAATGGAGTCCATATTCCCATAAGATAAATAAGTTAGGGAAAAAGTGTAATTCCTCCACCATTAACGATAACAATCCTTGCGTGTCAGACTAAGCAAACAAAAATGGACTCCGCTTTAGTTTATATGGCGAAAAACAAAAGAAAGGCATGATGTTCCATGCCACTATACATTTTTATCTTAATTTTACAGTATTAATTATGCGTAGTGAAATGAGCTATTAAAGTAATATATTATAGTTCAGTAGCAATAATAGTATCTATGCTATTCTATTCAATAGATAATTATGCTATCGACTAGACATTACTTATCATTCATGCGAACGACGACGATGACGACGACTACTACGTCAATCGATTTCGGCCTCTCTATCTTTCGAGCTCAAAGTCGAGTTTAAGCGATGTAACCTGGTAAACTAACACATTGCAACGAGAGGAGGAAGCAGTGGAAACCCAAATGCAATCTGAACCATCAAAGCTAAGCTTTACCTGAGAGGCGCAACCAACCACAGGCACATTTATTAGCACATATAAAGACAAGAGTAAGGTGGATAAACGTATCTTTCTTCACTCCTTGCAAACGAAGTTTCAATCATTAAAACCACACTAACCAACGAAATTCCGTCGATTTCGTTTCCCAGCAATTTTGCACTCTTCTACTTATTTATTTCTAGTGAAAAAAGAGAGAATTAATAGATATTTCACAAAGAAAGATCGATCGACTTCTTCTTCTTCTTCGTGTTTATTTCGCTCCGTGAATTTTTTTTTACACCGGGCATTAAATCTCCAGTCGGTCGTCGACGCGGAACCACTGTACGATTCCACGAGCAAACTCAATCAATGCGTCGCCACCAATCGAGTCGAGAAAATCTGCTCCGCGACAAAAAGAACACAAACCCCACCGTCTCATTATTTAATTCGACCACTTATTTATTAATCAATTCGGCCACAAACGCACCTTCTCCGCCATACGATTTTTCTTCTTCTTCTCCTCCTTTTTGTTTATATATATATATATTTTTATTTTTCTTTATCTTTATTTTTTTTCTCCTCCTTGAATTTTCTGTAAGTTGACGTGCCCAACCAAAATGCCTCCCTCTTTTTTTTTTTCCTTTGTCTTTGCGCGGAGAAAACGATGGGAGTGCTTGGCCTCTTCCGTTTTGTCTCGGAGCTGGATGCATCATCGCATTGTACAAAAAGGCAAAGGAAAAAAGAGAAAAAGAAAGAAAAAATAAATAAAAAAAAATAAAAAGCACTATGCGAAAGTAAGCCTACTTGTTCAATTCAATTTGACGAGGGCGGTGATTCCCCTTTTTTGAGTCCTTATTTATTCCCAAAAATAAATTAAAGAAGTAATGATATTTCAAATGGAAAAAATTCTCTAGAAAAAAAAAGAGAAAGGAATGAAAAAAAGACGCTCATGTGACTATAAATGACTAATAATAAATAATGGTGGTCGACGGATGATAATCTATGATCGACGATGACGGTGAATAATTGATCAATCGTAAATTTTTATCAATCAAATAAATTTAAAAGAAAAACAAAATAACTAATATTAAAAAAAATCTATCGACGGACGAATAAAAATTTAAATCTGTCTGTTCATTAAATAAATATTATTTGTATTTTGTTCCTCTTGAATCGATAGAGCAAAAATTTCACTAAGATTAATTTGTGATTATGGTGATCAAGATACATAAGGGTTATAGAAAAAGATTTTAAATTTTTTCCGAAATCTATCCTTGTCTTATCTGTAAGCTTCGTCATACTTTAGCTACCATGCAATTCTCGTGAGAATATCAGATCAAATAATTAGCTAAACTAAAATACTAATAGTGGTTTCCATTTGGACATTATTCAATTACCTCATCTTCGTGACACTGAAGTCTAATTTAATCAAAATTGTTATATATATAGTTTTTTCAAAGGGTTAGAATAACTCTCCATAGTATTATTTTTTAGGGTATATTTTTCTCCGATTAGATTGGATGGTTGATGAATGAATTAATAGGGAGTTATAGCTAACTTAATTAATTTATTTTCGAAGGCAAAATAATTATATATATAAAAAAAAAAGTGGAATATCTTTTACCTACTCCTTTGTCCATTTGCCATGTGAAAGCGAGTAGTGGGCAAATGCTACGTCACTCGCTCCCTATACATACATTTTTCATCTATTAGAGATGCGTACTTTGAATGCATGTGACTATCGCAAGCCTATCTCTTTTTTATTTTTTTATTTTTTTATTTTTTATTTTTATCGGCAAGTCCTTTGAGTTAAAATTGCCGCGTTATATCAACTCGACTAGTGTACTGCAATTGCATCGTGAAGGGAACAAATGAGTTAGTTTTAGGTGAAGCATTCAGCTTTTATGACATGCGTAAAATAAATCGATAAAAATGTTGTAGTAAAAAGGAAAATTGACGATGATTTTTTTTTTTTTTTTTTTTGGCCTTTTCCTTCCCCGCCATCGATGTGCCAATCAGCACGCTTATGCTCTCTTATTTTCATCTTTTAAAATATAAAATTGTCCAGGTAACAGTCTTTCTATTAATAAAAGACTGAAATTACGAAGAGTTAAGATCCAAAATAAGTGGAGATCGTCTAAATAAAAAAAAATAAATTTAAATATTTTTCGAAATCAATCTATATTTTATATTATCATCTCTTAATCACCATTCATTCCGTATGTGTCGTATTGATAAATCAAAAAGTAAGAATAATTTTAATATTTTTATTTGTCATTTTATTAATTTTTTTTTATAAATTCATCCTAATTGAAAATATTTAAGAATTCAATTGAATACTTTATTATTGTATCCGACTGTTCATCGCGAAACTTTATTGTGCAAAGGAAGGTGATTAAAAATAATTTAAAAAGTAAAATAGGAAAATAAAGATTTATTTAATTGCTAGATTTCATAATTTTTATTTTTATTTTTTGATTTAATGTGCAAAAGGGCCTTGCCAACGTGGATTTGTTGTGCGATGTCATATAAAGGTCAACGTTAAATCCACGTCAGCTTTCTGGTTTACTTCCAAAACGCAGGCGTTCGCACAAAAACCCTAACGCCTCGATCGAATTGCCTCCTCCGGCGATCAGTGGCAATGGCGACGCGAATCGCTCGGTTTCTGAGGTCTCTCGTTCCTCCGACCTCCATCCAGCCTTCTGCTTCTTCAGCTTCCCCCGCACACCGGTACCTCGCCACGGCCGCCGCCGCCGCCGCCGCCGCCGCCGCCTCGGACGCAGCCGCCAAGGGCGACGATGCTCCGGCTGCCGCGGAGGATAAGGACGACAAAATCTTCCTAAAGTCACCGAACTCGGCGTCCACCCGGGACAAGTCGTCGGTGACAATGCCCATGTCGTTCATGACGGGGTCAATTGTTGGAAAGCGCTTCTACAAGGAGGTCACTACCCGCATGGCCGATGACGGGAATGGGTGGACGGTTATGCTCGACTACAGGACGCTGAAGACCCCTTGCAAGAGGCCTCTCAAACTCCGGAGTCTGGCGCTTGCCAAGGCCATTGCGGCTGAGTGGGAGTACCAGGTCCTCTTCTTTGCTGTATTTAATCCGAACAAAGTTTCTTCTTTCTTTTCAATTTGGATTGTTTCTAAAGTTATCTGTTCTTCTTTTGATGAAGCACATTCAAGATAAGAGATTTTGATAAAAAAATTTCCCCGTCCCACTCTCGGTAGATCAAAAACAGTGTCGTTCTAAGTGCTTGGGTTCGAGGCTCTATGTTTGTATGCATCTTTAAGATTATAGAATAGTGTTTTTTTTTTTTTTTTTTTTTTGCTTATTTCAATAATAAAAAAGTGACTTCTGAACTAGTGTTAAGGTTCAAGCTGGTTACATTGGCCTGTGGATTTAGTTCAAAGAAAATATATGAGGGACTTTAGATGGTGATTTATCAATTTAGCGATATCAGATCAAGCGACTGAATGGGAAAGTTTGAATCTGCATTTTATGCTATCCTTTATAGTTTGAGCCCTCTTGTGAAATTGGTTCTTGGAAAATGTGATATCAGTATGTATTGAATGCCTTGAGCAAATTATCATGCCCGCCCAGATTTTAATGGAGCTCAAGATCTCCATGTTATTAGCTAATTGATCTATGAAATCTACTGCACATCCCTTAGGTATCATGTTACCCCATTTAAATGCATTGCATTCTTTATTTATACTATACTGGATTTTTTATATAGAATTTCCCAGTAATTTTCCATTTTAGGAAAAAGATGGAATACGGCCTTTTACGATGCCTTTGATGAAGCTTACATGTACTGCACTGGAAAGGGTTCCACTTACACGAGCAACCATTATTGGAAATATATTGAGTAAGTTTCATCAGGATTTGGTTTTTTGCCGGTCTCCAGGTGACAATGATGTGACAATAAGAATTCTAAGTAAGTTTTCATTTATCTTTGGAACTTTATTCATTGCCAACACTTTTCCAAGTTTCTTTCTGTTCATTTTCTTACTTGAATTTCTACTATATGTTGTTTAGAAAGAATTTTTTAAATCAATTGAATATAGTAAGATTGTATTATGAAGCATCCTGTTGCCAGTACATGCTGATTGAGCAGCAGTTCTTTTTCATCACTTACTGTGAGCAACTAAAATGAAAGAGGAAGATAAAAAAAACACTTCTACAAATGAATGAATGGATAGCTAGTTAGCTTGTATCTGGATATGGTTTGGTCTTTTATTCTGTTTTGATCCCAGATGTGAGTTTGCATTATCCCTTCAAGCCCATATATGCATGTGTGTTGGAATGCATCCCAGGTTAAACATATTTCTTGTTGAATAGATAACTATCTTAAGATCTTAAACCATAGCTAGGAAGAGCATCATTTTTCACTCTTTTGTTTCTCATTCTTGTACTACTTTGGTCCATGTTCAGACACTGAGATCAGCATTAACGCACAAAAATCCCAAATACTTCTTATGGCCACTTGGTTGCTTCAATAATTATGTCATTATCAATGAGCTAACATGTGCATTGGATAACATAATTTGATAAGGATTGTTCTCTATACACTTGGCATAGACTGGCTGGTTTTGACATGTACCTGTTTATCCACTTGTAGTGGTGATGGAAGGCTTGGAGAATACCAATAGCTGCGTAGGGGCTTTCAGTCATTGCTTTATATCTGTCCCTTATGCAGAATGACTTGGGGGAGACTTTTGGTGTATATCAGAACTATGTGTCACTGCATGTTCCTTACATTTGGATGAGACCCTCCAGTACTTTGGACTCTTCAACTACTCCCTATCCAGCACTAGGTCATTAGCACTCAATTGATAACGTGTAAAAGTTTTAGAGATAGTCATTCTGGACACTTATATCCACACACCCGTGTAAGAAACTCATGAGTCTGAGTAACATCAAGAGAGAACTGTGAATCATAGGCACAAGATAATTGCTGTGTACTACTAAAGGGAGGAGGAAGTGAAATACAAGTTCGTTTTCAGATGATTCATAAATTCACTCAACAATACTGTATACATTCAAATGTCTATGCTATTTAAGTATTTTTCAGAAAAACAAACATAGCCATGCTGGTAATATCAGATTTGTTATTCAACCAAAATAGGTTTCATGACTTGAAGCATATTTGTAACATTTTCCCTGAAGATTGTCGAGAGTATATTGGACATGTAGTACCCAAGTTTGTGTCTAGGTAAGTTAAAAATATGACAGTTCTAAATGGAGAGGATCAGTTCCACAAGGTTTCTGATGGAGTATATTTGCTGTTTATATGTTCTAGTATTTTTACACTGCAAACAAAATAAGAAATAACCTGAATAGTTTGTAAATGATTTGAAATGCAGTCTGCACAAAAGAAGGCGGGATAGGATGGTGAGGTCACTTCTCTTCAACACATCATTTGTTTTCTTGCTTATGTCCCTTCCACCATGTAAACAACACAATGGAACCTTCCTCCCCTCACTTGTCTCTCCTCTCCCTCCTCTCTCACTCACTTCCTTCCGTTGCTACCTCAGTTTTTCTAGTAAACATAGCTTGAGTGTTTTTGTAAGGCGTCAGTCCATTGAAGATGTTAGCATGGTAATCATTTTAAGAAAAATATGATTTATGTTATGTCCATTTCAGGGGAGGAAGAGGGGAAAGAAAGGAAGAATGTTGTGGAAGGGAAGGGGGGAAGAAAAAGAGAAGAGAGAAATTTCTCTTATTTTGTCTATTTGAAAGGAGAGGAAAGATGAAGGAATGAGAGAAAATGGCAACTTTAACCTTTGATTTTGCCATTTCAAAGATATGCAAGGTTAAACTGATATTTCATCATGTTTTCTTGCTTTTGCCCTATTCCGCTCATCTTTGAGAAATACTAAAAGTAGGAAAAAGAGAGCCAAATTGTTCCTCTTGTTTTTTTTCCCCACCAAAGTAGATAAAGGAATTGATTACGTTGCCTCTTTTCCTTTGTTTGGTATCCCTTCCTCTCAAGTAGATACAAAGTAAATTGGAATGCACCAATACAACACTGAATTTTTTTCCTTTTTTGCACTTTATATTCAATATTTGGGAATATGATGGATAGCGTTTATCCTCACTTATATTCGATAGAAGTCTGGGTCTACATTTGATTCTATTTATGACCAAATGGCCCTAAAAAATTCACTGAGATTTAATTGTCTTGGGATTTTAGAATTTCTTCATAATATTTTCCAATTATTGATCTATAATTTGCAGAAAAGCAAGAAGAAAATTTAGATCCTATACTTGATTGGCTGCAATCAAAATTTGGGTTTAAACCAGCTGTCTATTCCAGTTTGTTTGGAGGCAAGCAGGATGAGGGTCTTACTAAAGCTATCAGTGATGTTCTAAAAGGAACAAATGACTTCGAACTAGCTGCGATTGATGCACTAGCTGCTCATGCACATTCTATAGTTATTCCTCTTGCAATTTTCTTCGGGAGGATAGGAATTGAGGAAGCCATCAAGTTGATACGACTTGAAGAAGATCAACAGGTTCATAACAAACATTAGTTTTTGCATTTTGTAACTATGACATGGTATGATTTCTCTGGTCTCTTTATTGCTGGGTTCTGAATTTGGATCAATGTTCCTTCAGATTGATAGATGGGGCCTGGTAGAAGGTGGCCATGACGTCGATATTGCAGACCTTAAGGTGCAAATCTCGTCCGCTGCTGTTCTTCTTGGCCTTTCAAAATGATCGCCCTTCAGTTTTTCCCATACACATCAGGAGACATTTGAACACTTCTCCAAGCTTATTATGCAGATATTTCCCTGTTCCAAGTACTTCTTGCTCAATTAATAAGGAGGAGCCATATTATTACCGCAATAATTTATTGTGCAATTTTTGTGTTTATGTATTTGCTTTTGGATAAATTCTATTCACTCACCCTTGGCTGTGTGGTTGAGTCTCTCAGTCCAGTTATTTTCTGCTATACATATTATTGAACTGATTCAATTTGAACAAACTTGGAGCTTGGAGAATCACCATTTATATGTGATTTTGAATACAATAAATGCACTGGTAGTAAATTTGGATGCCTTTCGTGCTTATTTATGATGCCGCCAGTAGACTTTATAAAGCCAGTGACTCAGAATCGGTGCAGGTAAATTATTACAAAGACGGATATACAAAGTGTATTTAGTTTTTACATGCAAAAATTATTGTCTCGGCCACAAAGTTATCGTAGCATCCAAAGAAGCTTCCCACGGAAACATTAACAACATCTTTTTTATTATTATTATGATCATCACTCTTTCATTTTTGACTCTTATTGCCACCTTGACTGCAGAAAAGACAGGTTTGCAGAATTCAAGGTATCCCACAGCCCCAGGCAGGGAACCAATTAACCAAACACCACCATCAACATTCAACGCTCAACAGTTTCATTTAGTTCTCCATGTCTCAGGCTCTGAAGTTTTCCCTCAGGATGGTTTGAGAGAATGGGCTGGAGGAGGAACATGATCGTGATCAGCTGCTTCCCACTGCTTCTGATGCTTCTTCTCCAGTTGGTGGCATGCAGCTCTCGTGCTGACCATTTTAGAAGGTATCAGAGACTGAGAGGTGATGGCTTCGGTTCTTCTATTCACCGCTATCCAAGCTTTAAGTTTGCGGAAGGGCAGAAGGTAGAAGATAAGACACGCAGCTGACGGTTCTTGTTGAATTGTCAAAACAAATGCCTTCCGATGTTGTAGGATTTTGATTCTTCGATACTTAATACCGTATTCTTCTTTGTCTTCGACTCTAATTTGCACTTTGCTATGAGATTTCTTCGTCTTTCTTTCTTCTTCTTCTTGGCGTATGAATTGAAGACACTTTTTGAGTTCATGTTTCTATCAATTGGCGTCTACTGTTGTGTAGGTTGCTTAAGATTGATTGATGTTTTTTTTTTTTTATCAAACCAAGACGATCGATTATTCTCTTCTACTACTGATAACACTACAGCTACCTTTTCCTTTTATTTTTTAATTGATTTTGAAACACACATAGTTAGTCTTGCTGTGATGTTCTCGGCGATGGCTCCTCGAAGAAGATTGGACGGAACCAGTTCGATTTGGTGAGGTTGAAAAGATAGGAAGAAGGGAGAGAACAGGATGATAAAACAGGGAATTGAAGTTCTATTTCCTCTGTGTTTAAACAGAAACATCAGGTCCCCGATGTGCGATAAAAATAAAGAGCTAAGAGAATACAATGTGATCTTTGTGAATTTATAAAAAAATTATTCGGAGAATTTTGATGGTGAATTTATAAAAAAATTATTCGGAGAATTTTGAGACTCAGGAGTTTATCCGATTGACGGAGTATGATTTTGGTATTGGATTATCGTTTAAGGATAGTGCAACTGTAAAGTCCGAATTGAATCATGAAAAAATTACGAATGTTTTTCTGATTTATTTTTGATGGTTGATGGAGGTCATTTGGACTCTGATTTTATCCGATTCAGTTGTTGGTGAGACGTTTCGAAGATCCGTAGAACAGAGTTGATCATTTTTAAAAATTAATCGGATCGAAGGTTTAAATATCTGGATACCAATAAAAAAAAACATCAATGAGGGGATTGCAAGTTTAATAATTTATTGTTTTGTTTCCTTCCAACCAAATGAGGGCAAGAACGGAAGGAAGAAAAGAGTTGATTTCTGAAACATCAGAAGAGGAGAGCTTTGGTTTCTACAAGCTCTTCCTTGTTTGATTTGATGGAAAGGGTTCTCTCCATGGAACGATTGTTTTGCAACTGCGAAATCGAGCAAAAAAAAAGGGGGGGAAACACTTGTACCCTTTGTTGTCCGTGGTTGGTTGGAGCAGGTTGGGGTCGTCGTCTAGAGCACATTCAGCCCATTTTCTTATTGGGCTGAGCCTGATCCAGTCCATCACGGGCCAGTACGAGCACTGCCTGTGGCTCTAGGCTGCTTGCTGAAGGTAGATCCGGCCAAGGTCCGGGTCAGATCCGGACTCAATCCGAAATCGGACCGTGGTCAACGATCCAGTTAATCGGGTCAATGGGTTTGACCCGGATCCGTGACCGGATTGCCTATTAGGCGGTCCGGTCACGGTTTTTCAAAAAACCAAACCGCCAAAAAAATCGAACTGACGGTTTAAAAAAAAAAAAAAAATTAACGACCATGATTTCGTGACCGTTGCTGACAGGCGACCACTGACCGACCCGGGGTAGACCGTTTTTTAAAACAAAAAATCAACTGCCTAGCTGGATTTTTATTTTATTTTTATTTTTAAAATTTTTTTTTCCTATAAATACACCTCCATTCCCTTTCATTTTTTCACAAATCACAACTTCTCTTCTCTAATTCTCATTCTCTCATTTGCTTTCAAGTCTCAACTCTCAAGTCATAGTTTTACAAATGTCTAGAGCCGGATCAAGTCGTAAAGGTGCGGCCGGTGTCAGAAAGGGAAAGAGCATAATGCCACCATCGCCCGAGTTCGAGTTCGAGCAAGGCGATGATTCACCTCAATTCGATATCGGCGACTATGATCTTGATATTTTCGATGATGAATTTCAAATACGTCATCATCAAAGTCAAGAAAGTATGAGCAATACATCCAGTACGATGGCGGGTTCTACGGCTACAAGACCAACTCGAGTGTCTCGCTCCGCATCCGATATCTTCACCAAACATTTCGAAAAAGTAGCGCTCCCTTCCGGTGATATGCAAGCAAAATGTAAATATTGTTCGAAATGTTACAAATTTCAACAAGAAGGAGGTTACGGAACCCTTACTCGACATGTGGAGAGAAATCATCCGGTGGAAATTGGTATTGATCGTTCTCAAACTTAAATTCCAACATTCTCTTCTCAATCGGGTTGGGGTAATGAATCTAAACTCTTTAAATTTGACGAAACTAGATTTAGAGAAGAAACTGCTAAATTTTGTGCAATTGAACAACTTTCTTTTAGTTTTAGTGATAAATTATCTTTTTGAAAATTGACTTTCTACAAGTGCAAATCTTTCTATTAAACGTATCCCCAGAAATACTCTAAAACGTATACTTTTAAAATTAGTCTTAGAACAAAAAAAAATATTGATTAAAGAATTTTCTAGTTTAAACAGTAAAGTTTCTTTGTGTTCCGATATTTGGAGTGATCATTGACAAAGTTGTTCATATATGAGTATTACTTGTCATTAGATTGATAATAATTGGGACATTCAAAAAAGATTGCTAGCATATAGATGTTTTAACGAAACACACACGACACAAAATATTTCACAACTTATTTTTGTTATTTTAGAAGAATATGGTCTAACTTTTAAAGTTTTTTCAATTTCTTTTGATAATGCTAGTGCAAATACCTCTAGTATTAGTGAACTTATTGATATATGTAAACCATCAATAGGTGGAAGATTTTTTCATATTAGGTGTACATATTACATTTTAAATTTGTGTGTTCAAGATGGACTTAAAAATTTAGGATCACATATTCAACCAATTAGGAGTGTAATTCATTATTTATGGACATATCCTCAAGTTATGAAAGAATGGAGAAAATTTTGTAAAATAAATGGTATTAAGCCTAAACGGTTTGCACGTGACGTTCCAACTCGTTGGAATTCTACTTATAAATTGTTGTTATCTACTTTTGAATACAAAGATTTATTATGTATGTTTTTTCATCAACATGTTCAATCACGTGATATTTATTTGTTTTCAAATCAATGGAATATATGCACTAGTATTTGTGAAATTTTAAAAGTTTTTAGTGATGCTAGTGACCAATTATCAGGTGTTTATTATCCAACTTCACATTTAGTTTTAACACATTGTTGTAATATTGTATGTATTTTTAATGAACATATTCAATCAAATGATATTTATTTATCTCAATGTATTTATATAATGAAAGAAAAATGGGAAAAATATTTCTTAAACATTCCTGAAATATTTTTATGTGTTTTTGTTTTAGATCCTAGACTTAAATTAGATGGTTTGCAAGATATGTTAGCATTATATTATGAATCTTTAAGCCCTATTACCAAAACTGCTCCTAATATTCTTTTTATTTTGTTTAATATTAAAACTCATTTACATTATATTTATAATGAATATAACATTAAATATGGTGAACAAACTATTGGACATGAAATACATCAATCTACTACAACTAGTATTATTACTTCTAAACTCACTAAAGCACAATTGTTATTAAGCTGACTAAACGTTTACGAGGATCCTCAAGTTCAGAACTTGAGAATTATTTTACCACTTCTTTTGATTTTAGTGATGCAGATGAAGAAAGCTTCGACATTCTAAAATGGTGGTCGCAAAGAACTCAAATATTTCCAATCTTATCTATAATGACAAAAGAAATTCTAGCTTGTCCAGTTTCAACGGTTGCAGTGGAACAAACTTTTAGTATCGGAAGAAATACATTGGATGAGAGACGTTCTAGCTTAAGGCCGAAAAATTTGGCCAATGTGTTTACTCAATGATCAAAAGTCAAAGTTAACCCAATATATATAAAAGTGATGAAGAAGACCAAGATGAAACGGAAGGAACATCCTAACTACTAATGGAGGAAATACGAATCATTGAAATTGATTAAATATAATGAAAATTGAAATGTATTTGATTTTTTTATTGTAATAGATTTTTTTATTTAAGTCCAAGATGTAATATATTTTTTATTGAGATAATAAAATATTTGATAGGGTTTTTATAAGTTTAATTGTACAATTTTTTTTATTTTAATTATTAACAGAATTCTTTAATTTTTTATTTATTTAACTAAGACGACGATTAATCGAATCGGGCCCGAACCCGGATCCGGACCGGATCGGACCTGGACTCGGACCGACGACCGGTTCCCACAACCCGAATAATCGCCACGCAGTGGGCTTAAGGGTTGATATTTTCGACATGGATCCGATAGCTTTGATCCGGACCGACCGGACTGGGCGTGGCAGTCTGAAGGTAAGCTCGAGCCTGGTTTAGCCGTGCCTAATATTAAAAATAATACTACTATTTTTTTATAAATAATAATATAATATAGATATACAATGATTTTAATACATTTTTAAGCATTTATTATTATTTTTAAGTTTTAATTTCGCTCTTGATGAATTAATCTCGTTGTAATCGATTCTAAATTCGGATAAAAGAGAAGGATTACGGATTACATTATATTGTCAGTCAATGTTAAATTAAGATAAATATTAAATGAATGGATTAATCAGACTATTGTGCTAATGCTGAGTTATTTTTCAAAAGGAACATGTTACAGGATTCGACTGTAATATATCGATAAAAACCGTTACATCTCTAAAACTTGGATGCAGTGATAAATATGTAAGAGTTCGTATTACAGAGTCCGACTATAATATATTAGCAAGGATCATTACATTTTCATGAGAATTTGAATGTAGTGTTAAATAAATAAGGATGTGTTTGGTTCGGGGTTATTCTCTATAATCTTGGTTATCCATCCAAGATTATCGATAAAAATCTTGTTTGATTTAGGATTTGAACGATTACTAAGTCATGATAGATGTCCGACACATCATGTCGCGTCAGCAAAAAGGTTATGCATCGGGGAATTGAAAAACCTCAAAGAAGCTTAGTTTTTTTTATTCCCTTAGTTATGATTTTTTTTTTTTAAAATATCCTCCGATCGCTACCATTTAAGAAAAAGCTATCCTTATTAATTTATCAAATAACAATCTAGTCAGTTGTTGGTCGGCCACCACCGATCATCGATCGGTCGTGGCCGTTAGTCATCGTCGCCATTGTCGGCCGATCGTTGATCGGTCATCGGCCATCGTTGGTCGTTCTCGTCATCGCCGTCGTTGGTCGTTGCCGTCGTCGGCCGTCGATCGATCGTTGCATTGTCGGTCCGGCCGATCGCCATCGGCCGTTACCGTCGCCGGCCGATCGACCGTCATCGTCGTCGGTCAATCGACCATCATCGCCGCTGGTCGCGACCATCGTCGCCGTCGATTGATCGGTCATCGTCGTCATCGTCGGCCGTCGTCGCGCCATTCTTTGGTCGATCGTCGCCGCGATCGCCGACGTTGTCGTTGCGGCGGCAATGATCGACCAACGGTCTCGACGATCGATTCGGCCGAGGCTACCGATCGGTGGGGCGGACGAGATCGATCGATCGTCGTCAAACCATCGAACGGATAATATAGTAAAATATTAAATTAAATGATACTTTAAAAACTTCAAATAAAATTTTTTTGATTGTATTATTTCGAATTGAATCAAATAATATTTGATAATGTTTCATTTTCCATAATCTCGAGAATATGTTACTTAATCATTACATTATCAAGATTAAAAACAAATATGATTGATTCGAAAGACAGACCGAACATCCATAGTACCAATCTTGATTTGGTTTTGAGTGATAATTAGATTTTAAAAATAAAATAGCGTAAGAAACGTTGGAGTTCAGAATTACCAAGAAATCGAACATAGCCTCGATGTTCGATGAGCATCTGACATTGGTCGTCTTTCCTAGACATCTCATAATATTCTCATTCAAATTTGCATAATATTTTTTTTCTCCCCAGACTAATCTTGAATTTATTTAAACTGTCTTTGCCTTTAATTCATCTACCGAATAATTTAAAGCATAATTTATACACATTCAAAATTCTACTGCCAAATTATTCATTCCAATGAGATATTTTATTTTATTTTATTCTCTGCGCTCGCTTTATCACTGCACCCGCGAGAACCAATAATAATAATAATAATAATATACTTATGCTCTGACGATGCTTATATTTGGCTTGACTCTGCGGAGGAGAGATTCTGGTGATCCATACCAGACGTTAAAAGAGAGTTTATCAAAAGAATAGAAGAAGGAAGCGAGTGAGAGTTGTGATTGGAGAGTATGATAGGATCTAGGGTACGGACTATTTAAGGGAAGAAGCAGTAAATGAGCTGAATGAAAGAAAGAAAGAAAGAAAGAAAGGCGAAGGAAACACAGAGAACGAGGCCCAAGGGAAGGCAAGCTGTTGTTCTAAATGCAATCTGACAGGTCCCGCTCTCTAAAAAAGCCTGATTTCCTTGCATGGTCAACAGTTGTACATTAATTGATGTATATATATATATATATAGATTAATAACTCAGACATCTTAACATCACTCAACTTCACCTTGATCATCCAAATTTAGAATATATATATATAAAAGAAAAAAAATCGTTGGTCATTAATTACTATGTTGCTATCGTACCTTCAATTTAGATATTAAAGTTGTTGGTCATGATATGATAAGCTACTCTCTAAAAGTTGAGAATCTATCCAACTAATAATTCTTTGTCATCCGTTTCAGGACTACGACAAGAGGGAGGGTAAATTACGGGGGGACTATGTCTCTGGACACGATGACAAGACAGAGGAGGAGTCATTTGATGTCAGGAGGGATTTTAGACCTCTCATCCGGAATCGACTCCAGTCCATTTCAAAAGCGACCACCCTGCCTTTACCGTCACGCTATCCCCGAGGGGACAATATGATAAGTTACTCTCCATCATAGAGTAAGCATGATCTCTGAAGGATACATTGCAATGGTGCTATCAAATTGCAATGCCATCATCTCGCTTCTAAGATGAGGTGGAAGGCATCAACCGCAGGGGTACAATGCAACGGAGTCAACGGTAAAAATGGAGAGATATATTATAGAAAAATATAGTTCGATCTTGTACTACGATATCGTTCTATGATGAATTTAAGAAAAATTTATTCGAGCAATTCTGAGACCAAAGAATTTATCTGGTGAATAGAGTACGACTTCGACGTTGGGTCGTCATTCTGGAATAATATGATTGTAAAGTCCGAACTGAATTGTGAAAAAATTATGAGCATTTTTTTAATTTATTTTTGGTGGTCAATAGAGACTACTTGGCTTCCGATTTAATCCGGCTCAACTATTGATGAGGAGTCCTAAAAATCTATGAGACAAGATAGATCATTCTCAGGGATTAATCGAACCGAAAATTCGAATACTTAGTACCAATAAAAAAAAAGAAAAAGAAAGACATCATTTTGGAATGGTATGAGGTTTAAATTTATCATTGTATGTTCAAAGTTGGATGGTGCTACCTTGGACAAACATGTAAGAGGGACGATAATCTATCTATATCGACAATCAAAGTGCTACAATCACTTCTTGATTGCCATACATTTTTCATCATGAATTACGATATGATAAAAGTGGAAAGAACCCAAGATGTCAAAGAAAGGAAGGCCTAGGATGAGATTTTACTCGCGGATAGAGCTACTTAAAGGCACGAATCCTACACTCATCTCTTAGGTGGTGTGAAGAAGAAGAAAAAACCAATGATAAATAAAAAATGCTGATACTTCAGATATATAATTCAGATATACGATAGAAGTGAACTCTCAATCTTTAAACCTACATCTTGGGTATTGTTTATATATGTACTAATTAATATGAAGCTTAAAAGACCAATTTGGTGGTTGTGAACACTTTTACTATTCTCTCCTTGAGTTTTTTTTTAATTTATTTATCAAAATTTAGTATCCGATGGGTCGACAGTGGACTTACGTGTAATTATTGTAATCAACTGATTGTATCGTATTAATTCGAATCTGATTAAATGATCTACTTATTAATTTATGGATTTCGATTATTTGATATGGAATTTAATGTGTAGAATCTGTTATAGAATGAATTTATTATTGATGATAGATCGATAACGGATCCGACTCATTTTTTATATATAGAGCATGATCCCCATAGAGATGGACATTCTGACAGAACTTTGATATTCTATCGGCTAGGGTTTATGACGCTGTCACTCCAGAATCCTGCGGAAGATTTGCCTTCTTCTTTTCGCAAGAATTTCGGACCGAATCTCTCCGACTATGACCATTCTGCTATAATCAAGTTCTTTTGTCCATGTCATTGATTTCGTTTTATGTTTTTTTTTATTGCCATAAAAATTGATAAAACTAAATTTAGTCCGTGAATCTTATTGTTTATATCCGATTTTTATATACAGGATCGTAAATTTTAATCGTAAAATTCATTTCCAAATGAAAAAATTATTGGATTTTCACACACTTTGAGCTTCTATACATGTTTTTATCGCATTTCAATTCTCCTTTATATATATATATATATATATATACTAAACTATGAGGATTCTTCTACGTTTACTGCATGCCAGTCAAATTTTCCGATCAGTTAACATTTGCAGCACGCTTCATTTTCCTATTTTCTTTCATTTTCAGTTAATTGCTCGATGACTCTACCTCCACAAAATATTTCTCTCTATATGTTTTTTTTTTCTTCTTTCAAAGAAGTTTGTTTGTGGTCATCTCCATTAACAGGAACATCAACAAGAAAAACACACTTTTGCAGCTGCCATGATGCCATCCCATCGACAGGCACATCCATCAGACAGCACCGAATGGAATGCTCGTCTTACAACCCAGACATCCCCACCGCGAAGCCATTCCCCTGCCAACTTTCTGGGATAACGAGACAGATTGCTCCACGGTCATCTCTACTTTTTTTTATCTTTGAAAACAATTTCAAGTGTCGTAATCCCTCTCCACTTGGTACTAAACGGTTCCATGCCCCCAGTCATGCCTGACATCAACGCCATAAACAATATAACATCCCGACCGTCCTCAAAATTTACGACGGTATTAGGTTGAATTAGGTTTTAGGTGGTGGCATCACCACTGTCATCAGTAAATGCAGGTGCATGCATTGGGAGCAGGTTTGGCAATAAAATTGACAGAAGAGACATCAGCGTAGGAATTGGAGCAGCTGGAGAAACAATAAAAGAGAACAAAGTTGCTCCTTTATATTGTGTTCTGCAAAATTTACCTCCTTTAAAAGGAATATATACGCAGTTATTCTCATGAAGAAATATTCATTAGGCAGGAGTGATCACCACTGATTAATTTGTAGTAACATCTCACCTTTGGTTGAGATCTTCCTCTGCACAGTGACAAAAATTCTTGCGTAAGCAACGTGAGTTCGCAACTTCTTCTAGTTGTCTGATATCCCACTTATAAATTTAATGAACTGACCCTGGAAAAAGACTCCTGAGCCATAGGATTATCCTCGATAATTGGGAGTTTTCGACAAGTCGACTAAATATATCACTAAGATTACAAAGATTAATGCAACATGTAATTAATACTTAAAGCTTAATGCATTTACAATAATTGATGCCGAATAGACATATCAACAAATGCAAGTCGATATATATACTTACAATAACATAACATTTAGCATTTGCTCATTGTATTTTCTTGTGTAAAGTTCATTGGATCATTACACAGCAGACAATCATTCAGTAAGTTCGATATCGAAATCACAGCAACATATATTAGAATGAGGCTAAACATATCAAGAGGATTGTATTCTGGTAAAATCAAGTGGATGCTAACCCACTCAACCTATGATTTTTTTTTTCTTTTATACAAATTTTTGTTATTGCCAATTTAAATTCCTTATTGCAAGTTGTTTTAGCTCGAAGAGTTGTAATAATAGAATACCGTCGTGTGGGTGCCCAACACCATTATGCAGTGGCACATGGGTGGCGAGCACTGAGACATGGATCTCTCAAAAATCAAAAGAAAAAAAAAATGAAAAATGAAGAAAACAAAATCTCGTGTTTCTAAGCTGTCCCTGGGATGACTTCATTTAGAAGCTAATGCTGATCTCAAAATGCATATTGTTTTCATGTTCCCATGAACTCCCAAACTGTGTTGACATTATTTGCATACATAAACTTCGAGTTCCAACTCTCAACAATTCTTTTGTGAAGATTGTTCACAAGGAGAGGAGCAATGAGTTCATGTGGACTCCAAAACTTCTATTGATGTTTGGATTTCAGATAAGAAATGAACAAGAAGTTGACCTTGACAAAAAAGTTTGTTCATTTTATCAGCAAGATCTGGATTGTAACTCTATCTTATCATGGTATTCCACATCAATATGTTCTTCAAGGATGTAATCTCACTGAATGAAATGCATGTTTTCAGAACAAAAAACATTTTTCTGAGAGCACTGAGAAGAAAAAAATGAAGAGAGTTATGAGGCTTTTTTGAAGAACTTTAGCGAGGGAATTCCCTCACTCTGATTCAAAGGAACATTCCTTGCACTCCTTTTCATCTTAGTTCTCCCAAACAATGAACAGATTCACTAAAACTGATCAATTTTGTTACTGATTGAACGCAAGGCATTCTAGACGAAAATATTGACACCTCAATTGGACAAAGTTGATGATAACTTTTTTATTTTTGCAATTTTCAATGATCTATATGAGACAAACAGGAAGGAACTGGATATGACACTATTTATCTGCCTAGTGAGTTGAGTTAATTACCAAGAACAGATTCCACCCGTCAAAGAGCTGCAAAAAGCAAAAGGGACAAACACATTCCTTCCTCTACGCTCTGTCTCATCCCTTTTCAGCATCTTCCCACTTGATGAAACGATCGTTCTCTGCGCATTTGCGTTCCACTTCCACCTCTGCTTCTGCTCCTTCACTGCTTTGGCTGCCTCCCATTTGAAACTCTCCTCCTCTGTCTTCTCTCTTTTACCATCCTAAAAATTCAAGCTTTGCTTTTTCTTCTGCTCCTTTTCTTTCCACCCTTCTCAAACTTGTTTGGCAATCCTTTTTGGCTCTAGTCTTCCGATCTTTTTTTTAACATTGGCCATCTTAAGCATTCGATCGTTGCAGATTCATCTTTTTTCATATAATTGCTACTTCAGATCGTAGAATTTGCCACTCCATTTCCAAAATTTGATCTTTTTTGGAGTTTGGATCTTTTCCCTGCTTTCACTGCTCGGTTTTCCAGGTCTCCATGGGAACCTGCCATGGAAAGCAAATACAAAGCCCTGAGTTCCAGGAAGAAGAGAGTCTCCAGATCCCTAACGTTAGGCAGCCTACACAGGTTCCGGTAACCCCGAAGCAAGGCAAGTTCCCCTTCTGCAGCCCAAGTCCTCTTCCAGGATCTTACAAGAACTCGCCGGCTAACTCCAGCGTGACCTCGACGCCTCTGCGGTTCCTCAAGCGGCCGTTCCCTCCGCCGTCGCCTGCGAAACACATCAGGGCCCTTCTCGCTCGTCGGCATGGCTCGGTAAAGCCGAACGAGGCGTCGATTCCGGAGGGCAGCGAGATCGAAGTGAGATTGGATAAGAACTTTGGATTCTCGAAGCAGTTCTTCTCAAAATTTGAACTTGGGGAGGAGGTCGGCCGTGGCCATTTTGGTTACACATGCTCCGGGAAGGTGAAAAAGGGAGATATGAAGGGGCAGGAGGTTGCCGTCAAGGTTATTCCTAAAGCAAAGGTTGGTATTCTGTGATGTTCGATCAGTGCTGGTGATTAATGCATCTTTCCATTTCCATGATTGTGACTTTCTTCAATTGGTTTCCATGGCGAAATGTTTGGAGCATAAATCTTTTATGAAACTGAATTGATTCATTGTTTATTTTGTGATTTCTATGGCCAACGCGTATGAAAATGCTTTCTTTTGTGTGTGTGTGCGCGCGCGCGCTCGCGCTCGCGCGCGATGCATTTAGTTTTTCACTAACAGGAAAGTGAAAAATTTTCCTTTGAACTTCTTTGCTATTTCTCATGCTTCCTGCCAATTGTTCTCCCTTACTTATCTCACTGTTACTGCTATTTAATTTAGTTTTGGCCAAGTTTGACTTTATCATGTCTGAATTTTGATGCTTCTAAGATCTAAACGACGTTGAGCTGTGATCAAAACAGGTGAATCTACCTTTGTAATATGATTAGCAGCTAAACCTTCTATATTTTTAGAAAGATCTCTGTATCACAAAGTTGTTTAATTTCACATAACTTTCTAGTCGATTGTCTTAGTTGAAAGTTCAACTATCCTCAAATTAGACTTATATGGAAATAATATGCAGATGACAACTGCTATCTCTATTGAAGATGCACGAAGAGAAGTGAGAATATTAAGTTCTTTGGCAGGACACAAAAATCTAGTACGCTTCTATGATGCATATGAGGATGAAGAAAATGTCTATATCGTAATGGAGTAAGTGTTTATCAGTTTTACACACTTCCAAAAACCTATATACAGAAATGTATTCATCTAGTTACATGAAAATGCAACTACTGTCATGAGTTTAGATTTTTTATATGTTCCTAAAAGTCTATACTACAGTGAACAAGCTGGTTAGTTAATGTTATATCACTAGTCGATATTGATTCTTTTTAAGATTTTCAACTCAAAATTTAAAGTTCTATACCTAGTAAGCGAAGAAAGTTATGCCTTTTGATGATGAAAACAATATCTTGCATTTAATACCCATGATAAAAGTGGTCTATTATGTGGTAACCTCTTTCGTCTTCAAAGTAGACCATTTATTTTACCATCTTGAAAGAACAGCATGATTTGCACTCATCCACTGTATACTATTCTTGAGCAAATTTATGTCGACGACTTCTACATTGTAAGTTTTCGGAGAAACCTTTCAAATGCAGTCCCACAAGGCTCCGACGCATTCACTATTACTAGGAATCTTGTTGAAGAGATACAGTTCTACTGCCACCAGTTTCAAATACTTGAATTAGCTAGAGATTCTGTAATGGATACAGAACTTGGTAACCGTTTTACATTGCAAAGACATCAATTGACAAACATACACATGCATTTCAAAGTTGATTTCATAAAGACTCATTACGAGTTCAATTCACAAAGATGGTAAAATATACTAGAATTTATTCAGCGTACATGGATACTGTATTCCATTTTATCTTGTTGCCTATAGTGCATATAACAAGCAACTAATTTACTATGCATCATTTAATCAGTTAATTGGCTAAACAATTAGATGGAAAAAAAATGAACTTCAAATTCATAAAAATTTCTCATAACATAATTACAAATCTCTATATTGTATGACTTATAAATACCATAACTAGCACTAGAAGCATACATTTATATAGCACATACGCATCTCATTATCTAACTAGCCGATTTTTTAATGGCCTGATAAAGTTGGCTTTCTTCCTTATAGGTTATGCAATGGTGGTGAGTTATTGGAAAAAATTCTATTAAGGTATTGATGTATCCAAAATTGCTTATTCCAATTCCCTTCCTAAGGCTTCTGCTTTTTGAACAACCTCTTCTTAAAACTCGAACCAAACATCTGAATAGGAATTATTTTTTTTCTTGTATTTAGGGGTGGAAAGTATTCTGAGGAAGATGCAAAAGCTGTAATAGTTCAGATATTGAGTGTCGTGTCTTTTTGTCACCTTCAAGGTGTTGTTCATCGAGATCTCAAGCCAGAGGTAGTTGTTTCTTCTAACTGTAGCATGGAAATCCTTCACATACTTAATTCAGATATTTCAGACTTATCATTTGGTCTCTTTGCTATTGTTTAAATTTCAAGTTTAAGATTTGAGCTCTTCGCAAGCTTAAGTTTCAAAATTTTTTTGATGGCTCATGCTTGTGCTTTGTTGGTTCAGAATTTTCTTTTCACTTCAGGAGATGAAAAATCTACCTTAAAAGCCATAGATTTTGGTCTGTCCGACTTTGTAAAGCCAGGTTGGTTCCATAACAATTTTTGACCTTAAAAACTTATAATTTGTAAAATAAGATGACATCTTCACTGAGTCTACAGATGAGAGATTGAATGATATTGTCGGAAGTGCATATTATGTTGCACCTGAAGTTCTTCACAGATCATATGGAACTGAGGCAGACATGTGGAGTATCGGAGTAATTGCCTATATTTTACTCTGTGGTAGCCGACCTTTCTGGGCACGCACAGAATCAGGCATATTTCGATCTGTTCTGAAAGCAGAGCCAAGCTTTGATGATCCTCCATGGCCGTCTCTATCTTCTCAAGCTAAAGACTTTGTCAAGAAATTGTTGAATAAGGATTACCGTAAGAGAATGACTGCTGCACAAGCTCTCTGTACGTTCCTTATTTATCTTGATTATTTTAGAAGCTGAGCATGAGCTGGTCAATTACTATAATCAACCAATCTCAGGTCATCCTTGGTTGCGGAATCCTGAAGAAGCAAAGATTCCTCTAGATATTATGATCTATAAGCTTATAAAAGCTTACATATGTTCTTCTTCTCTAAGGAAATCAGCATTGAAGGTACGCTCGTTATTCCTAGCTGAGCCTGGGAAAACTATTGTTCTGTACTTTACTCGTTCTTACAATTATAATATATCCTGTAACTCTATCTATGTTTTGACAATATGAAAGAGTTTTTTCCTCTTTTTTGGATGTTTAAACACCTTAAACCATAACGGATAGCAAGTGCAAGTTACCTGATGATATATGGCTAAATCATGCTTCACTCAGATCCAACTTATAACCTCTTTTTGACATGGATATGAAATAGCATCCGTGTATCAAAATGTATTGGTATGTTTACTTAAACATATACCTTAAAGTTTAGAGTAGCATCATTGAAACTGTAAATTAAACAATAATATAATTGTTTTTCTGAAGTAATACTTATTTGCATCCTTAGAGATGCATGAAAATTCTTTTCCATTCTCCTATCTGTTAGTTAATCTTGTGTAGGAAAATATGCATAGAGAAACACTTACGTCTCTCTTGATTATTCATATAAACAGGCTCTTGCCAAGACCTTGAAGGTAAATCAGCTATATTACCTTCGAGAGCAGTTTGCTTTGTTAGGTCCAAACAAGTGTGGCTATATCTCTCTCCAAAACTTGAAGACGGTTAGTTGTCCATTTTTGTCAAAATCCAAACATCTGTTTTGTTTCTAGATATTCCAATTAGTCTTCTTGCAGGCTTTGTTAAATGATTCAACTGAGGCAATGAAAGATTCAAAGGTTCTTGATTTTGCGAACATGGTATTCCTCGGAACTCTCTGACTAACTCAACCTAGTTATGACTGATAACCGTTGCAAACATAATCTCGTTTGTCAATTGGCTCTTTTGGAATTAGGTGAGCTCTCTTCAATACAGAAAGCTGGATTTCGAAGAGTTTGCTGCTGCAGCCATAAGTGTGCATCAGATGGAGGCACTGGATACCTGGGAGCAGCATGCTCGTCAAGGTTATGAATTCTTTGAGAAGGAAGGAAACAGGCCCATCATGATCGATGAACTTGCATCGGTGAGAGTGAATACCAAAACAATAATTCTCTTACTGAATGTACTTTAGTCACATTTAGCCTACACTGAGGTTTTACTAGAGTGTCATTTCTTTGCAAATCTGTTCTCTACCTAATGGTAATGCACTTTTACAGGAACTTGGCCTTAGTCCATCGGTTCCAGTTCATGTTGTTCTCCAGGATTGGATAAGGCACTCTGATGGAAAATTGAGTCTCTTGGGATTTGTTAAACTTCTTCATGGTGTTTCTTCGCGCAGACAATGCTGAAAGCTTAGCAAAACCCTTTTTTTTTTTTCCCAATCGAGCATGAGGATGTCTGGTCTTGACACTGATTGTCTGATGAGTTAACAGAAGAACCTTCGAGTAGCTAGTGGTTCATGCCTGAACCTTGATGATTGAATAGGCCAGACAACTAAGATCTCAGCAGACATCTCGACACATATGTAACCTTCCTCTTGTATTTGATGTTACTATTTAACCATGACAGCGATCAGTGATGTTGGTCAGGAATATGTACAGATGATTATATATAGTAAATGTAGAAGGTTGAAAGGAATTGAGGTCTGCAAATGGGGTTCAAAAGCTTGTCACTCTGTTTTACTATCTCTTTACTCTCTTACCAGCTGCAATGAGAAATATTGTGAAGAAACATTGCAGTCCCTGATATTTCTGCAGATATGGAAGTGGACGATACGATATACTCTGGATAGAAACATCCCCATTAGCCTACATGCAGCTATTCATCATGGTTGGAGTCATATGAACTAAATTGAACCCTAAACAATTCAGGTGAGTTGAGTTCCTAATGTCCCATTTCCCTGGTTTCCAAGGAAAATGAATTCAATTTAGGCACTTTCTGATTGAGGTTTGAGCCAACCCTTAGAAGTCTAGGATTATATTACAAATGGAAAAAGCTATTGAAGTCTAGGATTTTGAGAATTGGCAATATTTGGAACTTAGTAGTGATTGAAAAGGAGAGTTTGGGAGCAAGTAATTTCGCAACTGAGGGAGATGATTGAGATGTTGGGGGATGATTTATTCAACAATAGAAGAGAAGTAGGCAAAAGGGACAAAAATCAAATCGAAAATAATTGAACACTCGGGGAGAGATTATAAATCTAGTGAGGAGGAGGTAGAGCTAGAGTAATCACGAAGAGAGTTGAAGGTTAGACTTAATTATGACATTTTAATGTTTGCAAAAAATTGAATTAGGTGTTTATATTTTATTATTTTCTTGAGTTGTGCAAGATCATACATCTTGATTGAGGAGATTGTAGGAGAAGTTATTAAGGTTGGTGGGTGATCCAAGAGCTAGTGTGGAGCTATGTCTACTTCGATGATGGATCAAATTCGAGAAGCTTCAAATTGACCCGAAGACCAAATGATTGTAATGTATATTTTCAATTTATTTTGTATCAACTATTATAAGTATTGGACGATCGCTTTTTTAGGTAGAAGAGTTTTAGCTAAGGAGCTATTTCATCTTCCTTGTAATCTAATTGAAGGCATAAGAATTTGAATACTAGTTGCCTAAAATCCTTCAAGTGGGAGGCAAGGTTACCAAGAGATTATGTTTGATCGATCTAGATGGGTGGATCCTAAACTTTGAACCTTCTAAAGAAATGTCAACACAAGACTTATGGTAGGTTGACAGAGAAAACCTTCTAAGGCGAACCGACCTAACCTACGATGGCAAGTTATGGACGATAGGCAAGGTTTGGTCGACCAAGACTTATTGATAAATCAAAGACTTTTCTAGATAGACCAAGATTTCTAATTCCCTTTAGTTTAGTCAACCAAGGATTTTTGGTCAACTAAAGCAGAACACTAAACCTCATTTTTGAGTTAATTTTGGTGATCCTTTTAGCTAGAGAGCTTTCATGAAAACATCCCTAACTCTCCTACATTTTTGCTGAAGTGCTAGTGTTTCTTCTTGTGGTTAAAGGACTATGTTCAAGTCTTGGACTATGCATGAAGTTGAAGGCCTATGTGTGAAGGAACCTTGTGCTAGTGCAACCGAGTTCAAGGAAAGCTTTGAGCTTACAAACATGGCCTCCTCCAATGTTGCAGCTCTGAATTACAGCAAACTTTGGAAAGAGCAACAAAAACAGCTACGAGTCTGCTAAGATATCAAAGCTTGGATTTCAATTTTCACCAATTAAAAAGGAGAAGCTGAAGCTAGATATACATCATTCACATTCAATTTCTTCTGTTCCCCAACTACAAGAATTAGCAGCGGAATGCCGAAAGACTACAATAGTCTTTAGACATTTCAGATACAAAGGAGTTTGCAGTCACTTTGATGAGGGACTTCAGGTACTTCTACTCCAAAGCATCAATCGGCCAAAGCTCTCTCCACTTGGATATTTCATCCTTGCTTTCCAATTTCCTGATTCCTCCATAAAATCCATCTGTTTCATTGCCTTCTTCCCTGTGATTCTTTCGATCAATGGACGCTCGTCGCCACCTCGAACCAGGCGTGTACTGGTTGAATTGGAGGACAATAGTATCTGAAAAACCAAACACCAAAGGAGTAAAATCAGCCGAGACAAGAATAACATAACAACAATACTCAAGGAACTACGATATATACTACTTACTGCTCAGATGACAATGGCAAAAATGTTCATTTCCATCACAAGATTCCAAGTGACCAATAACTCCATACCACCAACCTGCAACACAAATGAGGCATTGGTTGCTTATGAACTTCAGAAATACCTATTCTGTATATGTGAACAATGATATAAAATTAATGACTCACCATATGGAAACTCCTTGTTCTTTCTCCACTGAATCTCGATATGATCGCCCGGACGCAACTTGCTCAAGCAGTCTGAGATGTGAAGCTCATGAGCAGAAGTACTCGCAGGAGGTGCCCTTAGCCTCTTCCACTCCACTCCCTCCTCTGTCACTACTGTTCTTCGGCCGTGGGGAGGATACCTACACAAAGCATGGACGAAAATTCAGTTACAATTCTTCATATAAAGAACAAAAACAAAACCTCAAATGATTTTTTTTTTCCTGCAGCTATTTCCAGTTTCAGAACCTAATGAAGGTACGAAGTGCACAATGTTATATCTATCTCCTTGAAATTGTTTTCGATTCCTCAATTTTGCATTAGATAGATCTCAGCATACCTTGCAAGAAAAGTGTCAGTCCGGCGATCATATCTAACTTGAGCATCATAGCATGATAACATGAAGCCCACATGGCCATGCTGCAGAAGCATTAGAATTCAGTTTAAACTAAAATCCCAAGAACTTTGTTGTGGTGATGGCGATGATGATTACCTCGCGGTTGTAAACCTGAGCAGGGAACCAGAACTGTCCACCCTCCAAGGACTGATACCAAGCCATGACAGAGTCAGCAGGCAGAGAATTTTTGAGCTTGTTGCCAATGCCAATCCTGCTCGTGAGCCAGGAAATCGGCCAGATGCAGAGCAACAACCCAATCCAATGCTCGCAGTCGAAGCCGCCACCGGAAGAGTCTCTTAAGGATGCCAGGTGGTTCTTCCACTCTCCAGTCGCCGCGGGGCCGATCACACTCCCCCATTTCTCACTCATGTGCTTTTCCCATAAGTGGTCGCTCCTGCACCGTTCCCTCAACGAGCCGCAAACTGCGGCCATGGTGGACAGCCCGGCCGGCGGCAGCTTCTCCAGCACGCACTCCAGGGCCAACTCCGGCAAATCCAGGAATGACGTCTCCTCCGGCTCCTCCGCGTTCTCCACCTGCTGGCCGGGGCATTTGTTCCTAGGAATCATCGGCAGTGGCGGCGGCAAAGCTCCGATTTTTCGTGCGCCAATCGGCTTGCACTTCTCCAAGAGAGGCAGCAACCGAGAGAGAAGACCTCGCCACGGCGGCAGAGGGAAAGATTTGGAGAGGAAGAGGACGAAGGGGAAGAATGACATCAGGAACGAGAGCATCAGATTTCCAAACCTGTGCCTGATTGGATTCTCCACGACAATATTAAACAAAAATCTCAATTGCTCCAAAATCAGTGGATTGACGACGATGTAGGCCCACTTGAGTTTCGACGCATCGTCTCACAAATCAAAGAATCCAAAGCTGAAACTTATTTCCTCGCACACTCGAAGCTGCAATGGAATAAAAATCGAGTCTTTGGCAACAGAAAAAAAACGGGAGAAGAGGGCAAGCGATCGCAGAGGTACGCGAAGAAGGTTTGGAGGAAGTGAGGATAAGAGAGGAACATATAGGAATGAGCACAAAGAGGTGGGTTCGCCAGGTTCCCTACCAAATCCTCACCAGAAGAAAATGGAAGGGAGTGAGGATAAGAGAGGAACATATAGGAATGAGCACAAAGAGGTGGGTTCGCCAGGTTCCCTACCAAATCCTCACCAGAAGAAAATGGAAGGGAGGAGGCAGAGAGATAAGCTACAAATGGCTGAGAGAAGGAACAAGTTTCTCTCTTCTTTTTTTTTTCTTTAATAAACAAAGAAAAAAAAAAGGAAATTTTGGAGTTTGAAAGGTTGTCATAGAGATTGAAAAGCAACCAGCCGTCTGCGAACACATGTTCTTCCCAAAGCTTTGGTGGTAGGTATAGTAAAAAAAAATAGTTGGTCGATGACAAAAGTGAAAAACCTTATTCATGATTCATGCTCTGCCATTTTTATTTTTATTTTTTAACACACTGTTTCTAGTCGACGATAAAGTTACTTGTTTTGATTGGGTATTTGATGCTTATAAGATTCCCCCTGTCTCCATCTTCCACCCGTGGCAGCATCATCCTTTATTGAATAATAAAGGCATGTAATGCAGACAGATGACATCTTGCCTTCTTACATGCCCAGTCGTCTTCTTCTTCTTCTTTTTCTGCTCGAGAAAGCAAGCTTTGGGATCGCTGATCATCTGGAAGAGTTTTTTTTTAATATAAAAAGTAATGAATTATGAATACAAAACGAAGAAGAGCACGGAATATATATGGTTTGCTTCTTCTTCTCCAAAGGAAAAGGATGCACTGCTGAAAGTGACAAACACACAACACGTTTTAAGTTGGGGAAAATTAAACAAGTATTTAGCCAAGGTAAGAATTCCAATAATGGCACCCTCCTGTGGTTCATTCCCCTGATGCAGAGGTCAACACCATACTTATTGGCAAGGACATCATATTCTTAAACATATAATTCTTTTTTCCTCTTTTCGTTGTCATCGTCCATGGTCCATGGCTCCCCTTGATACTTTTTATTATAATCTTTTTTCAGTATGATGCTCAGTGGATTAGGTAGAATCGGACCGAACCAAAGCTGAGCAAGAAAGAATTATAATCTTCCTGGAAGCTGCATGGTTCAATTCATTTATTTTCCCTCAATAAATAAATGAAACTGCATAGCAGTGACCAAACCATGCACAGCTAGCTAAGCTTCGTCAATGGAGACATATCCAAAAATAATAATAATAATAATAATAATAATAATAAAAAAGAAAAAAAGAAAGGGAGAAATAATATTCTTGATCAGGTCAGAAAACAAAACGGATGAGTTGTAAATTATTATCGGTATTCTCTTGGATCGAATAGCAATCACACGCACCTACCATCGTCCATGTCGTTGGTCTCCTATTGCAGCAACAGTGGTACACGGAATTAATCCATAATGGGGGATGCAACATGGCATAAAGTGGTCGACTGTTGTAAATGGGATTGCTGAAGCCAGTGAGCACTGGGAGCATGGAGCTCCATGTGAAGCGATTGAAAGAAAGTTGTCTTCGGCCCTCTGCATGCTTTTAAAGTGGCGATAAAAGGTGAAGCCGCATAGATGGAAATGGATAAGCCGTCGTGCATGCCCTGGGCGCCCGGCCTCCACCTCCACGAACGGAGGATCCGACATGATCGATCGCCTGGTCGACCGACCAATGCTGTAGCGTTTCAGCTTCTTCCAGCTTTTGCGTGGAAAGGTTGTGCCCGAGGCAAGGATAAGTTGTCCTAGTCATGGGAGATATGCGTGGCCCCATGAGAGATTTTGAAGAACATGGTAAGCTAGGTAGCCTAGGGAATAAACTATACTACGCACATACATCTCTACCTAAGAAGCAGGGATGATGGAGAAAATGATGGACACTTTGCATGCCGCTACAAAAAATAAAATGAAATAAAAATAAAAAAAATCTCATCCACTTAGGTAAGCAATCCATTATTAATCGAACTAATTAATCGATAGATTTTTTAATAAAAATTAAATGAATGAGAAATCGATTAATTTGATAAAAATTTAAAAATATATTTAATTTTTCAAAATCAATCGACTGATGTTACTATGCCAGTCGAACAGTACTATAATAATAATTGACTAATATGTAAAATTATAATTTTATTGATACTACTGGTATCTTCTTTGCATAATCCCCGATAGAGGGGTTAGTGGGTGACCTAAGATCCGGCCCAGAATATACGGCTCTGCTAAGAAAGGAAAGGAAGATTGACACGGGCGAATATTGAAAGCCATTGGCACGGGCGAACCTCAGAAGTCGTTGGCACGGGCGAACCTCGGAAGCCATTGGCACGGGTGAGTATTGAGAGCCATTGGTACGAGAGAGGTAATGAAAGCAATTGATACGACAAAGGAGAGGCGGAGGGCACTTTGCCAAGAAGCCAGCACAATCTGATCCCTACAAAGGGAAGTTGGGCACGGGAAGGAGAGGAATTGGTTCGGGTTGATGAGGAATCCTAGGGCTAGGGCGCTCGTGGGCTATAGACCTAAAACTAGCTTCTCTCAACACGGAAGGTTGAGGGAGATAGTCTAACCTAGTTGCCCGAAAAGTGGAGGGAAAGGGTGTTAGGCAACGGCCTGGGAGGCTTCACATAATATTCCAAAGAGTCTCCACTCCTGATATCTGTAACAGAATTATTCTCCAGGGAAAGGTGGTGGCCACGTGTACGATGAAGATAACCCACGACGTTATGATGAAGGAAAAGAGGGGGAGATAAAAGAGGAGGCAGCAAGAGAGAAGGAGGATCCGTAATTATTCCAACCCAGCAAGAGAGAAGAAGGAGGCAATTATTCCCAGGGAGCGAGAGAAGGAGACGCAAGAGGAGAGGAAAGAGGAGGACGACCGCTTCACCGGAGAAGAAAGATAGAGCTCTGTCGTTATTATATCTCTTGTATTTTTCTCGTCTGGTGGGATTATTGTAAAAGACTTTTTCTCCTCCACCTTGAGCTTCGCGGAAGGAGGATCTTCGTAGTGAAAGTGCTTGGGCATCATCCCGGTGAAAACTCACCTCAGTGGAGTAGGAATCCTTATTAGAACCACGTTATATCTTAATGTCCGAGTCTCGATTCTTTGGTCTTTGGTTTTGCGTTTCATCTACTTCATCTTTTTACTCTTTACTGATTGCGGCCTATGAGAACCCTCTGAGATCTCCATCCGTGCTTCACTGCATTGGAAAGGAGTGAACAGACGTCACCCGTCGCATCGACTTGCGCCGTCTGTAGGAAACATTTGGTGGGCGTCGAGATGCAACTCAAGAAATACAACAACTGATACCTCTGCGGCGGAGGCGCCCCATCACCCTTCTACCATCGCATGACTAAAGGCCTTGATGGATGACGCTATCACAGAAGCCCTGGCTAGGGAAAGGAAAAGGACCGGATATCTGCATCCGCACTCCGGGGAACCTTCTTCCAGAGATCTACCCCCAGAAATACCTCCTCCCTCCCATACAGCCGCCAATGGTGAGGTATTGCTTGGAGGTGGACTTGGGGGAAGAACACCTCAGAATACTATGCCCTTTACCCAAACGCGCCGGGAGGAGCAAGGTGAAAGTCAATCCACGGATCTCGGAAGTATCGAGCCCGATCCTTCACGATGGACATTCTTTCCGGGCTCCCCATCCTACTTCCTGAATCCTCAGTCAATAAGTATGATGGTTCGGCGGATCTGGCGAGCACGTATTTCAATTCGACGGAGCGGCCTCGCTTCAGTTATCTGAGCGCTCTCAAGTCGAGTCTTAGAACCACTGGAGCTCGGCGCAAAGTGGTTCACTACTCTACCCCGAGGTCTATCACTGTTTCGCGACTTCGAGAGAATGTTGATCGAGAATTTGTCGGTGCAGGCGTATAAACAAGACGCCTCTATGTTAATGCATATCACCCAGGGACCTTCGGAATCCCTTAGGGGGTATATTCATCGATTCACTTCTGCGGCCCGGGGGATCCCCGCCACCCGATCTGAGTCTTTCAGAGGCGCTATTCAGCATGGGCTACGGGAGGGCCCCTTCCTCAGTTCCTTGTTAAGGACGACCCTACGGATAGTTCACGAAGAGCTCTTGGCCGTGCGGATGATTTATCCGCCGAAGAAGAAGGATTAAAAATGCACGGAGGGCGTTGCTCTTCAAGCCCCCCCTCGGCGGGAGTATACAAGACCTTTTCGGCAGGAGGTCCCGATGCCTCGTCCGATGCTGCAAGGTGTTCGCCCTACCCCACCATTACAAATAATGGCTGGGCGCTTCTTCCTCTGTGAGGACATGGAAAGAAGCGTGAAATGGAATTTTACGATCGGAGTCTGCTTCTGGCGACCCTTGAGACACAGGGGGATCCCGCATAACCCCCCAGCCCCGTTCTTTTGCCAATATCACACAGAATACGGCCACAGTAGTGGCCGATGTTTCAAGTTGCAAGAAGAATTGGATCGACTCCATACTGCATATCCGCAAGTCAAGTTTCAGGCAGGAGGGCTGGCGCGGCGAGGCCCCCGACCTAATGTAACCCGTCCAGGGCCTTATAATCAGCAACCCCGGGTCGCTTTCCAAATGCCATCCCAGGAGGTCGTCCCTCAAGAAGACCCATCAGGGGATGACCCTTCATCCAATCTAGATGACATTCCCACACGGGGAGTTATTCATGTTATAGCTGGAGGACCTACCGACGGGGACTCCAACCGGGCACGGAAGTCGTACGCCCGTCTCATGGAGAGTTTGGCCATCGTCGCCGATCAGACTATTCAAGTTGCACTGGTTGTTTCGTTCGGGCCAGAAGATCTGCAAGGTGTCCTGCTGCCCCACACGGACGCCTTGGTTATCTGCGTATCCCTGGCCAATTATGAAGTGGCCCGGGTACTAGTTGACTCGGGAAGCTCTGTTAATATCCTTTTCCAGGAAGCCTTTGGACAAATGCAGCTAGGAAATGCCCAATTAGAAGACGTGTCTACTCCCCTCTTCGGATTCGCAGGGCACATGGTTCACCCGAAGGGACAGATATCATTGCCTTTAACTCTGGGTGTAAAACCTAGCCAAAAAACCAGTATAATTCCTTTCCTTATTGTGGATGCTCCGTCCACTTATAACGCTATTCTTGGGCGTCCTTTCCTCACCCTTTTTCAGGCAGTGGCTTCTCCATACCACCAGAAGCTGAAATTTCCAGTAGGTCAATTGGTGGGTGAAGTTCGTGGAGAACAGAAGGCCTCCAGGAGTTGCTACGTGCAAATGGTTCGGGACGATCAGAAGAAAGCCCGAACCGAGGACTTGAAGGGCAAAGCTGTCATCATCACTGATGTCTGCGTCCTGGAGGAATCCCCCCCCAAAGTCGATAAAATAGAGGAGGGAGAGCTGGTGGAGATCGCTCCAGGAAAGGCCACCCGAATAGCCCAACAGCTGGATGTCAAAGAAGAGCTGGTGGCTTGCCTGAAGGAGAATGAAGACATCTTTGCAAAGGATGTGCATGATCTCACGGGGATCCACCCTCATGTGGCGGAACATCATCTCAATATCATTCAAGGAGCCCGACCCGTCCAACAGAAGAGACGACATTTTGGACCAGAAAAGGACAAAGTCATAGCGAAGTGGACAAACTACTAAAAGCGGTGTCATGTAAAGGAAATCCAGGTTCCCGAATGGGTCTCTAATGTAGTTTTGGTTCCCAAGCCTTGGGCAATGGAGGATGTGTATCGATTTAGTGATTTGAATAAAGCATGCCCTAAAGGCTGCTACCCTTGCCTCGTATCGACGATTGGTGGATTCTACGATTGGGATATGAAGTGGTATCCCTAATGGATGCATATCAAGGGTATCATCAAATACCTTTGGCTCAAGAAGATCAAAAGAGGGTTAGCTTTGTGACTGTGGGGGGGTTATATGCTTATGTGGTAATGTCGTTCGGACTAAAAATCAGAGTCACCTATCAGCGCCTTATGGACAAAATCTTCGCGGAGTAGAAAGGGAAGAATGTGGAGGTATACGTGGACGACATCTTGGTCAAATCAAAGGTCACTCGGGATTTAGTCAAGGACTTAAATGAAACATTCGCTACATTAAGGCGGTTTAATATGAAGCTAAACCCTAACAAATGCCTGTTCGGGGTAAAGAGTGGCAAGTTCTTGGGGTACATAGTGACGGAGAAGGGGCTGCAAGCCAACCCTGAAAAAGTGCAAGCCCTATGCAACATGAAGTCACCCGTTAGTCTGCGAGAGATCCAAAAGTTGGTGGGCAGAATTATTTCTTTATCCCGATTTATAGCGGATCGGCGGACAATGCCTTTTCAAGATTTTTGCGAAATTTCAGTGGGATGATCAATGTGAGCAGGCTTTCCAGGAGTTGAAGAAATATTTGGCTGGACTCCCCCTGTTAGCCAAACCAATACCCGGAGAACCATTATGGATGTATCTGGTCGTATCGGAAGGAGATGTCAGTTCGGTATTATTGAAACAAGAAGGTTCCCATCAGCAACCTATTTATTACACCAGCCATAGGGGGCGAATTCCGTTATACGGATGGAGAAGTAGCGTATATCCTAGTACTAACCGCCGCAAATTAAGGCTATACTTCGGCTCATCCGTCACCGTCCTAACACACAGTGAATTGGGTAAGCTCGTCATTATGCCAAATTTCTCTGGAAGATTGGCCAAATGGGTAGTAGAACTAAGCGAGTATGATATTCACTACCAACCTCGAACGGTTATCAAGGCCCAAGCTCTCGCTGATTTTCTGGCAGAGGTACCTTGCGACACGGAAGAGGGTTCGAGAGGAGGAGGATCGGAGGCATGGAATATATTCGTGAAGCGGTTCTTGAGATCTGTAAGCGGCGGCGTTGGCATCCTATTAATTTCCCCGGAAGGTGAAGAAACTCGATTAGCAGTTCGTTTGGAATATCGGGCATCTAATAATGAAGCGGAATATGAAGTCATTCTAGTGGGACTACAGGCTGCTAAAGCAGTAGGGGCTTCTTCCATTGTGATCCACTCAGACTCCCAGTTGGTAATATCACAACTTCAGGGTTCTTTTGCGGTTCGGGAGGAAAGGCTGCATAGGTATTTGAAGACTTTTGAGAAAGAAAAAGCTCAATTTCGTCAGGTCCTCTTGAAGCAAATCCCGCGGGAGCATAACGGGAAGGCAGATGAATTGGCTCAGATGACTAGCACTACGGGAGGAATAAAATCCTCGGAAGCAATCCATATGAACGTTCATACTTCCTTAGCAATATGCAGCGTGGAGGGAGACGTACCTGAATCAAGCCTAACTCTTGATTGGAGGACCGACATCATAGCTTATTTGCGGCACGGGAAGATCCCTGAAGGGAAAATAGCGGCATCCACTTTAATAAACCGAGCTAAACGGTTCATCCTCTTAAATGAAGACCTATACAAGACTTCTTTTGGACGACCTTTGTTAAAATGCCTGGGAAACGAGGATGCGGAATGGGTACTCCGAGAGATCCATGAAGGATGTTGCAGTAATCATTTAGGAGGGAGAGCTTTAGCAAGAAAGGCTTTATTGGCAGGATACTTTTGGCCTACTCTTCAACAAGATGCTGCTCATATAGTGCAGACTTGCATCGCTTGTCAGAAGCATAGCAACCGTTCTGAACGGCCAGCTGAGTTAATGAAAGCCGTCATATCTTCTTGTCCTTTTGATCAATGGGGAATAGATATAGTGGGTCCGATGCCGGCGGCACCTTTACAAAGGAAGTTTTTGTTAGTAGCTGTGGATTATTTTTCCAAATGGGTGGAGGCAGAGAGCTCTTAGCCAAAATTACCGAGAATGCCGTAATACAGTTCTTATGGAAAAATATCATTTGTCGATATGGTATTCCTCGGAAAATAGTCAGTGACAATGGACGACAGTTCCAAGGAAAAAAGATCCAAGAGTGGTGCCAAAGTCTCAACATTCAGCAGACTTTTACTTCGGTAGCCCATCCTCAAGCAAATGGGCAGGTGGAGGTAACTAACAGGATCCTTATTCAAGGATTAAAGACTAAGTTGGGTGCTCAGAGGGGAAACTGGGTAGAAGAGTTGCAGACATCCTGTGGGCTTATCGAACCACGCCCAAAGGCAAAGAAACTCCTTTAGTTTGGTATCTGGCGGAAGCCGTTATTCGATAGAGGTTTTGTTGAATAAGCGCTCGGATAAAGGCATATGAACCAAATCGAGAACCAACTTATCTCAAGCACGAATTGGACTTGGTGGAGGAAAGGCGGGAGAGATGCACGGAAGGCGGCGGAATTTTACAAGCAAAGTACAGTGAGCCTTTAATAAGAAAGTGATGCCTCGGAGATTTCAAGAAGGAGATTTGGTTTTGCGTAAAGTCAACCCACTTGAGACCACAGAAAGCTAGCGCCTAAGGAAGGACCTTACTGAAATAACATGCGTAGCGGTCATATTATATGAAGGATGACAAGGCAAAGAGCTTCCACGACCTTGGAATGCCCTTCATTTAAAACTCTTCCATCTTGTATGAGAAATATGGGATAGAAGAAATTGTGAAACTCAAAGGAAGTACTCCTTGAATTGATTGCGTTCATTAGAGGTCAAGTATTTTCCAAATTTCATTAAGGGGTTACTTACAAAAGCAATACAGTATTGTTAATAAGTCTTGGAGAAGAAGAGGAAAAACAGAGAATACATTCACATGTCAAAATGTGATATTAAATTCTGACTTAAATCGGTCGGGAGGGTATGGCGAAAAGACCTCCCAATTTAAAAAAATGAAGGGTAGGTGGAGGAGGCAACCCTTGGCGCATATTGAACCGCATCATTAAATCCATCTTGATAGGTGGAACTCATTAAAATAGTGAGTCGTTCCTCGCGATTGGACGGTCGAGGCCGCTCTCGATGACCTCTTGCATGTCTCTTCTTTGCTCTTGAAGACTTCGACGCACATCCACATAGCGCCGCGACACCTCCATAATAGCATCGGCCAAGATGGAGACATCATCGGCTCGGGAACTTTGGTCCTGCTGTACAAGGTGCATCATCTCCACCATATTTTGACGCATGAAAGCCGAAATCCCCTCCATTGCTTCGGAATACGATTGGGTTCGGGCAAGTTCAGTGCTCATCCTCTGGAGGGAAGTTTCTGCACTGCGTGAGCGGGCATGAGCATGCGCCCGGAAGTTATAAGGGATGAGTTTTCTTGTACCTCCTTGCCTGTGGTCTGAAGGTTCCCTATCTTATCTTGTGCTCATTGATATTGAATCAAGAAGGCGAGCAATGGCGTCGAATCTTGTTGCTTCCTTGAGGAGCTCCACCTGTCCTTTGAGGCGTAGTAACTCTTGGTAGGAAGATTCTGCGCCAAGAGAGGTGTGGATTTCTCTTTGTGGGGCCGAGTGGCTCTGCCCTCGGACGTGGTTGTGCCTTTAAGGCTGCGATAGTATCAGCATCCCTCTGAATTTGCTGGCGAGCTTCGGCCAATTGCTCTTGGCACTGGTGCAATTGTTGTAGCAGGAGTCGCTCTCGATTTTGAGCATCCGCCAAGCTTTCCCGTTGTTGACGCTCCCATTCTTGGGCTTGAACTTGGTGTTGATGAAGGGAGCGATCCAATTCTTTATGGTTGGTCAGGGCCTACATATCGGTCGAGGGAAAAGAAATTGATCAGCTAAACAAAGCTAAGGAAACTGAGTAAAGAAACATACCAGGTCCAGAGCATGGCGCAGGCCTTCCATGCGAGGAACCACTTCCTCCAAGTTTAGAATCCGAAGACTCCGGGGAGAAAGGGAAGAGGACGGGACAGAAGATGATGAAGAAGGAACCTCTCCTATAAAGGAGAGAAGGAGGGTGGTATCCATCGGTTGAGAAGGAAGCGCATCGTTTGGATGGCCCGCGGAGGTGGTAGTCAGAGGCGACAGATCCATAGGTGCCGGAAGGATATGTGTCTCGCCGGGTTGGGGGTTGGTAGCGGAAGGAAAGACGGAAGGAGGTTGATCGAAGGAAGGATCTTGAGACGACGAGAGGATGAGCATTGGGCTGGAGGAGCCCGCGATAGGGATGCAAGACGTGAAGCCACGATCGGGGCCCATCGGAGGAGGGATTACTGACGATGAGCTAGGGAAGTTAGCGGTGAAGGATATCCACGCCATGGGTTGAAAGGAAGGATTTGGCCGGGAAAGGGAAGACAAGGTGATCCATCCCACACATGGCGACATGGTGACATATACATCTTCCCGAGTTCTTCCCAGTTGCAGGGAAGGAGAAGACGATTTCCGAACATCAGTGGCGGAAGGAGAAAGAATGGGAAAGTTAGTGTTTGTAAGGACCCCAGCTTCCTCCGGGATGGGGGTAGTGAGGGTCACCGGAGGAGGAAAGGGAGAATGGCGAGGTAAATCGGGTATGATGGTGATTGGGGAAGGTGAAGCAGAAGAAGAAGCAGAGGGCTGACCAGCATCCCGTTTGCGATTCGGGTAGCGGCCCGCTATCTCCTGGAAGAAGTTAGAATGCATCTTAGGGGTCTGAAAAAGAAAAGGAAAAAGAGGGGTTGGGAAGAAAGAATCGGGGGAAACGAGGTTTGGCGGCGGCGGAACAAACAGATGAGGAAGAAGGAGACCAAAAGGCGGAAGGAGGAGGATGACAGGAGAAACTAAGACCAAAGAACCCCTATAAAAGGGGGTGGAATGGGCTTGCAGCCATTAGTGGGCCTCTCGTCTGTGGTAAAATGGAAAGAAAGGTTTATATTTCTAAATGACCCATTATGTACTAAAGCCCCTCATTTGCAGAGGAAGGAGGGAAACCAAAGAGGAATGATATGAAGGCGTTACCTCCTTTATGCTCATTGCCCTGACGCTATATACAAAAGTTTCTATCCCCGCAAGGAAGAGCGGAAGATATCCTCGTGTGGTGGTGGAACGGAAGAACCGATATCCTTCTGTTACTATTTATTCTATATACAAAAATTTCTATCCCCGCAAGGAAGAGCGAAAGATATCCCCGTGTGGTGGTGAAACGAAAGAACCGATATCCTTCGGTTACTATTTATTCTATATACAAAAGTTTCTATTCCCGCAAGGAAGAGCGGAAGATATCCCCGTGTGGTGGTGGAACAGAAGAACCGATATCCTTCGGTTATTATTTATTCTATATACAAAAATTTCTATCCCCGCAAGGAAGAGCGGAAGATATCCCCGTATGGTGGTGGAACGGAAGAACCGATATCCTTCGGTTATTATTTATTCTATATACAAAAATTTCTATCCCCGCAAGGAAGAGCGGAAGATATCCCCGTGTGGTGGTGGAACGGAAGAACCGATATCCTTCGGTTATTATTTATTCTATATACAAAAGTTTCTATCCCCGCAAGGAAGAGCGGAAGATATCCCCGTGTGGTGGTGGAACGGAAGAACCGATATCCTTCGGTTACTATTTATTCTATATACAAAAATTTCTATCCCCGAGGAAAAGCGGAAGATATCCCGTGTGGTGGTGGAGCGGAAGAACCGATATCCTTGGTTACTATTTATTCTATATACAAAAGTTTCTATCCCCGCGAGGAAGAGCGGAAGATATCCCCGTGTGGTGGTGGAACGGAAGAACCGATATCCTTTTACTATTTATTCTATATACAAAAATTTCTATCCCCCAAGGAAGAGCGGAAGATATCCCGTGTGGTGGTGGAGCGGAAGAACCGATATCCTTCGGTTACTATTTATTCTATATACAAAGTTTCTATCCCCGAGGAAGAGCGGAAGATATCCCGTGTGGTGGTGGAGCGGAAGAACCGATATCCTTGGTTATTATTTATTCTATATACAAAAGTTTCTATCCCGAGGAAAAGCGGAAGATATCCCGTGTGGTGGTGGAGCGGAAGAACCGATATCCTTGGTTACTATTTATTCTATATACAAAAATTTCTATCCCCGCAAGGAAAGCGGAAGATATCCCGTGTGGTGGTGGAGCGGAAGAAGCGATATCCTTCTTATTTATTTATTCTATATACAAAAATTTCTATCCCATGAGGAAGAGCGGAAGATATCCCGTGTGGTGGTGGAACGGAAGAACCGATATCCTTCGGTTACTATTTATTCTATATACAAAAATTTCTATCCCCGCAAGGAAGAGCGGAAGATATCCCCGTGTGGTGGTGGAACGGAAGAACCGATATCCTTCGATTACTATTTATTCTATATACAAGTTTCTATCCCTAGCGAAGCTATCCCGTGTGGTGGTGGAGGCGGAAGAAATGAGATCCCCTGGGTTATATATCACTTTGTCCCGAAAAGGGAAGGAAGTCGAAGTCCTTGTTTAACCCTATATTGTTTTATCCTTGCAAAATAGCAGAACTAATTCATTCGATGATTCTATATCCTAAGCAGAGTATAAAAGCGGAAGAGCCGAAATACATCTCCGTTATAAGTAAGTTTATGTGGATACGGAAGAAGTAAAGTGTGATACAATGCCGAAGATACTGGAGAAAGAAGACAAGCTGGGAAAGTTCATGGGCCTTAAAAGAATTACATATTGAGTCATCTACAAGGAAGAATAACAAGCAGCTGACCCTTATATATCCCGGCGTTACAATTCTTTGCTAGAAGGGACGGAGGGAAGTCCCTTGTAGGGTTGAGGTTGGCACAATAGTTGGCGCCGGTAGGACTGCTGCAGGAAGGTCTTCCTAGCCAATTCCTTTTGGGACCCTATCAGTTGTTAGCGCGAGGAGCGATTATTATGGGGAAATTTCCTCCATTTATTCTTTGTAAACACTCCACCTGTTTTTCCAAGGTAGCTATGTATCGCGATCATTTATCTGTTCTCTAGAAGGCGAGGAACTCTTGCCACTGCTCAGATATTACATCCATGGCAAGCAAAGGAAAAGGAGAATGAGAAGCTATCGTGTAAGTCGGTAGTTTTTATGGCGGCGAAGAGGAAGAGTGCATTCATTGGTAGGAGAAGTAGGGACCATAAATGTCAGTAAAGCAGAGAAAACGTGGGGGCAGTAGTGGGAAGGTTGACGGGACTACAATTGTAATTAAGAGGGTCCGAATCCCCGAGACCTAATAGAAGAAGGCATGTTCAGATCAGATCACCGTTCTTTTGGAAGACAGAAGCATTACTTCTACAGGAAAAAGACAAGAACGGATATCATTTGCCTCCCTGATTTTTTATTAATATATTTGAAACAATTACATTAACTTGATCTACAAAGATTTTCCTTGATTACTCCTAACAGAAGAAGCGGGAGATGTCTCTTTGGGAGGAGAAGGAGCTAATATGACTCTGAAGCGCTCGCCTTGAGGGGGAGGAAGAACTGGTGGACCTTCATCGAAAGAGGAAGGATGAGTCTTCGCCGGGGGAACTGGGACGAAAGTCAGTGCTGGTGGAAGTGGGGGAAGTTCAGCGGCAGCACGAGGGTCTCCCACTGTATACTCCCACGTGAGGGGAGGATTCCACACCCAGTTGCGGAAGGAGGGGAAAGGAGCGCGGAAGGACCTCCTTGCCGGAGGGGTGGGAGCTGGTTGGAGAGGCGGATATGGAAGGGGGCGGAGGGTTGAAGTGGCAGTTGAGCGGGTCTCCGAATATTCAAATTCCTCAGAGACCCAGTCTTGTAGTTCAAAAGATTACGACTCGAAGAAACGATGGGATGCCTGCTGAAGCCATAATAAGAAGATAGCGGGGCGAAGACATGGGGACGAAGGATTTATAATGGAAGGAAAGAGGCAACCGAGGTTACGGGAAAGGGAAAGAAGGCGAAGAGATCGATACCATTTCAAGCGATAAGAGAAATAAGGAAGATCAACAAGCGGGAGCTATTTAAGCGTCGCCCACCGGAATCGGGCGGATATGAATGATGTCGGGTAAAGACCTTGCGAGTGAATTCCCAAAGAAACCGGGCGGTGTGAATAATATCGGACAACATACTCAGATTCGAACCGAAAATGGGGCGAGGTGGATAATGTCATTTAATATCCCTCCATAAGCCCGAGTCAATGAAGTGATTACACCATCCTATACAAGAAGGAGGAGGAGTTTTAAAAGGGGTCGAGAATTCGACGTCCAAGAAGCATGCCGAAGGTGATAACTAAGCCTATAAATAAATTCATCATTCAAAGGCAGAAGGGAGGCTATTGATAAAATTATCAAAGAAGGAGAATAGTATAAATTACAATTCAAAGAGTTCGGGCGGACAGTTAGCTAGCGCCTCCGTAGGATCTAAATAACTAGTATCCGTGCCAGGAGGCGGGTATCCTCGCTTGGTGAAGACCCCTCAAACCCTAGTATAAAGAGATCTACCCCTTTCTTGACATAACGCCTCTTGAGGTCGGCTTCCTGCTCCTTTAGTCGGTCCTGATATTGAGCCACCTGGGTTTGACTTTCCGCCAATTTGATCATCAAAACATCTCTCTCAGTGGCTGCTTTTATAGCTCGCTGTCCTAAGGCTAAAAGAGCTTCAAGATACTCCTGTTGGAAGATAGATTGCTGCTGGGCCACCGGTGATAAGGTTCGGAGAAGAGTCGTTACTGCAGAGGAAAGTTCCTGACACTTCTTTACACAGGATTCCCTGGTAAGGGCCCAGGCTTGACGTTCCAGGTTAAGGCGGTTGCATTCTTGTTGAAGCTGTGAGATAGTAGCCGCAGAGTCAGCCTCCTTGAGCATGGCATCCATAAGATATCTTTTATACTCCTTCAGTTCTTGAGTCAGGATGTCTACCTGCTGCAGCTCACTAGATTGTAAGAAGAGGCGCTATTCTAGTTCTTCATTTTTTTCGCTGCAGTTCCTCTTTCTCACTTCGAACCAAGGCTAGTTGCATCGTGGCGTCTTCGCATTGACCCCTAAAATCCGCCTCCTTTGCCTCTTGTTCGTTTAATCGTCGCGTGAGCTCTTTCTGCTGCGACACGGCGGCAAAATGGCGAGTCTCCACACTAGATTGGAATCGGGCCAGGTGGGCTACCATGTTGTTATGTTGAGTGGAGGCCTAAAAGGAGAGGAAAATTATCAGCATAGGGAAATACCCATAGCAAAGAGGAGGAGAAGGGGGAGTAAATACCTCTGCCGATTTGCCCACTTGCTTACAGGGCCTTGTATACCCATTGGTTAAAGAATTTTACCTCCAGAAGGGTGCGAATTTTCACGAGAGGCCCTAGGAGGAACAGAAGGGAAGGGTCTTCTCCTTCCAAGAAGATAGGGCACCTGCACGGCCTTGAAGGGGCAAGCAATTCTCGAGTCGAGCCTGACGGCGGCTGGAGCTTGGAGGGATTCCGCGAGGAGGCCGGGTGAATTCATGTGGAGGAGAAGAATGCAAAAATTGGGAGGAGAATCCCTCCTTGGGAGAGCCGGAGAAAGAGGCGGGAGTGTTGCCTTCCCCTCGAGGTTCATAAATGATTAAGGGTCGAGCTTCCGGTTGATGGGAAGACAAGGGTAGGAGAGCCGATGAACTTGAAGCTCCTTTCTTGACAAGCCGCAGCTTCTTACGAGGAGATAGCCAGACGGTGGATTTGCCTCTCTTAGTCAGGGTCTTCTTCTTCTTGGCAGCCTCGATCGACTCCCCTTCTACCAAAGCCTTCTGCATCAGATTATCTACAAGATATACTGGTAAGAAAGATGAATGCCCTAAAAAGGAAGTCACATTGCAGGATAAATGTCACCCTACCTATAGCAACCGAAGTCGTCAAAGGTAGAGAAGACAATCCAAAGTGGCTTAAGAGGAGAGTTTCTAGCAGGTGGTTCGAGCAATAATGCAGCTCTCCTAAGACTCTATACACTTTCGGGAAGGGACATTTGATCCTCATTTCTCGGAAAGAAGGCAATTCAGGAAGGTCTACCTTCCAAGTATCGAATAGGTAAAGCAGGAGTTGAACAAAGAAATATAAGGCTTCCCAACCCTTGTGGGAAGTAGGCGGTTAACAAGGAATGTGATCCGGGCGACTAGGCGGATAGAAGAGGCACGCCTTAGAAGACTTTAATTGGAAGAAGCAATGGAATATCTCTTAAGAGAGGTTCAAATGTTGGAACACTATATGGGCTCCCATAGAATCCGGAAGGAGTTGGGGTGAATTGGTTCAGGTAGTCCATAGAAGTTTAGGAGGTCGGATAGACTGTAGTCTTTGGCAAGGATAGTCCGTTAAGAAATTGTTCATAAAAAAAGCATGTCAAGCCGGGAGGAGGTTTATGAGGTCGATGATTTGGTCGTAAAACAACATTTTATAGAAGGCTCTATGTAGTTGTTCCTTAGGTTAAAGAAATAATGATTGCAATCTAACTGAGTTATGGTATGTTCATACCAGGCGGGTGAAGAGAGGATCCTAGGAGCCATGGGTATGAACGAAGCAGAGCACTTACTCGGAGGGTAAAGAAGAATCGTGTGAGGAAAGGAAGAGCAGTCGCGCAACACCGCGATGAGAATCACGGAGAAGAAGAAGAACATTTGGATTATCAAGCACACTAACCGATACCTAGAATGAGAAGGCGAGGGTTTATATAAGGTTTTCCGCGACGATTCAGCTGCACAGAAGGAGAAGCGGAGCCCATGGACCCAGTGGGCCTCCTTCAATATACTGGGGGGAGTTATAAGGGAACGGACGGATTTAAGCCGAAGAAATGGAGAATAGGTCAGAAACTTTATGTACATTAGAAAGTCAAGCTTATAACTTCGCTTGACTATTTTTCGGGGTTGACTAATGATACTACTGGTATCTCCTTTGCATAATCCCCGATAGAGGGGTTAGTGGGTGACCTAAGATCCGGCCCAGAATATACGGCTCTGCTAAGAAAGGAAAGGAAGATTGGCACGGGCGAATATTGAGAGCCATTGGCACGGGCGAACCTCAGAAGTCACTGGCACGGGTGAGTACTGAGAGCCATTGGCACGGGCGAACCTCAGAAGTCGTTGGCACGGGCGAACCTCGGAAGCCATTGGCACGGGTGAGTATTGAGAGCCATTGGTACGAGAGAGGTAATGAAAGCAATTGATACGACAAAGGAGAGGCGGAGGGCACTTTGCCAAGAAGCCAGCACAATCTGATCCCTACAAAGGGAAGTTGGGCACGGGAAGGAGAGGAATTGGTTCGGGTTGATGAGGAACCCTAGGGCTAGGGCGCTCGTGGGCTATAGACCTAAAACTAGCTTCCCTCAACACGGAAGGTTGAGGGAGATAGTCTAACCTAGTTGCCCGAAAAGTGGAGGGAAAGGGTGTTGCAGCGGCACAGGAGACCCCACATAATATTCCAAAGAGTCTCCACTCCTGATATCTGTAACAGAATTATTCTCCAGGGAAAGGTGGTGGCCACGTGTACAATGAAGATAACCCACGACGTTATGATGAAGGAAAAGAGGGGGAGATAAAAGAGGAGGAGGCAGCAAGAGAGAAGGAGGATCCGTAATTATTCCAACCTAGCAAGAGAGAAGAAGGAGACAATTATTCCCAGGGAGCGAGAGAAGGAGACGCAAGAGGAGAGGAAAGAGGAGGACGACCGCTTCACCGGAGAAGAAAGATAGAGCTCTGTCGTTATTATATCTCTTGTATTTTTCTCGTCTGGTGGGATTATTGTAAAAGGTTTTTTCTCCTCCATCTTCGGAAACTCGCTTTCCGGAAAGGAGGATCTTCATAGTGAAAGTGCTTGGACATCATCCCCGGTGAGAAAACTCACCTCCGTGGAGTAGGAATCCTTATTCCGAACCACGTTATATCTTGTGTATGAGTCTCGATTGCTGGTGCTGGTTTTTGCGTTTCATCTACTTCATCTTTTTACTCTTTACTGATTGTGGTCTGTGAGAATCCTCTGAGATCTCCATCCGTGCTTCACTGCATTGGAAAGGAGTGAACATACGTCACCCGTCCGCATCATTTATAAATTGATATTACAGTGAACAATCCATATGAACACCAAGAGACACTAACGAGCATGTTGAACAATCTATGTGGCTGAGACTCCTCATAGTCCATGAGCAATGATGCAATTATTAGGAGGTGCACTCTACCATTTTGAGCTAATAGCTCATTGTGTATGTCTTCCTCACACTGAGGCTTGCTATGCCGAAAATGAGAAAACAACATTCGTATATTTCTTTTTTACGTCCTCATCTCACTACAATAAACTGATGTGTATCAGTGGATCGATAATTTATAATTTAGTTTTATCAATTTTTTTAATTCGAAATTTAAAATTGAATCGCATTATTTGAAAAATTAATATTTTTAAAAATAAAAATTAAATTTCCGAATAAATCGAATCAAATTTCTAATTTAATTGAACTTTTATATCCTTTTGCTTGTATGTGTAATAATTATTCACAAATCGCTCCTAGACTAATTTAGCTCCTAAGTATTCATAGTTTGATCTTCAACTATGATAGATTTATAGATTTTTTTAAAATAGAATGATAAATTAAGGATTTATAATGTTACAGTAACAATCGATTGATGTGTATCAATCGACTGATAATTTATAATTTATTTTTATCAGTTAAATCGATTTCTTTAATTCAAAATTTAAAATTGAATCGAATTACTTGAAAACAATCAATATTTTTAAAAATCAAAATTAAATTTCCAAATAAATCGAATCGAATTTTTGATTTAATCAAATAATTTCCCATGAATCGCTCCCAGAGCTACAATACAATAATAAGATGTTCAATTCGATTTTTAGGTATTCACAATTAAGGGTATGAAATCGATTAAAATCGAATCAATCGAACCGATTAAGACCGAAATCGAATAAATCAATTTTTTTTTAACTAAATCGAACCAACCGAATTTTTTCATCGACCGAACTGATTTAGCAAAAAAATTCAATTTTTTCGAATGAAAATCGAAAAATTGATTTTTTATATCCAGTCGACTAATGATTCAAATCAGTGGACTGATAGTCCAATCAGTCGACTGATGGATCAAATCAGTCAACTGATTGTCCAATAAGTCGACTGCTCCGGTTAAAATCGATCGGTTTAGTCAAACCGAATTTTTTCGGTTCAAACCCAAAATCGATCGAACCGAATAAACCGATATTTTTTAGTAAAAAAATTGAATTTTTTATTGGACCGAACCGAACTTTCAAGTTCGATCGGTTCGATCAGTTTTTTCAATTTAATCGATCGATTGTACATCCCTATTCACAGTTCGATTCTCAGCTATAATATATTTATGAAATTTGTCTCCAAATAAAATGATAAATCAAGGACACTGTAATTATTGAGATTGTCCACATATTTTTTGATTTATCTTTATGATCAATAAAATATATCTCATACAAAAATTATATTTAGTATCTCATTAAAAATCCATGAGATAAAATTGATCATTTCTAAAATTAATCCAGATTTAAGTATCCGATGCTAATAAAAAAAGGAATATTTGAGAACTTGCAGCGTTGTCAGCGGGCTTCCAACCGAGGAGCTGCTTAGAGGAAAATAATCAGCCAAACGTCACGCACTTTACACGTGTTGCTTCGAGAGTAGGCTGACTGCCGTTCAATAAATGGATAATATTGAAGTGTGCCTAGTTCCTTTATGTTTGGATCAAACTCACCAACAGCATGTTTATTTTAATGTTGGTCACGGGAATAATTGAGTGATTCGATCCATTTCTTCCTTTCTGTATTTTTACTTTTCAAAAGATTAAAAAAATACATATTGATAATTGAAAAAAAGATCAAAATGGCAGACATCTACTTTTCTATCCCAAACTACCTTTGTTCGACAACTATTGTATCAGCTTTGGTAGAAATAAATGTTATAACTGAATCACTTTTGCGCAAGAAGCAACCTGGTTGACTGTTCTATATTATAGAAATTTTATTTTATTTAAAAAAAAAACAACTCTTTGGTACCATTTTAAATTTGGTTGCTCTAATTATATTTTAATATGCTTCAATAGTATTGAAACGAATGGAATTGACTCAGGTTTTTTAGAAGGATCTCTCTTAGGTCGGATCATAGATTTCCTAAGTAAATCTCTCAAGTCAAGTCACAGTGTTTCGAGTGACTCGTCCGCTTCATAATTTTTCTGAATCAAATGATTGCTCTTCCTCTCGAGTTTTTGATCGAGTCATAGTTAGCTCTCGAATGCAGAGTTCCTTGTCGAGTCGCGGAGCTTCCCGAGCCGCAGAACTCCTCACTTGTAGTTTCCTACGTTGCCCGAGCATGCGACTTCCTGCCTCGCTCGAGTGGTCACACGTGCCTGAGTCACGGATCTCTTGCCTGATTTAGAGACTCTATCGAGTGTCGGGCGACTTCTTTCCGAGTACAACATAACTTCTTCTCGAGCACCTGTGATGCCCAAGTTGACAGTGCATCCCGAATGTTGAGTGCCCCTTCCCAAGTTTGCCTCTCCTAAATCGATAGTTCTTCCCGAGTCAGTATCTTCTCTTGAGTCGGTGACTCTTCCCAAGTTGTAGGTCCTTCCGAGTGTCATCACCCGCTTCTTAAGCACAAACTTTCCGAGTGCTTCTTGGCATTACTTGCTTGACCTATATGACATATAACAGTCGAAAATACATTGATCTCATCCATATTTGGCAAAGAGGGAATATGTCAAAACATATGAGTCTCCATACATTTTTTGTCCACTAACAGCTTGACAAAGGAGAAAGAGCAGATAAGTTTGGTCGACAGAGAAATCAAGGGGTGAGTGTAAAGGTCAATGGAGACTTCGGGAAAAGGAGTTGACTTCTTCTTCTTCTTCTACCCTAGGCATTATCTCAGGGGAGGCAGCTCAAGGGAGGGGGCTTTTAGAGTTTTCTCTCTCTCGCATATTTCCGACTACACAAGAAATAACTCTTCTCTTCTTCTTCTTCTTCTTCTATATTATTTTTATTGCACTTAATATCTTTTCTTTCATATATGTCCTGTTTGACTTAAGCATTGAAGGGTCGTTGTCAGAATCATGGCGGCGCCCTTTGACACATGTTTATTTTCACAAGACTTACTACTGTGGACGCGAAGGACCCACCCTTCTCCGACGTTCTATTGAAGGGGCTACAAAATGTGACCGCATCAGTTAGTGTCATCTGTGGAAACTCTGAACAAGACATTGAGATGTACAACAAGGAGTTCCTTCAATGGCTTCTTCATTGGAGGAGGCTTCATCATCATGACACACGGTCTACTGGAAGCGATCATGAAAGAGACAGTAGACGATGTATTGTGCAAGAGGGTAGGAGGTCGGACCTCTCTAAGCCCGCTACTCTATGGAGCTGTTTTGGAGGTTCCAACAACCACCTTGGCTTTTCTTATTCGACTGTTGGCCATGAAGATCCAAGCTCAGCATAGGTGTTTAACTAGAGGTCACCAGGATGACCATCCCTACCATCACACTTGTATTGGCCTCCCTACGACACCTACCCCAGTTGTCTTGAGGGCTCAGCTCCTCCCGTAACACCCAAGTCTAGAGTACAATCAATGGGAACGTCTCTTAGTATCTTCACTTCGAAGAAATACCTGAGAACTAGCTTGTTAATGGTCGTGGGTATTTCTTGTGATCTCGCAAGCACTGAGTGTGTGGCTGTTGCAGTACATGACTCGTATGCCCATTAGCTCTGCAGGAATAGTGCTAAACATAGGTGATGCAGGGGAACTCTTGTGAATTCAAGCTCTCCTTCCCTATTCCACCACTAGTCCCTAGACTTTGACGGTCTCTTCTCCCTCTAGCAGGGATGTTGCTTCTAGCTCTAGTCTGCTGTTAATGCTGCCACCGGTGAGGTTTGTCTAGAAACTTACCCCATTGTTCAGCTAAATGGGGCCAGTTTTGGCCCAATTCTTTGTCAAGGAAAACACAATCCCATCATCTCCCATATTGCCGTTGCTCTCCACTTTATTTGTCATGGTCAGATCCATCTCCAAAACTACCAATCTCAGTAAGATCCTTTGGTGAACAGTGGTTGTGAACAGGGGCCCATGGGTCTCCTGATTAAACTTGAGCAAGGTATATGATCCCCATTTCTCTCTCCTGACCACTTGGTCAAGACGCGTTTCGTCCCTCTCAGTCGCTCAATCAAGGTAAGCTCTTATTCACTCGACACCCGGTTGGATAGCAAGTCGACCACTTGATCGCATAGCCAGTTGCAACTCGATTGCACAACCATTCGACCACTCAATCGCATAATAAGTTGGTCACTCAACCACATACCCAGTCGATCACCCGTCTGCATAACAAGTCAGTCAATCGATCGCACAACCAATCAGTCATCCGGTCGCATAGCAAGTTGGCCACGTAGTCGCATAACCAGTTTGTAGCTTTATCGAGACATACTTCATTCCCTCTGGCCACTCGATCGAGGTAAGTTTGGGACTTAGTAGCTCGTATGAGAGCATATTTCACCCCTTTTGGCCATTCGACCAAGCAGCTCTGTCAAGAACAAATTTAATTCCTCATGGACCTAGAGAACAATTGCAAATGTATGCTCACAATGTCGTGGACCTCTTCATCGGCCTAATCTGTCTGCCTTCACTGTCGACAGTAGCTTATCATTGCTAGAGAGATGTCATGACACAAACTAATTGATCGATGATGATGTCCTCATCGAGAGATCTACAGGAATTCTGATGGGAAGATGGTCGATTTACTCTGCTTGATGTGATGATTAGTAGTTGGGCAACCTAGCTTTAACACCGGAGGCTACGCTTGTGGGGCATGAGATGGCAGGAAGTGCATCGATGGGAGGCGGGGAAGAAGATCGACAGGAAGCTGCGGAAGAGTGACTATAGCCATCGAAGTATTCCCCCACGAGCCTAAAGCTTCTTTAACAAATTGCAATACCAACGATTTCATGACGACTGAAGCAAAAATTAGGAACCTAACAGAAAGAAGAAAAGGAGGGGTGGCATGTGAAGACCCAATGACACTCCTAAAAAAGGGGATTATCGCGAAATCTTAGAAAAAGTGAACAGGTAAAAAGGAGAGGTAAGAGCTCACTTGTATGAAAAATCAGAAAAAAAATAGGAGTCACATAGTTTGAAAATGTAAAGGAGGCCATCTTTCGGAGTTGATTCAGCATGATCAGGCAATTCGTAAGTCTTGTATCGCTTGAGACTCTCCTTCTCCATTCGGCACGGTCAGACAATTTGTAAGCCCTACACTGCTCGAGACTCTCCTTCTCTATTTTGCACGACCATACAATTCGTAAGCCCCGCACCACCCAAGATTCTCCTTCTCCATTCAGCAATCCCAGGCAATTCGTAAGCCCTGCACCGCCTGAGACTCTCCTTCTCCATTCGACATGACCAGACAATTCGTAAGCCCTGCACCATCTGAGACTATCATTCTCCATTCGGCACAGTTAAGCAATTCATAAGCCTTGCACCACTTGAGACTCTCCTTCTCCATTCGACACGACTAGATAATTCGTAAGCCCTTCATCGCCCGAGACTCTCATTCTCCATTCGACACGACCAAGCAATTAATAAGCCCTGCACCTCCCGAGACTATCGTTCTCCATTCGGCATTGTCAGACAATTCGTAAGCCCTGCACCGCCTGAAGCACTTATTACTCGGCACGAATAGACAATTTGTAAGGCCTGCACCACTCAAAATGCTTATTACTTGGCACAGACAGACAATTCGTAATCCCTGCACCGCCTGAAACGCTTATTACTTGGCACAGACAGACAATTTGTAAGCCTTGCATCACCTGAAGTGCTTATTACTCGGCATAGATAGGTAATTTGTAAGCCTCGTACCACCCGAAGCGCTTATTACTCAACATGGACAAGCAATTTTGTAAGTCCTGCACCGCCTGAAGCACTTGTTACTCGGCACAAATAGACAATTTGCAAGTCTTACATTGCCCGAAGCACTTATTACTCGGCACATATAGACAATTCGTAAGCTTGACACCGCTTGAAAAGCTTATTACTTGGCACAGACAGACAATTGGTAAGCCCTACACTACCCAAAGTGATTATTACTCAGCACATACTGCCAATTTGTAAGCCCTACACCGCCTGAGGCTCATATTCTTCATTCGGCACGGATAGATCATACGTAAGTCCTGCATCGCTCGAAATGCTTATTACTTGGCACAAACAGGTAATTCGTAAGTCTTGCACCACCCAAAATGCTTATTACTTGGCATAGACAGGCAATTTGTAAGCCTTGCACCGTCTGAAGCGCTTATTACTCAACACAAACAGATAATTTGTAAGCCATGCACCACCCGAATCACTTATTATTGTGCAAGGACAAGCAATTTGTAAGCTCTGCACCGCATGAAGCACTTGTTACTCGACACAGACAGATAATTTGTAAGCCTTTCACTGCCCGAAGCACTTATTACTCGACACGGACAAACAATTTGTAAGCCCGACACCGCTCGAAGAGCTTATTACTCGGCACAGACAGGCAATTGGTAAGCCTTGCACTACCCGAAGTGCTTATTACTCGACACAGACAGACAATTTGTAAGCTCTGCACCACCCGAGGCTCATATTCTCCATTCGGCACAAACAGGTCATACGTAAGTCCTACACCGTCTGAGGCTCTTATTCTCCATTCGGCATGGACATGTCATATGTAAGCCTTGCACCATCTGAGGCTCATATTCTCCATTCGACACGGACAAAGCATACTTAAGCCCTGCACTGCTAGAGGCTCATATTCTCCATTCGGAACGGACATACCATACGTAAGTCCAACATCGCCCGAGGCTCATATTCTCTATTGGTCACGGACATACCATACGTAAGCCCTACATAGCCCGAGACTCTTATTCTTCATTCTATACGGAAGGGAATGCGTAAGCCCTGCATCGCCCGAGGCTCTTATATTGGAGTATTGAGAATACAATCAATGTAAAATACTGAAATTTAAAATACGAAATTTAATGGTCAGAATTTCGGGGAAATAATCCTAGGGATTATTTTCGAGATTTTTAAGGGAATTTTAGGAATTTTTTCGAAATTTTTCTAGATTTAAACGGACTCCGTACGAGATTTATACGGGGATAAAATAAGTAGACTTTAAAGGGGTCTATATAAAAGGGTGATAAATACGAGATGGAAAAACCTAAAATTTCTATTTTCTTTTCCCTTTTTCCCCCGCCGCGAGTTTCTCCTTCGGCAGTTCCATCAACGTCGTTCTCTTCTCTCGCGCGACCACTGTGTCTCCGCCGGCGCCTTCTTCTTCACGGCGACACAGTACGCCAGCGCCCTCTCCTCTGCGTCGCCAGCTGCAAAGCGGCGGACCTCTGCCCAGCGATGTGAGCTCGCCATCCACCGATGGCGCCGGGCTCCTTCCATTGCCGTGCCAGACCGACGCCCCTCTCCCTTTGCAAGCGCCGACCACCGTTCGCCTTTCCCGGTGCCCAGGTCCGACCCCAGCCATGTGACCTCCCGCCACGGCCTCGTCGTCGGTTTCCTCTGCCTAGGCGACGGCCGGTTGTTCTCGACCGGATTCTGCAGCGAGGAGAATACCACTGAGGGAAGCTTCCAAATTTCTGGTATAGCTTGTTTTTCTTTGTACTTCGTTTGTTTTAGTGGGTGCGGTTTAGGTGAAGAGGAATGGCTGTGGATTTGGGGGGGGTTGTTAGTTGAGAGGGCAGTGAGGTTTTAATTGGGAGGTTACTGTTGAGGAATGGCGTTTGTGGGGTTCATGACCACGTAGTGAGCTGTGAGTTGGGGGTATCGGCTGTCGGTGGAATTCCTAGGGTCGGTGAGTTTGATTGGTCGATTTGGGCTGATTCCGGTGTTATTCGGTTGATCGGTATGGTATTCGGAGGATATGAGATTTAGGTGATAATGAGATTGATGCTTGAGGTTTGATGTGTTGTGAGATGGATAATATTTTTATATGAGGAGTATTGATCATGGTGAGATAAATTGCAAGGATATGTTTTTGGATTGAGGAGTTAATTACAATTTATGACCTACGGGTTGAGGGTCTACTTGGAGATACATAGTAGTATTTATGCGTTATCGTGTGCTTGGATTTGATGGATTTATTTTGGATTAATTTGGTTATGGAAGGAATCGATTATGTATTCGATTTGTCAGTGAATGATATTTTGTGCTTAATAATAGCTATGTGTTATGCATTATGCAGGTTTTGGTCACGAGGCAGGTCTCCGTCATTGGCGATCTGGTTCTTTTACGGATATATTATCAGGCGGGTACTTTGACTTATCTTTTAGATATAGTCAAGTTGATATGTTAGTTAGTATAGCATGCAATACTTTTCATGTTTATATGCCTAGTATGTTTTTGTGCCTACTAGATACATGCATTTGATCAGTATGTTTATATCTTCCTGTTTTATTTGGATCATTGTATTTGGATTATGGATATGTACATATTGATTGTACATATTATTCGGATAGGTATTTTGAGTAGGATTTACATGCTTTAGTATCATGCACCATCTTGCATGATTGCATCTTTGGGACGGTTCCATTATTGTTGAGCACATGACTAGTTACATGGCTGCACACACCGCCACTCATGGGTTAGTGGTACATCGGGAGGTGTGTGCGATTGCTCTGTCGAGCTCCATTGACCGCTCATCGTAGGTAGCGACGAGCGGGGTAAGCGGCGAGATCCCTCCTCGGCCTATGACACCGGAGATGAGAGCTTAGCTCCCCACTATGTTTAGGCGGGAGGATAGGTGTACTCCGACAAAGATCATCTGTCCACTCGGTCACTCGGGAAGCGATGATGGCAGAGTGTCGGCTTCACCATTGCGTGTAGGCGGTAGTAGCGTCGGGGGTGACCATGTCATTTACCACGGCATGCATTTTTACCGCGGATTGCATTTGTATTGTGTTTCTTTGCATTATTGTATTGATGCCTTGGATGTTGCATATGATTGCCATGCATCTGAGATTCATATTCATATATGATGATGACTTTATCTCTTCTGATGGGCACATGCTCCTATATCGAGTAGGAGACTCGGTGAAATCTGATCCTTTTGCATCTATTTCTTGCTTACCGTATATATGAGGTATCTTGGCATGATTAGTATTGTTAGCTATACCTTACTTTGCATATCTACTATACCATGAGTTCTTTGAACTCACCCCTTGATTTATATCTATTTCGGGATGGAGTCTGTCGGAGAGTCAATGCCAAACCCCTCGTCGTGGAAGTGTATTTTGTTATTTGTGTTTACGGTTTTTGGGTATTTGGATTAGAATATATGTTTAGGAATTTGGAGTTGGATATTTGTACTGTGGATGTTTTGGTATGTCCTTAGGGACCTTTGATCGGATTTTTATTTGATTGGATTTGGTTGAGTATTCCCGCCGGATGGCGAAGGGGTAAGTCTAGTTAGAGTAGACTTTTGTTTACCTAGATTTGTTGGCACGAGGCCTTATTATTATCTGCGTGTGATGTGGTATGATTCGGTCGTGTTGGCCAGATGTATAGTGTAGTGTAGGCCTTGTATAAAATTGGTATTGTCACCGTCTGAGAGATCTTTGCCGGATTTTAAATGCAGCGGGGACTCCTCGGGCGTGACAATTATTTGATATCGAGCAGGTTTCGAGTTCCTTAGGGTCTTTGGGTTTATGGAGTTCGCCAAGTTTGGCGGAGTTAACTGGGTATTTTTCGGTTGATGCAGTTTGAAGCGATTGTTATGTTTGAAATTGAGGTATTATTGGCGAGGTCGATATGGGGGTTCGGCGAGGACATCTCGCACGGCTAACTATGAGTAAATAAATTCTAGAAAATTTTCTAGATTTAGTGCATATTTATATTGGTTATATTTGGTTATGCGGTGATATCTTGTTTTATCTAGTATTGCTTTAACTTGATATCTGTTAGACTGTTAGATTTTTAGGTTGCTGGTTTATCGTTAGCATATGGTTATTAACTGCTATACGTAGCTAGTTATCATTGTGATATAAATGATAAGATATTATTGGTAGATGTTTACCTCTTAGGATTTGACTAGTATTATGATTGGACTAGTTGAATAATATGAATAAGATGGATAAATTCGTAGAAGGCATGAGGACATGATTACATAGCTTATGTAGTTTAGAGTATATATAAGCATCTGATGCTTTATTGATTTATTGCCTTGACTTTGTTCTGGCATGACCCTTTAGTTATACTCTAATTAATTTCAGCCATTGATTGCTATTAGTAGGGCTATGCTGTCATTTATTAGACAGCGTGTTATGTGTTTTATTTGGCTATGTGATATTGCGGAGATACTATGATTGAGACTAGTAGAGATAGAATAACTTAGATGAGGTTATTCTGTAGGAGCGGATTTCAGGAATAAAACAACGTTAGTAGAACCCTAGGTGTTGGAACCCTAGGCGTAATAACCCGGATGTGCTCATTAGTATATGTTTATACATTTACTATTTCAGCTGATATGGTGATCGGATTAGTAGAGGTCATATGATTAGGATGCGATTAATCCTTAGAGGGTATATAACGTTGTTCATATTTATCGGCTGCCAACAATATCACCCATTCGTGGTTGAGGAAAGTTCTGAGAGTTTCCTAAAGGGGTTTTTGTGTATTTGAGGTCGAATAGGTCTCCCATGTATGGTTGAGATAATCTACTGTAAGGTTATACTTTTGCGTTATTCGTTCAGAGTTGGTGATAATCGGATTCGTATGATGTCTGTAGCAAGATAGCTACTTTACGTCTTAAGTACCCACGAGATATGTTCGTGGTAGCAGATTGGGGCATGCATGATTGAACTGGTAGGACGATATAATTTAGGATTAACCCTCTTGAAGGGCTTGATAGTAGATTTGTGGCCTTTATTGGCTTTGATAGGTGTTTCCTGTTAGTTGGGACGAAACCCTATGATTAATCGTCTCGACGATTATTAGTGGACTTATGATTTTGATCGACCTTGATCGATCATGTTAGAAGGGTTGGAAGGCTAGATTTGATCATCTAGACTTATTTATTTATAAGTTGATGATCTTTATCGTATTTGATAAACATTTCGTATTAGAGGTGTTGAAACCCTAAACGCCTCGATGGGTTTAATTATAGATCGATGATCTTTGTCGACGTCCAATGGTCGCTTTTATCTTTGGATGTATTGGATAACCCTAGGCTTAACAACCTAGGATAATCGATCGCTCACGCGACCTATTGGTGGTAGTGCAGAGCGTGCAAATAAATAATTAGATATTTATATACGCTCTATCCACGAGTCTCATTCGTGGTAGCATATAGTTCTTGCGTGGGCCGTGCTATTGATTGTCGGCCCATGGGTTACCTTCGAGGTAGCTCATAGATAGTTTCCTTTTTGTGTGAGAGCCACGAGACTTTGTCGTGGTATCCGGATGTACACTGCTTGTTGCAGTGGTTGTGTATGTTGCAGGTATATTTATTATCTCGATCGGGTTAATGTGATCGATATGGGTACTCTGAGGGTTGGGTTACTCTAGCTTGTTCCCTGTGACTTCCATTATGTGCATTATGATTTTGCACTATTGTCTATACATCCACAGAGTGGTTGTACTTATCCCCTCCTCATTTATCCTCTAGGTTAACTGATGGAGGACGTGTCATATTGACCTACTTTGGTGTCGCTCAGAGAGTTCCTTGCCGTGCTTGTCTCCCTGCATCGTCGGGATGCTGCTTTGTTTACTTGATTGGTATTGCATTTTATTTATGCACTTTGGATTTTTAATTCGATTGGATTTGGGGTCATAAAACTATTTTACTTTGATTGATATATGTTTAGTCGTGCATGCATGCAGTTATTGAAATACTTATATTTCTATAATTATTTCGAGGTTTTTACCAGATTTGGTCTATGGATTATGGATATTGTCACTAAGGGGCTCCCTTGTCATTTGGATGACGGATATGCCCCCAGGACGTGACCATTTTATTGGTTTGCGGTTTTGGTTTGGTTTTGGTGTATCGAGGATTTTCTTTTCCTTGGATTTTTGGGAGTTCTCGAGGTTTTGGGACGAGTGTGAAGGATATCTCGAGCTATAGGAAAAGTATTGTCTTTAGTAGTTCAGTACTTTTGTGGCTAGGAAAACTATTGACTTAGTGAAATTGCCCTACTCATGGGTGTGGGCGAGTTCGATGGCGTATTGATCTTGAGTAATCTAATGATGATTTGAGAGGTCGTATTCTTTAGAGGTGTCATTGATGTCGAATTAGGAAGCTAGGGATTTGGCCTGCTAGTCACCCATTTGAAGGTCAAGGAGTAAACCCTCAGAGAGTATCAGTCCCTACTAATAGTGATTTGGTTATGGATAAGGCATGTATGCCTACACCGTTAAGACGATGAAAGATTGTTTTACCTTATTATAGAAGGTGTTGTATGGGATGTTTATCTGTCTATATTTTTTTAGAGAAGATCCGAACTCTTTGTTAAAGAGAGATGAACCTTTGAGGTTATGCATTGATTATCGATGATAGAATCGATTGTGTAGAAGGAAATGAATATCCTTCATTGTGGATATATATGATCTATTTAGATCAGCTATAGGATACCTATATATACTCTAGGATTGATTGGTGATTGGTATGATGATATTGTAGTGACATGGTGTCCTACAATTATCATTGTCGTTGTGATGATTTTTATATCATCGACAGAGTAAAGAGAATACATGTGTGTAGCGATGACAATTTCATACTTGGTATGAATTGTTTGAGCTTTTGATTATCTTATTAGACTTATTGGCGACTTAGTCGTCGAGGATTTGAAATCGTGTATGCGGACACGATTGGATCATTTGTGATGGTGGTAGTTGGAGTTGAGCACTCGACCACCGTAGATGATGATTTTTTTTGGTATTGATTTGATTATTACCATAGATATGGATAGGATGTTCTAGTGGTACTATACCATGTGTTGGTGATGGAATTTATTTGGTCTAAAGCTTGTGAAATTAGTTTCACTCGATAATGATTGACTTTACACGTGTTGTTTGATCATTCTCGGGTGGAAGGAAGGGTATTGTATCTGCGGATGCAATGATGTTTGAAGAATGGGCGTTTGATTTAGTTGATTGAGACGTATCCCATGGTTCGTCAAATGAGGAACTACGAGATGGGTTGTCATATATATATATGACGTGGACCTAGTAGGAGTTGTTATGTTGTTTTGTAGAGATGGCGGATATGCTTATGAGGTTTTAGCTAGCTCTTGTGTAGTTGCATTTGAATTTCGGAAGAGTTATTATTGATTCGGGAACAACGGATAGATTCGGTTGTGATGATAGAGCATTTACCATAGAGTTGTACTCTTGCTCTCTGGGTTCGGAATTAGTGATAGTGGAATTTGTATGTCGTAGGTGGCTAGATAGCTACGACATCTTGGCCCAACGAGTTCGGTTGTGGTAGCATGTCATTGCACGTAAGTAGTGCCTTTGACATTACTACGAGAGCGAGGCTTAGTCATGATATTTTGATAAGTATTCTTGAAGATTGCAATAGGTTCTATATATTTGCGATGTATAGGATTGTATCCGAAAAATAGTAAGTATTGAAACGTTCTCCGTGGTGGAACGACATGCGGAACATAGTTGATTGTGCAGTCTGGTGTGCAGTGTGTCAACTAGTAAAGGTGGTATATAAATAATCAGCAAGGTTACATGCAGAGATGGGCGTGAAAGCATAGTATGATGGGCGGTGTTGGGAGATTATTTGGAATTCGGAAAGGACTTAGTATGATTGGCTAAGTCCGCTCATTTTCATTCCATATGATGAGTTTGTTGGATCATTGGATAGGTTATATTGTGGCGATTTCCGGTCATGGAGGATCTTTGAGTATCGTATGCGATAGCGATTCAAGATTTACCTTAGGATTATGGTAAAGTCTTTAACAGGTCACGAATATAGAGCTTCACTCGGGTACAGTTAGATACTTATGATAGATGGTCGATATGAAGATACTATTCATACTCTGGAAGAGCTACTAGAAGCAAGTGTGATTTGATTTTAAGGGATATCAGTAACCCCACTTAGTCACTTGAGGTGTGACTTGTCTCCAGATGCTTGAGATGGTTGTTGGGACATCTCATACTAATATACGAGTAGGAAATTTGGGGACCAAATTTTTATTAGTGGGGGAGAATGTAAAATACTGAAATTTAAAATACGAAATTTAATGGTCAGAATTTCGGGGAAATAATCCTAGGGATTATTTTCGAGATTTTTAAGGGAATTTTAGGAATTTTTCCGAAATTTTTCTAGATTTAAACGGACTCCGTACGAGATTTATACGGGGATAAAATAAGTAGACTTTAAAGGGGTCTATATAAAAGGGTGATAAATACGAGATGGAAAAACCTAAAATTTCTATTTTCTTTTCCCTTATGAAGTTTCTCCTTTTCCATCAACGCCGTTCTCTTCTCTCGCGACCATCGTGGTCTCTCCGCCGCGCTTTCTTCTTCGCCGACGACATACCGCAAGCGCCGACGCTCTCTCCTCTCGCTGCCGCTAATCGCCGACGAGCGGACCTCGCCTGACGCGATGTGAGCTCGCCATCCATGCAGACGCGGGGCTCCTTCACGCTGACGCCGAGACCGACGCCTCTCCTTTGTAAGCGCCACCACCGTTCGCTTTCTGCCAGTCAGCCTGTGTCAGGCCTAACCTCCCACCTCCACCGTCGTCGGTTTCCTCTTCTCCGCCTAGACGACGGTTATGTTCTCCACCAGATTCTCAAGACCGAGGAGAATACCACGAGGAAGCTTCCAAATTTCGTATAGCTTGTTTTTCTTTGATTTCGCTTTGTTGTAGTGGGTGCGGTTTAGGTGAAGAGGACTGGGGGTGGATTTGGGGGGGGTTGTTAGTTGAGAGGGGCGTGAGGTTTTAGGTGGGAGGTTAGTGTTGAGGCCTGGCGTTTGTGGGGGTTCATGACCACGAGTGAGTGTGAGTTGGGGGTATCTACCGGTATCGGTGGAATTCCTAGGGTCGGTGAGTTTGATTGGTCGATTTGGGCTGATTCCGGTGTTATTCGGTTGATCGGTATGGTATTCGGAGGATATGAGATTTAGGTGATAATGAGATTGATGCTTGAGGTTTGACGTGTTGTGAGATGGATAATATTTTTATATGAGGAGTATTGATCATGGTGAGATAAATTGCAAGGATATGTTTTTGGATTGAGGAGTTAATTACAATTTATGACCTACGGGTTGAGGGTCTACTTGGAGATACATAGTAGTATTTAGCACGTTGTCGTGTGCTTGGATTTGATGGATTTATTTTGGATTAATTTGGTTATGGAAGGAATCGATTATGTATTCGATTTGTCAGTGAATGATATTTTGTGCTTAATAATAGCTATGTGTTATGCATTATGCAGGTTTTGGTCACGAGGCAGGTCTCCGGTCGTGACGATCTGGTTCTTTTACGGATATATTATCAGGCGGGTACTTTGACTTATCTTTTAGATATAGTCAAGTTGATATGTTAGTTAGTATAGCATGCAATACTTTTCATGTTTATATGCCTAGTATGTTTTTGTGCCTACTAGATACATGCATTTGATCAGTATGTTTATATCTTCCTGTTTTATTTGGATCATTGTATTTGGATTATGGATATGTACATATTGATTGTACATATTATTCGGATAGGTATTTTGAGTAGGATTTACATGCTTTAGTATCATGCACCATCTTGCATGATTGCATGCTGGCTGGACGGGGTTCCATTATTGTTGAGCCCGCAGCTAGTTACATGGCCTGCACACACTGCCACTCATGGGTTAGTGGTACATCAGGAGGGTGTGTGCAGTTGCTCTGTCACAGTTCCATTGGACCGCCATGGGTAGCGAGGCGTGGTAGCGGGCAGGATCCCTCCTCCGCCTATGACACCAGAGATGAGAGCTTAGCTCCCACTATGTTTGGGGCAGGAGGATAGGTGTACTCGACAAAGATCCTCGTCCCACTTGGCCACTCAGAGCGATGATGGCGAGTGCACGATTGTCATAGCCCTACCCACTCGGCTTCACCATTGCGTGTGAGGCGGCTGACTGGCGTCAGGGGTGACCATGTCATTTGCACGGCATGCATTTTTGCACGGATTGCATTTGTATTGTGTTTGCTGCATTATTGTATTGATGCCTTGGATGTTGCATATGATTGCCATGCATACAGGATTCATATTCATATATGATGATGACTTTATCTCTTACTGAGGGCACATGCTCCTATATCAGTAGGAGACTCGTGAGTCTGATCCTTTTGCATCTATTTCTTGCTTACCATATATATGAGACTGTACTGGCATGATTAGTATTGTTAGCTATACCTTACTTTGCATATCTACTATACCCGCAGAGTTCTTTGAACTCACCCCGTTGATTTATATCTATTTCAGGATGGAGCTGTCAGGAGAGTCCAGCTGCCAAACCCCCTCGTCGTGGAAGTGTATTTTGTTATTTGTGTTTACGGTTTTGGGTATTTGGATTAGAATATATGTTTAGGACTGGAGTTGGATATTTGTACCTGTGGATGTTTTGGTATGTCCTTAGGGACCTTTGATCGGATTTTTATTTCGATTGGATTTCGGTTGAGTATTCCTGCCCAGATGGCAGAAGGGGTAAGTCTAGTTAGAGTAGACTTTTGTTTACCTAGATTTGTTGGCCTGAGGCCTTATTATTATCTGCGTGTGATGTGGTATGATTCCGGTCGTGTTGACCGATGTATAGTGGCCGTGTAGGCCTTGTATAAAAATTGGTATTGTCACCCGTACAGGGGAGATGCTGCCGGATTTTCGTCTGGCGGGGACTCCCTCGGGGCGTGACAATCAAAGTCCTACATTGGTAAGACATGGAAAAGATCATGTGCTTATAAGATGAAAAGATATCTCCATTGGTATGAGACCTTTTGGGTAAAGCCCAAAAATAAAACCATGAGGGATTGAGTCCAAAGTGGACAATATCATACCATTGTGGAGATATGTGGATCTTATAGGCACTAACAATTGGTATCAGAGTCATGGTTCATGTCAAGCCATGAACCTTAAATGAAGGAAATTGAGCTCCCATGTTCGGATCAAGAGAACCAGACACTAGACAAGAAGTCCAATTGGGTCAGGAGGATCGAACAACTGACAAGAAGTCCAGCTGGGTCAGGATGACCAGATAGTTGGTAGGAAGTCCTGGTAGGTTGAGGATCAGACATCAAGCAGAGGATGTCCTTCGAGGACGGATAAGTTTGAGGGGGGTCAATGTGGTCCTTCGTTTGAGGGGGAGATTGTTGGAGTATTGGGAATACAATCAAAGTCCCACATTAGTAAGACATGGAAAAGATTATGTGCTTATAAGATGAAAAGATATCTCCATTGATATGAGGCCTTTTGGGTAAAGCCCAAAAACAAAACTATGAGGGCTTGGGCCCAAAGTGGATAATATCATACCATTGTAGAGATATGTGGATCTTATAGGTACTAACATCTTATTCTCCATTCGACACTATCAAGCAATGTGTAAGCCCTGCATCGCCCGAGGCTTTTATTCTCCATTCAGCACAGTCAAGTCATACGTAAACCCTACATCGCCTAAAGCGCTTATTCTCCTTATTTCGACTGAGACAATTCATAAGTCCTTGCGTCGACCTCCTCCTTATTTCGATCGAGGCAGTTCATAAGCCCTCGCGTCGACCCCCTTCTTATTTCGGTCAAGATAGTTCATAAGCCCTCGCGCCGACCTTCCCCTTATTAAACTGAGGTAGTCCGTAAGCCCTCACATCGACTTTCTCCTCAATTCGACCGAGGCAGTTTGTAAATCCTCGTGCTGATTTTATCTTTATGTGGTTGAGGTAGTTCGTAAGTCCTCACGCTGATCTTCTCTATATTTTGGCCAAGGCAGGTCGTAAGCCCTTGCGCCAACCTTCTTCATTTTTCGGTCAAGGCAGTTCGTAAGTCTTCTCGTCGACTTCCTTATTTCAACTGAGGCAGTTTGTAAGTGTTATATCATTAAAAATTTTAAAGGGTCAAATTGTAATTTCCAAAATGTTGTGGGGTTTGTTGTAATATTGGCAAAAAAATAAAAATAAAAACCCACGAGAGCAGCCCTAACCCTATTACTTCCATTTTTTTCCTTTTTCACTACAGCCGCAGACTCCCCCCCCCTCTTCTTTCTTCCCCTATTTCTATCTCTCTAACCCTAAAATCTTCTTAACTCATCTCCCTACAAATCTTCTCATCATCGTCATCGCTAGCTTCATCTTCGTTGTGGTCGTTGTAGCTGCCATTAGCGACGCCGCTTCCATAATCGCAAGCTACTACCGATGCCCGTATTCTTGTTGCACATCATTGGTAAAGCCGATCAATTAAGGTGGAGTTCTTCCTGCTTGTTTTCCTTTTTAATGACCTTGTGCATGATTAATTTTACCGTGATAAAAATAAAAATAATTTATGATGTCCTAATCTTGAAAAAGAAGTAGATTAAGAATTTCGTTTAATTGTATAAATGTGTTTATAAATTACTTGAGTATATGATAGAAGAAAAATAATTATCAGGTACATTGAATATATATAATTAGGCTTTGATTAGGATAGTATTAAGAATAAATTGTTTATGGTTTATATTATTCTTTAGATGAAAATTTATTTATATACTCTTTTATATCTTTGTGGTTTGATCACGTTCTTTTATATTGGCTAGTTCTTGTATATTCTTTATTATTATTGTACCTTGGAAAAAATTATACATGATACAGTGGTCAAAATTTAAAATTTAAAAGTGAAGTATGAAAACTTAGAATAATTTTCTTAAGATGAACTCAAAATTTTAAGAGAAATTTGAAGAAAATCCATAGCGAAAATGGTTTTATGAAGATAAGATTATTAAAATTTAGATAACCGAGTAATGTTCTATAAATGTTTTGTGCATTAAAATTAAATAACTTACCTCACTAGGTGGATTGTGGGTCATTCACCCTATTTTTGTGTGAGACATCTCACGAGATGGATTGTAGGTCGTTCATCCTATTTTTATGTAAGACATTTCGGGTGGATTGCAGGTCATTCACCCCATATTTATGTATATTTATGTGCATACATAAGATGTATTTTGTATTGGATGGATTGTAGGTCGTTCATCCTGTGCATATACGATACATCACTATTGAGTGGATTGCAGGTCGCTCACTCTTATCTCATATTTATATAGGATATATTTTTATATCAAGTGGATTAAAGGTCGTTCACTTTGACATGTATAACATATTCTAGAAGGATAGATTGCAGGTCGTTCACCTATTAAATGATTACATTTGAGTTATATATTTATGGAAGAGCAATATATGTTTAATATTGAAATAAGAAATTGAGAAAATCGATGGAATTAATTAAAGAGTGAATAAAAGTTGAATAAATGGGAACGGAGTAATAATCAATGATGTGTAAATTTTGAAAATATAAATGCTCTTTTTTGTCGTTGGCCTATTGAATTATATATATTCATGCATGTCTTTCTTACTCCACTTTGCACATTGTGCTCACTCTCCGTTCCTTTGACCTCCAGATTCACAGACGTGTGATGATTGTCAAGGTTTGGTCAATGTTATTGTTATGAAATTAGGGCAAGATAGACAAAAAAAATAAAGAACATACACAGATTTATGTAGAAAACCCTTGACGGGAAAAAACCACGGGCAGAGGAGAGAAATTCACTATCAAAGGTGGAATACCATGTCGACATACAGTCTTGATATATATATCTTCTAAAAAACCCTAGCAATAAGCTTTTAAATATGAAATAATCCGTATTCGCCCGAGATCTCTCATAATTTATTTTTCATCATATATGTCGCACCACGACCTTTTTGGGCTGGATCAAACGGAAAGATCTCTCATAATTTATTCTTCATCATATATATCGCACCGCAACCTTTTTGGACTGGATCAGATGGAATTCGGGTCACCAAACTCTAACAATCTCCACCTTGATGCGAATTCCAAAAGCAAAGAGCAACTCAACAAAACACAAGTCTTCAAAAGAACATTCTCCATCTCTTCTATAAAAGCCCTCATGGGCGAAGCTCAACAACGAACACCAACCAAGTCCAAGCAATGCTTAAATGGCTATAGGCAGTGACTTAGTCATCATATCGGCAGGATTATCATGAGTACTAACTTTGCTCACAACAATATCACCACGAGCAATAACATCATGTACAAAATGATACCTTACATCGATGTGTTTTATCCTCTCATGAAACATCTGATTCTTCGTGAGAAAAATGACACTCTGATCACTATTACAAAAACTATAGTAATATGCAATTCTTCACTAAGCTCACTGAACAATCCCTTCAACCAAATAACTTCCTTACAAGCTTCTATAATAGCCATATATTTAGCCTCTGTAGTGGACAACACAATTGTATTTTGCAAAGTAACTTTCCAACTAATAGCACAACCACCAACAGTGAACACGTATCCCGTAAGTGATCTTCTTTTTTCAAGGTCATCTGCAAAGTCAGAATCAACATATCCAATAACTCCATCTCTATTTCTCCCAAGATGTAGACAAGCATCAGAAGTCCCTTGTAAATATCTAAAAATCCATTAAACTGCCTTCCAATGCTCTTTACTAGGATTTGTCATGTATCTATTAACTGCACTCATTGCATGTGATAAATCTGGGTGTGAACAAACCATAATATACATGAGAGATCCCACTGCACTAGAATATGGAACTCATGACATATAATCAACCTCATCATCTGACTACTGACATAAATCAGCTGAGAGTTAAAATGAGCAGCTAACGGAGTACTAACAGGCTTGGCAGTATGCATGTTAAACTGATGAATCACTTTCTCAATATATCCTTTCTGACTTAAGTATAATTTACTTGCCTTTTTGTCTCTCAGAATCTCCATCCCAAGTATCTTCTTTGCAGCTCCCAAATCTTTCATCTCGAATTTTTTACTTAGTTGGGCTTTGACCTTTCTTATCTCTCCCTTATTATTGGTCGCAATCAACGTATCATCAACATATAAGAGCAGATAAATCAATGACCCATCATCAGTCTTCTTAAAGTAGACACAACTGTCATAGTTGCTTCTTATGAAATCATGAGTGGTCATAAACGAATCAAACCTCTTGTACCATTGTCTAGGTGACTACTTCAGACCATAAAGGGACTTTTTCAGCAAGCATACAAGTCCTCTTTTCCTGAGACTGCAAAACCTTCGGGCTGCTGCATATAGATATCTTCCTCAAGTTCCCCATGTAGGAATGTTGTCTTCACATCCAACTGTTCCAACTCAAAGTCATGCATCGCCACAATACCAAGCAAGGCTCGAATCGAACTATGCTTTACAACTGGGGAAAACACATCTGTGAAGTCTACTCCTGGAACCTGATTGAAGCCTTTAGAAACTAGTTTGGCTTTGTATCTGGTTTCTTCAACTCTCAGTATTCCTTCTTTTCTTTTAAATACTCACTTACAGCAAACAACTTTCTTACCCTTAGGTAATTTTACCAAGTCCCATGTGCCATTCTTACCAAGTGACTTCATCTCCTCTTGCATAGCAATCATCCGCTTTCCAGAGTTATCGCAACTAACTGCCTTTGAATACGTCTTAGGTTCTTCACCGGAATCAATCTCCTCAGCCATGTTTAAAGCATAAGCGACTAAATCAGCCTTTGCGTATCTCTAAGGGTGTCTAATATCTCTTTGAGGCCTATCTTTCGCAATGAAATATTGTGAAGGTGCTTGTGATGAGATAACACCATCCACAGAATCTGAAATAGGCTCCGGATTAGTCTTTGTAGATCTTGGCTCAATCTCAATCTCCACCTGTGTGCTTGTCTTCTGCTTATCTCCCTCAGAAGAAGTTTTAGATGGAGATCCCTGAAGCATGCTAGTCTCATCAAAAACAACATCTCTACTGATGATGACTTTCTCGGTCTCTGGACACCAAAGTTTGTATCCTTTCACTCCTTGTCTAAAGCCTATAAATATGCACTTCATTGAACGAGACTCCAACTTCCCATTATCAATATGAGCATACACAGGACATCCAAAAATTCTCAAATCAGAGTAATTAGAAGGAGTACCAGACCATATCTCTTATAGAGTTTTCCTTTTAATAACAGTCGATGGAGAGCAATTGACAAGATATTTAAAGATATCAGTGTACTTGTACCTTCACAACTCCACTTTCACCAGTGTGCTTGTACCCTTTAGAATCAAGAGTATTCAAAGATATCAGATTTCTCTTCATGTCAGGGATGTGCCTCACATCACCAAGTGTCCGAATAGCACCATCAAACATCTTAATTCTGACCGTACCAATACCAAAAATTTTGTAGGATGCATTATTGCCCATCAACACAGCACCTCTCGAAACCGTTTCATATGATGAAAACCAATCCCAATTGGGACACATATGAAAGATGCAACCAGAATCAAGAATCCACTCCTCACTTTGCTTCGAATCAATATCAGACGCAACGAGGAGTTCACCATCACTGTGATTTTCAACAACATCAGCTTCACCAGACTTCTCTGGTTGTTTTCCCTTCGATTTTTCATTAGCTCTTTTATTCTTATTCTGTAGCTTGTAACATTCTGATTTGATGTGACCTTTCTTCTTACAGTAATTACAAATCTTATCCCTATTTTTGGATTTTGACCTGCCCCTCATATTACCACCAAAACTTCTTTCCGGGTCCTACCTCGAATAATAAGACCCTCACCCTGAGCCTCAGATCCTCCGACAAGCTGTTTCATCTTCTCTTTCGAAAATAATGAATCATAAACCTCATCCAAAGTAAGAGTATCACGACTATATAAATTTGTATCTCTGAAAGTTGTATATGATAAGGGTAACAAACACAGCAAGATCAATGCTAAATCTTCATTGTCATATTTAACCTCCAAAGCCTCTAGGTTAGAGACGATTTCCTTAAACCCAGTTAAGTGATCCCTTAACGACGTACCTTCTGTCATGCGATGAGAATACAAACGTTGTTTTAGGCCCAGTTTGCTCGTAAGACTTTTTGTCATGCACAACTGCTCCAGTTTCAGCCACAATGCAGCAGCAGATTTCTCCTTCAAAACATCCTGCAAAATCCCATTCGATAGATGAAGGTAAATTTGAGATAGGGTTTTTCGATCCTTATGTTCCTTTTCCTCCTTTGTCCATGTCGAGGGCATCTTGTCAAACCCTAACAATGCGTCGTCCAAGTCCAGATGCACCAACACTGCTCGCATCTTAACCTGCCACAGCGTAAACCTGGTGTTGCGATCCAAAAGCAGAATATCATACTTCATGGTTGTCGTTGCCATTAATCTCGGTTGAAAACCAAAAAATCAAAACCAACTTGGCTCTAATACCACTTGTTACGAGATTAGGGCAAGAATAGACAACAAGAAAAATAAATAACACACACAGATTTACGTGGGAAATCCTTGACGGAAAAAAACCACGGGGCAGAGGAGAGAAATTCACTATCAAAGGTGGAATACCATGTCAGCATACAGTCTTGATATATATATATATATATATATATATATATATATATATATCTTCTAAAAAAATCCCAGTAATAAGCTTTTAAATAGGAAATAATCCGTATTGGTCCGACCACAACCTTTTTGGGCTAGATCAGACGGAAAGATCTCTCATAATTTATTCTTCACCATATATGTCGCACAACGATCTTTTTGGGCTGGATCAGACGGAATTCGGGTCACCAAACTCTAATAGTTATGATGAGTAGTTCAGAGATTGCTCGGCGATAGCTTGGAGATATCTTCTACGAAGTCCATTCAGTTTATTTTTTTTAGTATTATCTATTACTTATATATTTTGATATTTTAATATATATTTTTTGTTTTGCATGAGTCACTGTGTTAGTCATGTTATGATAAAGTCAAGTCAGTATTTTGGGATAAATATGTAGTTACATTATTCTACATCATTTAATAAAGTATTGCATATTTATGTTCGTACAACCTTGTGTACTCTTCTTAGGTATTATTTATGATTTTTGGTGCAGTGATGAATATTATCTGAATAGGAAAGTTATTCCTCATATAGGGATGGAAGCTTCCGGGTCATGACAATAAGTCCCCGCACTGACCTGCTCCTTATTTTGACCGAAACAGTTTGTAAGCCTTTGCACCGACTTCCTCCTTATTTTGATCGAGACGGTTCATAAGCCCTTGCACCGACCTTCTCCTTATTTCGGTCGAGGCAGTTTGTAAGCCCTCACGCTAACCTTCTCCTCATTTCGACTGAGACAGTTCGTAAGCCCTTGTGTCGATTTTCTCTTTATGCGACTGAGGTATTTCATAAGTCCTCACGCTGATCTTCTCCATATTTTGGCCGAGACAGATCGTAAGCCCTCGCATCGACCTCTTCCATATTTCGATCGAGGTAGTTTGTAAGCTCTTGCGCCGACCTCCTCCTTATTTTGACCGAGGAAGTTCGTAAGCCCTCATGTCAACCTTCTCCCTATTTCGGCCGAGACAGTTCGTAAGCCCTCGCGCCAACCTTCTCATTTTGGCCGAGGCAGTTCATAAGTTCTCGTGTCGATTTTCTCTTTATATGCAGCTAAGGTAGTTTGTAAGTCTTCATGTTGATCTTCTCCATATTTTGGCCGAGACAGTTTGTAAGTCATCATGCCCTTTTTTTGCTTATTTGGCCTCTCTCAGATTGTCCTCTTATCTGATCGAGATAGTTCGTAAGCCCTCACACCGATTTTATTTTGGTTGAGTTAGTTCGTAAACTCTCGTGCCTGCTTTTTGCCTATTCAGCCAAGGCACACAACTCGATGCAACTAATGATTTTCTATATCAATTGGTAGGAAACATTATTTTAATCCATGATATGATCTAGGTAAATATAGGAGACAAGTTGGAAAGTTAAACTAGATTACAATCATCAAGCCTAATATCTTAAGTGTGATCCGTCAATTTATTCAATTTATTGTAGCTTTGCTTTATGACTATGCTACATTAAGGGAAGGATCTTGTATACGGTGACTATTACCATCTACAAATATTAGGGAATGCATATGTAATTTGGACAGACTTTCCCTTATATAGTGGGTCCATGTTAAGCCTGTGTGTCCTTTGTAGAGACAACCTAACATTTTGGAAGAATATAAGGAAATTAATTTGGTCATGTTGGTGAATTTATGCATCTTTTCGAACCGATTAAAGTAGAAAGAACACAAACATTAAATTTAGACAAGAAATGAAAAACTCATAGCGAACGTCAGATTCTTTGCGTATCCAGGTGTTTTTAGGATGATATTTCTGCTCGCCGTCCAAGGATCAATCACAACGGATAGATCCTCTTCTTCCACAAGTCAAATTCACAGTCGCGCCTCGATATTCTTTTCTCTCGATCTCTCCAACGAACACTTAAACTCCACTCTCTTTTTTCTACAGCCTTTCGACGTCTTCGTCTACTCTCACTGTCCCGCTCTAGGACTCACCCCCTTATAAAGGGGGTGTCACCGCTGCACTACACGAACACAGTGTGCACGTACTCCTTTGAGTGCGTGCACCTATGAGTGGCACGGTTACTGCGCACTGTGCAGTAACTGCTCCACGTCTTACATCTCCCACTCGTCCAAAGCATGCTACATAGACAAAATGGTCACATAGACCAATAAGAGGCATTTAGTCACATAAACTAAATAGAACCAGAGTCATTAGTCCTAAATGACTAATAGAAGTATCTAGTCACATAGACTAGAATTGTGTCGGAGACCATAGTCCCAAAAGACTAATAGAACAGAGATTAATAATCACAAAGACTATTAGAACAACCAATTCATACTTAGAAAAATGGCTCATGGGACAACAAGCACACTGAGCAATCTAATGCTAAGAAAGTTGTTACACCTTATATAGCTGCTCATAGAGCGATCAATGCTAAGAAAAGTTGTTACGCCTAACTTAGACGCTCTTCAAATGGTACATAATCATTCTATGAATGACACATAGTCACTCACCTGATGACCCATTGCCATCCTCCAGGTGGCTCACAGCCATTTGTCAGGTGGTACTGAACCTTTCTCCTGGTAATACTTAATCGTTTTTCTGGATATAATATCTTGCTATTTGCCCAGATTAAATAATCTCTACTTACATCAATATGAACATCTCTAATCCCTTATAATGACTATCAAGTCAAGAGCATGTTCCATATTCTCAATATTCACAAACATTTCCATACATAACAAAAATGGATCGACTAGTGAATAATTCTCAAAGGATGTAATCATATTTAATCTTCCTTTTTAGTGTGAATCCATTCATTTTAATCAGTCGCTTTCCTAGTCATGTTCCATAGACCGAATCATCCAAAGTAGCAGACCCTGATTAAAACTTCAAACAGACACCTAAATAGTCACAAAGGACAAATGTTGAGATTAACATGTAATCTCAAAGGACTCACATAATAGAGAAGCAGGGATCCATTCTCTTACTACCCTTATTGTCGCCTTAGCACACGTGGTATGAATCACATGCTACGATGTTATTCTCTTCATCAATATGAAGAGTGCATGTTTTCCTCAACATCGTACAGATTTTGATCCAGACATTCCAAATGTACAATCCTGAATTCAACATATGAATTCTAATCTGGCTCATAAATAGGTATAGTAAATGGTGGGAACATTTACTTCGATCACTATTCCTAAATGATCTTATCTTAATACACATATCAAGACGACCCCTCAGCTTATAGGTATGTATCCTATATATATAGCTTCCAAAGCTATCTATAAGCAATAGTCTTACCCTTATTCGTACATAACAAACAGAGATGATTATTCATGTGAGAGGACCAATCACTACCTGTCAACATGTTCACCAAGATCTTATTAAAATGTAACATCACATACATTGAATGAATTATGGCTTTGCATTAAAAATAATCAAATTATAATATCCGATTGTCATTACAAAACTGTTACATTCTACGAAGTCCCATAGACTTTACATGCTCATTAAATGACTCTCTAGTCATTGGCTTAGTAAAAGGATCTGCAAGCATAGCTCGTGTAGGGATATACTCAAGAATCACCTTCTTCTTAGCAACAATATCCCTGATAAAGTTATACTTTATAGCTATATGCTTGCCCTTGCTGTGATATTTGGGATCCTTGAAAAAAGCTATAGCAGCTTGACTGTCACAGTAGACAGTCACTGGACTCCCACTGTCTTCAGCAATCTTCAGATGCTTCAGGAACCTCCTTAACCAGACTGCTTCTTGTACAACTGCTGAACATGCCACATATTCAGCTTCCATGGTTGATAAGGCCACACAGGCCTGTTTCTTGCTGTTCCAAGAGATGACGCCACCATCCAACAAGAACGCATAGCCTGATGTGGATTTTCTATCATCCAGATCCCCAACCCAATCTACATTTGAATAGCCCTTCAGGCTCATATATGATCCTTGATAACATAGACTGTAACCTGTCGTCGCTTTCAGATATCTGAATATTCTTTTCACTGCCTTCCAGTGTCTCGATCCTGGGTTTGATTGGAAACGACTGACTAAGCCAACAACATAGCTGATATCGGGACGAGTACACAACATAGTATACATCAAACTACCAACATCACTGACATATGATTTTTTATTCATCTCGCCTATTTCATTAAGAGTTTTGGGATTCATACTCTTGCTCAGAACAGTACTTTTCACAATAAGTGTCTGTTCACTATTGCAATTAGATATGCTGAAATATTGTAATATCTTATTTATGTAAGACTCTTGAGACAAACTCAAAAGTCTCTTAGATCGTTCCCTGATGATCTTTACTCCTAAGATGTATTTAGCTTCTCCCATATCTATTATGTCAAACTGTGATGAAAGCCACTATTTAACTTCTATCACAAAACCTATGTCATTTCCTGCAATCAACATATCATCAACATATAATGATAAAATGACATACTTTCCTTTGTCCTTCTTCAGGAAAACACAATGATTCTCATTGATCATTTCGAAACCATAAGATAAAATCATTTCGTTAAATCTTATGTTCCACTGTCTTGATGCTTGCTTTAACCCATATATAGACTTCTTCAATCTACATGTTTTATCTTCTTGGCCTTCAGCAATGAAACCTTCTGGTTGAACCATATAGATTTCCTCATCAAGCTCACCGTTAAGGAAAGCGATTTTTACATCCATCTGATATAACTCCAAGTCATAATGTGCCACTAAAGCCAAAATAACTCCGATTGACACAAACTTCACTAAGGGAGAAAATGTCTCCTCAAAGTCAATACCCTCCAATTGGGTAAATCCTTTTGCAACCAAATGAACTTTGTATCAGTTAATCGATCCATCAGCTTTCCTCTTTATTTTGAGAATCCATTTATTCCCAATTGCCCTTCGACCAAGAGGAAGATCGACTAACTCCCAAACAAAATTTTTAATCATTGACTCCATTTCTTCAACCATTGCATATCTCCACTTTTCTCCAACTCTAGAGCCCAGAGCTTCCTTAACTGATTGAGGTTCTTCATCGTCAACAGGGAGTGTCATCATTGTCTCATTCTCAATATCAAACCTCTTCTTAGGTTTGATCTTACGAACACTTTTTTGTAAGTTGGGCTGTTGAGAAGTCACCCCGTGACTAGGCAAAGTACTCCCACTGGGTTGACAAGTTCCAAGTATCCCACTAGACACTTGTTTTGTTGACAACAACTCATCCTTCTCAAATACAGGAACTATCTTATCAATCTCACCTCTTGCTAGGAACTCAGTTTCAAGAAAAGTAGCATCTCTCGAATCTAATTCGAAGATTGTTTCATCTTGTTGCTCACCTATGAAAACATAACCTTTGGAGGTATCAGAATATCTTATAAAGATACACTTCTTACCTCTAGGTTCCAATTTTACATACTTGTGAGAACTATCGTGAACAAATGCAGCCGACTCCCAAGGTCTCAGATTTTTCAAATCCGATTTTCTGCCTGTCCAACGTTCATACGGGATAGATGGAACTAACTTTGAATGCACTTTGTTAAGTATATAGACTGCAGCTAGTAACGCATCTCCTCAATAGGAGATCGACAAATTAGCCTATGCCATCATAGACCTAACCATTTCGAGAAGAGTCCTATTTTTTCTCTCAGCAATCCCATTTTGCTATGGAGTTCCAGGGATCGCCAGCTATCTAATAATCCCTTTATCATTACATATTGTCTTGAACATATCAGATAAATATTCTCTTCCAGGGTCAGTGCGTAAAGTCTTAACCTTACATTCCATTTGATTCTCAACTTTGTTCATATAACGAATGAAGCAATCCAATGCTTCAGATTTATGAGAAATCAAATACACGTGACCGAAACGAAAGAAATCATCAATAAATATAATGAAATAGGAAGCTTCATGTCTAGTCTTCACATTCATTGGACCACAAATATCCGAATGAATCAATTGCAATGGTGACTTTGCCCTAATAGCCTTACCGAATGGTTTCCTAGTTGCTTTTCCAGCAAGATAATGCTCACATACAGACAAGCTAATCTTAGCTCGAGAGCCCAATAAGCCCTCTTTAGCTAAATGATTCATGCGATCTTGTCCTATATGTCATAATCTAGCATGCTAAATATCATCAGTTATTTCTGCATCACTAGTAAGAGTAATGTTTGAAAAATAATTATCAATCACACAATTGACATTTGGTTCCACATCAAGAACTATAAAACCATTCGTTAAAAAACCATAACCGATTGACACTGAGTCAATCTTGAGTTCAACACACAGACTGTAAAAGTTCATACAATATCCTAAATCAAAAAGACAAGTAACGGAAACAAGATTCCTACGAATCTCAGGAGCATACAAGACATCATGTAGAAACAAAGTACTTTCACTCCGAATGTTAAGTTTGCAAGTGTCGACTCCTTTGACTTTGACTCTTGCATAGTTTCCTACATATATCCATTTGTTGCCAGCTAGTACCCTGCAGTACTCCACATATGTAACTCACTCCCGAGCTACATGGTTGATTGCTCCCGAATCTATAATCCACAAAGGATAAGAATCAGTCAACAACACAGAACTAGCAACAAAATGCTCATAAGACAGACTAGAAGTTACCTTTCTTGGCTCGGTACACTCCCGAGCATAGTGACCCTTTTTGTCATAATTAAAGCAAGTTACCTTGATTTTAGGTTTCTTCCCTGTCTTCTTGTTTTTCTTCTTCTTGATTGGGTCTGTCCCACTTGCAGCAGTAGCTTCTTTCTTCTTTCCCTTCCCCTTCTTGAACCATCTTCTTTTCTTAGATCCAGATGATCCAGCAGAACCGGCAGCCAAATAGGCTTGGCTAGAAATCCTCGCGGATTCTATTCTCTCCGACTCTAGTTCAACATGGCGCGAGACATCAGCGAAAGTCTTAATACTCTCACTGTGAGTAAGAGTCTACTTCATGGTCTCCCAAGAATCTGGAAGGGATCAAATAACTGCCTGAAGCTGTTGTTCGTTAGTCAACTCATGACATGCAGTTTTAAGCTCCCGAATCATATTCGACATCTCCCTAAGATGTTGAGCCATTGTTACATTCAGGCGCTTCTTATAGCTGTCGAACTTGATCGTCAGCTGTCGAAGCTTGCTCAGAATGACTCCACTGTACTTATCCTTAAGGGCTACCCAAACAGAATGAGCTGAAGAATACACCTCATATTCAAATGTCAGGTCGTCCACCATTGAACTTATCAAAATGCCCTTAGCAGTGGAGTCCTTTTTCTTCCATGCCTTATAGACATTAAGATCTCGCATGTTTTGTGCAGTGAGACTATCTACAGGTTCTATCAAGACTTGATTTATAGCCTCAAGAACTTCTTGTTCCTCTAGGACATACTGTATCATGAGGTGTCATATCTTGTAGTTATCCCCATTCAGTTTCTCACTCTTATTGAGTTCAACTATAATGTTTTTAGTTGTCATAATCTAACATAAATAAACATATTATTTAGTTATTTAGTATATACCTTTATGTATGTAATCTATAAATTGATTCAATGTAAATTCAATTTGGTTTACAAAATCAAGTGACAATCAAATTCTCACTCATTATTTGTATGTGTCAATCCAATCGACTTTGATCGATTATATTATATACATCCCATTTTAACATGATACTATTAAATGAACATATCATTTAAATTATACTCTTTATGAACAAATCAAAGAGTAATGAAATATCATGCATCATGTAGGGTTGACATCATAAAATGAACATATCATTAAATTAAACTTGTTGTACATTGTTAACATATAACAAAGAAAACTCTACATAGAATGTTACACATAACATTCTACTAACTCATAACTGATAAACAGAAAAAAAAAACAACTCTCTAACAGACTAGATAGATGATTATTACTCCCACTAGTACAAGTACTAACGCAGTAATAATCCAAACAAGCTCATTCATTTTGGGGTGAACTTGAACACCTTCAGCTGAGATGCTCTACAGATGATGTCTGGACGCAGAATCCTATGAAGGATATCTTTGAAGCGATCCAAAAGGAAAAACCTTTTCAGGGTCTTCTTCTGGATCCTCTTCTAGATCCTCTTCATAATGCACCTCACAGTCCTCATAGTGAAGTAACTCAGCGCACAACTGGGTATAAGAAATGCGCCCCTCATAGCGCCCCAGATCTGATACGCTATATCACTAAGATGTTGCGGCAGTGAACGAACCAGAGCCCAAATCTTGTAGTTTTCCAGAATAGGAAACTCCTGCATCTCGAGTCTCCAAAATAGTTTGTCCAGTCTCCCTATGTGTCACCCGACTCCATGTGCTGAGTCATACTCTATCCCCTGGATAGCCTCCCTCACCCGGTTACGCAACACATCGCGTCTGGTCATCGTGGTAATCATCCGTGCCATCTTTAAAAATTAAAATTAATTAAGTCAATACAAAACTGGCAAACCAGTACATATACCAGCTTAATTCAATTTATATATTGGCATAGAACAAACACATTCAATCAAGGATTAATTTCCTTGATTCTGTGGAGAACAGTCGGCTGAAACGCTTAGACCAGTCGACTGATACATTTACCAATCAACTATCATCTAAGTCCAATTGATTTAAATTGTTTTTGACTTGACATGAAAACTTAAACACCGTCCATTTTTCTTCGAATACCCCAGACATTCGAGTAACATGAATGGAAGTTTATTTTCATATCATCCCTAGTCATCAACTCTAGTTCTTGTTAACCTATCTATAAGTTGTTTAAGTCGAGTTCTATTTGTTCCAAATAAATACTCGACGATCAAGTTATGAGTTAAGTTGACCAAAGTCAACTTACGCTGACTGACATTAGGTTTAGCACTCTAGCCAGACCAATTTGTCATCAATTCAGATCGATCATACGAATTTCAGACTTGTTTCTGAAATTCCAGACCGGTTTGTCGTCAATCCAGACCAGTTTGATGAATTTCAGACCATTTTTTGAAATTCCAGACCGGTTTGACGTCAATCGAACTGCTTCAGATCGATTTCGAAACCAAATCGGTTTCGATGCGTTCGAAAACTGACCGATTTCAGTGGTGGTGAAGAAAACCATATTGGTTTAATGCAATTTCTAGATCGTTCGAAATCTGCACGGCCGTCTAATTTCCGATTTCGGGTCTGAAATCGGCCTCGACAATTTCAGATAGTTTTGAAATCCAGACCGGTCTGTCCAATTTCCAAACTGGTTTTGGAAATCAGACTGTCCGGACAATGTCTGATGCATATTTCGGTCGTCATTCTCCAGAGTCACGAAATCCCGAGATAGCTTCAATTCGAGCACTCGGAATCGCCGAAAAACTTCCTCAACTATCCTGGGAAATGTTCCCATCGTGGATCGCTTTCCCAAGTAGTTTTCGAACTGCTTCGCCGAGAATCGTTTCCCATCTAAACCTCCGATTTGCATCGATTTAATAAAAAACTACTCGGGAAGTTGTTGTCGACTGGAGAATTGTTCCCGGACTTCTCACCCAAGCAGTTTTCCTAGGGAACTGTTCTCTTCTCAACCGATCTGTTTGCTAGACCGGTCTAATGAAAAACTACTCGGGAAGCAGAGCAGTATCATAGGGGATGTTCCCCCAGGGAAATATACCTCTATTATAATCGTGCTCTCGCATCGTCCGTGAATCGCTTTGCTCGTGCGGGCAATTTCACAGGAACAGGAACTGTTCCTTCGAGACCGATCAATGTCAATCGTCAAATCGCCAACAGCTTTCGAGGAACTATTCCCCTAGCGAAATCGGTCTGATTCTTAGACCGTCTATAATTGTTCCTTTACAGAGCAGTTTCGCCAGGGTTCTTTTGGGAAACTGCAGAAACTGTTCTTTACAGAGTAGTTTTGCCAGGGCAGTTTACTATTCTTCTTCCTCGCGACTTCATTTTCGCGATGAACAGTAATTTTGCAGGAAAAAAAAAATCTTGAACAGATGCATCACCAACTGACTCTGATACCACTGTCGATGAATTTATGCATCTTTTCGAACCGATTAAAGTAGAAAGAACAGAAACATTAAATTTAGACAAGAAATGAAAAATTCACAGCGAACGTCAGATTCTTTGCGCGTCCAGGTGTTTTTGGGATGATGTTTCTGCTCGTCGTCCAAGGATCAATTACAACGGATAGATCCTCTTCTTCCACAAATCAAATTCGTAGTCGCGCCTCGGTATTCTTTTCTCTTGATCTCTCCGACGAACACTCAAACTCCGCTCTCCTCTTTCTGTAGCCTTTCGGCACCTTCGTCTACTCTCACTGTCCTGCTCTTGGATGCACACCCCCTTATAAAGGGGGTGTCACCGTTGCGCTGCACGAACGCAGCGTGCACACACTCCTTTGAGTGCGTGCACCTGTGAGTGGCGCGGTTACTGTGCACTGTGTAGTAACCGCTCCACGTCTTACAGGTCAAGTCGATTGTTGTGGTATAACAAGGCTATGCCTCTTATTGGGTACAAGCTTATCTTGTTTAAATGGTTAATGACTAATCTAGTTTTAAGTGAGCCGATAAACTTAAATTGTGATAATCAAATAGTTGCTCACAGTTTTGTCATCTAGTCTTTCATAAAATGTGGAACTGTCATATTAACGGTCCCTCAAAAGAAACGCGATCATCTAGTCTTTCATGAGAGTACAAAATATAGTCAGATTTATTGTCATTTCAATTTAGAAGTCATTGCTTTTGAGAAAAGGGACAGTACAAGGTGATCTTCACCTCATAGTTGCAATGATTTGCTAGCAGATGTGTAGCTACTAAATTGAGTATATTTGTAATAAGTTAGTGGTTTTACAATACCCTAATAAAGATGAATTGCAAATGTACCGATTTGATGGGGGCAGAAAGTATTATGTAAAAAATAACAATATCCTTAACATATAAAAACGTAAAGGACACTACTTGGGAAGTAACCCTAATAGTTTCCCAATAAGTTCTTGAAATAGAAAGGAAAAAAAAAAAAAATTCCCAATTCTTTTTCTCAAGAGTGGCTTAGTTAGTACTTCAACACGGTATACTGGTTAGTTGTGTTGCTCATGTCATACTACCATGTCAGCATTTAGATGAAAAACTGAGTTAAGCCCAACATAGAGACTATTGTTACAAAGTTATAATACCCATATAACTGATAGATACAGCTATTATCCATTTGGCCATGTTTTGTCATAGACAATAAATTATCTATTCTTCTGACAATAGTGGAAGATTACAGTTAATCAATTTGGTTTCTATATAATAAAATCAAAGTGTCAGGCAGTTGATGAGGCAAAATCTGTAGTATCTGTCAATGGTGACCGCCTAAAACAATTACAGGAGCTCCGTGTTAAGCTAGATGAGCACTTCCTAACAGAGAAAAACCATCAGAAAGCCTTCGAAGATGATATTCAGTGTAATATGAATGCAGTTTTATCTTCAGATGACAACAGAAAAACTACTTTACAGCTTGCTCTTGAGGAGGAGCAGCAAGTTGTTGCTGTAGGTGTTTTGCACTATTCCAGTAAAACAATAGTATATATCAGTAATTAACAACACTAATTTTTTCCTCTTCTCAGGATAAATGGCTTCATATTTTTCGTGCCTTAATTGATGAGAGAGGAGCATGGTCTTCACTTCCTTTTCCAAATTCTATTGCCACTCATTGAAAACTTGATAAGACAGAGGATAGTTGGAGGCGCAGGCCCAAACTCAAACGCAATTATAAGTTTGATGAGCGTCTTTGTTACCCTCCAACAACTAAAATGTCAAATGGAATCACTCAACCTACAAGTGAGTCCTCTGCTGGTATGAGAACCAGTTTTCCTGAACAAATGAAACAATTTCTTTTGAAGGGAGTACGAGGAATTACTGATGAGAAGTCTCTGGATTCCATGGATGATGATTTGGCTATGATGAATGAGCCCGACCCACATATCTTTTTGGTAAATCAAGGTTCAGAATTTGTCAAAGACCACAGCGGTGATGTGGACAGTGTTCCTGAAAAGCAACCATCCTTTGGTTCAGGTATGTATATTTTTTTAGCTGCTAGAGCTTACACTTTAGACATCCATTTTTGGTGTTCATGGGTCTTGTTTTGTAGGCTCACTTGTCTACACTTGCTGTGGTTATTACACCAAAACGAAAATTGGCTAGGCGTTTAGCTATCATGCAGAATGTGCTGCATTTTTCTGGTGAGTTCTTAGTTGAAGGCACAGGAGGATCTTCCGTTTTCAGAAATTTCAATGACACGGAACTTAGATTCTAGAAAATCTGAACCATTGGGAAGTATACCGAAGCATAAATCAAATAAAGAGCCGACATTTGATAGCACCCATGGAAAAGGATCAACTGACAGTGAAGATCTTGGTGTTTCTTCACAGCATAAATGCAACAAGATCAAACTCCATAGGAGGTGGAATCTTTCTACGGTCTGTACTTCATAATAATTTCTTCTATAAGGATTTAATTTTTGATGTTTAGGTACTTTATTCAACATAGCATTATAGATCCTTGCTTTTGCAGATAAAAGCAGTTCATTGTACTCGCTACCTGCTACAGTATACAGCACTAGAAATATTCTTCAATGATTCCAAAGCACCTGTTTTTGTGAACTTTATGTCTCAAAAAGAAGCCAAACATTTTTGGAACAACAATAGTCTCTCTGAGGAATGAATTCTATTCCAAAGGGAGCTCCAGAGATAAAATTGGACACATTACTTTTATTGACAGGCGTATTGCACTTGAGATGGCTGAAAATGCTAGGGAGAGATGGAGGAGAAGAAAGATTAGCAACTTTGAATATTTAATGACTCTCAATACTCTTTCTGGTCGTTCTTATAATGACTTGACTCAATACCCTATCTTTCCTTGGATATTGGCTGATTATTCATCAGAAAAGCTAGATTTCAATAAATCGTCTACTTTTAGAGACCTTTCAAAACCAGTCGGTGCCTTGGACTCCAAACGCTTTGAGGTCATTTACATTGTTAAATATTAGTAACTACTAGTTGGCTGTTCATGACCAAATAATCGCATTGACTTGATGCAGGTTTTTGAGGAGAGATATCGCAGTTTCAGTGATCCTGATATTCCTAGGTTGTGGCTATGCTGCCAAATTGAGTTTTGGTACTCTCTGGTCTGAATAGACATTCATATGCAGTAATATCTGATTCAGTTTCTTCTTTGCAGTTTTTACTATGGATCTCATTATTCTAGCATGGGTATTGTGCTCTATTATTTACTTAGGCTTGAACCTTTTACATCTTTGCATCGAAATTTGCAGGTACCATATACTGTTTTTTTTTGTTCTTTTTTTCTTCCGATTTATTTTGTTCTATTTCTCCTTACTGAAGCAAAATTTTCCTGCTAAGCTGTATTTTATTTCATTTAATCTGTTATCGTGTTTTTATGTAGTTGTTGTTTATGTTTCTTGGATAGGGAAGAAAATTTAATTTGATCATGCAGACCGTCTTTTTCAATGCATAGATGGAACATACCGAAATTGCCTATCTAATACAAGTGACGTCAAGGAGCTGATCCCTGAGTTCTCTTACATGCCTGAATTTCTTGTCAATTCAAATCGTTATCATTTAGGTGTTAAGCAAGATGGTGAACCTCTAGGTGACGTTGTCCTCCCTCCATGGGCTAAGGTATTTATTCTTATCAAGTATGGGATGTGATTAACCATGTTTTCTTAATGTGATTTCTCTATGAAATATATGTAGACTACGGATGGAAGAAAAGGGAAATCCTACGTAGTTCTTGAAGTCATTCTTTAGATCTGTGCTAATTTCTGTCATAACTTATTCCCCTCTTTGACTAATTCCTTCACTGTGGTTTGTTATTTTTTAGAAATTAAAAAGGAAGTTTAGTCCTTGTAATTCATAAAAGGATAAAATACCATGCTTGACATTTGTTGTTCACATTAATTGTTGATTTCTTTTACTACATTTTCTATCTATGAGGATTTAATTATTCTGTACCTCCAAATAAAGTGTATCTTCTCTTTATTTCCAGGTGTTCCCTTTAAATCTCTAAATTTTCTGAATTGGCTAACTAACTGGCTAAGTTGTGCAGCTACTTCTAAAATGCATTCTCGATTTGCCAAAATAAATGTTGAAATTCTTTCATCTGTCTATGTTTAGATCTAATAAACTTTCGGTGTCTGTGAGTATCAATGCTTTTGGATCATTGAGTGGAAAAACATTTTTCTCTTTTAGTTTTTTAAACCAGTGACTCGTTATTTGTACAGGGTTCACCAGAGGAGTTCATAAACAGAAATAGGGAAGCTCTGGAGAGTGAATATGTAAGTTCCAATCTTCATCACTGGATCGATCTAGTGTTTGGTTATAAACAACGTGGAAAGCCTGCAGTCGAGGTATGCTTTGATATCTAATTTGGTAATATTCACGTTTATGTTACTGAAGATAACTTTGTGAAACTATGCTGGAGTACTGGCAGCCAAAATATTTTACTATTTAACTTATGAAAGTGCTGTTGATTTTGAGAACATGGACGATATGCTGCAAAAGTCTGCAATAGAAGACCAGATTGCAAATTTTGGCCAATCACCAATCCAGATTTTCAGAAAGAGACACCCTCGAAGAGGGCCACCAATCCCTATTGTTCATCCCTTGTATTTTGCTCCTGCATCAATCACATTGACTTCCATTGTCTCTAGTGCAACCAGTCCCTCTTCTGCCATAGTATTTATTGGCTTACTAGACTCAAATGTTGTGCTGGTGAGTCAAGGGCTCACTCTGTCAGTAAAACTGTGGTCAACAACACAATTGCAAGCTGGTGGGAACTTCACATTCTCTGGATCCCAGGTTATTGTTATACATGTACTAGAACTAGTTGAGTTTACAGAATGATATAATAAATGATATCTGTAAAGGCCATTTGATTATTAGCTTGTTGAGTGTCATCTTGGCTGATTAGTTATACTTGCATTCTTGCTTCTACAGGAACCTCTTTTTTGGTATAGGTCCTGATGTGTTTTCACCTCGCAAACTCTGTGCTCCATTGGCTGAAAACATTGAGTTTGGCAGGCAATGCATGCCCACCATGCAAGTTCTCAACGAAAATTACCTTATTTCATATGGTAATTGGGAAAATAGCTTTCAGGTGATCTCCCTAAAGGAAGGAAGGATAGTGCAGAGCATCAGACAACACAAAGACGTGGTCAGCACTCAGCTGTATAGCAGGTGCTTTAACCACATGTTGTAATCAATTTCTTTTGAGTGTCATAGCTAGTGTTATAATCAATTTCTTTTGACTGCTAACTGCTGTAGCTAAAAGTAAAAGAAGGATGCTTAATTTAAAGGATTCAATTGCTATTTTTTCTGGTCAACTGAAACATCATTGTGCTTGCTGTTTCTGTTTAGTAGATCTTGAAGTGGCTTTTTTTTTTGTTGCTCTTTTGCAAAGCTTTGTCTAGATATCACAAAAGGACATCTTGGATTTGTAGGAGAATTTTTTGACTAATGTGATTATATTTAACTCCATTCCTCCTGCAAATTTGATTGCAGATAAAAGGGCTGGGCATTAGCTTAGAATGTCAACTTGCAATTAGGATTGTTATCTTTTATCAACTCCCCTATACTATACTACGGAAAGGTTTAATGACTCATGCAATAGCACAATTTTCACGTCCATCCATTTTAAATTTCCTCCCTTATTTTCTTGTTATTGACGAGTGCAATAGAATTGCTCAGGAAAGTTGATCCTGCACATTGGTGTGATCATATAGTAATTCTGTTATTTGAGGATATTGATTCAAAATTCTTAATATGAGATTTTTAAATTGTCAAAATTTAGTAAACATTTTCAAGTTTATTGAAGGTGGAGGTTGCATATTGTCATTTCTACGTGTGTTGTTTTTTTCATCCTTAGAAACAGTTAAATAGTTTGACTGGTATTGTATGTCACTATTTAATACATCAAGTTGTTTAATGTTGAATTGTGGTCTTAATATACCTCTTTTACATGTTTCAGTTTCATCTGATGGAAGTATACTTGCAACTGGAAGTTATGACACAACTGTCATGGTATGGCATGCTTATCGTGGAAGGCATGCTGAGAGAAGATCTCGAGCTATGCAAACTGATCAGTTTCTTCGAAAAGATCATGTCATCATTGAAAGCCCTTTCCATATTCTATGTGGCCATGATGACATTATAACATGCTTGTTTATTAGTGCTGAACTTGATGTTGTCATCAGTGGTTCAAAAGATGAAACTTGTATTTTTCACACACCGGTATGTGCAGTCTATTCAGCACCCTACCGCGGTAGTCCTTTGTCCAAGTTAGTCGTATCACCACATGGAAGATTGGTCATCTATGCTGAGAGTGATCTGAGTTTGCACATGTATTCTATCAATGGAAAACATATTGCATCTTCTGAATCCAATGGACGCCTCAACTGCATTGAACTTAGTAATTGTGGTGACTTCCTTGTTTGTGCTGGTGATCAAGGACAAATAATTGTGCGTTCCATTTTTTTTTTTTTTTTTTTTTTTTTTTTTTTTTTTTTTTACAAGTGGTATCCAAGCTTCGCCCGACTAGTCCACTTGGCGAACCGGCCCTGCCCCACAGCCTCCGAAGAGTCTCCACCGACCCACAAGGGTAAATCAGGAAGACGCGCCACCAAGTCGCCGTGAGGGGTTTAACGCCAATCAGGGTCCGCACCCCACACCAACCTGCTGGTAAACGGGAACCCGCCTCCGCAACCCGCAAGCGAGTGGAAAACGGCGGAATTCCCTCCGCAAGCTGCAGCCGGCAGGGATCGAACCATGGCTTGCTCCAGGGACCCCCCAAGCTCTTACCGACGCGCCATTGCCCTGGGGGCTAATAATTGTGCGTTCCATGCATTCACTTGATGTTGTCAGAAAATATGAAGGAATAGGGAAAATAATCACCCCCCCTAGCTAGCTGGGACACTTGAAGAATGCTTCTTGGCTGGAACTAAAGATGGTAGCCTCCTTGTATATTCCATAGAAAATCCTCTTACCCGTAGAGGCAGTAGCCTTTCACGCAATAATAAATCAAAAAATACAGCAGCAGCTGGATGAGTTAATTATTGAAATATGTTGTTGCAGTTGTTTCTTTCTTAGCATTCCTTTTCTGGATTATTTTTATTTTTAATGGTCACTCGGCAACTTCTTTTAGAGATTATATAATATTGACACTTATAATCTGTAGCTTGTCTTCGTCCTAGGGGGGAAAATAACTTGTTTTTACAATTTACTCAACTCTGTTGTTTAGAATGTGGAGTTCAGTAACTTTTAGAATTTTACTGCCACTAATTTTGGGAATTTGTGTTCTTGTGAACAAGTAAAATTTCAAATAGAGTATCAGATCTTTAGTTCCTACTTCATTTCCCTTTGAAAAAAAAAATTATCTTGTTAAAAACTTATGAATTTCTCTTTCAAATTTGTATGGCATGACTACACAATTGTGGATAGAGGACAATACAAATTGATTGATTGGGTGTTTTTCTATAGTTGATGGCCCTATACAATTCCATGGACATTATTTTAGCAAATTGATCATCAACAATTGTTACGGATTCTTAGAACTGAGGAAACAGTAACAGACATCCTCTTGATTAGCAGATGACAATTACAGAATTTTGAATTTCTAGTCGACAATCTTTTTGCTATTAATTCAGACAGAATGGTTAATGACTGAAGTATTTTGGCTAATAACATTCATTGATAGAGTTTGCATGTAGCTGTTGTGCAGATTGATAACTTGGAAAGAGCATCCAGTTTAGAGTCCTCTATATATAACTAAGAACCTTGCAAAATATTTGGTCTTCAGAAATTGCACCGTACAATTTTTTGGAGTTTAAACATTTGTGTTTTTACTAGCACCCAATATTGATTGGCATTTGGTTATTTCTCTCTGATAAATGCAACATCAACATCAGTGTAGTACCCTAAACCAGTTTTAGGTATTTGTACATGGAATTTGGTGAACTGGTGCTTAGTCCTTTTTGAAGTTTGATATCCTAAAAACATATGAAGATAAGCTTTGAAATCTTGAGGTAAGCTACAGTTTTAGTATTTAATTGAATTGGTACAGTTTCAAAATTGTGCTAGAGTGTTTAATTATGCATGGTGTTGGTGGAGATTTGAAAGGAGATGAAGAAGAAGAGAAACAAATAACATATCAGGGAAATGAGTTGAGGTGTCGTTTTATTCCACAGTCTACATCCTCGGTTCGAATGGTACAGTTTGTATTGGAATTTGAATAGAAATTATGGAAATATAAAGTAATAATGGAGAAGATATTCTATCATTCTTTCAAATTTGTTGTTTGGTAAAACGGAAAGATGGAAAAGACGTTCCGCCATCTTTTACGTCAAACCGTGGAAAGTTCACATTGAAACTCTGACATAAATGGTCAGAATTTAACGGTAGATCAATTGAATCGAGACAGCATTATGGTTGACCTTTCGATTCACGTAAGTTTAACGAATCAAAGCAACATATTAGTTGACCTTTCGATTCCACCATTGATAGGTCTCCTCTATAAAAGGAGACGGGATTGCGAACTCAAAAAGAGTGAGAGACTGTTTGTGCTTGTTGGAGTCCGTGGTTTTGTCGTTATATTCTGGGAAATAGACGTTCTGTTAAACCTCGCAAGTACCCTGTCGGAGGAGGACGAATCTGTTTTAAGGAAACTGTATAAATACAGATCTAAACAGTTTCTTTACTTGGTGTTCATCACTTTTGTCTCCCAGCTCTGCAACTCAACGGACGAAATCGAAGCTCTACTCTATGGTCCACTTGGGAGCTCTACTCTGCGATCCACTCGGGAGCTTCACTCGGGAGCTCTACTCTGCGATCCACTCGGGAGCTCAGCTCTACACTTAACTCTGCGATCCATTTGGGAGCTCGACTCTGCGATCCACTCGAGAGTTCAACTTTGCAATCCACTAAGGAGCTTCACTCGGGAGCTCAGTTCTGCACTCAACTCTGCAACTCCACTCGAGAGCTCAGCTCTACAACTCCACTCGAGAGCTCAGCTCTGCACTCAGCTCTATCCTGAAATCAGCAAGGTAACGTCTCCACAGTATCTCCCAAATTCGACAACTTGCAACAAAGAGACTTCTGACTCGGTTGGATGGTCACGATTTTAAGAAGTTATTCTTGATTGAGGACACTTCGAAAGTGGTCGACTCAATAGACAAGTCCGATTAATTTTCGAACTTTTCCTTGTATTTCCTAAAAAAAAAAAACGGTATACAATCTTTCAGAACAGTTTGTTGTTACGTTGACAATTAGCACGTTTTGACATGCCATGTCATGTCGAGATAATAAATTTAGATAAGTTTTATTCCTTTTTAAGGATAAGGATAAAAAATTAGATAGCATCTACTATATTAAATTTTTGCCATTTATGCCACAGTGTCACTCGATATGTTGTAACTTGTATTAAAGTATGCCGAAGTGAATTTTGATGATGAGGATTTCTCATTTAATCCAATTTCACTTAAATTGATTTTTCACTTTTAAAAAATTAAATCAATTAGTAATTAATTTTTTTAAAAAAATTGTTTCTATGTAGATATATGAGGAAATGAGTTTACATGAGTTTTAGGCTTATAATCTTTTTCCACATAACTTATTTACTTGTAAAAATACAACTATAGGAATTAGACTTGGATTTTTAGAGACCCAAGCTAAAAATAATAATAATAAAGACTATTTAAATTCATCTTGCCGCATGTCAATCACACAATATAGCAAGTTCCCCTATGCTCATCTTCTATCATCCTCCGGTGGCCATCTAGTGTAAATTGATCCCTAAGCAATACCGGTGGCCATCTAGTGTAAATTGATCCCTAAGCAATAGTACTGCAGTTCGAAGATATAATTTTAGGTGGCGTTTGGTTGGAAGGTGGAAATAGAAATGAGAATGAGTTTGATAGTAAATAGGAATGGGAATGAGTTTTGTCATTCCGCGGCCGGCGGCCGGCGACGGCGGTCGGCAACGCGAGCCGGCGGCCGGCGATCGACGGCGGCGGCGATCGGCGATCGGAGGCCGATCGGACCGGCCGGCACGAGATCGCAGCGGCCGGAGCGGGCGGCGGCGGCGATCGATCAGCGGCCGGCCGGCAACTAATGATTTGTGATAACGACCGTCGAGTGAGCGACGGACGACGGAACGAGAATGAAACTCAAACCCCCCATGTGAGATGGGTTTTGTCGATTTTCAATTATTCAGAATTCATTCCCAAATTCTTCTTCCTAAAACCACTAACCAAACACTTGATATGATTCTTATTCTCATTCCCTCATTTCAAACTCACCAACTAAATGCCACCTTAATGTATTTGACAGAGGATTAAAATTATGTTAATATTGTGTTACTCGTGATATGTATCAAGTGTATAAGTGCAGGGTACTTTGACATTTAAATTGTTGGTGCAATAGTTGAAATTCAAGTGGATCACTAGCATTGATAGATGAATGAAGATGAAATGGGTCGAGCTTGATCGAACATTAGGCAAAGAAATTTAGTAAGTGCTAGCATTTATGGAAGACTTATTGACATATATGGAAATATAATAGGAGTTGGCGTGCGAGCATGACTTGTAGGCGAAGCCTTTTAGCAGATGAGAAGTGAGGTCGATTGATCCATGAAAAGTTCCGTAGGTAAACTCTTGGCATGGAATTGTGAGAGATTACGTGGGTGATTTATATTTTAGACATTGAGTAGTTCTTTTATTCCGACTAAAGTTTGACCGAGAGACAAGTGTCTCGACTTTAAAGTCAATGACTTAGTTGACCTATGATCACATTTAGACTATATTTGATAGGATGTAATATAATTTAAATTATAATGTAATCACGGTTGTAATGGAATGTAATGTAATTTTGATTACATTATTATGTTTGAATAAAAATTATATGTAATCTTGGATTACAAAGGTAATTACATTCTTTTGTTTGGTGTCCATTACAAAGACGGTAGGAATCGACGACGGTGACGAGGACGACGACGACGACGGCGGTCGGTCGACCGACGGTGGCGATCGATCGACGGCGGCGACGACGCGGCGATGAGAGGCTCGCGACGATCGATGCATTTGCGGTTGGCAACAAATGACGGCGGCGACCGATCGATCGATGACAATAACGGACGGCAATGATCGACTTCAATTGTTGAACATCGAATACTTTTCAAATTATGGCTTGTAATGTAATCGGATTACATAGATTTTGTCTTGTAATATAGATTATAAAATTTTAGTGATTTTTGTAATCCATATTATATTACATTACAATTTTAAAATGTCAACAAACAAAGTAATCAACCTTCTAATATAATCTGGATTATATTACAAGACAGATTACGGCCTACCAAACACAGTCTTAGCTGACAGCTTATCTAAACGAGTCAATTGACAATGTCAAATTCAATTAGCATGGACAACAACAACTGATCGAAAAGATTTTGAAAAAGACTTTCTATGCATATCAAGTCTTAGTAAGATTGATGGCACAAAACAATCGATTGAATAATACGATATAGCTGTCAGAGCTTATCCATGGGATTTTGGAGAGCTATAAAATGCGAGGCAAAGCTCGAATGAAAACTCTACCACAACAATTCTCACATCAATACCTCTGCTTCCAAGTACTCTTATTTTTTAATTATTGTGTTTTGCTTTGTTTTTATTCTTGAGCTTAAGGTCTATACCTCTAATCTCTATAGTCTCGTCGCAAACTCTCCTATTGCATTTAATTTGTTTATACTTGTAAAAAGTCCTTGTGAAAAGGCTTTTCCTCTAGAAGTTTTCAGAAAAGGAGACAAATAGTGCTTTTTCAAGGGTTGCATGATGCCAAGGCCACGCTATATATGGTGGCACTTTGTCCTTGCCATCTTACTTACTCCCTCCTTTGCTAATCTTAGCCTTTGTCACAGCAACTCTTATAGGGTAAACAGTGATTGTGGCACCTCCACTGGCTTCTTCTAGCTTGCTCTAGGAAGTGAGCCATAGTGAGAAGGATAGGCAAGCTGTAGATGATCGAAGAGGTGGCAGCAACAGAGGTGAGCTGCGTAAAGCATAAGGATAAAAAGGTTGTGGGGAAGGTGTGAAGCACCTAAACATGGCTGAAGTTGAGGCCATGCTGGGGTGAACACTTTTGCCAGGCTATCTTAGTTCCTTCACTACCTTTCCCAATCTGAGATATTGTCATAACCAGGGTAACAGTGCAATGAACATCTCCACCTTCGCCTTCATCGACATCTTGGTCTTGGTCTGCGAAGGGGGCCATAGGAAGACAGACGTGGCTATGGTTGATGATGATATATTAGCTAGGAAGAAGCAAAGGGCGGTGGCAGTGAGCAAAGGGGAGATGGGGATCATGGCAGAGGAAACATGCATGCATGGGAGCGAGGGGAAGAAGAGAGAGGTAATTAGAGTGGCAACAAGTTTTAATTCACATGGATACTGATACTACTGGTGCTTTTTCTATCTAATTTCCGATAGAAGAGTTAGCAGGTGACCCGTGACCCGTCCCCAAAACACTTGGTTCAGCCAAAAGGGAAAAGGAGAAACAGTATGGGCGAGAGTTATCAGAAGTCATTGGCATGGGCGAGGATTAGACGAAGCCATTGACACGGGCGAGAGTTATCAGAAGCCATCGACACGGGCAAGTAGCGAGAGCTATCGGCACGGGCGAATGCTAGAAACAAGGGACGCAGGTGGAAAAGAGGCGGAAGACACTTCGCTAACAGAGGACTAGGAACTGGCTCAACTAGGCAAGTCCAGAAGCCAATGGGATGGAGGAAGGGTCAACTCAACCTAATCGACGCGAAAGAAGTTTGGTACGGGAAAAAGGAGAATTGGTTCGGTTTAAGGAGAAACCCTAAGGCTAGATCACCTATGGTATAGGGGCCTAAATTAACTTCACCCAAAGCAGAGGGGTGAGGGAAACAGTTTAACCTCGTCGCCTGAAAAAGTAAAGGGAAAGGTGCTATGCAACGGCTTGGGGGGCCCCACGCAATATTCGGGGGAGTCCTTGTTCCTCCTATTTGTAACAGAATTATTCTCCAGAAGGAGGGGGTGGCCACGTGTACGATGGAGATAATCCGCGACGTTACGTTGAAGGAGAGGGGAAGATAAAAGAGGGAGGAGAAGGCAAAGGGAAAGGATCAATCCGCAATCACTCGCATCCAGCAAGAGAGAAGAGGAGACGAGAGAAAAAGGAAGAATGGTCTCGCCGGAGAAGGAGGACGGAGATCTGCTGTTTGTTAAGTCTCTTGTATTTTCCTCATCTTGTAACATCACTGTAAGAGGTCATTTCTCCTCCACCTTCGGAAACTTGCTTCCCGTAAAGGAGGATCTTCATAGTGAAAGTGCTTAGGCACCGCATCTGGTGAGAAACCTCACCCCCGTGGAGTAAGAATCCTTATTCCGAACCACGTTACATCTCGTGTCTGAATCTCGATTGCTGGTGTCGGGTTTTCGCGTTTCGTCTACTTCATTTTCTTATTCTTTACTGATCGCTGTCGGGGGAGAATATTCCGAGACCTCCCTCATCGCTTCGTCGCCTTGAAAACGGAGCGAACGGATTTTTCTCCAGCACCCGCATCAGATACTATACCATATCATCTTTTTAACGATAACAGAATGGTCAGTTGGTTAATGCTAGATTTTAGTGCAAAATGTAGTACACAGTATTAGATTTGAGAAAGTCCCTAAAAGTTGTGTGCTACATCAATGTATTATATAACTTCTTAATGGGTTCTTTCGAGGTTTTTGTTTTCATGGAGAGACATAGTGGTCTCGCTTGACATTGTATTTCATACATCAATGTTTAATTTGTCGCTGAATACTCCATGCATAATGCAAATAGAACAAGTTTGTCGCTGTTCCATCATCAGCTTCAACGTTAAATCATCTCGGTGTACGTAGAAACGTTCATCTTCTTTCATCTGTATATGGCCACTTTCTTTGCCAACTAATTATACTAGGCATTTCAAGTCACATATTTTGTTTGTCACCAACATTAAAAAAAAAGAAGTAATTTTCGAATTAACGATTAGAAAATTTGCGATGATCCAATATTAATCCAAGTTAGTGAAATAGAAATTTAATCTATATATATATATATTAAACTGATTGAATTGAATTTGTTATATAAAATCAAATTAATCGAATATTTTTTTGACTAATCGAATTGGTTGATTTTTATTATTAAAATTGAATATCCGAATATTAAAATTTTAAGTATTCGTACATACATGTAAACAAAATATATTAATTTGACTTTTTTTATAAATGGAAAAGGAAATATGGAAAATCGAGTGATTGTGTACTTTTATGGTAATTTTCACCATTAATTGATTGATTGTTATTTCAATCAATTATATATGATTGTTATATATATTCTCATTGTCTTATCTTTTCTTATTGAACGATGATGATGTTGCCCATTAGGAAGAGGAAGACGAGCTTAGGCCGGCAAAAGATCGAGATCAAGCGGATCGAGAGCGAGGAGGCTCGTCAAGTGTGCTTCTCCAAGCGCCGCGCCGGACTCTTCAAGAAGGCCAACGAGCTGTCCGTTCTCTGCGGAGCTCACCTCGCCGTCGTCGTCTTCTCCCCCGCCGGCAAGCCTTTCTCCTTCGGCCACCCCTCGGTTGACTCCGTCCTCGACCGCTTCCTCTCCCCGTCCGGCCACCCTACTCATCCTCCTCCCTCGTTCCACGACCCCAGAGCGATGACCGCGGCCGCCTCGCTCGTCCCCGAGCTCGACCGGCAGTACGCGGAATTGGCTGATCGGCTGGAGGGGGAGCGGCGGAGGAAGGAGGCGCTGGAGGCCGCGCTTCGGGCGCAAAGGGGCGACTTCGCTGGGCTCATGCAGTCCAGCGTGGAGGAGCTGAGCATGGCAGAGCTGGAGAGGCTGCAGGCGGCGCTCGAGAGGCTGCGCTGGGACGCAGCGAGGAGGGTGGACCAGTTGGTGATCGAGGCACAGACGAGGAGCTTAACGGTGGCCGGAGAAGTTGGCAGTGTCGGCAGTGGCAGCGGCGGCGGCGGAGCATATTTTGGAGGAGGATTCATTGCTGCGGCGCCGCCGTTGCAAGGAGGCAGTAACATTAATATGCAGACGATTCCTGCGCCGGCTCATGCTCCGGCTGGTTTTGGATATGGCTACGGGATCTTCTAGTTATTTAATTAATAACATTTTAGTGTTTGTTAATGATAGTTGTTTAAACAAAACGAGCCGTTAATGTTAATTTCAATAAAAGCAAACCTCGTTGTTTCTCCTTTAATCCGTCATTAATTTTAATCAAAGATTAATTCGAAATTGGCTCATGCTATTATTTTTTAAAAAATTTGTTTAATAATTTAAATGTACTGATTTATAAATCAACTTATAAGGTAATTTTTTTTAAAAAATAACTTCTTAAGAAGGTAATTTATTTTCCTTAAAATGTCAGTTTCATTAATATCAAATTAACTGCTGTCAAAATTATTTAAAACTATATAAATTACTCATTTATTCATGAAGACGAGATATTTTGATAATAAAATAATTTTAAACACATTTTAACATTAATAGAACTTTAGATGTATTTTTTTTTTAAATATTAAATATTATATGCCAACCTATATTAATTTTTGAATAAACACTAAATATTCAAGTCATCGTATCAAGTTTACTATAGCATAAGACAATTTGTAAATAAATTTATAAAATGATTTAATTTTTATAAAAACTTAGATATGTAAAAATAACATGTTTAGGCATCTTTCCAAAGTTTTAAATGTTGAACTGTACTAGACGAAATCGACGAATTATTTCATTCTGGCGTAGGACCGATATCGAAATGTACGTATGATTTCGATAAAACGTACATGACCGATAGAAGAATGAGGAGACAAAATCGAGCGAAGAGGACGAGCGATAGAAGAAATCTATTCCTTTTGTCGATCATAAAATTAAAGGAGTAAATCGAAATCCTTGCGACAGTAATTAATGAAAGTTATATAACGAAAGTAAAGAGTTTACCTGGAAGCAATGCGAAGGCTCGACGAGGCAGAGGCGACGATGATGTATAGCAAGCGGCGATGAGGCTATAGGTACGATTATTTTTTAGATGATTGGGATCGATCGGGATTACAATCACGTGCTGCAAAATTAGGATGATCGCGTTGGGAGCCTGGGATCCCTATCGCAATCGTGCGATCCCGAGCACACTTGGGATCGCAATCCGATAACCACGCGCACTAGGGATCGTGATCATGGTCACCGCTGCAGGGATCGCGATCGCGATTCATGATCTCGAGCGCGCAATCCCTGCAGTGGTGATCGCGATCGTGATCACCGTTGCAGGGATCGCGGGATTGCGATCACAATCCTCGATCCACAATCGCAATAGAAATTAAGTAAAAATTTAATTTATATAATTAACTAATATAGAAATTATAATACAATTATAATTAAATAAATTATTAATTAAAATTTTATATGTAATATAAATTAATTAAATCGTAAAATTTAATTAAATAAATTATTAATTAATTTATATTATTATATAAATTTACATTTTTATTTAAAATTATAAAAATAAAAGATATTTTAATTAAATCATAAATTCCAATTTATAATTTATTTAAAATTAAATCTTTAATTATTTTTTAAAAAAATAATTAAATTTTCAAAAAAAAATGATTTTTTTAGAATTTTATAAAAAAAATTAAAATTTTTGTTTGATAAATTTTATAATTTTTACTGATATATATATAATTTTAAAATATAATACAAATTATATATTTATAATATATATATATAATTCATTAGTATTTAATATAGTTATTATATTTTATAAATTTTAATATATAAATATATATGAGATATATCAGTATAATTTTAAAAAATTAATAGTTAATTTATATAATTATTTTATATAAATTAATGTTTTTTATTATTTTATATTAAAAACAAAATAAATATAAATTATAATAAAAAATATTTACGATAAATTATTAAAGAAATCTAAAATATTTAATTATTAAAAATCTATAACAATATATATTTTTTTATTTAGATTGCAAAATATTTTTTTGAATAATTTAATTGAGGATATATTAACTGATCGAAAATAAGACTAAGACTAGAACGATAGATTAGATAATTTTTTATTTTAAATTTTTTAATGTTGTAATTATGAAAATTCATTGTGAATTATTTTTTAGTATTCTTTTAAAATTTTTATAATGCATTAGGTAGGCAAATGATATCAAAACAACATTCTTATTATCCAGCTTAGAGATATACACGTCGATTAAAAAATCGATTTCATTGGCAATGTTTATATTGCGATATGATTGGACATGGCGGTGGAGTTACACGCATAAAACAACATCTTGTTGGTGAATATCCGAATGTTTCTTGATGTTCAAAAGTTTCCGAAGAAATTCGTCATGGAATGAAAAAGGAATTTGATGGGGAAAAAATTGAAGTATAAACAACAACAAGAAGAAGAAGAAATTTTTGATTGACGAGCTTCTGAAATACCAGTTTATGATTAATTTAAAAGTCGTGATGAAGATTTAAATAAAGAAGAATTTTTAGCAACTCTTAATGCTTTTGGAACTCAATATGCATATGATCAACATATGCGATATGGTGGCAAAATAGTTGACGCTGGTGGTAGTGACTCATTTGGTGCTAGTGGAAGTGACTCAACTAGTGCAGCAACAATAGAGAGAACTGTAAGTGCTCATATTACTTCAACAAAAATTGTTATTAGTCGTTTCTTTCCTTCTATGTCACGAAGGCGTACAGTTGATATTGATGATATTGATCCATTTGCATTATTAAACCAAGCTAGTAAATAAACTAGGATTGATGATGCTTATACAAAAGAGAAGAAGAAATCAATCGACCAAAGTATTCCTAATTTTTTTCATTTTAATGGAATTCCTTCTGACGTGGCAAATAACACATACTATCGCAGCATGATATCTAACATCCAAAAATATGGTCTTGATATTCAACCTCCAATTGCGCATGAAATTGTTGGTCCATATTTAGATGAACAAGTAGAAGAAATCAAGACTTGGATTCTATCATATAATTAGAAGCAATAGAACTTATATGGGGTTATATTGATATGTGATGACTGGACAGGATCTATACGGATGAACATTATCAACTTTCTACTATATTGCAATAGAAAGGTTATTTTCATAAATCTATTGATGTAACTGTAGAATATCATGATACATCTTATATATATCATTTAATAGATAGTGTAATACAAGAGATAGGTGTAGAGCATATAGTACAGGTAATTACAGATAATGATGTCAACTTTAAGAGAGTCAGAGAGTTACTGGAACAAGAGTATCAAACATTATTTTGGACACCAAGTGCAACACACTGTATTGATTTGATGATGACAGATATTGATAAACTTGATACAGTGAAGAAGGTAATAAAAAGAAGTCAATTGTTAATGAAATTCATATACAATCATCATTAGGTTCATGAATTAATGAGAAAATTTATTGATGGAGAGATTCTACAATCAGGAGCAACTAGATTTGCAATTCACTTTCTCTTATTAAAGTCGTTGTTTCAAACAAAAAAAATGGATTGAAGATCATATTCACTTCTGAGGATTGAGAAGTCTCTCAATACTCTAGCACAATTGAAGGTAAGGATGCGCAAAAAATTATCATATCTATTAGATTTTGAGATCATATTGCAAAGATTCTTACAGCAATAGAGCTCTTGTATATTATTTTACCTAAAGTCAACATGGACAAGAAGCCACAAATGGGAAATATTTACCATTTGATTCATAAAGCAAAAGAGGAAATTAAAAGATGTCTACAATTAATCACCAAATATCAATATTATATTGATATAATCACTTAGGTGGAGCAATCAAATGGGAAAGTATATTCATTTGGCAGGTGAGTATTTTTTTAATATTTCTATTAATAATTATATATGTTTAATTATTTTAGGTTATTATCTCAATCTAGCATATCAATATTGTTATAATTTTGTCACAAATGATGATTTATTAGTTGCCCTCAAAAATGTAATATTAAGACTACAAACAAATAGAGAATTAGATGTTGAGGCTATTAATGAAAGTCGATTATTTCAATAGGGATATGGTTCTTTTGTTGATTCTTTTGCAATATCATGCAGACATAAAATAGATGTAGGTAAATATAGCATAAATTATAACTGATTATTATTTACAAATGAAAATACTATTTTAAGTTTGATTTTATTTGTCTTTCAGCTGAGTGGTGATTACAGTATAGAGGATCATCTCAAAATTTGAAAAAGATTGCAGTATGAATTCTCTCACGAATAACGTCTTCAAGTGGTTGTGAAAGAAATTGGTCAACCTTCTCCTTCATTCATACCAAAGTACGAAATCGTCTTTCTTATCGTCTTGGAGAAAATGGACTATGTTTATTATAATATGCGTCTTCAACTAAAAGCAATAACAAAAGAGAAGGAAGAATAAGAATTTGATAATGTAAACCCATTTGATATTAAATTTGTCTAAAGTGACAATGATCCAATGATGGATTGGTGGAGTGCTATTGAGGTCGGAAATTCGTTACTTGATGAAGCAGGAGATCCATCACAACCATCTCAGTTTCTTACTAAGCAGATTGAAATAATACAAGCTAAAAGAGGTATCGTTGAGGAAAATGATGATGATAAAGCTTTTGACCAAGAATTTTGATTTTCTATATCTCGACCCAGACGTTCTCAAGTATCTCAATCCCAAATCCAACAAATATCTGTAGATAAAGGCAAAGGTAAAGGCAAAACTCCAACAACTTTTATTAAAGAGAAAAGAAATGACATAATTCCTACTTTTAAAGGAAGAAGTCAATTGAGAATTAATGAAAATCCACTCGATGCAATTGATGAGCAAGAACATGATAATAGTAATGACACCTCATCACCTTCTGATACTGCAATCCGACGAGAAGTTCAAAATGATGATAGTGATGTCAATAGCAGTGCAGATACTCATGGAAGTAATGATAGTGATGGTGCACCCGGTGGTGGTGAAACTTATGTTTCATCAACTCCAACATAATAGCCTTGGACATGTGAGCAAAATTTCACACATGCAACTCAGGATGAAGATCATGAGTTAGAACTATTAAAAGTCAGTATTAACGTCGATATAAGGGTGATAGACAAAAAGAAGCTCGTGATTATCGAGATATGTGAGAGAGTTTAGTTGAGATTGATTTTGATCGGAGTTCATCATACTCTCGGCCTTATTATAGCTCTAATATATTATATGGTGATCAATCATATCCAACCTCGAGAGCATATGTTTATCCTTATCCTGTACTAGTTTCGATTCCAGTGGCACCAATTCTAGTCCAACTTTTAATGGTGAATCGAAACACATTGATGGATATGTGAAAAATCAATATCAATATTCCATGTCATGGGATAATTATTTGATTTGAGAATTAGAGAATTACGGGATTAATCTAAGCAAAATATCGCAAGAACCAATGTTTTCATCTGATTCACGATACTCTTTTTGATATTAGTAAAATAACATGTTATGATATATCAATTTTAATTTAAGTTATTGATATATCAATTTTCTTTAAAGAAAAGTATATTTATTTACTTTTATCCCTTTGATATCGATTATTTCACGAAAAAAATTTAAATATACTTAACAATAAAAATTTGAAATCAAATGAATAATGACATTTAAAATAATTAAATATTAATATTTAAAAAATCAAAAAAATATCGAAATAGTATCAGCACGCACGATATGATACCAAAACTGTATCGTTCCAATCACTAACCGAAATCTTGATACGGATCGAAATTTTAACCTATGATCTTTCCCACTTTAATTTTGGATAAAGTTAAATATTGAATACCTATTAAATAAAATATTAATGTTAAATGTTATTCAGATGGTCTTCAAATTCGTTTAGCGAATTTTTAATTTACTTATAGTAATTTTTAAAATCCCTCCTAGTTTTTTAAAATGATCATTTTAACCCTTAGGGTTTTTTTTGTTGTAAAAATTACTCCTTTTATCATTTACCTCTTAGGGTTCCAGTTAGATTTAACCTGTATCTTCACTGTGTGTATTAAGTGTATAAAGATTTGAACAATCACAAGACATCATGAAAATAAAAATTACAATCGAAATACGAAAGGACTTCATAAATGAAGAACTTAGGCAATTCCAATGTGATCTTCATGCTCCTGCCTTCCAACTATAGAGTAGTAGTTTCGATCTCGGCAAGCGCATGGAGATATCCAATCGGAGGTCTCGGGTTCGAACCTCAAGGGCTGCAGGAATTGCAACCCCCACAAATATGTGCAGGGTTCAACGAGCAGTGTCCGGCGGGCTAGACCGGGTACGCTCTGATAGGGAAAGTTGAACCGTTTCACCCAAAAATCCTTCGGGATTTCTGATGAGGGGGCTCCTTCGGGGGCGGTGGCGGCAACTCTAAAAAGTTTACCCATCACAGTTACCGAAGTGCGCTAGCCCTAGTGGCAAGCGCATGGAGGTATCCAATCGGAGGTCTCGGGTTCGAACCTCAAGGGCTGCAGGAATTGCAACCCCCACAAATATGTGCGGGGTTCAACGAGCAGTTTCTGGCGGGCTAGGCAAGATGCGCTCGATAGGAAAGTTGAACTGCTTCACCCAAAATCCTTCGATTTACGATGAGGCTCTTCGAGGCGGTGGCGGCAACTCTAAAAAGTTTACCCATCACGCTTTACGTCGCTAGCCCGAGTGGCAAGCGCATGGAAGTATCCAATCGGAGGTCTCGGGTTCGAACCTCAAGGGCTGCAGGAATTGCAACCCCCACAAATATGTGCGGGGTTCAACGAGCAGTGTCCGGCGGGCTAGACCGGGTACGCTCTGATAGGGAAAGTTGAACCGTTTCACCCAAAAATCCTTCGGGATTTCTGATGAGGGGGCTCCTTCGGGGGCGGTGGCGGCAACTCTAAAAAGTTTACCCATCACAGTTTTACCGAAGTGCGCTAGCCCTAGTGGCAAGCGCATGGAGGTATCCAATCGGAGGTCTCGGGTTCGAACCTCAAGGGCTGCAGGAATTGCAACCCCCATAAATATGTGCGGGGTTCAACGAGCAGTGTCCGGCTAGGCAAGATGCGCCTCGATAGGGAAAGTTGAACCGTTTCACCCAAAAATCCTTCGGGATTTCTGATGAGGGGGCTCCTTCGGTGGCGGTGGCGACAACTCTAAAAAGTTTACCCATCAAAGTTTTTTTTTTACCGAAGTACGCTAGCCCTAGTGGCAAGCGCATTGAGGTATCCAATCGGAGGTCTCGGGTTCGAACCTCAAGGGCTGCAGGAATTGCAACCCCCACAAATATGTGCGGGGTTCAACGGCGATGTCGGCTGGGCTAGACCGCACGCCCGATAGGGAAAGTTGAACCGTTTCACCCAAAAATCCTTCGGGATTTCTGATGAGGGGGCTCCTTCGGGGGCGGTGGCGGCAACTCTAAAAAGTTTACCCATCACAGTTTTACCGAAGTGCGCTAGCCCTAGTGGCAAGCGCATGGAGGTATCCAATCGGAGGTCTCGGGTTCGAACCTCAAGGGCTGCAGGAATTGCAACCCCCACAAATATGTGCGGGGTTCAACGAGCAGTGTCCGGCGGGCTAGACCGGGTACGCTCTGATAGGGAAAGTTGAACCGTTTCACCCAAAATTCCTTCGGGATTTCTGATGAGGGGGCTCCTTCGGGGGCGGTGGCGGCAACTCTAAAAAGTTTACCCATCACAGTTTTACCGAAGTGCGCTAGCCCTAGTGGCAAGCGCATGGAGGTATCCAATCGGAGGTCTCGGGTTCGAACCTCAAGGGCTGCAGGAATTGCAACCCCCACAAATATGTGCGGGGTTCAACGAGCAGTGTCCGGCGGGCTAGACCGGGTACGCTCTGATAGGGAAAGTTGAACCGTTTCACCCAAAAATCCTTCGGGATTTCTGATGAGGGGGCTCCTTCGGGGGCGGTGGCGGCAACTCTAAAAAGTTTACCCATCACAGTTTTACCGAAGTGCGCTAGCCCTAGTGGCAAGCGCATGGAGGTATCCAATCGGAGGTCTCGGGTTCGAACCTCAAGGGCTGCAGGAATTGCAACCCCCACAAATATGTGCGGAGTTCAACGAGCAGTGTCCGGCGAGCTAGGCGCACGCGCTCGATAGGGAAAGTTGAACGTTTCACCCAAAAATCGCCGGGATTTCGATGAGGAGGCTCCTTCGGTGGCGGCAACTCTAAAAAGTTTACCCATCATAGTTTTTTTACCGAAGTGCGCTAGCCCTAGTGGCAAGCGCATGGAGGTATCCAATCGGAGGTCTCGGGTTCGAACCTCAAGGGCTGCAGGAATTGCAACCCCCACAAATATGTGCGGGGTTCAACGGCGATGTCCGTGAGCTAGGCAAGATGCGCTCGATAGGAAAGTTGAACTGTTTCACCCAAAAATCCTTCGGGATTTACGATGAGCTCGCCGAGGCGGTGGCGGCAACTCTAAAAGTTTACCCATCACGTTTCGAAGTCGCTAGCCCTAGTGGTAGCGAGGTATCCAATCGGAGGTCTCGGGTTCGAACCTCAAGGGCTGCAGGAATTGCAACCCCCACAAATATGTGCGGGGTTCAACGAGCAGTGTCCGACGGGCTAGACCGGGTACGCTCTGATAGGGAAAGTTGAACCGTTTCACCCAAAAATCCTTCGGGATTTCTGATAAGGGGGCTCCTTCAGGGGCGGTGGCGGCAACTCTAAAAAGTTTACCTATCACAGTTTTACCGAAGTGCGTTAGCCCTAGTGGCAAGCGCATGGAGGTATCCAATCGGAGGTCTCGGGTTCGAACCTCAAGGGCTGCAGGAATTTCAACCCCCACAAATATGTGCGGGATTCAACGGCATGTCCGCGCTAGGGACCGATGCGCTCGATAGGAAAGTTGAACTGTTTCACCCAAAATTCCTTCGGATTTACGATTGAGGCTCCTTCGAAGCGGTGGCGGCAACTCTAAAAAGTTTACCCATCACAGTTTTACTGAAGTGCGCTAGCCCTAGTGGCAAGCGCATGGAGGTATCCAATCAGAGGTCTCGGGTTCGAACCTCAAGGGTCGAGAATTGCAACCCCACAAATATGTCTATGCGAGGTTCAACGGCGATGTCCGCGGCTAGACCGGGTACGCTCTGATAGGGAAAGTTGAACCGTTTCACCCAAAAATCCTTCGGGATTTACATGAGGCTCTTCGGGCGTGGGCGTAACTCTAAAAGTTTACCCATCAGTTTACCGCGCTAGCCCTAGTGGCAAGCGCATGGAGGTATCCAATCGGAGGTCTCGGGTTCGAACCTCAAGGGCTGCAGGAATTTCAACCCCCACAAATATGTGCGGGGTTCAACGAGCAGTGTCCGGCGGGCTAGACCGGGTACGCTCTGATAGGGAAAGTTGAACCGTTTCACCCAAAATTCCTTCGGGATTTACATGAGGCTCCTTGGGCGGTGGCGACAACTCGAAACAGAATACCCATCACAGTTTTTTTTTTACCGAAGTGCGCTAGCCCTAGTGGCAGGCGCTTTGAGGTATCCAATCCGAGGTCTCGGGTTAGAACCTCAAGGGCTGCAGGAATTGCAACCCCCACAAATATGCGAGGTTCAACGGCGATGTCCGGGGCTAGATCGGGTACGCCTCGATAGGGAAAGTTGAACCGTTTACCCAAAAATCCTTCGGGATTTACATTGAGGCTCTTCGGGGGCGGTGGCGGCAACTCTAAAAAGTTTACCCATCAGAGTTTTTTGGCCGAAGTGCGCTTGCCCGAGTGGGAAGGGCATGGCGGTATCCATTCGGTGGTCTCGGGATCGACCCTCAGGGGCTGCGGGAATTGCAACCCCCACAAAATATCGGGTTCAACCATTTCACCCAAAAATTCTCCGGGGTTACTGTTGAGGGGGCGCCGTCGGGGGCGGTGGCGGCAACTCTAAAAATTTTACCCATCACAGTTTTTCAAGTGCGCTTAGCCCTAGTGGCTAGCGCGCGTGGAGGTATCCAATCGGAGGTCTCGTTCAACCTCAAGGGCAGGAATTGCAACCCCACAAATATGTGCGGGGTTCAACGAGCGTCCGGGGCTAGACCGCACGCTCGATAGGGAAAGTTGAACTGCTTCACCCAAAAATCCTTGGGATTTACATTGAGAGGCTCTTCAGGCGGTGGCGACAACTCTAAAAAGTTTACCCATCACAGTTTTTTTTTTACCGAAGTGCGCTAGCCCTAGTGGCAAGCGCATGGAGGTATCCAATCAGAGGTCTCGGGTTCGAACCTCAAGGGCTGCAGGAATTGCAACCCCCACAAATATGTGCGGGGTTCAACGAGCAGGTCGTGAGCTAGACCGCACGCTCGATAGGAAAGTTGAACCGTTTCACCCAAAAATCCTTCGATTTACATGAGGGGGCTCCTTCAGGGGCGGTGGCGGCAACTCTAAAAAGTTTACCTATCACAGTTTTACCGAAGTGCGCTAGCCCTAGTGGCAAGCGCATGGAGGTATCCAATCGGAGGTCTCGGGTTCGAACCTCAAGGGCTGCAGGAATTTCAACCCCCACAAATATGTGCGGGGTTCAACGGCGTTCGGCCGAGGCTAGACCGGTACGCTCGATAGGAAAGTTGAACTGCTTCACCCAAAAATCCGCCGGGATTTACGATAAGGGGCTCCTTCAGGGGCGGTGGCGGCAACTCTAAAAAGTTTACCTATCACAGTTTTACCGAAGAGCGCTAGCCCAAGTGGCAAGCGCTTGGAGGTAACAAATCGGAGGTCTCGGGTTGGAACCTCAAGGGTCGAGAATTTCAACCCCCACAAATATGTGCGGGGTTCAACGAGCAGTGTCCGGCGGGCTAGACCGGGTACGCTCTGATAGGGAAAGTTGAACCGTTTCACCCAAAATTCCTTCGGGATTTCTGAAGAGGGGGCTCCTTCGGGGGCGGTGGCGGCAACTCTAAAAAGTTTACCCATCACAGTTTTGTCCCCGCGGGGATGGCGCGGTGGTAAGGTAGTGTGGTTGCTTTGGATACGGAGTGGGGTCGATTCCGGAGGGGATCTAAAATTCCCCCTGGGCTCAGATGACCCCCCACTGCCTTGCCACCGTGTCAAGGGACATAGTCCCCCCCGCGATTTACCTCCCTCTCACGCGATACAGGACGGATAGTTTCGATCTCCTCCCAATTCCTACAGCATTTGGGCACTTTTTAGAGCACATGTCATCCTCCTCTCCTTGAATCGTGCTTCCTTATATATAGGTTGGCTCCCACTCCTCAAAATACGCAAAACTCTATCTCCTCGAGTTAAGCAGCGCCGCCACACTACTGTGTGTGAGACACACAACCATGTAGTGTGGCACTCTAGAATTTGCATCAAAAGGAAGCACAAGCGTATGTGAACCACACGACTCCATCATGCTCTTTGCTAGAATTCATTTGTCAAAACACACGGTTGTGTCTCGGGAACACGGCCCCGCCGTGCCTTGCTCTGGATGATTTGGAGTCAGCACGACCCTAAGCATGGTCGTGCTCTTTTCTAGGAATCTTCTCTCCTCACTTATTTCAAAGAACCATGCTCGTGTTTTATGACACGGCCAAAGCGTGGCTCCATCGGTACTCTTTGCAATACTTTATTTTGAATCTGAATCATTATCCCGTCGAACAAAATAACACAAACAGATCTCCGAATAAAGATAACAACTAGATGATGTAAAGCAAAGCAAATATGCAATGAATGACATCTAAATGAAGTAGGATATGTGCCAAAATGATAGTTAAAACTCTATATAAAATATACATATTAGTCACACGTAATATGATTTCTCTAAAGGCATAAAATGAATTTGAGAATATGATTCTCAAAGAGAAAGATTATCTAGTTGGACCAGACTTAAAAGGACCAAAATAGAAGTATTAGAGACTATCACTATCGTACTAAGATGTAGCATGGTCGTACTTCACTTTAAAGTAGTGAAATGAGATTTTCAGAACCCACCATGGTCGTGTTAATTAGGGCATTGCATGACTGCTCTGCCTACGAGAGGAGCCAAGGCAAAGGCCAACACGTCCATGGTCGTGGTAGGCTCCATGGTCAGACTGTGGCAGCCTCCGTAATCAGTCCGTGGAGTGCACCATGGTCGTGGTGCAATGACATCGATTTCTTGGTTACTTAATAAAAGTATATGATAATTCTGTTAAGAAAAATTCCGAAAAACCATCTTATGATACATAACTAAGACATTTATAAATAGGTCTCTTAATGCAAGATTTTAGACATCAATCTAAATGTAAAATTTAGGATTTGCCTTGGTGAGCTATCATCCTCCTCTCTCAAGTTCCTCTCCATGCTTGGCTAACACCAATCGAAGAAGAACCCTTACTGCTTAGAAAGTTATCTTGAAGAGATTTCGACATGGATATCGATATAGGCAAAGCTCGTTAGTCTTGCTTGTGGTTTCTACAGATTCTATAGAATTTCGAATATATGAAAAAATATTTTCTCTCTCCTCTTTCATTGTGATTATGTCAAGAATATGATATCCTAGTCCTCAGGGATGTCTAAGATGAGAATAAAATCATTTTATTTACTTTCCAATGTGCATTTATCTCGCTTGAGGATACACATGTTCTAACAATTTCCTCTATCCACCTCCTCTTAGGAGGTTAACTTAGCACTCAGGCTTGATTCTAACTCTAGATATAATAGAAAATCTAAGTTTATTTAAAGTCTCATATAGGATGTCTATCTATTAATTCTCCATATTGACTCATTAAACTTTTTAACTTTGGATATAGTCGTGGATTGAGCTTGCCACTATATTTTCATTTTTTTTGAAAATGATCGCTTTAAATATTTTTCCCTACCTCATAATGGGGCATCATCTTCCTCTCGAGTTCTATTATATTTAATTAATATTGCACATAATCACTATTCCCCCAGCTTGCTATTAGTGGAGACCTCTCTAACTCAGCTTATTTCATTGGTTCAACCTTATTAGTGCAAAACTGCTTTAGCATCATGTTGACTTGGATATTTTAATTGTCTCACATACTATAGCTCCTTAGCTTGACTAGGAGGAGGGCACATGATACCAGACCGGGTCAACATGATATATTGATATCAAGAGGCAAATACTTCTTCTGGCCCAACAAATCCAATCCATATGGCAAGAGCTCAACCTAATTACTGATGAGTTATAGTGGATCAGTATCCTCATACCATCAGTAATTCGTAATGTTCATACCCAATAATTCATTAGGGTTTGAGGAATATCTCTATAAATAAAAAGTTAGAGATATGAAAAAGGATATTTGACTTTTGACTATCTTCATCTTCCTTTCTCACTTTTGTTCATGTGGACAATGCCTGATCAACCTTTTGATGCATGTTCATCTGTATATAAGGTAGGAGAAAATTTCATCAACGGTTTTAAATAGTGCGGTAGATTTTCGCTGCATCATTTACCATCCTACTCAATTTTAATGACTCAAGTTAATTTTAATCATAAAATTGAGGTTTTTATTTTATCTCCATGGAACAAGTTAATTTCAAAACCATCGTACTAAAACTGCTAATCTCTGTTGGTGCAAGGTTTTAATATATGAGCCAAGATTTAAAGTTAAGATAAATTTGTGATCTGATATAAGTATGCATGCTTAACATGAAAATCTTAAAGTCTGGACAGTTTGTATGAAGTCGTGGTAGATTAAGATTACACGTCAAGTAAGGAAAGTTCAAATAGGTTATATAGACCAAATATTTGGCATGTAAGCTCTCGAGTGGAGAGATGAGATGGAGTCCTCGATTGAGGATAAAGATAGACGTCGATCCAACGAATGGTCAAACTTGGACTCCGAAATCTAGATCGGACAATATTACTACTGTCAATATAATTCTTATATTTGCATGTGCTAATGTTGTTTTACAAGTTTCTAGGCGATTGGACTAGGTCCTAGCACCTCGATGGTCTAGGCGACTGGACCATGTCCCGACCCTTGGGATGCCGAGTTGGTAAGGCTAGCTAGAGGTTGCTTGACTTGGATAACATGTACAGTAGGCGACTAGACCGAGTCTAGGCATCTGAAATCAAAAAATTTCCAAACAACACCAAAGTGGATAAGGTTGACTTAGAGTCGCCTGTACTAGGTCCAGACACCTGGGAAGGGTGAGTTGCCAATTTGATAGACTAATGTGGAGGCGACTAGGAGGTGGTTCAGGTGTCTGGAAGAGACCTATAAAAGAAAAGTAGAGACAACTTCGAAATGTATCTCTTTAAAAATCAACTCTTATTATTCAATCTTGTGCTACGCGCCTTCATTTGCAAGCTCCATCAAGTCATCCCACCACTCCGTCGACAACCGAGCTTCATTTTGCATCTTAAATTGTCAATATAATCATTTACTTTATTCTATTCACTTTTTGCACTTATATTTACGAGGGAAGATAGGGTATTACCTTACTCTCAAATAATTGTAAGTGAATACCTTTTGAAGTCGAAAATTTTCGAGTCAGAGGGATCTTAGTGGATTGTCCAATGAGGTAGCCCTAGAAAAGGGTATGGGTCTTGGAGCAGTAATCCGACTTAGGCCGAGGCAGTTCGTAAGCCCTCGAACCGACCTTTTTATTTGGCTGAGACAGTTCGTAAGACCTCACATCAACATTCTTCTTATTTCGACCGAGACAGTTCGTAAGCTCTCACATCGAGATTCTTCTTATTTCGACCGAGACGGTTCATAAGTCCTTGCACCAATATTTTTTTTACTTCGGTTGAGGCAGTTTGTAAGCTCTCGCGCCGACATTCTTCCTATTCGATCGAGGCTGTCCGTAAGCTCTCGCATCGATCTTATTTCAGCAATTTACCAAACACAGCTGCTGAAGTTCGGAATTGCCCAAAACGCACACTATAGTTTCAGAATTACCAAATCGCGTGCATAATTCCCAAAATATCCCTCCCGCCAAACAGCGTTTTTAATGCAGAGATTCCGCATGCATCTGAGCCACATTTCCAAATCTCGAGCCATCCAAACGTTCCGTCCAAACGAGTCACCACATTAGCATTTTCGTGTCTTCAGCTTCCGGGAAATCTTCGAGCGAACAAAAATTTGGAAATTCTTAGACTCCAGTTTTCCTCCTGCGTCATTCCGTTAGCTTCCGAGTTTTTGGATTTCGACGAGACGCTTCGAGGTAATATGGTGTTGTCCTCTCATTTAACTAGAGTTTTACCCATTTCTTACTCGGTTGTAGGGTTTCCGTTGAAAGGCGTACATCTCATAAGATTTTTGTCTACCATTCATTATTGCAGAATGAGTCAAGCATCTGGTTCAACCTCTCCTTCACCGGCCAAGGTATGTGTCGCATTCCTTGCTTTAGTCGAATATGAAGTATGTCATATGTTTAAAATGATTTTTCGGTTACGGTTTTGGAATGGTTTCAAATATTCAAATACAAATGGACGATCTTTTTAATCTGTATCTGAATTAGATAAATAGAGCCCTAAAGTTTTTTTAACAGGATTATTGCAAAGCATTGCGGATTCTCTAATTTGTTTTTTACAGTTACAAAATGAATGAAGGAATAAATCAGGTTTTTAAAATTTTGTATTTTCAAATTGTTAGGGAAATAATGAGTGTGCGAAGAAACTCCAATGAACCAGCGTTTTAGGCCACTTTATTGAATTTTTTAGAGGTCCATGTGCCAAAGCAAAGCAACGTCCGTCTGTTTATTTACATGAAAGATACAGAGAGATCATTAAACAAACCCCATTTACTGTTTTTTTGAATATACTAGACATTCCACAAATCTGTGGCATATTGGTCAATATATTTCAAAGTTGGGATTCGACAAGTCAAAGCTTTAAGTTTTCAACTGTGTCAGTTGCTTTCACCAGAAGAGATGTGTCCCTTTTGCTCGGTATTGCAGATAGAGGGGCTTATGTTCCTATGAATTCAACTATTGCGTCAGGTGCTCTTTTCAATTCTCAATTCTCCAAAAAAGAACCACCTAGATCGAGGTTAGAGTTTTTGCTTAAAACCTTTTCTACTAGAGTAGAAGTAGATGAAGATGTTTTGGTATTTTGTAAGTTGTATGTTTTGTAAATATTTGCTTGTGTGTTGTTCTGTACTACTACATATAAGGTCCCCATAGGTCTTGTAGATATTGTAGATGATTTTGACAACATAGGTAGTTTCAATTGGGTCGAAGTCATCCATCAATTTATGGCTCCACAATTGCCTACTATTGGAGATCTATGTTCATCTACTAATACAGTTGCGCAGAAGAGCCGAATTCCTTACCTAAAGGGATTTGCCGGGCTTTTGGCTGTAAGTTCTTTCTTACTAAATTAATTTTTCTTTTATATTTACATAAGTATGTAACACTTTGGATATGAGCAGGCTTGGTTTCTAGAACATGTCTCAATCCAGAGATCATACAATACCCAAGGGCCACGAATAAATAAGTGGAGGGCAACTCCTTCACATATTAGCAAGGTGAGGAATTTATTGGAGCAAGTCTCACCTGAACAGGTAAATAGAAGACCACAACTTAGCTTTTATTCATTTTCGTTATCTAAATAATTGTTGATTTTTTGATAGGTCATTGTTGATCTAGTCTGTACCCGTAGTGAAAATATATTGCTTGATAAGGTTGACTATTATATTGAAAATACTCCTCATCCAATAGAGATATCATCATCACAAACTATACAAGAAAAATACCCTACTAGTGAATGCCATGAGTGTTTAGTTTATCAGAGACAACTCAAAGAGTTAAGAATGGAAAACATGGCACTAACCGAAAGGGTAAAAGAACTAATGGAAATTATAGGAAGAGAAGGTATGGAGGCTAAATCAAACAAGCCCGAAGTTGACCCTCAACCTCAACCGAAACCAATTGCCAGCAGAACAAGACAGCGAGATAGAACCCGCTATGATTACAGGGATACTCTCGTTGATAGTCCACTGTGGGCAAAATTGGTACCTCAAAGCAAAAGAAAAAAGACAAAAATTTTTGATGTTGAGTTATTAGAAGGGCAACCTGATAAAGCTGTAAATGAAGCAGAAGTATTTGCGAAGAAAGGCAAACAAAAAATTGGTATGGATGAATTCCAAGCGAGGGATACTATCTGTATTGTGGAAGAAGATGAAAAAGATCTTGAGAGGGATGAAGCAATAATTGATAAACTCAACCAAATGAGAATGGAAGTCATTGCGGTTAGTCAGAATACTTCCCAAAATTAGTTTGTGTTATTTTATTTAAATAACTAATATAATTTTTGTATTACAGTATGTCAAGAAAAAATGTAAGACGACAAAGAACCAAAAACAAGATGTTACTGTGACCTACTTGCTAAAAAGTTTAGAAAAAATAAAATATGGTAGTTACATCCACCATTACATTCAAAAATTTTATTACAATATTATAAAGTGCAAATATTTATTTACCATTAAATTTTTTTGTAGGTCGATTACAGATTATGTTTGGGAGGATGCTCCTTTTTCATTAACTCTGAATTCTTTATACTCTGGAGTTAATGGATCTGTTTTCACAGTTGGAGAGGTTATGTAACGACCGGGCCCCTGTTGGCGGAATTCGGTGACCCCTATTGGTCAACGACCGTCGCCCCTGTTGGCCCGTCGTTACTCACCTGGACTTCCCACCCCTGGAAGTGGGTTTTTGCCTTCCCCAGGATTCGAACTCTAGACCTCCAGGCTAAGTACTAAAGTTTATGAATCTTGGTAACCAAGTGGTGAGTAGTTAAATTTTTTAAATATGGATATTCCATCAATTTAACTTAGTTATCTGTAAATGAATAGTTATCTTAACTTAGTCATCGTGTAATAATAGGTATCCCAATTTAAAGGATATTCACCTAAGGAGCTTACAACAATTCATCCATGTTTACAAGCTTATTACCCCATCGACAGCTGGGTTTTTGTTACAACTGATTATGCCCAACAAGTAGCAAGGTACTAAAAGAAAAATACTGAACGTGAAAATTATACTTTTGAATTGAAATATAAAATTTTTCTTTGCATTTTTACAGCAATGATTGTGTCTTCTTTGTGATGCAATACATAAGATGTATGCTTTATGGTGAGAAGATGGACTTCAAACAAGCAGACATGACCAAATTCAGAATAAATGTCTCAGTCTCAATTTTAAAGGATGAGTTCTTCCTGATGTAATTTTAGAAATGTTCAGGTGGCAGTATGACAATGCATTGTTGTAATTCATGAATTTTGCTAATTTGTAAATGGTACTGCTTTCCATAGATCAACAGTGACTGTAAATTTGTTTATTGCTTGTGTTTGAGCTTTAATAAATGTTATATAATATATTGTTGAATACTTTGATAGTGCTGGCAATGAAATCCAGAACACGGTGGTCACAGTATTTAATTTTCGATGCACGTCCCAAATTCAAACTGGTTGGATCTAAAAAGTGGTCACAGGAATTATATTCCCAAGAACACGATGGTTACAGGATTTGAGTTCGGCACCACGTCTGACTTAGGCTGGCAGAAATACGGTGGTCTTTGGGAATTAAAATCCAGAACACACCGATCTTTGAATTAAAGTTTCACCATGTACAATTTCTGGCCGAGAAATAAGGTGGTCTGGGAAATAAAGTCTCAACAACAGTGGTCTGGTATTTTAATTCCCGCACCACCTACAATTTCCCAATCGAGAAATACGGTGGTCTTTGGGAATTAAAATCCCAAGAACACACTGGTGCTGGGAATTAAAGTTCCAGCACCATGTACAATTTCGAACTGGCCGAGAAATAAGGTGGTCCTGGGAAATAAAGTCCCAGCAACACAGTGGTCCTGGTATTTTAATTCCCAGCACCACCTACAATTTCGAACTGACCGAGAAATACGGTGGTGCTGGGAATTTAAATCCCAGGAACACACTGGTGCTGGGAATTAAAGTCCCAGCACCACGTACAATTTCGAACTGGGCGAGAAATAAGGTGGTGCTGGGAATTAAAATCCCAGGAACACTATGGTCCTGGGATTTTAATTCCCAGGACGACGTACAATTTCGAACTGGCCGAGGAATACGGTGGTGCTTGTAATTATAATCCCAGAAACAAAGTGGTCCTGGGAATTTATTTCCCAGGACCACATAAAATTTCGAACTGGCCGAGGAATAAGGTGGTCTCCAGGATTTGAATTCCCGCGACCACGCAATTTAGAATGGCCGAGAACACGCGGTGGTCTGGATTTCACCTAATTACCGCGTACACTTCAAAGCCGGAAATAAGGTGGTCCGGCAATTATAATCCCAGAACGGTGGTCTGAGTAGGGCCATCAATGGGTTTAATGAAACCCATTGATGGACCTGAGAATCCAATCAAATCTTGACATCTGAAAGACTAACCGCTTCAAATGTTGTTGTGTAAACTTTGTTACGATCCACCTACCTCGATTTTGGCAGGGTCACGTGGCGCGGGTGATTTACGAAATACGATGTAAATCTAATCAAACCTTGAATATCAGAAATTTTGGACACGATACACAAAGGGGAACTTCCCAAACCCAGTGGACTTGGATTGGATCGAAGATGAGCTGAGTAGGCTCATCAATGGGTTTTGACCGAAACCCATTGATGGACCTAAAGGAGTTCAAATTCCGAAATCTTCACATGGACTGAAAGACGTAACAACTGCAAATGTTGTTGTGTCGACGAAACTTTGTTCTGATCCACCTACCTCCCAGTTTCGGGCGCGTGTCACATGGCACGGGGCCTGATTTCTGAAAATTGACTGTGTAAACCTAATCCTGCCTTGAAAATCAAAAATTTTGGACACGATACACAGAGGGTCAAGTCCCAAAGGCACTGGAGTTGGATTGGACCGAAGATGAGGTGACTAGGGTCATCAATGGGTTTTGACCGAAACCCATTGATGGACCTAGAGGAGTCCAAATTCCGAAATCTTGAGATGGACTGAAAGACCTAACGGCTTCAAATGTTGTTGCGTCGAAGAAACTTTCTTCTGATCTCCTACCTCCCAGTTTCGGTCGCGTGCCACTTAGCACGGGGCCTGATTTCTGAAAATTGGCTGTGTAAATCTAATCCTGCCTTGAAAATCAGAAATTTTGGACACGATACACAGAGGGTCAAGTCCCAAAGGCACTGGAGTTGGATTGGACCGAAGATGGAGGTGACTAGGGCCATCAATGGGTTTTGACCGAAACTCATTGATGGACCTAGAGGAGTCTAAATTCCGAAATCTTGAGATGGACTGAAAGACCTAACGGCTTCAAATATTGTTGCGTCGAGGAAACTTTCTTCTGGTCATCCTACCTCCCAGTTTCGGTCGCGTGCCACGTGGCACGGGGCCTGATTTCTGAAAATGTGGTGCTGGGAATCTTAATCTCAGGAACACAGTGGTGCTGGAAAGTGAATTCCCAACACCACGTTGATTTGGCCAGCGAGAAAAGCGTATCTGGGATTTTTAATCCCAGAACACGATGTAATTTAATTCCCAGCACTACGTACATTTTAGAACTGGCCGAGAAATAAAGTGGTGCTGGTATTTTTAATCCCAGAAACACAGTGGTCCTGGAAATTGAATTTCGGCCACGTATAATTCAATTGGCGAGAAATAAGGTGGTCTTGGGGAATTTTACTCCCGAGAACAGGTAGTCTCGAAAGCCCGAATGGTCGCACTACGTACATTTTTGGACCGAGAAATAAGGTGGTGGATTTTTAATCCTGGAACACATGTCTTATAAATTTAATTCTCGGCCACGCATGATTCGAAGCGCCAAACAAAATAAGGTGGTGTTGGGAATTTTAATCCCAGGAACACAGTGGTGAATTCAAAGACTACTTACTTTTGGTGACCGAAATAGGGTAGGTGCTGGATTTTTAATTCGAAATACACATCATCGAAATTGAATTTCGACCACGCATCTGCCGTGGCCAGAAATAGGGTGGTCTTTGGGAAATTTAATCCCAGAACACTGATGGTCTGAAAGTGAATTCTCAAAGACTACTTACTTTTTCGAATCGACCGAGAAAAGGTGGTCTTTGGGATTTCTAATCCCAAACACGATGGTCTGAAAGCGAATTCTCAAAGACCACGCGTCTGATTTCGAACTAACGAGAAATAAGGTAGTGCTGGCAATTTTAATCCCAGGAATACAGTGGTCCTGGAAATTTAATTCCCAACACCACGTACAAATTCCATCACAAAATCATAAAGTCGAAGTGGTTCACACATTTAACAAAGTATATATATTCCATAATTGTACAGATACTACACAAATTGGATTTACACTTTGCATGATTGTACAGTTACCATGTTATAAGACAAGTGATAGCAACAAAAAGCATGATGGGCAGATGGATACACTTTGTTAACTGCTGATATAATCCCCCGATGTCTATCCGATACAATGCTCAACGACTCTGGCAGGACAGCAAGGAATGTCTTTACGTGATCCAAAAACCACTCCCAGGCAGATCCACATTCAACTTCGGCAATTCCAAATGCAACTGGCATAATTTTTGCATTACCGTCAACGGCAGTAGTCATTAGCAAAACACCAGGGTACTTGCCAGTGATATGTGTAGCATCAATTCCAATTAGTTTCGCAAATAAGACCTGAATACTCTTCCATAAGCACCAAATGCCCAAAAACATCGCTGGAATTGATTTTCATCATTTCTTAGTACTGCAACATATGTATCAAGATCTCTAACTCTTAACTCACGCAAGTACATTGGAAGATCAATATAGGCCTGATCAAAATCACCTACCACTCTTTTTAATGCTTTCTGTCTGACTGTGTATGTTTTCTTGTATGAAATGTGAACACCAAACCTAGCTTGCATTTCTCTTCGAATTGAACTTGGTTTGTAATCATCAGAAGTAGCTAACCGTCCTACAATCTGGTTTGCTACAAATATGGATGTGCAAGCATGGTGATCTGTTGTTTCCCTAACACTGTCACATTCATGCTGCTTTACATATTTTGTGACAGTGAACTCCACGTCTCCACTTGCAACTAGACTCCATGAACAAGGCTGACTAAAGCAAATAACTTTAATTATATTAAGTCTGGTGTCAACTGGCTTGTATCTGAAGTTTTTTAGCATCGCATGCCTTACTAGTGCATCTTTAAACTCTTGTCGAGATGAAAAAACTTGTCCAGTGAAAAATTCATTTTGGATCGATGAGTGACATCCGCGATAGTCTTATTTGTGGATTTAAAACATAGGGATCATCGTGATTGGAACACTTCCTCTAAGTCATTGTACTGATCTGGGTACAACTCACCTTCTTCATGTTGGATATCATCAGCTAAGAATTCTTCCGAAGGATTTGTATATTCTAACTCTTCTATCACATGTATATCACTTACCTCCTCTTCACTCCAAGTTTGTTCAAAATATTCATGATCTACTGTGGTAGCAGTGACAAACTCTTCTTCGAGTATGGAAGAAGCTTCTCTATTTATATCAAGGTGTTGATCACTGGTAATTCTATTCCCCACATCGATGGCGAGATGAAGATGGAATATTACTTGGGGACAGATTTATGGAATCTTGATCATCTACCTCTCTATCCTTCCAATTTGATTCAATTGTTTCCAAAAATGTTAACACTTCATCAGGAAGGGGGTCGTCCCTGCAAATGTTTTTAAAATCAACACTATTATATGTAGTGTGCTAGACAAGTAGGCTGAATTTTTTTAACTAGGCTTTAGAAGCCTGAAGACAAGTGGAGGATGAGAGTTTATAGTTAGGTTTCCCAATTATGCACTTAACTAATTAGAACATTTGATGTGGATAGGGCCATCAATGGGTTTTTATCGAAACCCATTGATGGACCTTTCAATGTTGAAATTATAAACAGTTTATATGGAATGGAAGAGGAAGACATTTACAGGGTTTATGCGGAGAGGGATACTTAGTTCCCACACTCGGGCGATTATGGAGTGCGTGCGGTGCGCTCGAGCATGACATGCGTAATACAGCATTAATTTTCATAACTACTGTTTGGGAGCCTAAGGAAAGGTAGAGAATGATAGTATAGGTCACGCTTGCACTCAACCCGCCTAGAGGACTTTATTTATCTCCAATATAAATTAGTGGCACATTATTTTTCTCGATCGTTCCCTCTCCATGGTCTTTGAAATTTATATCTCGAGCCCACAAGTCTTTGGGATATAAATTCCCAGCACCATCATTTATCTCAACCAGTTCCATCTCCCTGGTGCTGGAATTTTTAAACGCAGAACCACTGTGTTGCTGGGGTTTCAGTTTCCAGCACCACCAAAAATTGCAGCAACTTATATGTACATGGTGCTGGAAATTACATTCCCAACACCATGGTGTTGCTGGGAGTTTTAATCCCATTACCACGGTGGTGCTGGGATATAAATTCCTAGCACCACCATTTATCTCGACCAGTCCAATGTCAATGGTGCTGGGAATCTTAATCGCAGGACCACAGTGTTGCTGAGGTTTCAAATCCCAGCACCACCCTTAATATCGACAACTTATATCTCTCTGGTCTAGTGAATTAGATTCCCAGCACCATGGTGTTACTGGGAGTTTGAATCTCATTACCACGGTGGTGCTGGGATATAAATTATCAGCACCACCATTTATCTCGACAAGTTCATTCCCCATGGTGCTGGGAGTTTTAATCGCAGGACCACAATGGTGACGATATTTCAATTGTCAACACCACCTTTTATCCCGAACTGTTGAACCTCCATGGTGTTGGGAGTTTTAATCTCAGCACCACGATGGTGACGAGATTTCAATTCCCAGCACCAGATTTTATCCTGAATTTGTTGAACCTTAATGGTGCTGAGAATTTGAAGCTCAGGACTACGATGTTGCTGGGATTTAAATTCTCAGCATCACTTTTTATCCAGACCAGCCAGCTTCAATCTCCGATGGTGCTGGGATTTTAAATTTTAGGTAGACGGTGGTGCTGGGAATTTCATTGCCACCACCATCGACTCTCTCGGACAGATTGAATCTCCTAGTGCTGGGAATATCAATTAGGGTACTTCAGTAATCGTGGAATTTAATTGAAAGCATCACCTTTTAAGTTAGGTGGAATTTGTTTAGGTGGCGAAAAAACTTGGTTATGAATCTCCTGCATCGCAATTATGGGTGCATTGATCTACTTTGGTATGATATGCCTACCTCGTATTTATGGGTGTGTGGCAAACTTGGCTATACAACCACTTAGAATGTATTTATTAACCTCATAGCAGTCTCAAGAATAAAAACACATACATACATGATAATACTATGTGAAGCGGCTGGTGAGTGAGCTGCGTCAACTTCTGGATTAAGTGCTGATATATTCGTGGGAGCAGTGATGTCGTTGATAACTACTAGGGTTTCATCAAAAATGGTGTTGCTCAGTTGGTTTGCGGAGGAAAGTTGCATGTGGTGTTCATCAACAGCATGGGGCTGGCGCTCCCACGCGGCTGGAAGTGACATTTTGATGGCTCGGGATTTCCAGTTGTGCCTCGGATGGATGCAAATCTCTCTCTGCATTAAATTGCAACCTGTTTGGCGGGAGGGGTATTTTGGGAATTACGCACGCGATTTGGTAATTCTGAAACTATATTGCGTGTTTTGGGCAATTCCGAACTTCAGCAGCTGTGTTTGGTAAATTGTCGATCTTATTTTGGTCGAGACAGTTCGTAAGTCTTTGTATCGACTTTTTGCCTATTGGTCGAGGTAGCTCATAAGCCCTCATGTCGATATTCTTACTATTCGGCCAAGGCAGTTCATAAGCCCTCGAGCCGATCTCCTTACTATTTGGTCGAGACAATTCATAAGCCCTCACACTAACATTCTTCTTATTTCGGCCGAGGCAATTCGTAAGTCCTCACACTAACATTCTTCTTATTTCGGTCGAGGCAATTTGTAAGCCCTCGCACTGACATTCTTCCTATTTCGACTGAGGTAGTTCGTAAGCTCTCGCGCTAATATTCTTTCTATTTGACCGAGGCAGTTCATAAGCCCTTACGGCGATCTTATTTTGGCCGAGGCAGTTCGTAAGCTCTCATGTCAGCTTTTTACCTATTCGACTAAGACAACTCGTAAGCCCTCATGTCAATATCCTTACTATTCGGTCGAGACAGTTCATAAGTCCTTGAGCCTATCTTATTTCCGTCAAGACAGTTCGTAAGCCCTTGCATCGATATTCTTCTTATTTCAACTAAGGCAGACATTCTTCCTATTCGACTGAGACAATTCGTAAGCCCTCGTGTCGATCTTATTTTAACCGAAATAGTTCATAAGCCCTCGTGCTGGCTTTTTGCCTATTCATCGAGGCAACTCGTAAGCTCTCAAGTCAATATCCTTACTGTTCGGCCGAAACAATTTGTAAACCCTTGCACCGACATTCTTCTTATTTCAACCGAGACAGTTCGTAGGCCCTCGCGTCAACATTCTTCTTATTCTGACGAGGCAATTCATAAGCCCTCGTGCCGACTTTCCTCTTTACTCGGCCGAGACAATTCGTAAGCCCTCAAGTCGACTTTCCTCTTTATTTGGCCGAGGCAATTTGTAAGCCCTCGCGTCTTATTTAGCCAAGGCAGTTCATAGGCCCTTGTATCCTATTCATCTTCGACAATTCATGAGTCGTCATTTCGACCGACTGGATATTATTGATAAGTATGATCCATCCCACTAAATGAACAGAGAACAAAGATAAGATTTGAGTCAAGACAACAAAGTAGTAAAATTAAAGTCAGACTCATCAAAGTGAATCGTCTGACTATTTAAGGGGTTACTTATGATACTGTTGGAATTGACCAAGGTTTTTTTTTTAAGGATCTCTCATGAACCTCAACAGTATCTCCTGGGGCAGGTTACAGATTTCCTAAGTAAGTCTCCCAAGTCATGTCACATCATTTCGAGTGACTCGCCCACTTCACAACTTTCCTAAATCAGGTGGGTGCTCTTCCTCTCGAGTTCCTGACTGTGTCATGGCTAGCTCTCGAATGTAGAGTTCCTTGTCGAGTCAAGGAGCTTCCTGAGCCACAAAACTCCTCACTTGTAGCTTCCCGCATCGCCCGAGCATGCAGCTTCCTGCCTCACCTGAGCACTCACACACGCTCGAGTCACGAGTCTCTTGCCCGATTCAGAGACTCCCGAGTGTCAAGCGACTTCTTCCCGAGCACATGCGGCACTCGAGTCGGCAGTCTGCCCCGAATGTTGAGCGGCTCTTCCCAAGTCCGCCTCTCTTGAATCGACCGTTCTTTTCGAGTCAGTATCTGCTCTCGAGTCGGTGACTCTTCCCGAGTTGCAAGCCCTTCCGAGTGTTATCACCCGCTTCTCAAGCACAAACTTTCCGAGTGCTTCTCGACATTACCTGCTTGAGCTATATGACATACAACAGTCAGGAATATACTGGTCTCATCCATATTTGACAAAGAGAGAATATGTCAGAATATATGAGCCTCCATATAGTTTTTGTCCTCTAACAACTTAACAAAGGAGAAAAAGTAGATAAACTTGGTTGACGGAGAAATCAAGATGTCAATATAAAAATCGATGGAGACTTTAGAAAAAGGGGTTGACTTCTTCTTTTGCCCTAAGTATTTTCTCAAGAGGAAGCAACTCAAGGGAGGGGGCTTCTAGGGTTTTATCTCTCTTGTATATTTTTAGCTACACAAGAGGGAACTCTTCTTCTTCTTCTATATTATTTTTACTACACTTAATACCTTTTCTATTATATATATCCTATCTAACTTAAACATTGAAGGATCCTTGATGAAATTCCAATGATACCCTTTGACGCATCTTCATTTTGATAAAATTTACTACTACGAATGCGAAAGACCCACTTTTCTCCGATGCTTTGCAGAAAAGGCTACAAAATGAAACTGCATCAAGTATTTAATTAATTTTAAATAAATTGGACTAATATTAACCGAGTTAAAACACTTCGAACCAATTTAAAATAAATTTGATTAAAATTACTTAATAAGTTTAAGATTTTGAGTATGCTGTACCAATTTTACTAGGAAAAACATTTTAGGAATGAAAAATAAAATAAAATGAATACCGTTTGTCTTAGTTTTTGCCTGAGGCAAAAGAACATAGCTCTATCGGCAATACAAAGGAAAAGAGTTGCACATGAGATCATAACTCTACGAGGCAATAAAAGAGAAAGGAGTTGCACAAGCGTGGCAAGACCCAAGGCTAGTGCGGTTGGTGAGTTCGCACTTGGTCTCTCAATGACTCCTATTTATATATTTGCCAACTGCACTCCTAATTTATCTTCTTTATCAATAGAGACAGCCGAAGACCCCTAAAGTGACGGTTCTCCATTTAGAGTATAATAGAAAAGTAAGGAATTGCTCTAGGGTCAACGAAAGAGATGGCTCTATTGGAGAAAAGGCAACAATAATTCAAAACGAAGCAAAGATGAACTACCTAATAATGTTAGACGTAGATCATCGCTCTTGAACTTGAGCTTACAATCATCATTCTTGGTTCGCTCGACCTAGTCTAAATTTAAAAACATTGTAGGAACCAAAAGAAGTGTAAATATGACGAACTTCATCATTCTTTTTTTTTTTTAAGAAATACTGATCCTGGTTGCCTATAATGAGAACAAATGAAGAGAAAAATAGAATGTTTTACCAAGAACATACTGATCCTACCCAGAGTATAGAATGTTTTACTAAGAACATACTGATCCTACCTAGAGTATTCAATCTCCGGTTGCTGTCTTCCCAGTAAGAACACCACTTGAAGAACCAACTGAAAAACCAGATTCGCTTCTCATTACACAAGTCGACCTGAATCATCCTCAGATATCAAGATGCTCCAAATTGATCGAACTTGCAGATTTCTGTATCAGTTCCTTCCTATAATCGACCTGAAAAATAATTGTAACAAGTTGGGGGGGTCTCAAGGAATAAAAAGATGGGTCTACTATTTTTTTTTATTATGATTAAACCAACAAAGGAAAGCAACATCCTTGTCACTTACTCGAGTGCCCATGAGTGAAGAGAACACAACATTAGCTTCGGCAGCATCTTCCACTCTCAGCTGCTTCAGTAGCCTCTTTGCTGGATCCAGTGTAGTTTCCCAGAGTTGCGCCGGCATCATCTCTCCCAATCCTTTTTTCGAAAATGCACAGTTCCGATCAAAGGGGAAAATATAAGGTATTCCACACGTTAGCAAAATCAGCGGATGAATGCAACCAACAAGGATAAAGAAAGATACGGGCACTAGCTTAGTATTAAGTGTCCTGCTAACAAAGAAAGGGAAGGGCCAGACAATTTAGCATGCTACTCAAAACAAGCATGAAACTCATGGCCCAGAATAGTTGCGGATGCTGGCCAGATGAACTTATGACTTTAAGCTTGATGGTTATGATATGGAAATAAGCATGATGAAGTTCAACTTTGAGACAAATGATTTGCATGTTCTAAGTACATTTAGACACTTATAATTGTTACCCTTTTATGCTCAACATTTACCTTTGAATCTTTGGATATTGTAGGAAGCATTGGCAGGGAAGGAATTCTTTAGGAGTTTAAGCTCTGCATCATTGTAGCAATAGTGGGCATGTTTTCCACGCTCAACCTGGTGTTTGTTTGTAAGGTAATTTAGGACCAAAAAATTTCATGGTCATTCAAAAAGTGGAGAGCACCTTGTAGAGTGGAGGGACGCCCACATAGATGCAACCTTCATCAAAGAGTGTTTTCTGCATACCAATTTCCACTACTAGTAAAGCTAAGAACATCCAGAACTCAAAATTCATTTAAAAAAAGGAAAATTAGTTCCTTAATAAAAGCTTTCTACCCAAGCACCTGGTATCTATAGAAAAATGTTAGCAGGAGCGTTCGTATATGAGCACCATCCACATCAGCATCGGTGAGAATGATAATCTTATGATATCTAAGATCATCTTTCCTAAAATCCTCTCCCTGTATGATGAAATGTTCGCATCACTGAGAGCACATATAAAGCTGAAAAATATGCAGGGTACCCAAATTTGTAAATGCGACCTTTACTCCAAGCCCAAGCCCAAGAATAAGATTTTGAATTTCTTCATTCTTGTATATAGTTGCTTCATCCCTTCTCTCAATATTCAGAATTTTACCTCGCAAGGGCAAAATAGCCTACAATAATAGTTCAAAGAAATTCATTTCTCGCTGTATTATGGTCTACATATATAGGCGATAAATAGGATGATGACTATGCAAGCCTTCTAATTCTAAAGTATCAAGCAAGCAATTCAAAAAATAAATTTACCATGTGCAAATGTGGAAGAAAGAGGTTATCCCTTCGCTAACTAGACATTAGTCCTATATATTCATACCAATCTAGTTGAGCCCCTCTGTTAATCTCAGAGCGTTTGATGCTCCAATCCACTGATTGTTGCAAAGTAGAAATAGACAATTATTGCAATAGCAGAAACTAGATGATCATTAATTAGTGACAGAAAGGTAATTGGCAGAGATGTTCATTAGCCTCAAATAACTCAAATACTAACAAATTTACTATGATTCAATTACTTCAACAAAGCCTATATTTCATGATACATGTGGGTTGGTGACAAGTCTTTGGCGACAAAAGATGATTGAGAAAAAAATCATCCAAAAATGAGAAACAGTGGCAAAACGTGGGACTTCAAAGAATGATCTTGATCGTCCAATATTAGAACTGCATAGGGTAAATAGTATTAGTCCAATTGCACAATCCAAAAAATGAAAATGATGTATTGCTACATCAGTGGATAAGAACAATGAGAAACGTTATCTTATGAAATTCACATAAGCAAACCAAGCAACAAACATGCCAAAGCAAACAGCAACGCTGACTAATTCTACCATCTTTTGCTAATTTGAAAGCTGACTGATGAAATTCACATTTCACCTGGAACCTCCGGTCACGACCTTGCTTTGCACTGCCGCCAGCCGAATCGCCTTCAACTATGAAGATCTCTAAAAATTTTGGAAGAAAAAAAGATCAACAAAAAGAGATTGCAAGTCAATGTATAAAATAAAACTTATTGGAAAAACAAAACAAATGTAATGGCAGGAATTGAATCGAATCAAAAATGACAGAGAAATTGGAAAGGGAAAAAAATTACTAAAAAATGTTGATTCTAGAGCAATTATTGTTGTTTTGTTTGTCTTAGTTTCACTGCATATATGATGTCAATAGATGTCAATACATGATATATGATGTCAATAAAAAAAGAAGATCATTATATGGGCATCTCATCGCAAGAATCATATTACTATGCCTATAAGTTATACCAGATGATCTAAAAAGTTTATCCAAGGTTTCATTTCTCATGCTGAAGCTTCCATTTTTTTTTCTTTTTTGGGAAATTCACAGAATCTAGCTTCTGATAAATCAAGTAAAATTCATAATTTTTTTGCTTGATGGTAATAATAATAATAACAACAACAACAATAACAATAATAATAACAATGAAAACAGATATAATTGTGTCTCATTAATTATCATACACATGTTTAAGGCAAGGCTGGACTGGTAAATTATTTAATTTTTTTAAGGCCTTAGCTTTCTCTTAAATTGCATTTGAAACTAGGATTAACATTTGGCATTAACCATTGTGATAGCAACATTTCTGAACACGAGGCACAAAGTGCAGTGTAAGTATAAACTGCACTAACAGTGACTTTAGTGCTCAGATAAGCCAGGAAGATTCTCATAATAGCAAGTTTCTAGTGGACTGTCCTCGACACCAATACTTTCACTAATACTAAGATTCTTATTATAGCAAGTTTCTAGTGGACTGTCCTCGACACTGATACTTCACTGATACTAATTAGTCATACCATCAATTCTTTGATTATCAAACCTTAACATTATAAATAACAACCCATGAACAATAATAAAACATTTACATCTAAAAAAAAATATCATTAAATGTGACAAAATATTAAGTTACCAGATTCTTCAGGATTAGTAGCTGAACAATCAGCTAATTTTCCAGGAAGGGAAGAAGATCTCAACACACTTTTTGCCCTGACCAATTCTCTAGCTCTTTTTGCTGCCATTGCTGCCTGAATTATGTAATTTAAGATTATGTTAATGATTTACACAGAAGTATATGCACCCAATACCAGAAATGATAGCCTGAATCCAACATATGACCTTTTTAATTTAACATGCATAAAGGAAATAGCTTCTTAACCTTCAAAGCGTTCAGAGCTTTAGACAAAATCAAGTCAAGAACATCTGGATGCAACTCTAAGTACTCAGTAAGATACTCTTGAACACAGTGTTCAACAACTCTTCGTACATCAGGATTCCCAAGCCTTGTCTGCCTCATAAGAATACAAGATATCATGTTTTTAAGAATAAGCATAAGCTAATCACAAATTTTCCTCTTGCATCAAGTAATAGAAGAAACTCATGGAGATTTTTTAACAGCTTTTCAGAACATATTGAGTCACATTTACCTTTGTTTGTCCTTCAAATTCTGGATTTGGAACCTTTACAGAGATAATGCATGTTAATCCTTCCCTTACGTGTTCCCCACTTAAGTTAATATCCTTATCCTGCCAAAAACTTCTTCAATGAGTTAATACAAAGAAAAATTAACAAAAGATTCACATATAAATTGACAAGTTCCGATCAGTATCATCTAAAATTAAATCATATAAGATACAGGTTAAAGAAATGATTAGCCTCTCAACTAATAGGCACTAACAAGTGGATTTTCTAGACAACTATTTCATTAGATAGTCTTTTCTAAGTGAAAAAAAAAATAAAAAAATATATAATATATAACACAGATTGGCTTCCTGGAGAGATATGGCATCAAATAATTCAGCAGGCAGGTTCAGAATTACACATTGAAAATACCCCACAAAAAATCATGTTTGTGACAGACATAAATATAGCAAAGTCACTAAATTCAAAAAGAAAAAGGAACTGCAGAAATTGAGATCATTCGTGACTAAGTACAGCTAGAGATTATGAGCTCCTTCAGATAACAAGACAATAGAAAATAAACTTCGTGTATTTGAAACTTAATTAACTATTATATCTGTCAAAAAATACTGTGACTTGTGTGCATGCTGAAGGTCTGAATCTGTAAAATGAATCAAAGGAAATTCTTGATCTGAAAATAAATAATGATTTTTGTTCGTCATGAAGAACAAAGGACCCCTCATAACAGTATTCGTACATTTATAAATAATTGGTATTACAGAGAGCTTTGGAAACAACCTTTTTCAATCCCTGAAATGTGCTAGGTATGTCATTTTTTCATAAGAAACAGGAACTTTGGCAACATATAATAATCATTGGTTATTTAATACCTTGGTAAGCTTAGACTTCTTTCCTAGGTTGTTGATAATTCTTGTTAATGAAGCTTTCATCCCATCTATATGGGTTCCACCATCAATTGTGCGGATGCTGTTCGCATAACCAAGAATTGTATCGCTATATGAATCAGCACACCTGTTTGAGGCAATTAAAAATCAACTAACATGCTTCTTTATGCTTAGAATAAGAGCCTTACATGATATTCTACTAATGAAACAAAGAGCCAATGATAAAATTGGAAAGGGTTAAGAGCAGCCATAATCAAGATAATGAAGAATAAACAAATGTTTGGCACATCCATGGCATATGAAAGGAGTTAGATGACATAGATTGACAACTTCTTTACAGATACAACAAAAAAATACATTACCACTGAAGTGCTACATCAACTGTAATTCCACCAGTTTCTCCTTTAAAAGCAACAGTGTCATGAATAGCTTTCTGGATAATCATAAATTTATCAGCATCAGTAATAATTGACTATGAGGAATCAGTACATAAGATGGAGATGACAGTAAGGAATGACATACTTTTAACTATATAAAAAATCAACAAATATGAATCAACAAAATTATTATATTCTTATCCTCTTTGCCATAAGAAGAATCTAGAAGGCAATATCCAAATCTTACAGAAGGCAACAAAAACTGTAGGTAACTTTGTTAAGCTCAAAAACAATATCCACAACAGTAAGAGAAGTTATAATTCCAGTTGCAAAGTTTGGATAGTAAATATAGTTTTTGGCAAGGGATAGCATTGTGTTAGGATAATAATCATCATCTCCTGAGTTAACTGTATCGAGACAGTCTTTACAGACCTCCACTTAGGCCTGCAAAATTTCCAACTCTGCCACACACATGACACAGCACCACAAACAGTCTTCCTGCCAACTGTCAGCTTCCTTCCCAATTAATCATAAAGCACACAGTTCTCTGTCCTGGATTTCTTTGGAGTACTTTATTCCCTTGCAAGGAATGGAGCCTTATTTATTTGAAGGGATTGACAATATTCAGATATTAGAAATTTAGAGTAACACAAAGGAATATCAGATTCAGATAAACCCAATGTATCTCTCTTCACTACTTAGCTAAAGGGAATTCTAAATAAGACAACCAATGCTATTAACTCAATACCACTGCAGCAGACATTAATCCAAACTTTTTTACCTCAAAACATAATGTGTACAAACCTTGTCAGTGTTTAGCCATTTAACATATTCTACCAAGCCACCTGCATAGGAATACTCATTGATCTGCTCATTGGAGTCACTCTCCTTTTTCAATGTAATTCTAAGCTGCAAAGAATACAAAATGAAAAATGGCATGTGAATTTTACATTCCGTATAAATACATAAGAATCAGCAAAATCAAGTGCACAGATCTAGTTGTGTTTTGATACATTGAAGTCATTTAATCAAACATGCATATGGCTTTCTAGTATATGCAAAACATATAGTAGGAATAGGTAAATAAGGATTAAAACGCATCTTCAATTTATTAGTACAATGTTGCAGTCATTGCATCATCTAAAACCAATTTAGATCCTAAACATATATACTTCATCATGATTTGTCTTAGAGATATATGTGCTCTGTATTGCAAGTGAACTTAGAAATAGGTTAACAAGGATTCAAATGCATCTACATCTTATTAGTACAATGATACTGTCAGCACATCACCTAAAACTAATTTGGATTCTTAGCATATAAAGTAAGCAAATGAATCACAAGGAGAACCCTAAGCCAATATCAACGCAGGACTTTATAGAAATTGGAAATTACAATGTCATTTCACATGGGAATCCAACATGGACTCTTTCACGCAAAATCAGATATGAAGATAACTGTTGTTTTCACATAGAACCCTGTTGTGTTGGACTAGTATCAAAAGAGTGGATACAGTGTCAGCCAGATTGGACATTAAGGAGATTTGCCAGAGCACAAAAGCAAATCCAAATTCTCATTTCATCCACATGTATAGCACATAGATTGTGCATACAAACAGAGAGAGAGTGAACGTCTAAAACCATTCTTGGTTAAGATTGAAACAACAAAGTCTGGCTATAGAAATAACTTTCCCATTGTTCTTAAAGGCTCTTCCAACTCCTTTCCAATGTTGGCTACCTCAAATATTTACATGTAACCAAATGTAGTTCAAAAAATGGGAAAGTACAGCATACCCTAGGGTTTAAGAAAGCAAGTTCCCGGATTCGTCCAGCAATTGTATCGAAATCAAAGTCTATGGACGTGGTGAATACTGCAAACCAAAGATAAAAAAGTTTGTACAATTTACTACATAAAAATAAGTGGTATGAGAATAGCAGCATCAAATTATCACATTCCCATCTCCAGAATGGACAAGGGAAAGAAGAAGCATACCATCACTATCAGGCCAAAACCGTATAGCCGTCCCTGTCTGAGTACTTGATTCTGCTGGCAGTGGATGACATGTTAAAATAGTAACTGGCTTCCCACGGGCATATTTTTGCTGGTATTCCTTTCCATCACGCCATACTGTAATCTCAAGTGCCTGCTCCAAACCACAAAAATTCAGAGCCAAAAATAGAAAGAAGTTCTTTCAACATAAACAGAAACACAAAGATATGACAAAAAATACAAAGAAACAAAGAAAGCAAGCAATATAGAGACATAACATGGACACGAGCAATATGACGCAATCTACAAACTTACAGAGAGCTCAATGGGGTGATAAAATCACTGTAGCTGAACTCAAATAATGGGGAACATGGTGATGGATGCAAAAGTTCATGTTGGACTCTATGAATCCTCACGTAACCAAAGGATGTACACTAATGTGAGAGATGGTTGGAGAATCAACTAGTTTACAGCAAACAGCTATCAAATGCCTCGACAAATAAGCAACACAATCTATTATAAGAAAAATTTAGCATTCATTGCCTAACATTCAAAGTATATTGATATGCTCAGAGTCCAACTTTGTGGTAGCAAATAGTATTTGCACAAAAAAACGTACAACAAAAAAAAACTGCAAAGTAGTTTGAATCAAACTCACACCATATTGTCAGCCATGCAGCTTCTCATATACACAACTCAAAAAAGAAAAAAGGCAGTACCTTAAGACTGATTACAGAAATAGGAAAAACATAAACCTATTCCATAGAAATTGTGGCACTAGTTATGCAAGCTGTATCTCAGGTAGTAGCGAAGAAGTGGGAAAATGCAGGATTAATAAAACATGTGCATACAGTTTGTTAAGTCATTGTACCTCACATAATCATTAATTGCCCATCAAAGAGTATTAAGATATCAGATATAGCACAAACAAAAAAAATCAAAAATGAAAAAATGTGCATACCTCAGATAAAGCATTGACAACAGACAAACCAACACCGTGCAATCCACCAGAAACGCTATAACCACTACTTGAACCACCAAATTTGCCCCCTGCATGTAAGACCTACAAATTTGTGGAGTCAAAGCATTAGGATCCTAGATAAATAATAAACAAGAAATTCGACCTTGCTATAAAACATTAAGTATCAATGTGCAGCGGAACATGCACAATACCATTTCAAGCAATTTTAAGCTCAGGTAAAGATTTAAGTAGAGGACACTGAAACATCAAATATATCAGTTCTACAATATGTTACCTATGTTGAAGCATATTGGCTAAGTGAAATGATGTGAAATTACAAGCATAAAGTTAAGCTCTCAAAATAGAAGAAAGCACACGGTTAAAGGTCATAATATCAACTAGAAATGTGAGTGTGCGCACACATGTACACTCACAAACATGCACATGTACACAGGCGCAAACACACACACAGATTACACGTTTACACTCTACTATTGCATAAGCTCCTCATGGACCTAGAATGCACACTCAGGCAACAACTAACAACTAAGGTTGCATATTGCAGATTCTCTTGGAAAAAACAACAGAAACAAACACATACACAGATTACATGTTTACATTTTACTATTGTAGAACCTCCTCATGGAACTAGAAAGCACATTTAAGCAACGACTAAGGTTGCATCATTGCAGATTATCTCTTGGAATAGCTGTCAAAATCAGCATAGGAGCTGATAACAGAATCAGTATCAATATCAGTATAGGATGATCATAAATTATAAAAGATCATATGAATGGTGAGTTGGGAATAACTAAAAAAATTCTTAAAATATATAATAAAATTAAATGGTTTTATATATGAGACTACAAAAGTATATGTAAAAAAACTTTAAAAGAAGGCACATTTGGACAAATTGTCCACCATAGTTGTAAAAGTCAGTATAGGTATCCATATTCAGATAGGATGATCAAAATGTCAATTAATGGTCACATTGGATCATAATCATGGTGAGATGGGGCAAAAAAAATATAATTATATTAAATTGTTTCATATATGAGGTTATAAAGGGTCAGGAAAAACCTTGAAATCCATTTTTTCTACTATTAAACACCATATACCAAAAATGCATAAGATCAAGGGATGTTACTATGTTCTCTCCCAACCCATAATACACTCCCAGCAAACAGCGAACGAGAGAGATAGGTATGGCATTACGTCTAGTGAGTGGTATATTGCTTGCAGCAACACTTCTCACCCCCACTCCCCACCCTAAATACAAGTCTGCAAAGATTCACAAGATAGGAACACCAAGAAGTCTACTAAATAAGCTGAGTTTTCCAAAATAAATTTGATTTTACCAAATGTTAACTAATTCCAACTATTTTTAGTGAATCCTAACTCATTTCTAGACAATTCCACTGATATTTCTCTGCCAATCTTCATTAGATGTCTAAATCTAAAGAAAGACTGGATCCGCTTTCACTCATATCGACACAACTTGGGTGATCTACATGGGTAAGAATTGATTTTGACAAACCACAGTCCCTAGATTGAGAATAACATCTTGGGTACTAGCTGCTTAAGGGCAGCTGTATGTTCATAGGGCTGTTGGTGTAATTTTAAGTTATGTCTCAAGGCCTAACACAACCATTTACATCCATCTTGGGACCACTATTGGTGGTATGGATAGATACTAACAGAAACCCAATAAAAATGAAATATTTTATCCATGATATGTCAATTATTTCTCACTCAAGGAAAAGATTGCATAAGAAGCATACCGTCAAAACAGTCTCTAATGAGGACTTCTTTGTGGCAGGGTGTACATCCGTAGGAATCTACAAGGCATATAAGATTCTTATTTAGGAACAATAACTAACATTTGCAAGACAGTATTCAGTACAAAAACAAAATAATATGTACAACAATACATTTCAATTCATGTTGTCCTCAACCTTGGATAAAATCTACATGGATAATTAATTTTCAATATGTATTTAGAAAAACACAAAAAAAATGAAGTAGTCACAGTCCCTTATACTCGAACTCCCTTCTTCTATACCTTTTGTACCCAAAACTAACAGACATATACTAGCACTTCAAGTGAACATTCAGAATTCCTCTGGGTCATGCATACAACATTTTAGGAAGTGTTCAATACTTAGATCCACCCCTTTACATAATAGTTTTATCATACAGAATTATCATTTCTATCAGTGCTCATATCATCAACCAATGAAGTTGCAGCTTATTTCTTATACTTTTTAGTTTAATGAAGTTTGGAAGAAACAATTCACAAAATTATGATACTAGTTCTACAGAAACTAAGAATAACAGGAAGCTCTACAGAGTGTTAGATTCAATTGTCATCCTAAATTGAAACTTGGAAAAAGTTCCATACCCCTCTGCCATTATCCTTGATGCTCACGGAATTATCCTCGTGCAAAATTACATCTATTTTTGATGCATATCCTACTTGTGCTTCATCAATAGAGTTGTCTAGTATTTCATACACCTACGAAGGAAGAAAAGGAACAAAAAAAGGTAAGAAGAAGAAACAGAAAATTCTAGAGATCAGTTGTGACACCACGGAAATGGAAAATCATGAATATCTGAAATACCAAATGATGCAAGCCACGAGGACCTGTGCTCCCAATATACATTCCAGGTCTCTTCCTGACTGGATCAAGACCTTCTAAAACCTGGGAAAATGCAGCATATTCACATCTTCACAAAGTACATCATGAATTGACTATTAATATCCAAACATCAACCAGGCATCTTTTTATGGGAGTAATCACATATGTGAACAAATTTCATTTGGAAACATAAAATAAGAAAGAACATGGACATGTTCAAAAGTGATTGTTTGATTATATGTCGAGACAGTTGAATTCGTTTGAGTAGGTGTAAGCTTCAGTGTTAGACTAATGATAGCCTTGAATGGAGGAGCCCAAATAGTTAGAACACCCATGTTGATGATGATGATGATGACGCCGACAACACAATGATGAACCTTGTTATCCAAATGCAAGTCGAACTGCACCTTGTTATCCGAACCAAGTCTAGAATTTCGGCAAAAGAAAGATGCTAAAGAATACCAAAGTTTACATCCTTCATTCTGCATAAAATTTTGTACATCTTCATACGTCATATAACATAACAAAAGCAGCCTCTTTTCATATTAGGTAACCCACCAAGAAACCCCCGCAGAAGCGGAAACGCCTCAAAACCCGCACAAGACCATTGGAGGGAAAAAACAGAAATTAAAAAAAAATGGTTAAGATAGGCGGACTCCAATAGAGTAGGAACCACCTGAATCTGCTCAGAACCGTAGTTTTGATTAGCTTTCTCCTGGAGCTCCTCCGAAGCCAAGTTCGACGATTTGAAAGCCCGCACCGCCACTCCATTAACCGGAGCCCGGATGCCAAAAGTTCTGGCGGGAAAAAAACACGGAAACACACAAGGTCACTTTTTGGCCCAAATGCCCGACAAAGAGAAGGAAGAAGAACGAGGAAAAGGGAAAACCTCGGTCGGAAGAATAAGCAGGGGCTGTGACGGGGGCTGAGGGGGGAGGCGAATGAGAAAGAGGAAGGTGCGAGATAGCGAAAGGAGGAGGCGGAGGAGGAAGTGGACGAACAAGAGTAGAAGAACCGACGTGCGAAGAGGATGCGGACATTGAGAGCCAGTGACGGCCTTAAGAGAGCCATGGATGGTCGGAGACGGTAGCTGTTGTGCGGTGGAGGGATGAAGAAGGAAGTAGCGTTGTCTACGAATCACCCCATTCCCTCTTATTCCCAAAGCGAGAGGGATCACGACCGCAACCCTAATCGACCGCTATCGCTTTTTCCAATTTCTCTCTCTTTCTCTCATTTTTTTAAAATCTAAAATTTCAAAATTCTGATTATAAAATGTCCCGTAGAATCAGATTATAACCTGAACAAAAAAAACGTATTATTTTATATTTTCGATATAAAAAATATAAGGATACGGCGCATTGCTGCGCCATGTGTCTGTGTGGCCTCTCACAACGCAGAGTTTATGTATGCCTAAGGGTCGGTAAAAATTAAAGGAAAATATAATTCAATAATATTCGGTGTAAATTTAAAAAAAAACAAATCATTCAAAGGGATTTATTCAGTGGATAAAATATAATTTCGACGTTCGTCATTCAGAGATAATACGATTACGGAGTTCGAACTAAATCGTAAAAAAGTTGTGAGTATTTTTCTGATTTACTTTTGGTGACTAATAGAGATTGTTTGGGCTCTGATCTTATCCGGCTCAATTGTCGATGAGATATTCCAAATAATCTTAGAGCAAAATCGATCACTTTTAAGAATTTATCGATGATTCAAATATTTCAATGCCAATAAAAAAAATTATGGAGGACATCAAGTCGAACAAGCACAGTTGACGAGATTTACATAGACACTTGGGACCGAGTCGTACTTGTATTAGACGGGCCTAAAACGAATAATAAAAAAATAAGCCCTTTTCTTATGATAAATTACTATAAAATTTAATTTATTATTAACAAATATAATAAATACATAAATAAATCAAAATTAATATATTACATCAATAAAATATTAATAAATATTTAAAATAATTATATAAAATATTAGCCATCTAGTTTTCATAGCTTTCTCATTGAATTTCTTCTTTCTTTTCCTGTCTCTTGAATATTTAAATTATTAAAAAAAAATATATCATTTCATAAAACCAACTCAATTCAATTTTGTTTCTTGCTAATATATTTTTGCATATTTTTCTATAAAAAAAAAGAAAAATTAAGAACCGTTTAAGTATAAAATAGCATTAGTCCTTAAATATACATTGCATTGTAAAATAATAATAACTTTATAATAATAAAAAAAAAAAGGTAATTTAAAATTAATTATAATAGTTTGCTCAGTATAATATCTATAAAATCATTTTTTAAGTAATTTTTAAAATTTAATCTACTTATAAATCATGTTATTGCCCTTCAATCTACTTTAAAATTAAATCTACTTATAAAATAAGTCACACGGTCAATTTTCTTTTATTAAATAATTAATGTTCTATAAATTCTAAAGTTAAGTTTAACTATCAAAAGAATTTTTTTTATCGGTAGAAGGATGATACGGATGAAATATACAAAACATATTTTTAGGAATTAAGATTAAAAATAACATAATTAATAAAGTTATATTCCTTATGTAAAATAAAATATCCTTCAAAATGATTAACTCCACCGATTTCAAATCTTCAATGATCAATTTAATATGAAGCGAGACGATGACGACGCTAGCAATCACAGTGCGACCGTACAACGGTAAACAATAATGGCGACGACGATGAAACTAGTGATGACGACGATATTAGTGATGACGACGACGATAAAAAATGATAGAGAGATGGATTATAATTTAATATAAATTTTAGGATTAAAAATAGATGGAAAATTTAAAGAGGTTGATGAAAGTAGATATTGCGAAGCATGAAACGAAGGACGAGGTCAGTCTGTGCCTTTTATTTTTTTTATAATATTATAAAAAAATCCTCACAATATTTTAAAATTTATAATTAAGCTCTTTAAAATACTTTGTTTCATATAAAAATAAAGTTATCAACGAAAATGTTTGAATAAATTATGAAAGTGAATAGGTTTGTGCACTTTAATTATTTTTAATAATATTTAAAAAACTACATAATATTTTAAAATTTTTAGTTTATGTGACTTTTTATAGGTAATTGATGAGATTTACATAATGTAAAATTTAGTTCAGTGATTTTTTGAAATGTAAATTTATTAATTATATTTTTATATTTAAGTTTTAATAATAAATCTTCTTCGATTGATAAAATTATTAAATTATTTAATCTTTTTTGAAATATTGTTGAGTATAAATAAAATTTTATTAATTTTAATTTTAAAATAAGTTATATCTATATCGAGAAAATAATTTAATTTTTTTATGATTTAGTATCTTTAAATTCTAATTTTATTATTCTTTTAAAAAATTTAATTCTAAAATTAAATCTAAACTATTAATATAAGATAATATATGTGCTTTAAAAGTCTTCAAAATTCAAATATTTTTCTTTTAGAAAATCATTATGTTATATAAAAAATCAAAATTATCTTTATATATCGTTCAAATATACTTTTATGGTAAAAAATAATATAATCTACAATATAATTAAATAAATTAATTTAAAAATTTCTTTAACCGAAAATCATATAAAGTGTTTGCTTCTATATATATATATATATATATATATTTGCAAAATTCATAACTAGGGGTGTGCAATCGGTTAAAATCGAACCGATCGAACTGATTAAGACCAAAATCGAATAAATTGAAATTTTTTTAACTAAACTGAACCGACCAAAATTTTTCACCGAACCGAACCGATTTGGCAAAAAAAATCGATTTTTTCGATTAAAAATCGAAAAAGCTAATTTTTTACGTCCAGCCGACTGATGGCTCAAATCAGTCAACTGATAGTTTAATCAGTCGACTGATGTCTCAAATCAGTCGACTGATGAGCCAATCAGTCGACTGCTTCAGTTAAAATCGGTCAGTTCAATTAAATCTATTTTTTTTATTCAAACCCGAAATCGAATCGAATAAATTGATATTTGTTTAGTAAAAAAACCGATTTTTCGATTGGACCGAACCGAACTTTCAAGTTCGGTTGGTTCGATCGATTTTTTTCGATTTAACCGATCGATTGTACACCTTAGTTATAACAAATGTAAATCAATTTTGCTATAATCATTAAAAATAATAATATAAAAAATCATTTCATTTTTTATTCTAAAATAGTTTATATAGAACATATCTTATTTGTGTAACTTTATATTCTATTTATTTTAATACTTTGAAGATGATTTTCACAAATACAATTAATCTTGCAAAAAAAAATTATCTTTTTGTAAAATAAAAAAAAATAATGGATATATATATTATGTTATACTAAAAAATATTATAACACTAAAATAAAAATTAATCGATGAAAAAAAAATCATCATATGAAAATTGAATTACAACCAGGGGAGAAAAAGGGTGCATGATTATTGACAAAAGAGGAGAAGAGTATGAGATAATCAATGACTACGAAGAAAGCTTACATTTAAAAAAAAAAAAAGGGAAAAGTTAGCTAAGTTTAAAAAACAAAAAAAAAATCAATGTGGAAGAGAAGAATTTACTGATTTTTAAAAATAAAATATCTAATTATAAAAATAATTAATTGGAAATTATTACAAATAAATATTACAACGATTAACTCAAACCCATCATGTGCAAAACTATACCACGTGTTAGTAGTAAAATTATACACTCCTGTTTGCCACTATATTTTGTTAGTTTCGTAATAGAAACTATGTGTATATGTATGAAATGTATAAGTTTTCTATCATGTTAAATAAGAAACATTGATCGATGCAATGTTTTTAAATTACAAATGATCTTTAACTCGTAAATATTAATATAAAATTAAAACGGCTACAAATTGAATGATTTTTTATTTAAATTTATAAATTAGAGGGGTAAAATGGGAACTTGAAAAGGAAGTGTTTTTTTCCCCCTTCAAAAGAATGCTAACAAAACAGAGGACCACAATTTTTTTCTTTTAAAATGACACACCCTTTGATAAATGATAATGCTCGAAAACAAAGATGTCGTATTATATCTAAAACGAAACTTAAAACTTAAAAGGCTTGGGCGATAGACCGGCTGAAGAACCTCAAGAAGCAAAACCCAATTTCTATTCATCTTTGGACAAAAATAGCCAAAACTCCAACAATCTCGGATGACTATATGACGACAAATCTTGAGGCCACACCCCTAAGAAATTGCACTTGCACCCCTCGGCAAGGGGGGTCATTGTTCCATACATGCGAGCAACCGAAGCAAACAAGGCAGGCCAAATATGTTCTCTCCCAAATCATTATCCATGCACCAACAAAAAAGAAGAAAAAAAATCCAGCAGGCAAACCGTTTTCTCGAGCAAATCATCATTTTCAATGAGCAAGTCCTGTATATCACCCACATCATGGGGGCATTTTTACCCAACCCAACAAAAAGGAGCCCAGGACAGCGCACAGTTTTGGAGTACTGAGATGTGGGAGCTAATCCAAATGACTCCATTGCAAGTGGAGGTAGTTCTTTAGCCTCATGCTATCTTATTGGAAACAGTCTGGTATAGTGATCTAAGCTGCGTATTCCACTTGTCTATAGCAGTATACTTCTTCATCCCCTTGGAACTGTACAATACACCGTCAAATCAAGGCCACGTATCACGCACAAGGAATCATTTTTCTTTAATAAAGGTGGAGAACATAAATGGATGAAAAATGAGACCTGTTGCTCCGCTCTAACAGCATGTTGACTTGATCAATGTGACCTTGGATACGGTTGTCCAAAATCAAGGACACCAATAGCTGCTCTACGTCTTTCTCCGGCACATTGAGCTCCTGAAAATGGAACCGAGTTTACATACAATTCCAAATGAAACAAACAGCAGCCAGGTCCAAACAATCACCAAAATGCGAAAGACATGCTGATGATGTTGTAAGGTGTCAAATAGGATCGGTAATATCATCCTTGGATAATGTAGGTACATGGTAGCAACAAAGGGATGAAAGTGGCAGGTCACGTATTCAAAAACTTATAGCAGAATCCACTCAAATCTTGTTCAAGAAAATCAACACGAATACCACGAAAACTAGAAAACCACATTAGCAAATTTATAAATCACTTCAATAGTTAAACCCTTGATTCCAGAAACTCTAGTGCAAGTCCCAAAATTACTGAATAAAATAAGACCGGCCTCCTAAAGACTTGGAAGGTTGGGTGAATGCACAGAATGAAAGAAAGGGGAAAAAATACATGTATTTGGGAATGATTGAAAAGTGGACACTCACTCTTTACAGAAGGGAAATACGATGAATGAAACACCTGTGTATATCCTTATCTAACTATAATATACCCATCAATATTTATTTGACCGAGCCCTTGACTAAACAAATTCGTAATGTTTAATCTATCACTATTTACTCAACCCTTGCCCTTTCCTCAAATATTAGACTAACTAATTCCAAGGAAAATTTTAATTAGTGCTCATATCATCGACCAATGAAGTTGCAGCTTATTTCTTATACTTTTTAGTCTAATGAAGTTTGGAACATGTGAGAAACAATTCACAAAATTATGATACTAGTTCTACTGAAATTAAGAATAAAAGGAAATTCTAAAAAGATATTCGATTGTCATCCTACGTTGAAACTTGGAAAAAGTTCCATACCCCTCTGCCATTATCCTAGATGCTCATGGAATTATCCTCGTGCAATGTGAAAGGAAAAAACTAATCAACGAGGGCAATAAGTGTCTTTTCTCACTCCAAAACTATAGTAATTCAACTGGAGTGAGAAGAAAATCCAAAACAGATAGCATGTCTTTTCCAGAGCAATGATAACTATGGATATCAATAACCTTTGAAATGAATGGAATCCTGATTCGTGTGTATGGCTTTATGAGCTTAAGGAGAACTTGAGTTCTGATATTCTTCAAAAGATCTTCAATGTAATTTCTGATGAAAGGATCATCCATAATTGTTCTCCTGTTATTCTGTAAGGATAGTCAGCATCAGCTACTACAGTTCCAAGTTAAAATATTAACAGCGTATACACAAGGTAACCACCTTTAGAATCTTTTCAAATTCTAATATCTCATTACGCTGATATGCTGCTATAAGGTTAGTCATTGCCAAAATTTCAGGGTCGTTTTTGTAACTGCATAAAGGTTCCAGGTAGCTCAAGCAAAATCACGTGAAAAAAAATTGACAATCACAGGGGTTCAGGTATTCTTACGGCTTTGCCTCTTGTCCATCAAAGGGATTCACTTCAGATTCCATGAGCATGTTTGCAAGAACCAAATACCTGTAATACAATTTGAGACAACACCATAATCTGCATCTCATCAACCTTGGAACCAAAATGCCTATGAGAGTGGACAAAACCATATTCTGCATTTCATAAATATAAACAAGAATAATAAGATATTTATATACTTGAGACATTGGATACGGCGCTGATTCCCAGCTTCATCATAATTCTTGAAGGCATCAAAGAAATCAGTGGCTGCTTCTGCCCATTGTCTCTCAGCCATGTGCATTTTCCCACCACATTCATGAATTATACCCATGATTCTTGGATGAGGTATTGCTGACTTAATGGTAAGAGCTTTTTGGTACAGTTGCTGTGATCAATACATGTAGCAGAGATAAATAAACTTTATTTCAAGGCCTCAAATTAGACAAGAGAAAAGTTCAAGATCAAACAGTGATCATAAGCTCAACACGTGAACATGTATCAACTTTTGTCATCATAACCAAGGCATAATAAGATCTTGTATGTTGAGAAAGAAAAAAAAAATCATTGATAAATCGCTGTCAGCAATCAGGGCAACCTGGTGCACAAAACTCCTGCCAAAGCGGGGTTCCAGATAAGGCACTACTGTTCGCAGTTCTATCCTGCTTTGTAAGAGGATGCTTCCATGACTTGAATCCGTAACCTCCAGGTCAACGGGCAGCAATCAAATATAAATTTACATGAATCCATCTATGTTTCACTACTGTCATATTGATTATGGAATTTGCATTTTTGTGTCTAATGAAGCAATTTCTCTTCATAATCTGATCAAAGTTTTCTCACTATTAAACCTTCCAATCAAAGCATTAGATTTGTTATCTGATGCATTGCTTAGCCTAAGTTAAGTCAAGCACTTAACCACATCTTTGACATAAAAAAGAGTAAAACGAGAAAGCAACAGAGCAATACTGCAAAAGAAGATCCCACCTTAAGTTTCTTGTTATTCTTAGTCTGGGTGTACATTTGAATCTCAATAGCATACACCTCTAAAAGCTGTGTGCCCTTCTTTTGATCATCAGTACCATCTTCTCTTTGGCAAGATTTGTGGAGTTCTTTTAGTATCTGGAGGCATCAGTTCAAAAAATTAAAAAGCATACAACTTCGAGGTATAATTACAATTCAGAGATCCACCTTATTCATTCTTCCATATTCTTGCATGTCAAACCAAATTGTGCAAAGTTTAAGATTTGTCTTGAACCAAAGTCTCTGCAGAAACTCATAAGAATTAGCTGGCAATCCACCAGATCATTATGATAAGGAATCACTCTTAAGTACATGAAAGCACAATATTTTATTAGCCAGTAACCTCATTCTTTGCCTCCTCAAGTGCCTTCAAAGTCATCTCATAGAAGTCTTGCAGAAGACTAAAGTTCTGGTTTGCAGAACCAGAAACAAAATCCATTATGCTGTTTATACATTTTTCACTATAATTTCGTGTAACTGCTGATTTGATGTATGTCAGCATCTCCCTGTAGGCTTCCATCATCTCTTTATATCTGCCTAGTCTATAATAAAGTTTGACTGTTTGCTTTAGGGCTTTAAATCCCCTGTTGAAAAAGCAAAACAAGTCAGTCCATATTTGCAATTTATTCTCAGACACTCATTGAACATCAGCCTAACACAAGATATCCAAAATCACATAATTTCCATATAGTAGTGAATAATTTGATTAAAGCTGCTAGTGCTAACAACTTACCTAATCTACAGACCAAGAAATGTTTGGAACACACAATTCAAGAAAGGTCAAATGGTCTGTTAATAACAAAGAAAATTCACACATGGCAAAGGCTCTACTTATAAGCAGGCTCACATAAAGTTCACTGTAATTTGCAAATGAAGTTGATCTTGTAATACAACACAGATGTACTAACAAACATTAGAACATGGAGCATAAATGTTATATAAAGCAATGACCTTATTTGTAATAAATGTCAAATGTTCATTAGATTTCAATTTCAAGATTGCTAGATTAAACATTCAAGATCAGAATCCATGCTGATGTCTAATGTGTGACCGCCAATTAATTTTATCTTTAGTAAAGGATCCTAAAGGAAAGCATAAGCCCATGAACTAGTAAAACCATAGTTTGCAAAATTGGTATAGACATCAGAAACCAACTATGATGAAGACATCGGTATCAAATCAACAGAACTTAAATCAGAGAAAAAGATAAATCTAAAAATAGGAAATATAAAAATAAGGGAAAAGTTATAATGAAATTATTTAATATATGAGATAATTATATATGTATCGAGTAGATAATATCATAATAGTTAACTATGATATAATAAAATTAATTGTATCATAAAAATTATTTTAAATCATCAATAATATCATATGTAAAACAAATAATATTAAACTATTAGGTCTTAGTGCCAAAGTTTTGAAAAACACATGCAAGTGGAATAGTGCGCATATGATATGCAGTGGCATATGTGGATAATAAAAAATACTAAAAATTATTATTTGGTAGCTTAAGTGTTTATCACTTGCAAAACAAGTGTTTAAATTAGTACTTACAAGGTCTAAGCTACTGACTAGGGCAACTTAGAGTTTCAAGCTAAGTTAGTTCACCTTGAATTGGTTTAATGAACCAAATAAGATTTCTTAATTGCGCATGCTAAGCCCATTTGTGGTCATGTGCAATCACTATACAATCCCTTTCGAAATCTGCCTTGGCTCGAAAGTTTTAAAACCGCCATTAATACTATTAAATTTCTTCTTCTTATAATTATAAAGTACAAATCCAGATTCCAAATTTTTTTGAGTATTATATAATTTACTCAATATTATATCAATACCTATTTAGTATTAACAAATACTAGAGCAATTTAGTAGTCATTAGAAAATCTATATAATAACTGAAGGAGTTTGTATTATTTATTCCACCAATAACTATACATAATTAATAAATAACATCAAAATATTAATTCCATTAGATTATAAGTAATAACACCCATTTATTATTTGGAAGTCGAAATATTCAGTAGTTATAAATAATATATTATCTACTATTAAATAAGAATCTGAAATCTTACTATAAGGTGTAGTCATCTAGGCTTTAATAGAAAATATTTTACTACAAAATGTACTCATCTAGGCTAGGAAGAATCTGCAATTTTACTATAAAATTTAGCCATCTAGGCTTTGATAAAATAATAAGATTCATGGCAAAAAATAAAAAAAACATCCCTTATTATCATTATCATCAAAAGAGCATCCCACTTTGAAAAAAATATAAAGATAATGCCCCACGTATAATTTTCTACTTAAAATAGCCGTATGCTCCACCTTGGAGTTGCTTTGGTCAAAGCAGCTCCAAGGTGGTCAAAGCAGCTTCGATCTCCCAGTTTTTGTCGAAACACCACCATCTTGTAGCTGCTTTGTTCAAAGCAACTCCAAGGTGGTGGTGTGTTATACAAAGCGACTCCAAAGTGATGCTGCTTTGTATAAAGCAACTCCATGGCAGAGTATAAAGGAGTATTTTGGGCAGATGGGGCATGTTTTTATTATTTTTGAAAGAGGGACACCCTTTTGGCGATATGGACAAAAAGGGTGTTTTTTTTATTTTCTGCCAAGTTTAATTGAGTTTTTGTTTACCAGGCTAGTCTGCTTTTTCATGTACGTTATAATTAAATTGATGAAATGCGCAACTTTGTATTCTCATCCATATATTACCTAATAAATAATGATATATTGGTTGTTGATAAAATAGGAACTGTTGAGTTATTTAAATGACACAGTGACCAAGTTTGGCAGTAGCTGACTCTTATATGGTATCTTGCCTATTACTTTGTACCATTTAAAAGTATAAGTTGTACGCCCTAAAACCATTATTAACTTTAATATATTTTATCCACTTTTTTACTCTTTCCTCCTGCACAAGACACCTTTCCTTTCCTAACTTGGCGACAACAATACTAAAGAATTTCAATCGTCACAAAATGCAGACAACAATGACTACACTGTCATAGATGTTTCAGATTCACCCCACATGCTCCTCTAGCCTCTTTGAATATCATCACCGATCTTCCAATCTCTTTTTCTCTTTTTAGGGGTCAGTTAAAAGGCATCAGAATAAGACCAAGATTATCAAAATCGGTATTGATTTCTAGATCTGATGGTGAAAACATCCAAGTATCGGTAGTATAGGCTTGCTAGCACAGGTGATCAAAATCATTTGAAAACAAAACACAACAGGTGAAAAAATCAAATAATTTGATATAACACAAATGATATTCAATCATAATAGGTTATGTTCATGAAATATCATAACAACACTACAAATGATGGTAGTATATGTAATTAGTTAGTGATGCCATATTATTGACATTAACAATATGAGTGTAACAATGAGTACATCCGTCTCCTATAAACATTTGCTAGTATTTGAGCTATAATCAAGACATTTTAATTCTAAGCGATACAAAGATAATAAGGTTACGTTCATTATTAAAATCCAATAGAAATATATAAAGACTTATTAAGCGGCTCATAAATTCCGAAGGGCATGGGTTATATAGAAAGCAACAATGATACAGTTATTGCACATTTTATCCTCAGTAAACAAAGCAATGAAGGTCCCAACGATGCATATCCATCCGGTTCAAAATAAATAGCATTGCCAAGACTCAGGGATTAATATGACAAACCCTGGTGATTACCATTCAGCTTTCTCAGGTTCCATACGCACTACTTCAGCAAAACCAGCAAGTGCTTCTTCAGGATCAGTTTCCACTAGACCTGTAAAATAAATGCTACATGTAAAGTCTATTCCAGCAAAGTGCTCATATCAAACACACCAAATGGTAAAGTGGGATTGTATGGGGAATGCACAGTGAGAAGTAGATAGAAAAAAAATAGCATGGAGAGATCATAAAAATAAAATGACTTATAAAGTAGCTGACTCCTCAAGTTGAATTTTGAAAATGCAAGTGGAAAGCTGAGTGAAACCAAGTGGAATAGTAGACCAAAAGAAAAGGTTGAAGGAGGGGTACATGCCACAAGCATTTAACTCCAGAATCGAAAACTTGTGAATGTAAATGGATGCTTAGCTGTGAATCCCAGAAGTTATCGTTGATATTAACAAGCCAACCATTCATGAATCCAAACCAAGAAAAGTTTTTCAAACAATAAATGCAGACAAAAATTGCGTGAAATAGGAACTGATAAAGTGATACCGACAGTATAAATAAAAATAACTGTCATGTAAAATTTTTTATCAAACCCACAAGAGAGAATCTATTACTTAAAGCAGCAAGATCTCTTCATTACATAAATAGGCTTAACCAATTCTATCATCCATATGCATTATGCAGCACAAAGCCAACATGAATAGCCAGTTAACATCAATCTGTTAAGGCAATCATTAATGTGTCTTATCATGACATTGTTTAACCAGCAAGCATTATATTTGTGCTGGATAGAGGAGGGTTGACTTGATTTGGAATGATTAGAACAATCAAGAACGTATTTTCCAAGTTACTGAAATCACCCGAGTTTATCTAGGAAACAAAATGACTGAAAATGATCAGATCAACCGACCATACCGTTCTCTGGGTTTGTAGAATCTAACACCGAATCACCACTAGATATTCATTTTAAGTATCTTTTATGTTATTTAGTGATTGAATGATTTGTCAGACTATGCGCCTTTTAATTATCGTAACCAGAGAATATACACTGGCATTTCACTTGGCGATTAAAAGAAAGAGAATTACCTTTGGAATTGTAGTATTGATTCTCAATATCAACATCCTGCTCCTCAGGCTCGTCATCAGAGTACTCAAATCCATAATCTTCCATATCGGCATCTAGAAGAATCAACCAAAGTAACTTCACGTTTCAAAGTTCATAGAACTACAATAAATCACAGAGACATCAATCCACAGGATCGCTCACCGGAACCCATTGCTTCCGACCAGCAATCGACCTCAAACAGCGATTACTCCGCGCAACTTTGGATTTAGCGAAGGGACGGAAACCCGATGCGAAACGAGAAAGAACGAGGCAGACTGAACGAATCCACTCCTACCGCTGGGGAAGCTTCGAACAAATTGCAAACCCTATTGTGGAACCGGCCCTTTCTAATTTGCCCTGGCCCGCTTCTTTCTTGGATATCAGCAACCATTTGGACTGAACTTAAAATGGGCTGGGCTCCATTCAAATTGAAAATTGAATTTGACTTTTTTTTTCTTTTTTCTTTTTGCCAAGTCCAATCAACTACGGCTTCCACGATCATCGTAAGAGAAATAAATCACGAACAACTCTATGAACTTTGGTGTGATGGCCAAGATATGTGGGAGATCTGAATCCATGAAAGAACTTTAGACCTTCTCCGGAATCGATCCATACCACTTCTACAAACACCGTCGTGTCTTAACCACCACGCTATCCGCATAGAGGCAAGTCCAATCAAATAGCATGATCCGTTAGGTGATAGATATCTACACATCCATATGCCACCGATCCGAGTAAACATAATAATAAGAAATGCATAATAACCACCCGAGTACATCCATCGTCATTACTAGACCCGACCAAGGTCCGGGTCAAACCCAGACCCGACCCGGAATCCATGGTCAACGGTCCGGTTAACCGGGTCAACAGGTTTGACCCGGACCCGTGACCGGTCCCGGTTTTTTAAAAAATCGAACCGGCGGTTTTTAAAAAAAAAAAAATTAACGACCACGATTTCGTGGCCGTTGATGATCAACGACCACGATTTCATGGTCGTTGTGGTGCAACGGGCGACCCGCCGGGTTGGCCCGGCCCGGACCCGGCGGGTCGACCATTTGTTTTTTTAAAACAAAAAAAATGACGGCCACGATTTCGTGGCCGTTGTGCAACGGCCGACCCGCCGGGTCGGCCATTGGATTTTTTTTTTTTTATGTTTTTTTTCCTATAAATACACCTCCATTCCCTTTCATTTTTTCACAAATCACAACTTCTCTTCTCTAATTCTCATTCCCTCATTTGCTTTCAAATCTCAACTTTCAAGTCATATTTTTACCAATGTCTGGAGCCGGATTAAGTCGTAAGGGTGCGCCCGGTGCCAGAAAGGGAAAGAGCATAATGCCACCACCGCCCGAGTTCGAGTTCGAGCAAGGCGGTGATTCACCTCAATTCGATATCGGCGACTATGATCTTAATATTTTCGGTGATGAATTTCAAATACGTCATCATCATCAAAGTCAAGAAAGTATGAGCAATACATCCAGTACGATGGCGGGTTCTACTGCTACAAGACCAACTCGAGTGTCTCGCCCCGCATCTGATATCTTCATCAAACATTTCAAAAAAGTAACGCTCCCTTCCGGTGATATGCAAGCAAAATGCAAATATTGTTCAAAATGCTACAAATTTCAACAAAGAGGAGGTTACGGAACCCTTACTCGACATGTGGAGAGAAATCATCCGGTGGAAATTGGTATTGATCGTTCTCAAACTCAAATTCCGACATTCTCTTCTCAATCGGGTTGGGGTAACGAATCTAAACTCTTTAAATTTGACGAAACTAGATTTAGAGAATAAACTGCTAAATTTTGTATAATTGAACAACTTTTTTTTAGTTTTAGTGCTAAATTATCTTTTGAAAATTGGCTTTCTACAAGTGCAAATCCTTCTATTAAATATATCTCAAGAAATACTCTAAAACATACACTTTTAAAATTAGTCTTAGAACCAAAAAAAGAATTGATTAAAGAATTTTCTAGTTTAAACAGTAAAGTTTCTTTGTGTTCCGATATTTGGAGTGATCATTGACAAAGTTGTTCATATATGGGTATTACTTGTCATTTGATTGATAATAATTGTGACATTCAAAAAAGATTGCTAACATATAGATGTTTTAACGAAACACACACGGCACAAAATATTTCACAACTTATTTTTGTTATTTTAAAAGAATATGGTCTAACTTCTAAAGTTTTTCCAATTTCTTTTGATAATGCTAATGCAAATACCTCTAGTATTAGTGAACTTATTGATATATGTAAGCCATCAATAGGTGGAAGATTTTTTCATATTAGGTGTACATGTCACATTTTAAATTTGTGTGTTCAAGATGGACTTAAAAATTTAGGATCACATATTCAACCAATTAGGAGTGCAATTCATTATTTATGGACACATCCTCAAGTTATGAAAGAATGGAGAAAATTTTGTAAAATAAATGGTATGAAGCCTAAATGGTTTGCACGTGACGTTCCAACTCGTTGGAATTCTACTTATAAATCGTTGTTATCTACTTTTGAATACAAAGATTTATTATGTATGTTTTTTCATCAACATGTTCAATCACGTGATATTTATTTGTTTTCAAATCAATGGAATATATGCACTAGTATTTATGAAATTTTAAAAGTTTTTAGTGATGCTAGTGACCAATTATCAGGTGTTTATTATCCAACTTCACATTTAGTTTTAACACATTGTTGTAATATTGTATGTATTTTTAATGAACATATTCAATCAAATGATACTTATTTATCTCAATGTATTTATGTAATGAAAGAAAAATGGAAAAAATATTTCTTAAACATTCCTGAAATATTTTTATGTGCTTTTGTTTTAGATCCTAGACTTAAATTAGATGGTTTGCAAGATATGTTAGCATTATATTATGAATCTTTAAGCCCTATTACCGAAACTGCTCCTAATATTCCTTTTATTTTGTTTAATATTAAAACTCATTTACATTATATTTATAATGAATATAATATTAAATATGGTGAACAAACTATTGGACATGAAATACATCAATCAACTACAACTAGTATTATTACTTCTAAACTCACTAAAGCACAATTGTTATTAAGGCAACGGACTAAACGTCCACGAGGATCCTCAAGTTCCAGTCAGGAACTTGAGAATTATTTTACCACTTCTTTTGATTTTAGTGATGCAGATGAAGAAAACTTCGACATTCTAAAATGGTGGTCGCAAAGAACTCAATTATTTTCAATCTTATTTATAATGACAAAAGAAATTCTTGTCCAGTTTCAACGGTTGCAGTGAAACAAGCTTTTAGTATCGGAGGAAATACATTGGACGAGAGACATTCTAGCTTAAGGCCGAAAAATTTGGAAACGCAATGTTTACTCAATGATTGGTGGGTAAGTCGAACCCAACATATTAAAAGTGACGAAGAAGACCAAGATGAAACAGAAGGAACATCCGGAACTACGACGACGGGAGGAAATATCGAATATGACTGAAATTGATTGAATATAATGAAAATTGAAATGTATTTGATTTTTTTATTTAAGTCCAAGAGGTAATATATTTTTTATTGAGATAATGAAATATTTGATAGAGTTTTTATAAGTTTAATTGTGCAATTTTTGTTTATTTTAATTATTTACATCATTCTTTAATTTTTTATTTATTTAACTGGACGGACGGACCGGACCGGACCGACCGATCGGACCGGACCGGACCGGACGGACGACCCGACCGACGCGACCGACCGGTTCCACAACCCGGACCGTAACCGGCCACGAGTGGACCGGTTTGTTAGTGAAAGCCCTAGAGTCAATCATGTGATGATTGTTGTATGGACTTTATTGTATCATATTCCTATTTATAAAGGCATGGTTATTATATTTATTTGTATTGGTGCCAAATAACTAAATATAATAATGTCCTTGAGTAGTAGGTTCTTATCTATATCAATCGATTGGTTGAATCGATAATGAGATGATATAGAGAACACTACTCTTAATCATTCCTAGTCGAGTATTAACATTCAGGGATAATGTTAATGCGTAGAGACTAGCATGTAGGTCAACACGATGACTTGATCTCACAAGTCATGGATATGAGATATCAAGTTGACACATGGGTATGCATTGGAGAATGTATACTGAATGACCCGCCATGAGAAAGTATCATGGATCGTTATATGAGTGTCATATACTTTCTCATGTGGCTATTAGTATGACTATTAGTCCTTAGACCTGAAGTCACCATGGTTCCCTACATAAAGAGTTGCATACTTTGGCTTCGTTAAACGTCACCCGTAAATGGGTGGACTATAAAGGCGATTACTGGGTATGTAACAAATTATGCGGAGAGATGTGAGTGATGTAGATGAGATCTATCCCTCCTATATGACGGGGGTGACATCGATATTCTTGATAGAGTGAGACCACGAAGTGCATGGCCATGCCCAAATGAGTCAATATGAGATATTGAGCTCATTTGATTAGAGTGAGTCTACTTGGAGTTCAAGATTTAGATTGTATCGAGGATGACACGGTCTATGCCTCGATTGGTCAATCTAGATGTCAAGGATAGAGGGACATTGTCACATATTGTGAGAGTCACAATTAGTAGTCACAAAGGTGATGTTGGAGCTCAACATTCTTGTAACTTGGGTAGCAATGATGTGTTGCTAGATACCGCTCATTGCTTATGTTCCTAAATCGGTTTAGGGACATTGCCAACGTTACAAGAACCTATAGGGTCACACACATAAGAGCAATTAGATGGAGATTAGGTTCATATGATGAACCATGAGGATTAGATTCATGGGATGAACCAAATTGGATTAAGAGTAATCCAAATTAGACTAATTGAGTTAGACTCAAGTTGATTCAAGTATTGAATGAGTCTTATTTTGATTTGATTCATCAAATCAATTTAAATTAATGAATAAAGATTCATTAAATTAAATTGGCTTGAGTCAAGTGGTTAGATTTAATCAACCATGGGAGATTAGAGGTCAAGTTTAACTTGACTTGAGAGGGAAGATGAAAGGTCAAATTTGACTTGACCAAATGTCATGTCATGATGATGACTTGGCATGGCCGGCCAATGATGATGCTTTGACTTTGTCAATTGGTGCCACATCATGAGGGAGACCAAGGGTCATGGGAGTTACATGCATGCATGTAACCTCCTCTCCATGAAGTGGCCGGCCACTCCATTAGATGGGGTAATTGATTTTTGGTGGCTTAATAACTTCATCTTCAACCTTGGTGCTCTTTCTCTCAAGCTCTACCTCTCCCAACCTCATCTTGCCGAGATCTTCTAGGAGTGCTAGCACACTCAAGTTTGTCTCTTTCTCCACCTATTGCTTGTGTGGATACCATAGAGGAGTATGCACTTGACACTCTCGAGTTCCGGCGAACTTTTGGACGAGCGGGATAAGCGAAGGGCATCGCTACGAGGGTAATGTTCTAACCTTTTAGATCTAAGGTAGATCTAGGGTTTTTGTAAGCACATACATGTTTTTATATTTTTATACTTCGCACGGATCCGTGGCCGGGGCTTCCGAGGTTTCCGCAACGCAAAAAGTAGTTTTTGCGGCTCGGAAAAACCCAACACGGTTAAGGGTCGGTATTTTGTCAACCCAGACCCGACCATTTTGACCCGGATTCGGACCGTGGCCAGGTCTAGTCATTACTCGGGCTTGTTGTTTAATATTGTCATTGAGTGATCGGATTTCGATCGAACTCCAACTTTGATCGAATCACAACTGTGACGCATCCCGACATCGTGACAATTGGATTGGATTACCATTGTAATCAAATCGATTTCGATTACGATTCAATCGGAATTCAATTGCATACATAGGATTATTGTTGGTAGCGAAGTCGCAACAAGGACAATGCAGCGATCTGACGAGATTCAAAGATGGATTATAATACATTAAACGGACGGAACCGACGACAGAATCTGCCACGCATACAAGAACCATCGCCCAACGTATCAAAGCTCGTCCGATCAATATACATTATTTGTTAAGTCATGTTCAACACGCCGCCAAATATTTTATTAATATCAGACGGCTCTATAAAATTCCAATTTCTATAATCAAAATGCCTTCCGTAGTTCCTATTTTTGATAACCCAAACTCATTGAAGTGCAATATTTACTGGTATAGCGATGAACGAAATCAGAGTATTATTCTAGTGTTAAATGTTTTTTTTTGGGGGGGGGGTTAGGGTAAAATTATAGTGATAAATAGCTGATTTGGTTATGTTTAGATAATTATTTGGTACAGTTAGAATCTCTTACTTAGCGGTTAAGATTTTTCTGACATCTAAACTTGGTTGACTTAATCAGGTCGCCGTCTGTCTGAGTACAACACAGCCAATGATTTCTATGGCGGCAGCACTATCGTCGAGTAATGTGTGTATGCAAATCAAGTTCCACGAGCAAATTTTGTCAAATTATCCAAGAACAGATAGAAGGCACACAATTAAAACCAAAAATAAAATAAAATGGACGGCGTTATTCTCTGAAATCTTCGTCGCAGTATTTGTTCAGAAATAGCTATTTTCCCAGCGAAGCAGCTTCATGCGGAGCTCAAATCAACGAGCATCTCCAGCTCAAGTCTCATGTCTTCCAAGCAAATCACGAGCCTGAATGATCAGAACGTCGCCGATCGCGTTCGCCGGAGTTTGTACTTCAGCTCTGGTTGCGCGATAACCACCACTGATGCCAATGCCTGCATATATATATATATACATAGTTTGTTTGTTTTACCCGTCAAACCTTCAGATTTCGTCGATCATTTCGAGGATGATAGAAATTCAAGAGGGTGGAGTTAAACTTGCCTTCTGCTTCTTCAACCTCCCGTTCTCTGCTTCCAGTAGACAGATCTTGTTCTCTAGCTCGTTCGTGTAGGCCTGCGAAGAGTTAGGATTAGCATCCAACTACAGTAACTGAGCTGCTACTATTCTAAGTGCCCACCTGCTTCCTGGCTCGGGAGCGCGCCGCCGACTCCCGATTCTTGATCATTCTCCTTTTCCTGCTATCCGTCATCTTCTCCGATCCAACCTCTCCGGCCTCCCTCTTCCGCCTCGGCGACAGCGGACGGGCCGCCGTTACCACGGACTGATTCAGAACCGCTCCTGCGTCGACGGCCGCAACCGCAGGTTGCGCCTTTTGGCGGAAATCGCAAAGCCGCAACGAGTCGGCGTGCGGCGGGGGCCTGAAGCCAATGGCGTTTCCGATTTGGTCGACTCTGATGCCGCCGGGAGCTTGCGCGACGACTCCGTATCTGACTAGGAAATCTTCGAGGGTCATTTCCCCGATCAACGGGAGCGATTGCGGTCGCGGCGACGGCTCCCTGTTGACCTTCCTCTTCTTCTTGCTCCCCTCTTGGATCTGCCTCCAAACTTCCTCCGCTGTCTTCTTGCTTGGAATCGCGATGTCTCCTCCGGAGCTACCGCCTTCTTCTAGCGGTTCCATTCGACGACGATGGAAGATCGTCGACCCTCGTTCTTGATCTCTACTTGGAAGATCAGCTCTCCTAAACGCCAGCTGTTTGTTAAATTGGCAAACAAAACCAACGACGGCAGATCAAAGAGGCAGCAAATAAGCTCGAAACGAGTCGATCGAGAGAAGAATCGAAGGGACAAAGAACTACGCTCTCCGACTGGCCGGAAGTGTGTGAGGCAAAATTATGCAGAGATTCTTCCCGACCGGAGTACCAAGCCAGCAAAGGTTACGTTACTCTTTTGCTTTTCTTCTCTTCTTCCAGATAAAGTTTCCCTTTCGAGAAAAAGGGATCTGCAGAGGAATCTAAAAGTGAAGCAAATCCTATCCTGGGCCAGGCAAACGATCGAGCGCGCAGAAGAACCACCCACTCCTCCCTTGGCCATTCATACACCTCATAAATCTACGTTGGAGAAATGAACAGGCGAGATCGAAGACTGGAAGCCCACAAGGAACAGCAGCATTAATTCAGGAACAGTGAATTCGATACTATTTGGTCTCCCAATGGGTTTTTTAACCGTGGGAATTGTGATTTATCCTACGAAAGGCCGACAGAGGATTCGAAGATCACATTCCACACAGGCGTTCGCTGTCATTTGTGTTCTCCACCGATGACCTGAGAAGGAGGGGGTATCGTATCTTTTGCTCGCCCCAATGAAATCTTTTACAGCTTCTCATTTCATTCTGCTGAAGCAGATAGAATATGAACTGCCCATTTCACTGTACGATACATCGAGTGGCTTTGTTCCTCCTTTTGAAACCAGAAGTAATAAGTAAATCAACTCGAATCCAATTGGAAATATTATCAATTCGTGGTCAAGGATCGAGTTTCCATGCGCCCATTTTCCCATCTCGTTCTTTCTCAGTAGTTTGAAGGCGAGTCTTTTATGTCACGATAAATTTATCGTTTTGTGATAAAAAATTTAAGAATTCGAATTCTGAAAACGTGTTTTACAAAAGTAAAGTAAGACTATATATAATAGATTATTCTTTGAAATTTCGTATAACAAAAACTTTGTACATCAGATTATTTTTAGAGGGAAGCTTTACCACGACGATAAGATTATTACCTTATGATCAAGAGATTACGATTCAAATTCTAAAATAATCTCTCGTAAAAAACAAAGTAAAATTACGTATAATTAATCCTTCTTCAAAACCCTATATGATAAAAATTCCGTACATCGGATTACTACTTTCTTAGTAGTTCACCCTTCTGCTGATACTGATTCCGATAGGAGACATCGGATTACGATGCCAAACTCGTGAGGTTCCATAGAATTCAAGCAGTCATCTAAATGCGAGTTATGACAAATTAAGATAAATGATTGCCAGATAAAACAAGCTATGCAGTCTGCATTAAAAATAAATAAAAAAATCACAGAGCCATTTATGTCCTTTTCATTATAAGTGTGATTCAAAAACTCAGGAATACGTAATATATGGAGGGGTTAATTTGATATTTCCAAGAGAGAGCTGGCAATTGGTCCATTTAAATAAATGGGCCATTTATAAATTGGACTGTGCCAGCCCATTTTTAAAATTATTTCCCATTTACAATCTATATATTGGCTCCGTCGCGGGATTAATTATTTCGCGAACCCAATCTCCTTGCGTAAACCCTAACCCTAGCGTGCTTGCCTTCGTGCTCTTCTCCGCCATGGCCAACAAAAAGCGAAAGCTCACCTCGCCCGTCGTCGCCGAAGCACCCTCGGAAGAGCCTGAAGAGGGTAAGTCCCAAGAAGAGGAGAATCAGCCCCCTGCCGAGGCCAACTCGGAACCTCCGATCCATGAGAATTTCCATCCCGATGCCCCTTCCGCCGACCTTGGTGAAGCAGCTGCCGAGGCCGAAAACGGAGTGGACGAGGACGATAACGACAGTGACCCGAATACGATCCAGCAACTCTTAGAGCCTTTCACCAAAGACCACCTCATCGAGCTACTCCGCGACGCGGCCGTGAAGCATCCTGACGTGCTGGCGGAGATAAATCGCGTCGTCGACTTCGATCCTGTCCACCGTAAGGTATTTGTCCACGGCCTTGGTTGGGATACCAACGCCGAGGTTCTCACTGCTGCTTTTCGCCAGTATGGCGAGATCGAGGACTGCAATGCAGTCATGGACAGGGCAACTGGCAAGTCCAAGGGTTATGGGTTTATATTATTTAAGCATCGTGCTGGTGCTCGTCGCGCACTTCAGGAGCCCCAGAAGAAAATTGGCAATAGGATCACTTCTTGTCAGCTTGCCTCAATTGGCCCTGTGCCACCACCAGCTCCTCCGGTGTCAGAGTACACTCAAAGGAAAATATTTGTTAGCAACGTTGGGGCAGAACTTGACCCCCAGAAGCTGGTTCAGTTCTTTTCTAAGTATGGGGAGATAGAGGAGGGACCGCTAGGTCTTGATAAGGTGACTGGGAAGCCAAAGGGTTTTGCGTTGTTTGTTTACAAGACCATTGAGAGTGCTAAGAAAGCATTGGAGGAACCACACAAGAACTTCGAGGGTCACATACTGCATTGCCAGAAAGCAATTGATGGGCCGAAGCCAAACAAGCCAGGATTCCATTTTCAAAGTTCCGTAGCTCACCATATTGGCCTACATCATGCTGCTGGTGGATTGCATGGGTCACATATCTCACGGAGCCACAATCCCTCTCTTTTGGGAGGGGTAGGAAGTCATCTCTCAAGTGCTACAAGTGCTGGGCACCTCATGGCCCCTTCAGGTGCTGGGCACCTCATGGCTCCTTCAGGTGCTGGAGTGGGGTTCAACCAGGATGCTCAACCAGCTGCTGCAGTGGCTGCTGGATTAAATCCTGTATTAGGGCAAGCTCTGACTGCCTTACTTGCAAATCAAGGATCTGGGTTGGGCTTGACAAACATCCTGGGTAACTTGGGGTCCGGTGGGGTGGCTGGAACTCCTGGAGCGTTGTCAAATAGTTCTGCACATGGTTTGCTTGGTGGTGGTTATAGTGGTGGTGCTGTTGGGAACTTGAATGCTGGGATGATGGGAGGTCATAGCTCCCAGGCATATGGGCAGGGTGGCTATGGGAATTCATCAACTGGGCAGGGAGGAGCTGGGAGGAGCCAAACAGGACTTGGGCAAATGGGCAACCTAGGCCATTACATTGGTCATTAGGTAATCACAGGTATAATTACGATAAATCTTACATTTTTTTCCCCTAATTTTTTGTCGATCTTACTTGAACTAATATTTTGACTATATCTTTAGTTTGAACTAGGACAGAAAAGAAGAATAGGAGTGAGGACATTTGAGTGAGAGAGAAATTTGGGGAGGAGGGGAGGGGGAGGGAGGGGTGGGAAGAAAAATAAACTTGTCGGGGGGAAGAAAAATTACTTGTCACTCGTGTTTAATAGATGGGAAAGAATAAAAAATTAAGATGCCAATTAGCATTTATTGACTAATTGCTAGTTAATGGTCAGCAAATAACCAGTGTTGCTGACACTGACCAATTGCTAGTTGGTTGCCATTTTGCCAATTGAGCCACCATTCATGCACAACTAATATTTTGGGATCTTCCACTAACCAGATTTTATGGGAAACAGATCATAGGCATGTAGCCTCTTGTCAGATGACCTACCCCAAGGAAGAATATGCATCAAATCTCAGTTACAATTCAAGCATAGATTTAATTCTCACTCCATAATTGATTACCTCGTGCCATGGAGGGGGAAGACATGGCTGTATTATATAAAGTATAAGAAATTTTGCCAGTTATATCAAGCTTAAACTTTGTGCTTGTATCTATGTTCCTAGAAAAACATAAACAATAATGAATGATAGATCTGGATTAGGAGAAAATATGTTTTCTGCAATCTATATGGCAGGAGCAAACAGCATGGGACTATGAGCATTACAGTGACTATACTAGGTATGTGTATTCTGTAAATATACTAGGGAATCGACTAGTGAATTACAGTGCCTGTGCTGTGAAAACTATTATTCGTGAAGTGCGCATACTGGTTCCAGATAGAATTTATTGAGCACAACATTTGTTTTTTCCCTTTTTCTTTTATTAGGAATAAACAGTAAAAGAAATATAATTCATCTTAGCTTAAGCAAGTACTTTGTCTTTTTAACTTCAATTAAATTGTTCAATCAAGTAATATAATTGTTAAAATTTAAATTGGGTTATCTTTGTTATGTATGCTGATTAGGTGCTCTGCAGTTGATGGGTATAGTTCATTGGATGGGCTGATATTTGCTATCTTCAAACAGCTTTGCATAAGCATATCCTATTGTGACTGCTGAAATCTAAAATTTATTGGCGGAGTGATACGTGAACCCAGTATGACTTGCGTGTATTTTTAATCAAATATTGGTATTTTCAAAACTAACATGCATAAGACCTAAGAAGTAGCATTACATCTTCCTTCCTGTCGAAGAGATTTTGTCCAACAATCACCTAGCTGGTTTGATTTTTTTTTTTAACCTATAGTTTTGGGTTTCTATATTTGTCTTACATAATTAATAGTTTTCAAAATTGAAATCCCAAAAACTGTAATAATTTATGGATTACAAAAGTTTTGTGGATTAAAAGTATGTTTTATGACAGTGACATTTGAGTTTTGAGTAGAACTTTTAATGTTGTAACAAAAGTTTCAGTCAACCTCTTCTATTTTTCTTGCACTGAATATTTGAAACATTTTGTCAATTCGCCTGTTTTAACTTCTACTTTTGGACATTGTTTTTGCTTTAACTTTAACTTGAATGTCTAGTTTATCTGGGCGGCAAAATTCTCTCTCATGCAAAGGTTTTCACACTTTTAACATTGCAGATGATTTCTAGGTGCATAAATCTATTTTCTACTGGGCCAAGATCCTTCTGAAGTTCTGCTTCTGGGCTGAATGAAATTAACTTTTATTTGGTTTGCCATTAATTTTAAAAATGAAGTTTTCAGCACCTCTACCGCTACTTAAATTTACTTTAATCCTTTTATGTAGAATTTTGAGCTACTGTATTAGCTTATTAAAGCCTATATAAGTGGCTTGTTATATTGTAGAAGAACATATTGAACTTAAATCTTAGACTTTTATGGTTTATCAAACTGTTGTTTACTAATTTTCTGGCTACCATACCAGCATCTACAATTTTCTAGTCACAATATTTTAATTGATAAGAAACCTATTTTGTTTATGATTTTGCAACTTTACTAAGGGTCTACTTATCTTTTAAAAATGGGTGTTGATTGTAACTATTGAATTGTGCTGCTTGTCCAAAAGTTGTATTTTTTATTCATTCATTTAGTTTTGTAAATTATGGGTTTGAAAAATTCTTTTTGTTCGATTCCTTCTATGCGCCATAATATCATACTTTTTGAAATGAGAAGTCGCATATAGCATTCATAATTTTGTGTTAAATCTCAGTGCATTATTCTCTGCACATAATCTGCCCGACATAGTACTTAGAATTCTGCACTCTGTAAAATCGGCATGTGTGAAATATTATGTGAATGGCGGTAATATAGATGAGCCATACAGACCAGATTGAAATACGATGGAGAGTTGAAGCTAGAAAGCTAGCAGAACACTTTATTTGGAGACGTGCAAGATGATGAAATGTGTATAGATTGGGGGTGTGGAGTTTTCATTTTAAATTAACTTATTTTGATCCTCTTAATCATGTCGGTGGTGGTGTCGCAGAACACTTACTGGATGCATGCAAGATGATGAAATATGTATATGTTGGGGTGTGGGGTTTCCATTTTAAATTAATTGGTATGGTCCTTTTTTTTTTTTTTTAATCTTTTCTTTTGATAGGATTTGTTATGGTCCTCTTAATCATGCCGATGGTGGCGATGATGATATTGCAGGAACCATTATATTTTAGTTTTTTTTTAGGACGCTAATTTTCATATTATTTGTTGGGACTCTGCCCGTGACTTAGCTATGAAGATGAAAAATATCAATTCTGAGGATTGGCTTGTGCTTAATGTCTACAGTAGTGAATTCTGCTAAGACAAATATTTAGGCACTCATGTGTGCTGATGGCAAGGAAAATAATGCAGGACGTCAGCTCTCAAAGATGCGTGATGCAATTAAGAGAGATTAGCAGGATGTATTGGTAAACATTTACACCTGTAAATATAAATAAGCATGTAATAGATGCCTTTAGCAGCACTTTTGAACTTGAATAGTTCGATCTTTTCTTTGATTGTTCCAGCGTCGAGCTAAAAGAAACTGAAGTTAGCAGTACGACTGGTTGCATTAGTACCTTGAACATTGAGCACCGCAAGCAACCAAGGGGTAACCGACACCAGTGATGAGCTAAAGGGAGGAGAAAGGACGCAGATCAAGAACTTCTACTCGACTTAACTGACTCGTTTGACAATGTCGGCCCTACCTTGTAGCTAACACCAACTTATATTTGACCGTTCCAACTTTCATTCCGTTCAATCTGATTGATATGCCTCTAGCTTCAATCTGATTGATATGCCTCTAGCTCACCGACTTTTTTTTTTTTTTTTTTTTTTTTTTTGCCTTGCCGCTCTGGTCCGCTGACAAGTAATTCTTTTGTCCCTCTAGCTTGTCGTATTTGATCCGTGCGAAACCAGCTTGAGTTGAGCTAATTGAATGTGTTGTTTGACAGATGACCAAACTAGATACTATTAGAATGAATAATCATTTCTTTCTCTTAGAGTAGCGAATAAATCAATCTAATAATTTACATCTATATGTGAATTATGAGAACATTATAGTTAAGACAAGAATTTTAGATCTTCAAAATCGACCGTACTTATGAGTGAAAGAATTATAATTTTTTAGGAATTGATATTCGGCAATTATCTTTACCATTAAATATGTTATTATTTATACCATCTGAATCCAATGATTATTTAATCAACCAAATGCATCACGAACTTGCATCATTGGGTGCCAATTACTTTTGGGAGAAGCATATAATTATATCCCATGCTTGAAGATTAAAAAATAAATAAATGCTCGATGTCTTACTTTTGGGAGAAGCATATAATTATATCCCATGCTTGAAGATTAAAAAATAAATAAATGCTCGATGTCTTACTTTTGGGAGAAGAATATAATTATACCCCATGCTTGAAGATTAAAAAATAAATAAATGCTCGATGTCTTACTTTTGGGAGAAGCATATAATTATATCCCATGCTTGAAGATTAAAAAATAAATAAATGCTCGATGTCTTAATCAACCTCAATAATATTGCATTTAATCGCTTTTGTTTGATGATTAATTTAATTTTTTAGTGGAAGAAACTAAGAGTAAAAAAACATTTGAATTTAAAAAGCCAATGAGAAAACACACAATGGCGTTTAACCTACAAAGTCATTTGCCTTTCTTTACCCAAGGATTGCTGAAATTAAGTGGTTCTAAGAAAACTAGTTAGAACATTCATCAACCTATCGCCTAGGACTATCTATCCATGCATGCCTCGTTCATTCTGCTATTTCATGTCCCGTCCCGATGCTCAATGTCTTAATACCAAAAAATGTTGTTGGGGAAACAAATGTCCAACAATCCAGTCATCCAAATCAATATGCAGATTGGTACACCTCCATGGAAGTCCAAGTCTTCGCTGGCAAACACGTACATTTCTTTATCAAAACATTTAAATAACTAGTGGAGATTAGAAAGTTTTTGGTTCACTGAGCATAGCTTGCAATATAAGATCCCGGCATTGAACGGCCCATGCTGAAACTTTGGATTTCTCATGGTCACAAGGCAAAAAAGTAACAACATACCCATCACTCTCCTGTAAGAGAATATAAATCGTGATATACTGTATTTAAGTGAAAGGACTTTGTAGGTGAATTACTGATAAGAAATATTGAATAAGAATTTGGGGAATTGAGTAACATACCTGAGTCTATCAGTATTACAATCTAACTTTCCATTTTTGCATCCAAATCTAACCCACTGTGACAAAAGGCTTATCAGATGATAATTGCATGTGTGTGCCTAGATTAAGTGTGAGAATGGTGAATCATACAGTTGTTTAGCCTCTTCCTTTATGTCATCAATAGCATTTTGCAGGTCTGAACATGCAGATTGGATCTGAATGTTCTTAAGACATAATTCCTTCCACTGTGCATTCAGCATATTGAGTTGACCGCCAGTATTTTGCTGATTACAACAAAATTAATTTAATTCACCCAAATGATACAACATTCTCTAATATTGTGATTACCTGGCAGGGAGAATGAAGGATGGAAATGTAGTAGAATAAGCAGAAGAAAAAATAGAAACAAGATAAAAATATATTATCTATCTTCTATTCCATTCATCTTTACTTGGATGGAACCAGAAGGAAATGCTTTATCTTCATTTCCTTCCATTTCATCCTGATTTGGAGGAAATAAAATAGTGGATGAAGTTAAATTCATTCTCCATCTCTATTTCCATACAAGCAAATTCAACATAAAGGAGCCGACAATTAACAGCAACAAAAGGAAAAGGAAAAAAAATCACCTGCTGAAACTTCCTGTCGCGGTTAACTGCTTCTATCATTTTGTCATATTCCCTTGCTGTAGCTTCTAATCTAAAGTGAAACTTGGTTAGTGTTTTGAAATTTTCATGCAAAAGTTTTCATGTTAAGTCAATAAGGCTGTATATTAACTATTCAAATACTGTGTCAGGGACCTCACATATCAAATACAAAGAGAAAGTTACAAGATCAGACACCGCACCATTTCCCCATTTGTATTAAACCCATGAACTAAACAATCTCTAGTTTACATCGCTTGGTCAACGACAGTAACACAACCACTTGCACTGCACAGTAATCCACCAATATTTTTATTCATTTCATGAGCTTGTTTTTCACCGTAAGCAATATTCTCCAACAATTTTCCAGAAAGCTGAGGTCCTTTGTATCATTCCTTCACAAAATTACAACCCAATTTCATATGAATGCCCCCATCTTACCCTTCACGAGAACAGTCTTCAGCAAAGACAGCTAAAAGGTTTGGCCAAGGATAATCACAGTTGTTGCTTTTTATTTTCTTCCTATATAACACCCTTTACCCAAGGCACCGCTTGAAGCATCCAAATAGTAATTGACACAGACCAGGGATTGGCAAATCTATTCAAGAATCAGTTTAAACAAGGCTAAGTTATGAATTAGGCCAAGTATCAGGGAAACTCAAACGATCATCAGTAACACATTGATTGGTATTGATACTTTGACAATGATTTGTCCGAACAATAAAATAGGTACCCAAAGGCACAAAGATATCAGCAATACAACCCAAATTAGTTTTGACACAATTAAGGGAACATTAAATTTAAGGTAGCAAGACAAGTAATGTACATATATTATTTGATCTGGATTATCACATATGCAACATCTCCATGTGATTATGGACACAACACTAAAATTCTTTTCATGATATCGCAAACATTCTCGCTGATGTTCGTATTACAGATAGATAGGCCTTGTTAAAATTAATAGCGTCACCCATTGGTTAATCAACCATTAAATGAAATATTTGAATTATATACAATGCATTTTTTTTCTTTTTCTATCAAATATACCACTTCCACTCTCCGCTAATTTGAACGGGATTGAACTAGCAGTTCAAACTGTGTGAACCCACATTTGAAGGTTGACCTGTAATTGGTCCGATGAATTGGGACAATGGATAACCAGCCCGTGGTTCAGGTTCCGAGCTGGGTCCAGTTTGGATTTGGCCCGTGGGCAGGTCTACCTAGTTACTTGTATAACATATACGAACTGTATCATCTACCTCTAGTTGGCACTTTGCCCATTGACCTTGTCACTGCCTTACATCATCCTTAGACAGACCTGCATACTCTTCTCACATTAATACTTCATTTCTATGCAATATCATATAATCTTTAAGACATCCAGCTATTTTCTCATGAGCTTATTGTATTCCCTCATTGATCTGTCGTGAACACTATCCTAAAAGACCAACTTCTGTCTGCACCAACTCTGCTAGTGGCTATCATCATGACCTACTCTTGCCCTGCATCTTATCTTTGTTGTGGAACATCGTCCATCTACTGAAGGTATGCTCCCGTTTGGACCATTAGGCATATGCCTTTATGCCCTAAGCAAACTTGTGATTCACAACAAGAACCCCCCCTTGCCGCACAGTGTAACCAAATTAAACTAATTGGAGGACTATTAAGCACACTTAAATAGATGGGTGAATAAAATACATTGGAATTAGTAAAATGAGGCTTCTAAATTACAAGTATTTTTATAACAATATAATCATAATCTTATGATAGATATTAAAAATAAAAAATATTAAAATTTATATACTATTACCAAGATATTAAAAGTAGTAGGCGGTTGGCCCGCCGCCTAGAGCCTAGACAAGTGCCTAAGCAGTTGACATTAAAAAAATATTAAAGTAGAGTCATACATTTAAGTTTATAATTATAATTTCTTAATCCCCTTTAACATTGCAAAATCACATATTAAAAATCACTAACCCATAAGAACAACGAAATATGGTATATATCACATTGCCACTAACGAAAGAAAAAAAGGAGCAACCTACAATTTGAAATTGACCGAAGTGTCAAATTTCAAATTAAATTGTTGCCAGATTGAAATTGTTAGCATCATAACTGTATAGATTGGATTTGCAGCAAACTACAAGAATGAGGACTGGGGAACAAAACAGAGAAAAAAAAAACAGGTATTCAGGAGACTAGTTACAGTCTACAGTAGATCCAAGCAAGAATGGGAAGCAAAACTAAGAGAAAATAAACAACTAATCTTTCTTGAAGCTATGGAGGTTGGCATCAGGGTATTGAGTTAGCTGGTGCTAAGGAGGTTGGCTCAGGGTAAACTGGGAGGTATTGGTGTCAGGAAATCAAAGAACGTTTTGTGGTGGCATAGTATGGGTGAAAATTAAAGCAGGTAACATGCAGTGGATGGCCAGAAAATGAAGCTAGTATCACATGCAGAGTGATATTAGGTGAAAACTTAGAATTGTTGGTGATCAAAGAGTCACAAGTCGAGGAACAGAGAGCACAGGATAGCTAGAGGAATGGGAAGGCACGGATTGCCAACATGTGGAAAAAATGAAAATAAGGGTGTTCGAAGGTTTTGGTGAATGTTAATTCCAATTAATACCATGACAAGTGAATAAAAAAAGTTTTATAAAAAAATGCAACTTTTTCCTACTGGATTTGCTAGATCATATAGGCCACCTAGGTGATCCACCTAACTTGCTTTTTAAAAGGCCCACTTAACAGGTACCTCCTAGTCCCTAAGAGAATTGATCCCTGCTGAATACCAAGGTGGTTGCCTAGGCGGATTTTTAAGAAGTATGATAGGGTAATTTTATGTAATACTAGAAAACCATCTCTACATAAAAACTTATACATTAGAAAGCACCACTACATTTTAAAACTTTATTAACTATTATAAAAACATTTTAAAAATTATTTATCATGATAAATCATAAACTTATTCATTAGAAACCATCACTCATTTAAACACACACGGTAAAAACAAATATTCCTGCATTAGATATTTTAAGAAAAAGTTTATTTATCAATTGTAAATCAAAAATTCATATTAGTTTACATTTCTAGTAAAAATTAAAAAAAAATGACATTGTCATTTATATTTAGTTTGATGACATAGAATACATTTTACAAATTTTTTTGTTTGGAAATCCATCACTAATATGATAAAATATAACATGTTTAAAAAAATCATAAAAAATAAAGTATGTAGTTCTAAAATTTTTAAAAACAAATCTAAGAATAGATTTAATCGTATATTTGGGCATATTTACTTGTAGGAGAATGATAGTTATTCATAACTTCAATCAAAACTAAATATTACTTAAATTTTCATTGCCACAAATAACACTAATATTATCCTTTTAAAACTAAATCAGTTTAGAAATTATCATTTGATTAATGAGATGAAGTCATAGAGAATAACTAATTGTTTCGAAATTTCTAAAATGTTAAAATATAACAAAATAAATATTTAAAAAGGTAGTAACTGATTAATATTCAAAATAAGCTAATTATAAATTTCTATGAGAGAACATGTGTTATCCTAGAAAAATCAAAATCAAGCAAAAAAATAAATTACGCGTGAATAAGCACACTTTCTGTTAACATAATTAATAGAAAATAATATTAGCAAACTAAAATACTTGAATATTTACTAAAAACAAGGATATAAATAAGGACGTCTTTTCATAAAAAAAAAGTGCATATAAACAAACAAAAAGGAAAAACCTTATACTAATTCTAATCTCATTATTCATCTGAAATATTTTCATCAAATCTTCCATGGATTGTGATATTAAAAGATTCTGATTTCATCTCATAGAAAGTCCCTCAATTTTTTTTCTTCTATCTTATGAGAACACTGTGAAATCCTACTCTCTCTTTTGCAACCAATTAAAAACTTCCACTTCATTTTCACACACCTCCAATCGATTAGAGGGGAATTGAGAAAAATACGTTTTTTTTAAGATTCAATCAAGTTGACAACTACATTTGTTTCTACTGGTACCCTTTTCGATATGTGAAATTTTTCTCTATTTTGTACGCTGAGCTAAGACATTGACAAATGATCTAGCTTGATGAAGAATGCAAGAACTAAATTTAGTCTCACATTCATTGTTCGGCCATCATGCATAAAATTGGGGTATTATATATATCTGATGTAATTACTTTATTCTACTAAATAACACTGTTCTATTACGTCCAACTGTTGCCAAACTTTTAACCTGATCCTTTAAGATCTTGCATAGACTTTCTTTTGACCATAGTTTAAAATCTCGACCCATTTCGGACGAAACGGACGGAATTTATCATTTTGTCCACTGCTCAACATCGGTATAGGTGGTACCGGTAGCCGCAGCGCTCAACGGGAGCCGCCGTGGCGTCGTGCAACCTCTGCATTGGTTGAGCGCAATAGCGGAGCGGAGGCGTTGCACAGTGATTTTAATAACCAACTTTCCAAATTATAGTTGAAAAAAATAATTAAAACAATTAAAATTTAATAAATTTATCTTATTAATTTAAAAATATTTCATAAATTATTTTAAAATTTATTTATTATGAATAATAATTTTATTATTATTAAAATTTATTTTATTTTTTAATCCTATTTAAATTAATTTTTTGACAATTTTCTTTCCTTAATTGTTTTATTTATTTTTAATAATTAAATTAAAATTTTCATTTTTATATTTTAAAATTATCGAAATTTACCGATACAACACCATACGATATCGAAACTGTATCGTTCCGATCACGAACCGAAATCTCGATACGGGTCGAAATTTTAAATCTTGCTTTTGACATATGAATATATCAAAAAAATATCTGCTCTACAAGAGTTTCAGTAACACTATTCATAAACTAACAGCATTAACTTATTGTTGTCAGCACAACTGTGGCAAAAGGCTGAAGAAATTTACCTGGATAAATACATTTCCATTTGTTTGTTCTGAAGCTTCCAGACATCGGCACCATGATTCACCAGCAACTCCAGATTCTCAATCCTTAAGATTCAAAATAACAAAGGGATATATTAACAGCTACCTTAGCTGAAATAATGTGTACATGCAATTATGCAACACAAAGTGATTACTGGTGGCAGAGAACAAAAGCAAGTAACTCCAATTACGTATTGCATTTTACGAAAGGGTAAATTGCTACTTATCAAATTGAACAACAAATTAAATGGTTTTCTAATGATGTCATACGAAAGATTAAGAGCAAAAGGCAAGAGAACTTAATGAATCTGTGAATAACGACATAGTATAGTGCTGTGACTCAATTTCTATCGGATTCAATGAAAAGATATGAGACATTGCAGTGCGCAAATATACTTTCCAAGTACAAACTTAAATAATTAATCATGTCATGATCTACTAAATTTCTTTGCCAAAACTTGAGGGGCATATTTGCAAAATTAAAGTATCACTTTTAAAACCATAAACAAATAATTATATGAAATATTTTAATGCAGCAACTTTAAGAAGCCAAGTAAGTTCATTTCATTCAATAAAGACTTGCCTAATAACTTCATGTTGTAGAAGGCTTTGTGCATTCCGTAAAGCCAGCCTCCAAGCGGTAACATCATTGCGTTTGTTTGCAGGTGGAGGTTCCAATCCATAGCGAGACATCTCCAGAATTGCAGGAGGCTTGCCAGCTCTGACACGTTCATATTCTCTGGTAAGCATAGGATGATCCTGAGAAACAGTTATCAGTAACCCAAGGTAGAACTGTAAATGTGATACAGCATATGCTGGTATGATTTTTGTGCCGATGTTGGTTTGTTTAATTTCGCTCAAAAGCAAAGTGATAAAGTAATAAGGTAAGTTAACTGCTAATAAAAGGAAAGCATAAGAAAATAAAGATATCAAAGAATCATCCATTTAGTTCTTCAGGGTTCAGAAGTTAATAGCTGATTAATATATGCATATGCAATTACCTGAGCAGTCAGCGAAACCAATAATCAAGGATGAAAAAGTTTGAGGGTTGCATTAGGCCTACAAAGCCAGCGTTTAAATTGTCTAAAATATGAACATGAACCCTAATTCCATTTTTCATGAAGCTAGGTTGTCACCTATAAGTGACACGCATAGGGTGTGTTGTAAATAGATAACGGCCTAGTAGTAAATATCCAAAACACACAGATGTAAATACAAAGAGGTATTAAGAAAATCTTTCTATCTATTGTAGATAGATAGAGAGAAAGTTAGAGGGGACTATTTAAGGATAAACTCTAATAAATGTTCCTCATCTTAAAATGGTATCAAAATCAATACCTATTTTGTACATTCTTCTTCCTTGTGATTGTCAGTATGAATCCTTATTCTTCCTGCTCATTCCAGCTCTTAGAGGCAAGTTTGGATCAGGACTTCTATTCTTCCAGACATCAAATGCCTTCCTTGTGTAAGTTGAGACTTTCGTTCTCTCAGGCTTTCTCCAATGCGTTTGAACATAGAGTTTCTTTCTGAGTCTGAACAGAAGATAAAAATCTTTGGTTGACATTGAGCAAATCCAAGACCAAGCTCCAAGATTGATTCCCCTAGATTTATTCCCAATTATTCTCATCAAATTCAACATCAATGTTGTCGTCAGGCTCCCCTTCCATCATCTGCATATTCAAAGTAAACCATTGCCTCCGTGACTATCGGTGTTCACTTTAATCCACTCTAATTTTCAGTTATACATGTTGAAGGAAGATTTCAAAAAAAAAAAAAAACTGTTTTCCTTCTTATTTTCTCTGCCACAGAGAGAGAAAGAGAACTATTTAGGAACTAAATCTAATGTTTTTGTTGCCACAGGGGTCAAAAGCACCTTCCTTGTTTGAATCGGGACTTTTGTTCTCTCAGGCTCTCACCCAGGCTTTGGGAACCATTCTTGTCCAGGTATACGCAGGCATAGGGTTTCTTCATTCATTCGTGCGGAAGACAAGTATTTGGTTGATGTCGAGAAAATCCAATGTCAAGCTCCCATATTGATTCTCCTAGATTTGTTGCCCTCTTATTCTCAGTAGGTCCAACACTGAGGTTGTTGTTAAACTCCTTCCATCTCTGCATCTCCAAGGTAAATTTCTAGCTCAATTACATATTCCTCCCAGCCATGGCTTCCATAAAGTTGTTGGACAAATTACTTGCTTATCCCTATCACTTTCCTAATTTTTTATTCCTAAATTTTCTATAAGGTTACTGTTAGCATCAGACCGACAAAATAAAAGAATTGATCAACAACATTTGCTGGCAACTTTGTTTCCATTCAAGTGTGGCAAAACATGATAACGCTCACGTCAAGTGCCCCTCATGGTCGGTCCCCCAACTTAATGAAGGATGGTAAATTATGAGGGACTTGCCCTGACACAGTGGTCCCTTTGCATGGGAGAGGTCAAGAACCCAATAAGGTATTTCGCACCTGCTGAGAATTGACTCCAAGACCTCATGCGGCAAGCACCCATGCAGTTGCCAACTGCGCCAACCCGTGGAGGCTAACTTTGTTTCCATTCAAGATTCTACTGAAAAAAGTTATTAACAAAGGCCATAAATCTCGGAGATTGGACTAGCTGACTCTTCCTCCATCTCATGCACTTGTGGCCACGTTATTTCCTCTATAGATGCACAGTTGTTGAAAACTTGTAAAAAATGATCAATATTTTGCCTAAAAGTCTGTTGAGTGTGAATCTTATTAGTTAGAAGACATGTTAAATACTCACTCCCTTACAGTAGCCATAAATGTGCTTTTATTTACACTATTTTATTTAGTCCATTTTGATGTTTGGGTCCTAATTATGCCTGGGCAAAATTTAGCTTCAAAACACTTGTTACCTTCATTCATGTCTACTCTACAATAACATAGGTTTTCGTAACGAAAGAAGTTTCTAAAATTTATTCTACCTTGTGTGCCTTTTACGCTGAAACAACCGCTCAGTTTGAAGTGTCAATTAAGATTTTACATGATAATTCCAAGGAAATATTTCTCTAATACCTTGCAATCATTTTATTTCTAGCGTGTATCCTCTAATCTTCTTGTCCTCGTACGCCCAACAAATGACATTGCTAAAAGAAGAACAAACACTTGGTCAAGACAACTTGAGATTACTATTTCACATAAAGATTCCTCAAAAAAGTTTTGAGATGATGTAGTTTTCATTGCATGTTGGCTTATAAATCCCATGCTTTCTCCATGGTAGGATTTCCTTCACAATCCTTTTCCATGTTATGCCCTATAAAATCTTCCACCACCATATCGGTTGTATTTGTTTTGTCGATCTCTTATCCTCAGATGATGACAAATTGTCATATAATTCCATCAAGTGCATCTTTCTTAATTATGCTCACATGAAAAAATAATGCACATGCTACTCTTTCAGTTGCAATGTTCCTTTTTGCAAATGTGACTTAACCACTACTTAAGACTCTATTTGTTGAGCCAACAATTTTCATGGCCTTGGATCTTGGCTCTAACTTTGGCCTTCCCATGCTCTTCAAAGGTATATGAGTAAATGTGTTAATTCACATCCACTAAACTTTCTATACTTGTCCCATAGTTACTCTGTGTTTATTTCTTATTTAGCTTTATATTTCATTCCTAAGATATTATGGATACTTTTCAATCCGAATTGGAGAAACGCAATTGAAGATGATATGACAGTTTTACATTATAAAGATACCTGAAACTAGTTCATCTTTCCCCTTGATAAATCTATAGTTGGCTATAAAAGTGTCCACTAAGATGTTCGAGAAGGAGATCAATTAAAAGTTTGACTAGTGGTCCATGATACACTCAGGTTTTCGATGTTCATAACATTGACATCTCTTCTCCTGTGGCTAAGATTTCTTTCATACATCTCTTCACCTTGGTGGCAAAGGCCACTTTAAGAGTTAGTTATTAAGAATATCTTCCTTCATGGTCTTATCGAAGAGACATACATGAAGCAACCTCTTAGTTTTTCAGGATGACTTAGCATTACATCTCATTTTTCAGTCAGGCAAGTCTATCCTTACCGTTTATATCGATGATATGATCTGATACAGGAGCATTCAGCAACCAACACGACCTGCCCGTTCCTCCTACCATGGGCATACTCCATTATAGACTCGAACGAGACGAAATAGGATCATTAGAGGCCAACACAGCCTGGTTGTGCCCAAGGGCATGGTTAGGACCGTAAACGAACCAAATGTTCATGAACAAGCTTGGTGTTCGACTCAGTAAAAGCTCGTTTACGTTCGTTCAACACACATCAAAGTCAATTGATAAACAAGCTTGAACTGCTTGATAAATTAAATGAACAAGCTTGAACACATATATGTTCGACTTGTTAATGTTCATAAACAGTGTTCGTGAATCGTGAATAATGTTCATAAATAATATTTTATGATTAAACTTTTTAAAAATTATTTATGAGCTTATTTATACTCATTTATAAATAAGGATTAAAATATTAAAAAGTTAAATAAACAAACAAGCTTGAGTTACGAGCTTGATAACGTTTAAATAAGTCAAACTTAAATAAGCTTGAATCGAGTTTGATACCCATTAAACAATTCAAGCTCAAGTCAAGCTCAACCTCAAAAAAAAAAAAAGAAATCAAGCCAAGCTTGAACAGATTTTTTAATAGCTTGGTTAATTTTAGACTTGGCTTGGCTTGGTTATCTTATCAAACAAGTCTGAACACTGTAAAGCTTGGCTCGACTTGGCTCGTTTACAACTCTAGGCACGGTCGTGTCCCATTCTAGGACTTAACAGGCAGTTCCAATAGGAAACACTGCATGGCCATATTCCTTGCCATGACCGTGTCGTGCCATGCACCAAACCCAACTTAGGATTTTGGTTTGTTAATTTTTTATATTTTTGCGAATTATTTCTGTTTGTTTCTAACTTTTCTCAATTCATAAGTTATTGAAACAAGGGTTATGACCTTGTAAACACGTCTTGGTTTTGGTTTAATAAAATTTCTTTTCGCTAATCTTAGAGGTGATGCCTCTTTTTGTGAGTTTTTCCTCCTTCGATTTTCTCCACAACCCTCTGCCCCATCTTCGCTCGTGGAAGGATTCTCATCTCGCTCCCCCTTAGTCAATTGGTATCAGAGCCCTAGATTCATGGAAGATCGTCGTGATCGTAGTCGTGGTCATAGTCATGAAAGACAGGTTCCGATTAAGGAAGCCTCACACCGGGATCGAAGTTCATACAAGCTCATTGAGGTTCTACAAAGACAAATCGAGAAGTTATCTTAGCATTTAACAGTGTGAGATCTAAAAGACCATGAAGTATTTGACCGATGCTCTATTTTAAGTTTTGAAAACTCATATCATCGTGACCACTGTGGCCGCAAAGAACAATATGGCAACCTTGATTTTCACGTTGATCTTCCCGAATTTTCAGGCACATTACACGAAGAAAATCTTATCAATTGGATTAACGAAGTTGAATGGATTTTTTATTTCAAAGAAGTTCCCGATTGTGCCAAAGTGAAACTGGTTGTCATTAAGTTCAAGAATTGAGCCTTCGTTTAGTGAGAACAATTGCGGCACTCTGCTTAGTGGGAACAATTACGGCACTCACGGAGGAGCAGTTGGTAGCCCGATATTTGGGAGATTTACGACAATCTTTTCAAGATATTCTTAGTGTATATTCTCTTTGGATTGTTTTATTGGCTTATCAACATGCATTGACAATTAAGAAGCAGCAGAGTTAAAAATCCGAAATTCCGAGTGATCAAAATAGTCCTATCCAGCTGACACCCTATGTTGCTCCTAAATCTACTTTTAAGTATTTTCGATGTGGCGAACTAGGGCATAAGGCCACTGAATGCAAAAGATTCGCCAACCAGAAGGGCAAAACTCTATTGATTGAAGAAGACATAGGCGACTATGCAGAAGTAATCAAAGACCCAATCCACGACGAGGACAACATTAACAAGATACTATACGAAGATGGTCACGAGATGTTGATTGTTCACAAGAGTCTTCTTACTCCCAAGGGCAAAGTGAGAGATGTTTGGTTGAGGACGAACATCTTCCACACGACATGCATCGTTGCAGATAAGGTATGCAAAATTATTATCGATAGTGGCAGTTGTGGAAATATTGTATCCAAGGGAGTCGTGCAGAAATTACAATTAAGGACAGAGCATCATCCAATGTTATATAATTATCCTGACTGAACAAAGAACATGAGATAACGATGAATCAGAGATGTTTCGTTTCTTTTTCTATCAACAACAAGTATCATGATGAGGCTTGGTGTGATGTTATGGCGATGGATGCATGCCACATATTATTAGTGCGACCTTGGCAGTATGATCGCGAAGCTATCCATGATGGACGGAAGAACACCTAAATCTTTCATATCAGAGGGAAGAAAATTGTATTGACACCCCGACGAGAAGATTTCACTCTTATTTAGGCATCATCCAATTCTACTCTTCTTTTTTATGTCCAAGTTTGAAGATGTAGTTGCACAAGAGAAAGTCACCTATGCTTTACTATTTCGCCCAAGTAGCGTTTAAGACTCGAACCCAAATTTACTAGCAAAAGTACAACAATTACTTGGAGAGTTTGAAGATTTGATGTCAGAAGATCGTCCTCTAGGATTATCACTTATAAGGGGCATTCAACACCAAACTGATCTTATCCCAAGATCGACAGAGGATAAAGAGTTGCAACGACAGATGGTGGAGCTAGTGGACCGAGGATACATCCAAGAGAGTATAAGTCCTTGCACCCGAGAAGGCGGTGGCACTAATTCAAACTCAAGGATCAGTTCCTTTCAACACCGGGCATCTAATGCAGGAGCATTCAACAACCAACACGACCTGTTTGTGCCTCCTAGCACAGGCGTGTTTCATTCTGAATCCGAACAAGGCAAAACAAGGTTGTCAAAGGCCAATATGGCCTGGACATGCCCAAGGGCACGACCATGTCCCATTCTGGGATTTAACGGGTGGTTCCAGTAGGGAACACGACCTAGCCGTGTTCCCTACCACGAGCACAGTCAGGCTATGCCACACCGTATATCAAACCCAAGTTAGGATTTTGGTTTGTTAATTTTTTATTTGTTTGCGAATTTTTTCCATTTGTTTCGAACTTTTCTCAATTCCTATACTATTTAAAGAAGGGTTAGAACCCTTGTAAAGACATCTTGGTTTTGGTTTAATATAATTTATTTTCATTAAACTTGGCGGCGCCTCTTTGTTTGCGAGTTTTTCCTCCTTCGATTTTCTCTACAACCCTCTGCCCCATCTTTGCTCATGGAAGGATTTTCATCTCACTTCCCCTGCATCATGATCATTACTGGTGATGATGCCAAGTAAATCAAAAAGTTGAAAGGGTACCTTGATCAATACTTTCAAACCAAGCCCCTAGATGACCTAAAGTACTTTCTTAGTATACAGATCATCCATTTAAAGGGACACATTTATATATCTCTCTCTCAAGGAAAAACGTGTTTAAAATGCTTGAGGAGGCTAGTATAGATAACCTAAGCAAATTAACACTCCCATGGACACTAATGTTAGATTCCTATTGAGTGATGGGGAATTATTAGCTGATCTAGAGAAGTACTCCCGATTAGTTAGAAAATTAAAGTACCTTACTATTACTATCCTGACATCTCATTTCTTCTGAGCATGATTCATTTAATTTTTTTAGTCTCTGAAGTCATGATGGTCGAGAGGCAACACTGAGGATTTGAATTACATTAAAAATACTCCAAAGAAAGCAATCTTATACCAAGATGACAATCATTTTCTAGTTATGTGGACACTGATGCAAACCAAGCAAGTTTCCCCACATGGAGATCTGCATTGAGCCAATATATTATTCTACCGGGCAATCTGATATCTTGGAAGAACATGAAGTAGACTGTAGTGGCTAGATTTAAGTGCAGAGATAAAATACAGGATTGTGGCTCTACCCACCTCTGAGTTCATTTGGCATAGCCAATTAACAAACTAGAGATGCTTCCATTAAGCCCAATTAAGCAATATTGTCATAATCATGTTGTCATGCACATTGACTCCTACTCATTAAATCAATAAACAAACAAGCATATAGACATCTGATTGTTATATTGTCAGAGAAAAGGTGCTATTCATGTAAATAATAACTTCATTTGTTAGCTACAAAACCAAGTTGGCAAGCAAATTTGCTGAATAAGTTCCAAGAAGTACTAAAATTAAATACTTTTTTAACAAGCTAGAGTTTTACAATTATTTTGGACTAACTTGCAAGGAACCTAATTATAATAGATAAGACATACAAACCATGAGGTTGTAATGTAAAATGGTAACAATATATATATATATATATATATATATATATAGGATGTTTTTATGCTGAGCGCCATCAAATGGGCGACTGGGCACGCTCATCTCGGCATGTGCACAGAGATGAGCGCGGACAGTCACGCATGTGTTCGGCGCTCAGCATAAAAATTTCCTATATATATATATATATAGGCAGAGGGGACTACACAAGGATTAACCCTAATAGTTATTCAATGAGGAATGAAAGGGCTAGGTTGATATAATGTTCCATAGAGTTATAGTTCAATAAAGGGATATTCCTAGACCCCACGAGAGGGTCAGGTGGCTAGAGAGCGACAGACTTGCTACAATGAGCCAGGGTCAATCCTTAGGGACTGCAAAGTTTTTCATGGACGCTTGTCCTCCCGTCGCGCTAGCGCTCGATTGGGCCATAAAAGGCTCCCCTGATTTACCTTCCTTACGATGATTTAGGGTCCAACTGGTAGAGGTACTTGGGGCGAGCATATCACCTTTTTCCTACAATAAAGGGATATTCGTATACTTGACTCTGAATAGTTGAGATTAACTGAGCAGTAGCAGTGAGCCACTGACAATTTGTCATAAATTCATTGATAGTTATTTTATCAAGAACTTACTGGTTTCGTCTTACCCTAGAGCTTCATGGGGGATCATCTTCATCCTAACATAAATTTTAAGACTTGAGTAACATTAGGATCAAGCATAGTACCAGCAATGGGCATAACTGAAATCTTAAAAGTTGTAACAAAGAAAATTGACTGTCCCATACAATTTTTGTAAAACAAAATAAGCAATCTACTCAAACCTTTTGGCTCCTGGGTTAACTTTAAAGGCTTAGACAGTGCAAAGGCAAACCTCTAGTTGTCAAGTAAACAGTAACAAATAATCCACATTACTTATACTAGGTCAACTGCTAAAAACTTGAGACTGCATTTCTCCATCCTATTATACATTTACTCTCTCCTACTCAATAGACCAATTTGGTAGTACAACCGCACAAAAAAATGTTCATACAAAATTAGGTGCTTACTCAAGTCTGGTTTACATTACGCATGCTTTTTTGCTTTATGGTGATCAAATTAGATGAAATATTACTTACGAAAAGCAGTACAATGTAAAAATATGTCAATCAACTTAGAAGACTTTTGCAAGGAAATTAAAATAAAATGATATGTGTCTGTGCCATTATTGAAACTCAAATTTCTGCAGGTTGGTGAAGCACTTATGGATTATAAGCAATTTTGCCTATATCCAAAATGCTTACAAATTGTTCTAAGTCAAATAATCAGAACGTGCATGACAAATGTTAAACAATTTAACATAAACGCATAAATTGAGCAACTTGACTCGGCTTTTGAAGCCTAAGAAAAAGACTACTTTCGATCATCAAATCTAGATGAGAGTCAAGTTTATTACGATCCATAGATGTCTAAATCAGATGGAACCTCTTGGGTTGTTGCTCATGCTTTCTTACTAGATTTTCACCATGGTTCTAAAAAGTCTCTGCTGCTGCCTAGATAAATTTTGAAAGGGTCCATAGAGACAACCCATGACCGTCTATGGCATATGTGGTCTGCACGTGCAATTTAAAAACCTGAATTAATTCTTCCAAACCAATTTAACTCAGCCAAATTAACTTAACACTCAAAATTAACTATTTATTAGTTTGTAACTTGTGAGTGTGAGCTTAAACACCTGTATTTATTAGCGATGAATAATTTAAAGATCAATAACCAATTTTTCTAGATATTTCCAATAATGACCATATATGCCTCCACGTTCTGCATTCCTATATTAGACCAACACATATTGTCTAAATATGTTTTTTGAAACCTTAGTTTTCACCGGACTGATCTCCATTGAAACTAGTCTGACTCTCCTTGCAGAATTACTCAAATGCAAACTTCTTAAACCAATGATACAAAGAGCTCGATGTGATAACTTGATAAATAAGCTCTAATAAAATGCACATTGCATAAATAATTAGGCAGAAATTCATGATAAACCTAAAAGAAACATATAATATTTTCACCCAACCATTACTAACTGAAATCTAGAACTTCCTTATTGAAATATATATATATATATAGGAACTCGAAAGGGCCTGAATAAACCCTACCCTTTTCGTACTGAAAAAAAACAATAACAAACTCTCAGGAATCGACGGAAAATACCTCAAAGTTAACTTTTGGAAGGGGTGGGAGTTCCCGCAGAAAGTCGGCGGGCTTCTTAGTGCTCCTCCTCATTTCCTCCTCGACGAGCCGGTCGACCTCTGCGGCTACCCTGGGATCGCCGTAGTCATCATCGATGTAGGGCAAAGCATCGACGACATCCGCATCGGGACCGGCAGACCACGCTTCGCGGATGGCATCCGGCGGCGCGTCTAGCATGAGGATCTCTCTGGCCGCCATGCTTCTCTCGCTCCGTGAAAGGGATAGGGCGTGGAAAAGGCAATCGGAAAAGAGCGACTGGACTTAAGTTCGTGCCCGCGGTTAATAGTATATCTATTGGTATTTTAAAATGCGCACTCGACTTTAAAATATATTTTTAAATTTATTAAATTATATAAATTCTTTTTAAAAATATCTTCTTCTTTTTTTAAAAAAAAAAATATATGTTTACTTAACTCACTCGTCTAACCTTTAGGAACACATTTAAAATTTTAAAAAATACATATATTTTTTTAATTACTATTTATCTCGTTCAAAAAAATTATTATTTTTTAATTCACAACCAACTAAATAATAAATAATCTCATTGGTCTTGATTTGGAGGACGCTTTCTTCAAACCCAAGTGGAGGACATGATTATGCTAAGAAGAGTTATAGAGATTATTGAATTTAATTTTGATTAAATATGATAAATCTAAGTACTATAATTAAAATTTGCTGATAGACTCATGAGTGAATTTTAGAGTCTTATCATTAAATTTTAACAAAATATCACTCGTAGATTTAAGCGTATTTAATCTTGATTTGACCCCCTAAAAAAGTTAGTGTGAGTTTCTTAATTAAACGTCTACAACGACTTTGAGTAAATGAAGTTTTGATCAATATAAAGTGAATTTTAACTGTAATATAGATGATCCACAACGACTATAAAAGTGAATTTTAACTAAAAAATATTAATGACCTCAAATACATCTAAATAAATTTAAATTGAAACTAAAGCATTCACAGGAGTTCCCTAATTATATATAATCATGTATCTCGACCTTAATTTTACACTTTAGATAGGTTAATGTGAATTTTTAAAATTTAGGTAATTTTGAGTAAATTTGGCACAAACTTAGTATTGAATTTATATATATAATTATATCATATTTACTTAACAACACTTTCAATATACTCTTGAGATTTTAATGACTCTAACATGTTAAAAAAACATTACATTTTGGATATTATATGATCATCGATAATTTTTGACTAAAATTCACTAATGAATACACCAATGAATTTTGGTCAAAAGTCATAATTAGATTTAGGCTTATCAAATTCAATCCAAATCGATATCAATATATTTCTGGGAATCTTAGGAGTGTAATTATACCCTCTAACCTTATTTCACACCTTAAATAGGTTATTATCATTTTTTAAAAAGTTTATACATTTTAAAGTAATTTTGATATAAATTCCCTATTAGATTTAAGTCTATTATATTCACTAATAACAACACTAATGTATTCTTAAAATTCACTTGACTCAGCCCTTATTAAAATTTTAAATTCTAAATATTTGCATGTTCATTAATGAGATTTGCCCAAATTAATTGATGGATTTATCAATGAATTTTATTAAAAAAAAATCACTATAAATTTAGACTTATTCATTTCAAACTATAATCAATGCATTATTAGGAGTGTCCTAGTGTAACCATTCTCTCCAACCTTAATTTCATATCTTAAATAAGTTGTTGTTAATTACTTCCTGAAATTTATATAACTTTGAATAAATTTGACACTAACTCATTGTTGGACTTAAACCTATCAAATTCATTCGATAATAGAGCAAATGTTGTCTTAAGGCTCTTTGACTTTGATCATATTAAAAATTTCAATATAAATTCACTGATGGTTTTAGTTATATTAGATTCAATCTAAACTAGAACCAATATATTTCTATACGTTCTAAATGTAACTATGTTTTTCAATCTTAGTTTCACATTATTGATAAACTATTGTGAGTTTTTAAAATTTATATAAGTACGAACAAATTTGACACAAATTCAAACTTAGACTTAGGTATATTATATTCACTCAATAATAACACCAATGCATAAACTTTGACCATGTTGAAAATTTTAAATTATGGACATTATGCTCAACCTTTGTTTCACACTTTATTTAGTTTGTTGTTGCTCTTAAAATTTATAAAACTTTATGTAAATTTGACACAAATTTATTATTAGATTTAAATCTATCATATTCATTTAACAATAATATCAATATATTTTGAAACTCTTTTGACTCTACTTGCAATGAAGATTTTGGATATTATATGACTATTAATAAATTTTGATCAAAATTTATTGATGAATTCATTAGTAATATTTTCTTAAAACAATCACTGATATTTTAAGTACATCCAAATTAATTTAAATAAGATCAATGTATTTCTAGAAATCTTTTGAGTGTTATCATGCCTTAACTTTAGTTTTATAACCTAGATAAGTTCTTGTGAACTTTTAAAATATATATAACTCTAAATAAATTTGGTACAAATTTACGGTTGAATTTAAGTCTATTATACTCACTTAACAATAATACTAGACTTCCTTAACTCTGAGCAGGTTGAAATTTTAGATTTTAAAAATTATATGACCCCGGATAAACTTAAATTTATCATATTTAATTAAATATAGTAATATCATCTAACCTTAGTTTCTCACTCTAGCTATATATATATATATATATTGCACCTCAATTATCTACCGTCTAAGAGTTCGAAAATTAGACTATAGTCCGTACTTAATCGAACAGTGAACAATCGAAGTGCTCATGAGTGTTCACAAATGAGTTGTATATGATATCATTCCTTTATATAGAGAAAGAATGTTATCCTATCAACTCATCTCTAAATACCCCATGAGAATCTTTATTATTCATCATCCGATCGAATGTGCATTATAATCAAATATTTGAATTATAAGGGTTATATATATATATATATATATTTCAAGGATTCATGAACTATAGTGCGCAAACAATCTGAATGTATATATGGGATACCTCATCCGTGAGTATATATCTATGAGACACCTCAATTATCTACCGTCCGATTTTATAGGGTTCAAATATTAGACTATAGTCCGTAAGCAAACGAACGGTAAATAATAAAAGTGTACATAATTACTGAGTTTGATAGAGTAATATTTCTCTCTTTATATAATTTTATTGAAAAAAATGATGTTTTTTAAGAATTGTTTTTTTTTTATTAATATTTTAGCACATTTAAAGTCTTAAAATAAAAAGTGATATAAAATTTTTACTAGTTTTTAAAAATTATTAGATAAGTTATAAATTTAGAAAATATATCAAAATTTAAATGTTTTGAGTCTCGACGAGCGTAGGACTTAAATTAAGATCACATATATATTTGAGTTATGAAAATAATTTTTTTAAAGTAAGATAAAATTATCTACGATAATTTTTTTCCAGATTTTTTTATCGGAGACTATACTTTTAATAATATTTTTGAAAAAAAAGAAAGATTATATAAATTGACATGACTTCTATAAATTTAGAATAAATATTTCTTTAAAAACAGTAAAATGTAAATTTTTTTGATAATTTTAAATTAAAATCACACGTATATGTTAATAGAGGGAGACTATTAGAGTTTTTTAATATAAAGGTTGGAATCCACCGACCTAGCGGTCCCTATCAGTCCGTCTTCGGACCATCATAAGGGAGGTAAATTACGGTAGACATTTGACCCTTGAGACTAGTAACTAGCGCATAGAGGGACGCCACATTTGTGAGGAATTGACCCGTAGTCCTCTGATGCAACGTCTGCATGCGCTAGCCACTAGGTCCTTCCCGCGGGGGCAAAAATTATGACGGGTAAACTTTTTAACGTGACTGGTCCCACCGCCGAAGTAACCTCTCATCAAAAACCCTCGAAGGGATTTTTAGAGGCACAGTACAACGATGTTGATAAGAGCCTACCTGGGCTGACCCAGTATCTCAGTCAACAACACCTACTGTTGAATTGTCGCTGAAGAGGGCTCGAACCCGGCACCTTCCACAACATGTACCTTCGCGCTTACCAATCTGGTAACAGCACTTCGGTGAGATTATTAGGATGTGTTTGGTTCAAGTAATCATACATAACATTGATTATATGATTACCAGGGAATAAAACATAACCTTGGAATAAAGTATAACCTTTGATAAAAACCTTGTTTGGTTAGAGGTATATAACTTAGTTTAATATTTTACTAAATTATCCTTTGTCTTTTGCTCAATTAATTCGACGACGACGACGGAAATATTAATGATGACGGCAGCGATCGACCGTTGATAGTGCTCGATTGGCCGACGACGACGATGATCGACTAGTAGTGGGCCGGCGGCGCGGTACTACGACGACGCCGGATCGACCGACCACGCAGAATCTGGCCGACCAAAGGCGACAACGATGGTAGATCGATCGACGACAGTAACGACGATCGATTGACCAACGGCGACAACGATGGGCGATCGATCGGCGGCGGCGACGATTGGCCGAGTGATGGTCGGCAGATGGGCAGAATGGCCGATCGGGCGACGTATGAGGCGGGCGACGACGGCGAGCATGGCGATGGTGACGACAACGGTGGCGACGGGCAGTGGCGGTGGTGGTGGTGCCTGGCGATGGGTGGCGACGACGACGGGTAGCGACAGCGACGATCGACGACGGGTAGCGGCGGCGGCCGACGACGGTGGTGGCCGACGACGGTGGTGGCCGACGACGAGCATCGACTGACGATGGGCGACAAATCGATTGAGTTTTGACAAATTGACATTTAATATATTACTAGGGGTAATTTTGGAAAAAAAAATTCCTTAACCCCGGGAATCAACAAAAACTTTGATTCTCCAAGGTTTTCCTATTCCCCCTAAAAAGATTTTTGTCCATAACCAAGTAATGAACAATTACCAGGTAATTGTTCATAACCTAAATCAAACAAGATTTTTGTTGATAACCTAACAAGGATATCAATAAAAACCCCCAACCAAATGCACCCTTAGGGACCACCGCCTCCCGTCGCCGACCACCGTCGCCGCCGGTCGTCGACCACCGTCGCCGCCCATCGTCGCCGCCATCGCTGTTGCCGTCGCCGCCACCGCCGCCATCGCTGCCGCCGATCGCCTCCACCGTCGCCCATCGCCGACCGACGGCCGACGGCCGACGACGACCATCGCCTGCCCAGTCACCGTCGCCGCCAATCAGTTGCCCATCATTGTCGCCGCCGGTCGACCGATCGTCGTTGCCGCCGCCGATCAGTCGACCACTATCGTCGCCACCGGTCGGTCGACCATCGTCGTCGGCGGCCAGTCACCACTATCGCTGGTCGGTCGGCTAGGCACTGTCGACAGCAGATCGCTGCCGTCGTCATTAATATTTATGTCGTCGTCATCGAATTGATTGAGCAAAGACAAAGGATAATTTAGTAAAATGTTAAACTAAGTTATATATTAAAACCTCCAACCAAATAAGGGTTTTATCTAAAGTTATACTTTATTCCAAGGTTATGTTTTATTTCCTGATAATCACATAACAAAGGTTATGTATACTTGAACCAAACGCACCCTTAGAATTTTCACGAGCATAATTGGAAGGTTAATATAGTGCAAATATATAAAAGACCAATATGAATCAATTCCCATCAAAAGTGGAGTGTTTGTCTTTTACTGAATCATAGGTATCAGTATGATTATAAATTGATTATGATTATAAGGTCGACGATCTATCTTGAAGAACATTTGAAATGAAAGATATCATCTTTACAAATGAGAGACGAGAAGCGGATTGAACGACGGGATAGGACTGAAATATTATATAATTATGATTTTTTTTTAAAAAAAAAATTGAATCACGACCTGTCGAATTTATATGTGTTTTTAAATGGACCAAGTAGCTAAAGCACAATTTTTTCTAATTTTTAATGATTTTTTTTTTCCCCCAAAGATGATTCCGTGTTTTGTAAAACAGTGATGGACTACTCGAGAAATCGGAGTTCGAAGTTTTACTACAGTAAAAATTTAAACGGTAGGAAAGGGAACTTTGGATATCAAAAAGTGGATTTTTTGAATTTATCAGAATTAATCGAAGCTGCGAGATCGATCGATATCCTCTCTCAAAATTAGAAGTCATTTTGAATATATGAATTATAAAAAAACACACAATCTTTTCAAATTTAAAGAGTAGAATGGACAGTAGAAATAATCGTATATCAATTTTGATAAACATAAAATACGTAATCCATCAAACAAAATGATTACGTAACAATTTTAAATAAATAACTAAAATATTTAAAGAGACTGCTGTGTGAATACCGTCAAATGCAGTCCATAATGGCCAAAGGTACTAATTTCATAAAAAAAAAAAATAACAATAGTACAAATAAAAATATAAAATACCCTGGATCAATGATTTTTTTTCACTAAATATTTAAATTTTCAATTTGATTAATCTTGAATATAATTGATTCGACGTTAAATAATTTTTAAATAAAATATATTTTATCGATCATCAAAATAAATTAAAAAAATATTTATGATTAAGTCCAACAATACAATTGCATCATCCTTATAAACCAGATCCGAGATCCGTATTCAACTTAGGATTTATCGATAAGATACCATTCGATTTAAAATTCAGAGTTAATTTATCTCAATAAAAAATTAAACTGTATCGACAAGATATCATTCGCTGTGTAGGACTCCTACTACACCATCTTCCCTTATTTGTTGTAACTTTGGAAAAATGAATATAATTTTTTATTGGATCTGATTTACATTAAAAATAAAATAAAATTAAATAAAATAAAATTGAATCGAAATTTATTATGTTTTATAAATCTGACCAAAAGGAATATAATAGAGTAACTTGATTATATGCGGCGATAAGTTTTGCTTATAAGCGTTGTGGGTTGGCGTCATTGCTTTATCTACTTCCTCAACGACTCCTGCAGTTTGCAGCAAAACGAACGCAACAAAAACATGTCTTCCACATCATTTCGTATATCATCCGTCGTACGCAGAGAGAAATCCTAATCCTCCCTGTCTGTCTCAATATGCTTCGATCGGGGACTTGCATTAGTAAATAGTAACGCCCCTGTTAATTGCTGATACGGAGCCTTATCCTTGCACCCAAGCTTACTTTGCTTCATCAACTATCCAACAGGGGACCATAAATCCTTATTAGCCGCCATGGATAGGTCCTCAAGCACTGCGAACGCCAACAATTGCATCTCGTACGAGCTTCGCTCTTGTAAGCTTGTGTTCCCAATCCCATGTCACAGACACTTGCCAAGGCATTGCTAATTACAGTAACACTGTATGCGATCGTTGGCTTAACTACTGAGGCTTTAAGTCGATATGACTTCCCTGAAGATTTCATCTTCGGAACAGCTTCTTCAGCTTTTCAGGTACAAGGCTATCCAAAAAAGGAACATTTCTCGGAGTCATTTCTGCAAGTTTTATCAGGAGAAGTTAATTAATGGCGTTTTCAATAATCAATCCTAGTTTGAAGGAGCTGTTAAAGAGGAAGGGAGGGGACCAAGTATATGGGATACGTTCGCAAGAAAACCTGGTATGTTTTTTTTTTAAAAAAAAAAAGCCTTTTTGCATCTACAGGAAGAACGAAGATCGTATATTTCTGATTCTGTATCTAAACTTTCGATTGATCAGCAGGGAGGATTTTAGACTTCAGCAATGCAGATGAAGCAGTCGATCAATACCATCGATACGAGGTCAAGTCCTTAATGAGAATTCATCTGCAGATGTTTGATATTCTGAAAATTCCTTAATGAAATTAATTAGAATGAAAACGTTCTGATGTTGACAAACACACACCTTTGCTTGTTTGATAGTCTAAGCAAACTCTTATTACATATCTCTTGATGGAACGGGTGGAGAATTAAATTTAAAGATCTGATTATGAATCAAATATTTAATGTAATTATAAAGATATGTAAATCTTGTAATTATGATCTTTGAATCGGATTCTTTAACGTATTTGAATTATAATCAGATCTTTGAATCTAATTCTCCAACAAAAACTAGACTAGTCCACAAACATCAAACATTGCCGTCCTTTCCTTTGAGGTAAAGTAGAAAAACTAAAAACGTAGTTCTGTTCTTGAATTTATAGGCAAGTTTTTTTTTTTTTTTTTTTTTAATCCCAGTGCTCTTGTACTATTCATAATAATAAAATATGCATGAAATTCTATCGTAATGCAGGCTAACATTGATCTTCTACTGATCTGTCTATAGATTGATGTAGAGTTGATGAAGGACTTAGGCATGGATGCCTACAGATTCTCAATTTCATGGTCACGGATATTCCCAAGTATATATATATGTGCATGGGCATTCAGCACTCGAAATATTTTCTACTTGTACATACAAAATAACAGTGCTTTGCTCTTCGCAGATGGAACTGGAGAACCTAATCGAGAAGGAATAAGCTACTACAGCAAACTTGTAGATGCTCTGCTAGAGAAAGGTCAATTTCAAGAGACCATGACAAATCAAATATATCGATCGAGACCTGAGGATTTTGTCGTTGTTCATTTTATGTTCCAGGAATACAACCGTATGTTACGCTCTATCACTGGGATCTTCCACAGGCTCTCGAGGATAGGTACGATGGATGGTTGAGCCGAGAGATAGTGTAAGGATTCTACCTGATGTCCATTAGTTCACCTCTAAATCTGAGAGAAGATAGTGAACGAAAACAACCAACTACTGCAGAAAAGATTTTGAGCATTACGCCCACACTTGTTTCGAAGCTTTTGGGGACAGAGTGAAGCACTGGATTACCTTCAACGAGCCTCATGGATTCTCAATTCAAGGATTTGACACAGGTATGCAAGCTCCCGGAAGGTGCTCTATTCTATCTCACATGCTGTGCCGCAGAGGCAGATCATCAACTGAACCATACATCGTCGCTCACAACATCCTCCTGTCTCATGCTGCTGCCTTTCATACTTACGAGCGCCAGTTCAAGGTAGTCCATCGTTCTTGCTCGCTCACAAACCTTCATCGATGAATAACGAAATAGAGAGAGAGCATCATTAGGAATTCTCTAACCTGTAGGCAAAACAAAACGGTTCTGTTGGAATCTCTCTCGATTCCAAGTGGTATGAACCTATATCGGAGGCTCGAGAAGACATAGTCGCTGCTCGAAGAGCAATTGATTTCGAACTGGGATGGTAAATCCGCTGATGATTTGTTTGTATGCAAAAGTCTAAGCGACCTTGATATGCGTAATTAAATATATATAAATGCGTTCTGGAACAGGTTCTTGGACCCTCTCATCTTTGGGGATTATCCCCACTCCATGAAGGAGCTCGTAGGAAGCAGACTGCCAAGATTTACAAGCGAGATGTCCAGGTTGTTGGCTGGTTCCCTGGATTTTGTAGGCATAAACCACTACACCACACTGTATGTTCGGAATGATAGAACAAGAATCAGGAAGCTAATACTGGATGATGCTTCATCGGATGCCGGCGTTATCAAGACATGTATGGCAAAATCAAGCACTGAGAGTCGTAGTTTTAACTTCGACAATATAACATGTTAATCTTTCTCGTGGTTTTCACAGCTTCGCGACGTGGAAAGAAGATTGGTGAAAATGTAAGCTTCAGCACCTGGTTTTCTAGTGATTTTGTGAAATGATGTTCAGATTTTACGTGATTTATGTCCTCCTTTTAGGCTGCATCAGGATGGCTGCACATTGTGCCGTGGGGCATCCGCAAGTTGATGAATTATATCAAGGATAACTATGATAACCCACTGGTTATCATCACAGAAAATGGTAACACACCAATCTGATTGAGTCAGGAATAATCGGCTGGCACTTACTTTAGTTCAACAAATATTAGAAAATCAATTCAACTTTGCAGGCATGGATGATCCTAACTTCACTAGTCTGGACAAAGCACTGAAAGACTATAGGAGGATTCAGTTTCATTCTGATTACCTCTCTTGTCTACAAGCTGCAATATGGTAAATTTCTTTTAAACTGGTTCGTTTGAGAGAACACCAAAGTGATTATGAGAAAGTAGAAGTTTATATGATGATTAATTAAGATGTTAACATTACGTCTTAGTTCTCGCACAAGAGGCCTCCCAATCATGGCTTTGTTCCTTCTTCTTGACAATTAACATGGATAAAACTATGCAGGGAGGATGGTTGCAATGTACAAGGCTACTTCGTGTGGTCGTTACTAGATAATTGGGAGTGGAACTCTGGATACACAGTTCGATTTGGCCTCTATTATGTTGATTTCAAGAACAATCTAACTCGGATAGAAAAAGCTTCTGCTAAGTGGTTCAAACATGCACTGAAAAAGGAAGATGTCACCGTACAGAACCAAATCCAGTAAAATGTCAGATCCAGTGACAACATAAATTCAATAACTTCATATATATATATAGTACACTAGCTAATCTTTGCTAAAATGTAAGAATCATATCTCAAAATTTCTATAGGAGTAATGTTGACATTGCATTCAATGCTTGGAGAAATGAAATTTATGGATTCAACCGATCCCCATAAACTTGGAGAAATTGCATATTTAGTAAAACCTGTATATGTTCTCAGTAATATCATATGCAATAATCATACAAGTCTGGAAACACATTGTGTAAACATACTCATATGGTTGCAGTATCTTGGTTTTTCTTGTATACATAATCTTTAGCGAAATAGAGATAGAGAACAAGTTGAAATGCGCTGAGTCCAGCAAGAAGCCAATAGAAGTAATCAAGGTGGGCATGGTTCAAATTGTTAGCAAACCAACTCTCCCCACCTCTGCTTGTTGTTTTGTCGATTACAGATATCATAAATCCGCTGACGAAGCTACCTATGCCAAAGATGCTCAAGTAAAGGGCGAGCCCTAGGCTCCTCAATCCATCAGGCACCTGGTCATAGAAGAATTCCTGCATGCCAACCACGGTGAAAACTTCTGAAATCCCCATCAAAATGTACTGAGGAAGCAACCACCACAAGCTCATTGGAATTGTCACTTCAGGCTTATCCAAGAGGTCAAATTCTTCAGCAATCCTGAGCCTCCTCCCCTCCACCAGAGCTGCAACCGACATAGAGACCAAGGAGATTGCTATTCCTGTGCCAATTCTTTGAAGCATTGTGATGCCGGAAGGAAGTTTTGTCAACTTTCTGGCCATTGGCACGAGAACTCGATCATAGATTGGAACACAGATAACTATGGAAGCAGCTATGAAACATTGCAGAGCTGCTGGTGGCACATGAAGTTTAATTCCAATTCGCGTGTCCAGCGTCCTTCCTTGCTTTGTGAACAAGGTTGCTGACTGAGCAAAAACAACCGTATACATCAAGCACATTGACCATATAGGGAATAGTCGAAGCAACTTTGTAGCCTCTACATCTCCAGTCCTGCACATGACTTCAGAGTAAGAACAGAATATAGAAAGTTTCAAGTTTTACAAACAGATAACAGTACACTCTTCTTACTCAGATCGGTGCAGTTCTCTATCTTCTTCAGTTATAAATGTAAGGTTTTGTATCCATTTTCTTGCTAGGGCAAGAAATTTATTGCAGATACGAGCCATCGAACCATCTTCAGAAAGGTAGAAGCGGTAAGTAGTAGTTCCAAGCAAGAGCATCAAAAGAGATGACAACATCACCATGCATGGGATTCCAAATCCAATACCCCAACCAATATTGTCCTGGACATAGCTTGAGAATGCAATGGCGCCTACAATCCCAAAGCAAATTCCAAAGTACCACCAGTTAAAGAATATTCCCCTTGAGATGAGTTCCCTGGGATCGCCTTGGTCAAATTGATCAGCTCCAAATGCTTGCACGCAGGGTTTGAATCCTGCTTGAGCAATTGCCACCAGATACAAGGAAATATATAGCAAGACCAAGCGGATGGAAGGTGGGCAAGTGGTTTGATCTGCAATACTTACACCTTCATCTTTCAACGAGTAGAAGATTGGCAAAACAGATGACAACGTCAGCATTCCTAAGCCCTGTGGTTTCAATCCTTCAGAAGAATAAAGAAACTAGATAGAGTTCTATTGTGGAACAGACTCATTAGAGCAAAAGGACACCAAAAAGTTTTACTAGTTGTACAAATTAGGCTGTCTGCATGTTAGCACTTCAATACATTCAACTATACAAATAATGCAAAATATTGACAGCAAGAACCAATGGCTCGGTGGACTTGCAAACGTGCATTGGCACAGCATACGCTAGCGGCCCATAATGGCCAGAAACAACATAAGAACAATATACCCTTTTTGGTGTCATTTAGGGTGTTCTTTGAGGTGTGGCAGCTGGAATTTTCAGCATCTGTTATTATTATTATTATTACTTTTACCTTGGATTACTCTACAGCCTAGGAGCTGCCTTATGATGCAATTAGAGGCTGTGATTATTGTTAGAGTAGAGCCAACTGTTGGCTAGGCCTTGATGACTCTTGTGAATAAACATCCTCTATTTTAATATAATTAAATTTAGTATGACATTTGCTTTATTTTAATACCTATGCTAGATGCATAAGATAGAGTCCTTGAATATACTATAGTGAGATGTGTCATTATATATAATGACTATCATGAAATACATCAATATTCACTGTATATTCTAAATATGTTCCTAGTCAATTGGGACGCCTAATAAACAAGGATAAAAGACCGCTCGAGCTTGAGACTAGCATCGGTAATGTAGTGTATCATGTTTTATTGGTAAGGACATAGAAATGTTCAAGCATATAGATGGATACTCATATGATGAGATCATCGAACTACCCTCACTCGGACTTTCCAAATAATTATTATTTATCGAGTGGATAAGTCCTTGGTTGTGGTTGTACACTAGTAGTCCTTATGACTCGGGACAACACTGAGACTCTATATGCTAGGGTTGTGCTTTGACTCATTTACTGACTCTATTGGGTCATCAGGTGGTGATATCGGGTAAAACAACGAAACATATAGGAATCAGTGCATTGTAGTCGAGGATTTACCACACATCCACATGTGTGGATATCCTATGCAATGTATTGTTCTATAGTATATGAAATCTCTTATCAAGACTATAAGATGAGCTTTCGGAACGGAATTTCCTAATTGTACATGCGATATCACTATAAGATACATCACATGGTTATCAAATTAATATACAACTCTCGATGTACCAATGGTTGTATATTTGATTGGGATATATGAGTTGAAGGGATTGAAATGTACGTTAACCATAATTGACTGATTCTTGTAGACACTATTCAGTGATACATAGGGAGTCATGGGGCAGTGTTGCTAGACACTTTTACCATGATTCATTAGGTGCTAATCAGAATTAGTTCTAATGTCCTATAATCAAAGAGTTGATCATAGAATGAGACTATTAAGAGTATGTCCAAATAAAGGACGAGTGAAGTTTTGAATCACAAAGAGTTGTGAACCTACGACTATCTATATCCCTGAACCATTAAAGATCGCACGAGTATTGGTTTTCCTATTTCCCGTTGAGAAAGAATTTGGCGAATAAAGTTTGATGTGATCAAACGGTGTATTGATAAATAAAGTTTGATATGATCAAATGTTCTGATTCATAAAAGAGCTTATGAATGGAAACAAGAAGAGTGGAAGAGTTTCATACATGGTTTATAAATCGGATTTGTGCTCACCATGTCAACAATAATGGATCTTTATTGGAATAGAGTTCATTATTAGGTTCTAGAAATGTTCTAAAAACCTAATGACCCAAGATGGAAGAGAGACAATGACCCATAACCTACAAGCCCATTAACAAGTTCATGATTGTGAATCAATAAATAAGAGGGCTTGCTTGGAGATGAAGGAAAGAAGACCCACACCTCTTCACCTTCTCCATTAAGGTGGCCGACCAAATGAAAGGAGATGAGAAGAGTTCTTAAAAGCTTTTATGAAGAAGAGTCTTTTGGGATTCCTGAAACCCCCCATTTAGCCTCCTCTTCCTCTTCTCCTTAAAGAAGTGGCCGACCATATCAATAGGGAGGTGGAGAGTTTCTTTTCAAGCTTATATAAGCAAGATAAGATAAGAGATCTTAAGTTTCTTGCTTCTTAAAAAACTCTAAGCCTTCTCCTTTCCTCCTTAGTGATAGTGGTCGACCCCTTATCAAAGAAGAAGATTCTTCCTTGATTCCATCTAGAAGAGTCAATATTCTTGTAATCTCTTCTCCCCTTGGAGAAGTGTTGTTGCCACCTATAACCTTACAAAGTTGTTGTAGGGAAGTTCTCATTTTTGAGGAAGTTTGGCCAGTCCCTTGTGAGTTGTGAAGGAGAAAATTTGGCAACATATCCCTCATCTTTAAGGAATACACCTTGATCGTCTCAACGATAAAAGACTCTTGATCTCTAATGCGGTCAAGCGTTGGAAAAGGGTTTCGATCGTGGACCGGATTAGACGAAGGAAGCCCGAGTTCTAGATATCCCTAACTAAAGGTAGTTTGGAAGGTATAAATCTATACTTGTATTATGCTTCATATATATATATTGATGCGTGAGATAATAGTTTTATTTAGATTGTACTTAAATGAACTAACATGCTAGTTCTAGATAGTTTAGCATGCCTAAATAAAATGATTAGATTGACATTAGATGTTCAATCATTTGATAGTTTATCCTTGCCATGCTTTTACGAACTTGCTTTAAGGGTTAGATCGTATTGCATGCTTATATTTGTTTTGAAAAATCCATATGAACACTCTTTTGATTTAATTGTTAAATCATAAATAAAATTTAATTTCCGCTGCATATAGGGGTGTAGAAATAGAATACGTGAATGCTAGATTTGCGTGCATCAACCGTGGTATCAGAGTTGTGTATGACATAGCACGCAGATGCTGCAGTATTCCAACAATTATATCACCAGCAGAGGAGAATTTCATGGGAAAGATTTTTGTGTTTGACGAGAACAAGATTTTTCATATTTTCTTTATTGGTGATGTCAAAGGAGTTTAGGGAGGATCTAGAAAAAAAATTATGTGATATGGGCAAATGGATTTGCCATTTTGTTCTAATGTTTTTTTTCATATTATGTTAGACTTAAATTCTCTTTTTATAGTGAAACATGCTAAATTGCTCATCTTTCTTTATCCATGGAAGACACAGACTTCAACATTTGAGCTTGCGGCAGAGCAATTCCATATTCTAGAGGTATCAAATCTGGATATACAAGTGTTTGATTTGAGACAACAGAATCTAGCAAACTGGCTAGAGTTATCTCCAATCCCCATCTAGTGGTTCCGGAGGCACATCTGATCCCAAAAGTAATTCCTCTTTTTATACATTCACGTCAAACAACAGAACATACACGGCAAGTTAAAATTAAATTCTTTAAGGTCCAATTCTTCACCAGTGCTTGATCTTATCAATTATTTTTTTCTTGGGGATTAAATATACATATGGGATATTAGAAGTAGACTAGGCTGCATATTCAAATGAAAACCTAAATACAGCTCATGCTGGACAAGTTCTTTTTGCTGGTCCATATCAAGAATAAATACCCTTAAGTGTTAACCGGTATGACTTAAGTAATAAATACCATGCAATTTTAAGTACACCAAATTTCAATCATAAAAACTGAATCCTATTTCAAGGAGTTGATACTTAGTGGCAAATTAAACTCAGATTTGTGCCTTGATAAACAATACATTAGTCATAGAAATGCAAAGTGACCAAGGACACCCCCTTTTTAATGCTCAACCCACTTTCATTGACAATGAAATTGAGTACAGATTAAAGTTAACACTTAAATTTCAAGGAAGGAAATCAAGAGTAGCTACTCAACTTATGTGGCCAATAGCCATTTATTGTTATTTTAAAGAAAAAAAATGATAAGAGTTATGGCCAAACGAAAACTCTTTGCAATCACACCCATGCAAGGAAAAAAAAAACTCATAAATTGAATATCACACTTTTCATGATCTTTCCTAAACTCTCTAATGGTCTTCACATAACATAAGCACCAACTCATAGCCTTTTGTAGAAAATAAATTAAGCATTGAATATTGCACTTCTGATCATCCATACTTAACTCTCTAATGGTCCTAACATCACATAAGCGACTAACTCTGACCCTTCTTTAATAGAGGAACATTCCATGTTTGGCTACAAAGATGGCAATTTGGTTGAGTATTTAATAGTTCCTACTATGAAAAGCAAGGAGTGATCCTCGAAATTCAATAAAAAAAAAGCTGATTTTGGCAGATAAATAGCAAGGGCGCTATATATTTGTTTACTGTTTGTATCAGTTCAAAGCCGGCAACAATTTGCTAAGTAGTAGGATGACCAATGGTCTATCAACCGATTTGAGATATTGGAACTTGGCATCTTTTGAAAATACAACTTCTAGGTTTCTTTAAAGCCATTTTAACTCATTCTTCATGATAACAAGTAAATATGATCCCACAATTCCTGAAGAGTATCACTAGTTTATTTCATACGGAATTTGATACTAGACATCCACTTAAATGAATCCTTTTTCCAATGCAGAGCAGTACACAGCTAAGTTAGGTTTAATTTTTCTAAATTTTGTGGATGTCTTACAAAAAGAATGATTACAATGACACAGTCTGATCAAATTTGATCCCTTTTTCTGCTACCAAAATTTTGGGAGAATTGAAGTTCATCACTAACTTTTCGTTCCCAAAACAGTTGTCATTCCAACTATTAAAGACAAAAAAGTAGGAGAAGAGAAGATGAAAAAAAAGATGAAGACTGACCAGTAAATAGAGGAAGGAAGAGATGAGGATGGTCCGGAAGCGACCCAGGTAGCAATCGGCGACGAGGGCCCCCAGCAGTGGCAGCAGCGACCCCACACCATTCCACACGTTGATCGCCGCCGCAGCATCTGCCGTCGACACTCGGAGAGGACCAGTGAAGTAGGAGATTAGGTTGGCGGAGATCCCATAGTAAGCCATCCGTTCCGGGATCTCCACCCCTGCACTCGAGAATCAACCTCCCGTGATCAACAGAAAGGCAGAGATTGGGTAGGAGAAGGCAGGGGAAGGAAATAAGTAAGGAAGGAAGGAAGGGTTTGATTGGATACCCATGATGAAGATTGCGGCGGTCCAGCGGCCGGATGCGGATCTGGAGGCGGGACGTCCTCGGTAGTCGACGACGCCATCGATTAGGTCAGAATTGGAACGGAGGAGCGGATCCATGGCCATCTCCTGCCCCAATACATGTGATGCGTCGTCGGGCGATATTGGAACTTGCACAAGGGACGGCGGAGCAGAATCTCAATGCCGTCGCCGTCGCCGTCCCACACTATTCCGGTGAACTACTACAACTACTGCGCGCCCGCTCACCCACTGCCAGGCTAACTTGTTAGTTGGCCTTCTAAATCTATCCATCTAATAGATCAAGTTACTAATTTACTATGCAGGGCACGAGAGACCTGGCCAAGGTCAAACCGATTGACCGAACCGGATGATCAGCGGTCCGGTTAACGTCAACGGTTTGATCGACCGTGGACCGTCTAATGATTAAAAAGCAAGAATTGGAAAACAAAAAATCCGGCGTTTAAAAAAAAATTTGGCCGAAAGCGGTGTACCGGCCAAACCACGTGCGTGTTATTACATGACACGGCGTGTCGCGCAGGTGTGTCGGCCGGCGTGTCGTCGAGACACGCTGGATCGAAACATGATTGCGACGGACTTGACCGGGGCGGACAGCCGGCGGTTCCATGGCCGGACCATAGCGGCGGATCTGAGAGGATCGATATTTTGTCAACCCGGATCCGACGGTTTCGACCCGGACCCGGATCGAACCCGAACCGTGGCCAGGTCCAGGAAGCAATGAATTGATTAAAAAAGGAAAAAGAAAACAAGATCAAAATAATTCTGCGTTGAATTCAATTTTGGCTGGATTCAAGAAAAAAAAAATCGAGACGGACAGTTGATTAAAACGGCACAATTAAAATAGTACAGAAATTATTGTAACGAGCAAAAATCAAATCTCGATAAGAGATCTGAAACTTTCATTCGAGCTAAAAAGTCATTCATTGTTTTGGATAATAGTTCAAAGAATATAATCTTCGTTTTTCATATTAACTATAACTAACAAAAAATATTAAAGATAAACAAATTATCTTTTGCCGTCGTAAAAAATAAAAAACAAAAACAAAAAGAGAGAGTGGAGACAATTAATCCACCAAATTGATTCGGAAAAACTAGTTAAGTCAAATTAAATGATATTAATTTTCTTCGATAAAAATGTGATAATGTTTATCTTGTATGTCTTTTAATATCGATTTCACAGTAATACGAAGGAAGATAAATTACAAAATTAATTTATAATCGATATATATCCGTCGAAAATTAATCCTTATTCTTTTGATAACAATCTACCATTTAATGATCATCGTGGTATGTCCATTCATGTTGCACAAAAGGATATTCATTTTTTTTCATGATTTATCTTCTTCGTATTGACTATACGATCAATCGATGAAGACTGAAGACGAATAAATCATCTTTTATATTAATATCCTACACCAAGAATATTATTATTTAAAAAAAAAAAAAAGATGAGATAAATGCTGCGTGAAATTATCATTAGTCTTTCTCCAATTTACCAGGGAAATGATATAAGTCGACTATCCGTAAAAATATTATTAATACATAGTAAGACATCTAATTCAAAACACGAGGTCTTTAGCCGACTTATTGGTCCACTTAATTCATTGGACTTCTAGGAGCTATTTGACTTAACTTACATGGGAATTCTAATTTACTCACTTCCACTTTTGTATGTTAAAAAAAAAAAAAAAAGCTTTAAAATTGAACTTCGCTGCTAACTATACGCAAACTCTATAGCTTTTGCATGCAATTCACTGTCTTAATTTAGATCTTCCTCAATTTATCTAAAAACTCAGTATAAAAACATTGAAAGTCGCACATATTAAAAAAAAAAAAAAATCTGTATGATTTATTTTTTAAAAATTAATATTTAGATAAAATCGAGCCGTCAATATTTATTCATTACAAAATTCTAAATGTTTAAACCCCATTCTTAAATCTTTTAATTAATTTTTAACTTACGTGAAGATTTGAAAGTCATTTTGAGGAGAGGATCGTAAAAATAATCGAAGAGTGAGTTAAAAAATTAATGATGTTTGGATAAGATTTAAGAATTAATACAAGGCACTAATTAGCGCATGATTATTTATTTATTTGTTTGTTAAAAAAGGACTTTGTACACAGTGAAAAATTAAAGAGAATTTTTACTGCAAATTTTATTCCATATTTGGGAGTAACCGTTTTATTTCATGGAGCCATTAATAGTAATAACACACCGTTTAACAGGGGAAGTGCCCGAACAAGGGGGCGCTCGATTTAGCGAGTCCAAATCGCTCGGTTAGTTGTCGGACGCACCGAGTCCGATCGGACGGGCTTGGGGCCGACGCTTACCGCCTTCTCGCTTCGGCAGCTCAGGAGACCGCTGCATCTCCTCCTGCCGCTGCTGGCCAAGCGCTGGCGTTCCACTTCGAGGATGCGGAGGTCGCCGCAGTGAGAGGCTGCGCTGGAGAAGTTGGCCAAGCTCGCGCGGTCGAAGCCCTCTGCAGTGGTTACGCTCCATTGGACGCTCACCTCGCTCGGGGCGTAGCACTCGCTGGGCGCGATGGACGGCGTAGCCTCATGGTCGAGGCCTCGCCGGACCTGCTCGTGAGAGTCGCGCCGGCGGTACATCGCCTGGGTGGAGAAGCTCTCGATCTCGAAGAGGTCCGAGCTTGCGTCGCTCGCCGCGTCGTCATCCACCGGGAGCTTCGGAATCACTGGAAAAGTAAAGCTCTGGCGGCCCACCTCGTCTGAGAACGGGAAAACGACAGAACGGTGTTGGAAATCTGAGGGAGCATTCTCCGAATCCGCCGTCTCCTTCGTTGGCCGGAAGATCTCTAGGGATTCCCGTGGAGGCTCTTGGACGAAGTTGACCGAAGAGGGATTCAAGACGGGGAAGGAGAAGCCGGCGGGGTTCCCGAATGGGATGACCGAGCTGACGGTGAGGCGATCGACTTCTGGCGGAAATGTTCTCGCAGGCGATAATCGAGTGGAAGCAGTAAAAAGATTAGGATTTGGGGAACAAATTCTAGGTGATATCTTCACATTTCTCATCTCCACAACGCCAAACTCTTTCTTGATCTCTTCTGTCTTGGCTCTCTCCGGAATGCTACTCAAACCCACTTTCGCTTCCCGAAAGATGGGAGTTTTAGCGATGACGGAGGAGGACTTCAACTCCAAATCGGAGTGAAGCGGGCTTATGGGTTCTGAGCACTTCTCGTCGACATCAACCGCCTTCTTCCCTGAGCATGGACAGTTTCCGCGGAAGAGCCGGCGGCCGGACGAGGACGCCGACTTGGAAGGATCTTTCAAGAGAGAATTTCCGCGGACGGAATTGGCAAGGAGGCCGGACTGGCTGTTCCAGCTGGCCTCCGACGAGGCCGTCGGCGTCGAGTGGATCGAGGTGGTGCGGCTGAGTTTAGCGTGGCCGTCATCCCTCGAGTAAAGGTCGGACCTTTCTGCCGGCCCGTTGAGAAAAATGGTCGCCTTGACGGGCTCGTGCCCTTCGTTAAAGTATCGCTCGGCGTCGAATATGCTGATCTCGGTGTCGTCGAAGCAGCGCCCACCGCGGCCAGCAGAGGCAGCGGAACGGGAAGAGACGAGAGTGGATTCCGCTCTGACGTGCGGTTTTGGGGGATTGGCGGACTGCATGGTGGTCGGGCCGTGTGTAAAGCTTGAAGTGACTCCGTAGTACCTCTCCATCATCACTCTCCCAAGTTAATTCCTAAAGGAGAAACAGTTGAGAAAGACACAGAGGAGATGAGGCCAGTGAGAGGTTTAAGTAGAGCTGAGAATTTTGACTGACAACGCATACAAAGTTAAAAACCCTCCCCCTGGGATTTTCCAAGCTTATCTTTTGGTAGAAAATTCAGAAAATATTAGCGTTAGTTCTGTGGTTCAGTAAGTCAGTTGATTTATCTTCGAGTTGACGATGAAAAATATATCACCTTTTACATCAAATTAATTCTATGGTTCAGGAGTTAAATGGAGCATCGTGCACTTCTTGCGAGATGTCCAGGTATGCAACTGCACCTGCAGTGTGTTTTGAAGCTCTTCCTAGTTAATTACCAATTCCCTGCTTAATTACCTAGCTAAATCAATTAAAACAGGTAACTCTGAGCTCAGCAAATCAGAAGAAGATCTTGCTGAGGCTGTAGTTTATCTGGAGCAACGCGATTAATTAGCTGTAGAAGCCAAGGGAAGTTCGCTATTTTAAGCAGCAGTTTTGTTTTTTCATGCTCGTCGTGACTGGCTTGTATGTTTCTGTTCCCCTGCAAATCAAACAAGATGAATGAATGTATATATCATTAATCGACTTTCTAAAAAGCTTGGCAGCTGGAGAGTTTCAATCATTTTTTCCAGAAAGCAATATGACAAAACTGCTGCATGTGAAGAACCAATGATTAGTTCATCCTTCCATCACTCCAACACTGTTAACCTGCACTCGACCACGGACACACCGAGTCAATCGCCTGTTCGTCATTTGTACTTTTGCAGGTTCCTGTAGCACATCGAAGCATGTTGGTAGACTCGTATGCCTTCCAAGCAGCCACTGAGCAGGTGCACGGCATGCAGCAAACAAGCTGATTTGCACTCCAAACTGGAAGTTAATTCCCTGACCTTTACAGTCATTTTTGGGCAAACCTTTTTCCTTATTTTTGACCTCATATTCTTCGCCTGGCACTGCATGACTCCACTGCTTCCACAAAACTCGCTTCTGACCTCTAAATCTTCATCTGGCAGGCTCAACGTCATTTAGATACAGCTCTTCGTCTGTTCCTTTCGGTGAAAGTTCAGGCTCATTTTGGCTGTCCACATACGCAACTCCAAAACGAATCCATGGCTCGATTGGATATGAATATGACGTTGCTCGACCTTGTAGGCTGCACTGTATCGCCATTACTTTTGAGATTTTGTTGGCATCGTTAAGCTGACAATACTGCCACCTTCTACACGTTGCGGTCATTGTTTTCTTGCCCGGGAGATGCACATACAAACAAATACGGTAGACGTGGAAGGGAGAGAATATTATATTTGTTTCATAAATGATCGAGGCACTACGCGTATTGTTCTGAGCCAAGTGATCAACCATGCAAGACGAGTACGAGGGGAAGAACGTAACCACGTACACAACACTTGTTTCCTAAAACGAGTGCACAGTTGATGGCCACATTGGTGCTCCATCGGCAAATGCACTCCATTGCATGCCGTGTGAGACGCACCCAACTCGAGCATTATGTGGCTGCTAATGCTTTTGAATTATAGTCATTCTTAATTTCTTTTGACGATTGCCCGAGAATTCGGACAGGAACAGAAGGGATCGAAGAGATGGACATTCTCGAGGAACGCTGTTGCTAGAATGGAATAAGGATTGAAGTGTATCTATATTCACATGTCATTTAACAGGGATTCGCATGACTTTGTCCCTAATAGAATAGAAAATTGTGAAGAAACTAAGGTAACGTTTGATTCACGGAAAAAAAAGTTTATTTTTTATTTTTTATTTTTCTTTTTCAATAAATAGAAAACGATTTTTTAATATTTTCTAATTTCTCAGAAAATATTTTTTTTATTTTTTAAAAAATAAAAATGGAAACAGAAAATAATTTTCTGAAGTTTTCTAATTTTCTAAAAAATACTCTTTTATTTTTTAGAAAATAGATATGGAAAACGTTGATGTGTTTTCTTATTTTTTTTAAAAAATGAAAATAAAAAATGAAAAATTTTCTCTGCCAAAAATAATTTGAGATAAGCGAACGAAATAAATATAAATATATCAAACACTAGCTCAATAACAACAAGAAAATAATCGGGACGGAGCCAACTCTCTTTCTATCAGCGACCTGTTTCTTGGCCAATTGGGTAGCGTAAAGTTGCTCTCAGAACTCTCTCCCAAATCCAGCCGACGCGAGAGAACAGAAGCCAACCGGCGCAATGTCAATGTCCACTCCTGAAAACACTGAGATCAACGTGACAATCTTATCCCATTTATCATTATTCTTTTATGATGAATCGATGCCGTAAACAGGCTGAAGCACTGCAGGTTTGCTCTTAGCCGCAGCAGTGATCAGCTCTCTACAAGATTACAAACGATGCATGAATAAACATAACGAAACGATTCCGGAACACAGTTCCTCGAAAGAAAGAGCCCACGAGGCTGCTTTCCGAGTGTAACTTTCAATTGTTTCTTTCCTCTTAAATGGCATGCCCATACCTGCGTAGGCCCGAAACAGTGCTACGTACAGCGACTGCAGATGGTCTCACCTGTAGTTTGTCTCATTCGAGCCAACATGTCACCTCAAAACAGTTCTCCTAATTAAAGCAGTAAACAGATGGTCTCTAAGGCAGTAGTTTCCAGTAGCTTCCAATGTATTGTATCAAACAAATGGACAAATAATAAAAAAAAAAGAAGTAGAAACATTACATGTGGATCAGTTCTCCACCTTCAAATAGACTTTGTGGGAACTAGTCGCTGCTCGCTCGCTATCTCAAAGTTTTAATTAACCTCTGAGACAACTGCTGCCTTTAACTCTTGTTTTTGTATGATATGCTAGGTCGAATATAATGCGAAGGAACTTCGGAGCTAAGTTACTAATTTGTAAAGGTCAATCAAGCCAAAGCAAGATTACTGTTTTAGTTATTCAACAAACCTAGCTTGTAGGGGTTGTCATAATGAAATAATCAAGAAAACAATAGGATTATTAATTATATTCCATGCAGCAAATTAAAAGGTTTATATATAAACGGGAGGAGATAAGGATGCAACTTTGGAATAAGTCCCTAATAGAGGTATTAAGGGCAGTGCTAACCCATGCTACAATTTGATCCATGCCTGACTCGTTCCATAAGCCGAGATGGGCATGACCCGTTCGCTGAATGAATTGGAATCGTGCACGACTCAACCACAGACCAAGTTAGGCATGACCCATAATTCGAGCCATATCCAAAACTTTAAAATATAAAAATAAAAAATAAAAAATAAATTATAGATCGCCCTTGTTTAATTTAGTCGCAAGTGTGAACTATTTCTAGCTAGTCAACCACATAAAATTTTCCATCATATAATGAGATAATCATTTCAAAGGAAAACATATAGACTTTGTGTAAAACTCTAAATCTAGAACTACTAATGTGGAATTAAATCCACTAAACCACCCTATTTGCCTCATCGATCTAGAGCTAGAACAAAAAGAAACTATATGTGCAATTTGTTACATAAACTAATGAAATTATGAAAGACGATACTATATGTGCAACTTGTTACATGAACTAAAGAAATTCTCAAAAGTAAATCTAAACAAGACGTGATGATAATTGATAAAATGAGAAACATTCTAATTATTGATGGAACACATGCAGTTGAATTGCCGGAAGACGTTAGTAGCTAGTAGCAGTGCTCGCGTCTGCATATAAGGTGTTGTCGTCGATAAATAATGGTCTAGTTTGGGCCACCAACAATGGTTAATAGTGGTACATAGTGCTTGTATTCCATAATGATTAGCAACACAAATGAAGGAAACATGCAACTTAAATTATGAAGATGAAGGCGACTCTTGTTTGAGTCGATACGACTTCTTCTTTGTGACTACTTTGTGGGTTCTTCAATTGGCTTGCCTTTTATAGTAGTCTTAGTATCCTTGTTTCTCAATAAATATATAAATAACATTACCTTACACACTTTGACATGCTTCCCTTCCCAAGAAGTACTTCATTTTTTTTTCGTGGTCTTTACTTCAAATCCAGCCCTCAACTTTTTTGAATTTAGGAATTTCACTATAATTATTGTTATTATTCACACATACAATTAATAAGATTTATTACCATTAATTGAATAGTTTAATGAATCTAATTCTTGGTTGTACTCAAAACGAGCAGGAATAGTGTTAAACCTCTTATACTAGACTATAGGTGATTGCATGCTTCAAGTCATACAATAAGTGTTTCAACCTACACATGCATGCTTTTCAATTTTTTTTAATACTTTTCTCAAGCCCTAGTGTAATTGTTATGTAGGCTTCATCCTCAAGTTCATCATTGAGTAAGACATTTCTTACATCAAGTTGATATAATTTGAAATCCAAGTTATTATACGTTGGCGTCAATTGAAAGTATAACACTCTAAAGCAATTTAGATGTTTCATGGGGGCAAACGTTTTGTCATATTCTATCTTATAACTTTATGCAACACCTGGCAAGCTACTAGTGTTATCTTGTATCTATCAATGCCTCCATTCGAGTTGTCTCTGATAGCAAATACTCATATACACTCCAATGCTTTCTTATCCTTGGGTGGCTCTATAATGTCTCATGTACTATTACCAACCAAGGCTTTCACTTCATCCATAACATCTTTCAACTTCGCTAATGTAGTAAACAAAAAAAACCCTTGGTCATAGGGAAAATCTAAAATAAATTAAATAATTAGAATTTGGGTATTTAACCTATAATCTTACCACTTTATGACTTAACGACGAAAATATCTAGCTCATCTCTTTAATTTTCTAGGTTCTTCTCTTGATAGAAAAAAGTTAAAGAATATTGCAACTAAATTTGGGTACATGTAAAATTGATTTGAGTTCCAAGTCAGACATAAAACAAATCCCTTGAAGTAGAACAATTATCTGAATTTTCTCATATGGCGAAAACAAATTTACAGCTATAGAATTCATCATATTCAACCCCAGTACCTTGTATCCAAACCTCCTTGACGTTTTCATTCCAAAGGAGATAGAAAATCCGTTGCCGCATCATTTATCAGACAGTTTCAAGTTTATATAGCTTTCTCTACCTTTGTCATAGCAGTATTAGCACTGAGCCTGAGCAATCTACAAAGAATAATTATCAAACGATAGATGGGTGGAGAATTAGATAGGAGGCTTATCGATGGAGTGATGGAGGCAGAAGAAGAGCTGCCATATCTTTCCATCTACATTTGAAATTTTCAAACTGCAAAAGCTGAACATTTTCAATGAAACTATTTACTTTATTAGAGGAAAAAATCTTCCTCACTTCACCATCGACAATCTAAAAAATGAGGACTCGTAAAAATTTTTATTGGAATTTGGAATCAGGATGATTTTCATCTCAATTTGAAAAAAAGGTAAAAATAAACAAATTGAAAAATATTCACTTTCAAATAGATAAGAATAATCAGAGTAGCAATATCCCTTTGATATGATTTTAAAAAATAAGAATTCCCTTTAAGTTTTTTTTTCTCAATATCATTTTGAAGTTGGAATAGTAAGGTTAATTCTCTTTCGATTCGATCCCATACGAAATGGAATCATTTTTCAAGCCTTTTTTTTAAAAAAATAAAATTATCTCGTCCTGCTTGCCCATGCCTGTGTAGGGCCTTGACAGTAGCATATCTAAAACTTGCAGATAAATATCGCCCATGCTTTGTCTTAATCAATCTAACATGCTATCATTTACGGTGGCAAGTAATTCTGACATTGTAATTCATGCAGATTCACTCTTCAAGAAAAACTTACAACTGAGTAGTCTAATAGCGTCATTTTCCATGAGGAAATTGAAATATCTGTGATAAGTGTTGGAAGTTGAAATCTCCCGGGACGGATGGATTTCACATGGAACTCATCCTAAACTAAAGGAAGACCTCTTTAGATTTTTCCAGTAGTTCATTGGGGGATATATTTAATTTGATAGATTGAATTAGGCCTATCTAACTCTTGTGCCTACAAAAGAGAAGCAAATATAACAAGGGACGTATCAAATTTTCAAACTTTTTTTTGTCAGTAAGGAAGAAAAACATGTGATGGTTTGGTATGTGCCATAGAGATTATAAACTGGTGTCGTAGGGAAAAGAATTGATAATCTATTAGATTGCTTAAACTGCAGGGATTTCCTCTCAGATGGCTTAGTTTGATGGAGATGTTTATTCATACTAGGCACACTGTTCTTAAGAATCATATCTTACAAAGGTAATCCGTGATCCTCACTCATTTTTTTTCACAATGGCTGATGCGTCGCACTGATCTTTCTCTCTGTTAAGAAGTGCACGTGATTTTCAAGGAATATATACTGTAAAAGAGATGTTAAAACCCCCCTATGATCCTTCAGTTTGCAGATGACACCAAAATGTTTGTGAGGGCCACGATTGGAGAGCTAGCTGCTGCATGCCATGACCATATTGCGTACATTCTCTTGTTCCAGTGGCATCAACATAAGCTTCTCGATATCTACACCTGTTTGGTACTGACAAAACTAAAGGGAAATGCTTAGATAATGAATGCCCTTAGCTTGCAAGTATCAGTAATTCCCAATTCTTTCGATACTTGGAATGTCCAAAAGGATATATTATAATTCAGTCGTGCAGAGAGTGTCAACACGTCCTGGCCCTTGGCAAGTTAAGTTTCTAACTTCGATTGCCAGTGACTTGGAATTTTAAATCTGGAACTGCACAACAACTTTATGTTTTGCTATTGGTGGTGGGAACTCATTGGTCGTTTACTGACAGTCACCTGGAAACCACTTGTTCAAGAGTTGATACTTTAAAATAAGGGGTTTACAAGTACCGTCAGGGAATTCTTCCATCTTGTTATCAGAATGATACATACATGAGGCATGGTTTAATAGATAGTTTGGCTGTACACTACTTTGCCATGACCTGCCGAGCCTGTTTGTTTGTTTCACTCAGAAATATTAAGATCAGTTGTCTCAAGGGATTCATGGCATTACGGACTAATTTTGAAGTGAAATCCCGTTATGTCAGCTGCAAATTAAATCCCATTATGGACCGAATTTTCCGTCGCTAGAAGCCAGTCAATCTCGCTCCTTAGATCCTTACTCCTTACTTCTAAGATGGACCAAATAAGACTCGGGTGGTAGAGTTGTTGCGATAAGGTGGACAAAAAAGGCATTCAATAAATATAGATGTAGAATCCTATTGTATGTTTAACGATGGTGGTGTTAAAATAATATGAATCTTAGAAATAATCGAAAGTAATTTTTCATTGATTTGTTTGTAGATAAGTATGGTATTTTATACATGTGTTACAAGACCAAATCAGTGGAAAGATTCTGGATAATATAAGAAAGTTTTATTCTAATTTGACTAAGTATAATTTGATTAATTCTCTCTTTTATCTCTCTACATATTCAACGGGAGATTTTTTTCACGTTGAGTTTGATTGTCAGCTTATTGAAATGATATCTGAATAATGGTTTGGTAAAGATATCAATGATTTGATCTTCTGTAGAAATATAAGAGACAGATAATTGTTTGGTTGTAACTCGCTCTCGAACAAAAGGAAAATCAATTTTCATATATTTTATAATAGCATGAAAAGTCGGATTTGTTGTACAATATGTTGCTCCAACATTGTCATACCAAATTTTCGAGGTGGTATTTGACACGAAATGTAATTCATAAAGAAGTGATTGAAGTCAAATAATTTCAGATGTTGGTTATACCTTTTTATTCAACCTCAGTACTTGAGCGTAAAATTGTAAGTTATTTTTTCGAATTCCATGAGATAAGATTTCATCAAAGAAATATTACATATCTACTAGTAGAACGTCTATCATCAAGAGAACTTGCTCAATCTGCATCATCACTATAGGTGTGTAAATCTCACGATAAATGATAATATAGTAAAAGACCGTGTAGAATAGTACCTTTGAGATAACACAAAATTCTTTTCACACATTTCCAATTTTTGTTCAGTGGGAGCCACATAAACTGATAAACATAATTTACAATAAATGTAATATCAAGTCGTGTGATAGTATCATATTGTAAGACTCCAATAATATTTTGATAAATTTGAGGATCGCAGGAGAGGATGAGGGTACAATGTAGTTATTTATAGCAATTCGTGTAGAAATCAAACGTGCTCCATCCATCTTAGCTTTTTGAAGAAGTCCAACAATGTATTTGCTTTGAGAGAGAAAACAACCTTCATCATGTGGGATAAGTTCAATACCAAGAAAAAATCGAGCATTACCTAAATCTCGAATAGGAAATTCTTAATCGAGAAGACTTAATAAATTTATAATGCATTTTTGATCATTTTCGATTATTAAGATGTCATCCACGTAAATAAGGAAAAATGTCATAGATCCATCCTTATATTTATAAAATAGAGAAGAGTCAATTTTTTATCCAGAAAATCCTTGAACTTATAACCAGTTAAATAAACGATGAAACAATGCACGAGGAGTTTGCCAAAGATCATATATAAATTTCTTGAGTTGACAAATATGAGTTAGAAATTGTAGATGAATGAACCCAGACGGTTGGTTCATAAATATAGTTTTCTCAATATGATCATGAAGAAATGCATTAGAAACGTTTGGCTGTCGAATAAACCTGTTCGAACTTACAACTATTGATAATAATAATTTGACAGATGTGATTTTAATAATTGAGCTAAAGGTCATTAAAGTCAATATCTGATTGTTGACTAAATCATTTCGCTACTAGTCGTGCTTTATATTGTTCAAAAGAATCATCGGTTCGATGTTTAAGATGAAATGCTCATTTAGAGTCCACTACATTCATGGAGGGAGTGCGCAGAACTGAACTCCATATTCTATTGCGAAGAAGCGCATCAAATTCTATAGTCATTGCATTACACCAATTTGAATCCTTATTTGCTTGTGAAAAATAAGTTGGTTTAATAAATTTTGAGGAGATCACTAAAGCACGAGTAAGAGAATGTTGGGTTGTCTTTGATGGACATCGTGCATAGATGTCGCTCAAGGGAAGTATAGGACGAGGTATATCATCTTCTAAATTACTCTTTGTTGATGATGATGAAGCAGATTGATATGTTGATTTTGATATTGAACTTACATTATCTGAGGATCTAGAGCTAGAAGGCATATTATCTTTGACTGATAAGGATTTCGAGATTGGACACGAAATAGATTCTTGAATGTTGTCGCTTCTAATATTGTCATTGTACGTATCTCTTGCGGGAGTAAACACTTGGGGTGAATCCGATGATATGGAAGAGTTTTCAGAGAGTTATAGAGCAGGACCTAAGATTCCATCTCTTTTTGTAAATTCAACATATCTCGTCGAAAAAATGACATGCAGAAACTTTGATGTTATATTGGATGATATTATAAAAGTACCATCATTTCTTGAGGATGGAGCTATTGTTGTGGCTGCAAATGGAAATAGAGATTCATCAAAAATAACATATCGAGATATAAATATGCGTCATGTCAGTATATGTAGACAACGATACCCATAGTGCAAATTATTATAACCAAGAAAAATATATTGTTGAGAACGAGGATTAAGCTTGTGTTAGTAGTAGAGTCGTAATTATGGATAACATGCACAACCAAAGATGTATAAGAACATGAAGTTAGGAGGTTGATTAAGGAGTTTTTCCATAGGTTATTTATGTTGAAGCAATGTGTGGGTAGACGATTGATAAGATAAACAACAATGTGAACATGATCATCCCAAAATTTAAGTGGAACCGATGCATGATTAAGAAGGGCTAAGATAGTTTCGATTACATGACGATGTCTCATCTATACAAAACCATTTTATTTAAGAGTATAAGGATATGAAACTTGATGAAAAATGTCTGAGGTGTCGAGACACTACAAAAAAACTATTTTTTGGCGACGAATTTTAGCAACGAATTATTTTCGTTGGAAATCTGCAACCAATTTAGCGACGAATTTTCTTCTTCGTCGCAAATTAGCGACGAAAATGTATTCGTTGCAAAATTTGCAACGAATCCAGCATTCGTTGCAAGTTTAACGTTTTAAAAAATATTTAAAATAAACTTTTTAAAATTGTAATATTAATTTTCCAACGAATTCAGGATTCGTTGGAAAATTTCAAATGTTTAAATTTTTTTTTTTAATTTCCAACGAATCTTGGATTCGTTGCAAAAAAATTGCAACAAATCCGTGGATTCGTTGCAAACAAATTGCAACGAATCCGGGATTCGTTGCAAAATGTTTTTAAGTTACCCGATGCCTGCCCTAATTTTATTTTCTTCCCCTCGCGTCGCGCCCGACCCTATCTGCCGCCGCCGCTGCCGCTGCGCTGCCCCGCCGCCATTCTGCCATTCTGCTTCGCTCCTGCCGCCCTTGCCGCTTGCCGCTCGCGCTGCCTTCCGACCCACGACCATTGTCCGGCCACACCGAGGCGCCGGCGCCTCGAACCTGCATCGCCACCGAACCCGCCGCCGCCCCGCGCCCGACTTCGATCGGCCAAGCCGCCCGCCGCCGCTGCGTCCGCCGGCCGCCAGCCGGCGTGGCCGTGAGTCCGGCCAGCCGCCCTCTCGTCCGAGCCGCGTGACCCCAGCGCCGCCCAGTGACCGGCCCGCGCCCCCGACCATGCGCCCGAGCCGCGGTGGCCAAGCTCACCGTCGCGCCCTCGTCGGTCGCGTGCCCCAATGACGCCCGAGCGCCTCCAAGCCGCCTCGCCGTCGCCCGGCCGCCTCCTGCCGGCCGGCGCGCCAGCCTCCGCCGGTAGCCGGCACTGCCTCCTGCCCGACGCCCGGCTCCTGCCCGGCCGCCCGCGCCTTCGGCCCGCCTCCTGCCGGCCGCCAGCGCCTTCGGCCGCCTCCTCCTGCCGGCACGCCTCCTGCCCGGTGCCGCGTGCCTTCCGGCCGCCTCCACCGCGCCGGCCGCCGCCTTCGGCCAGCCTCCTGCCGGCACCGCCTCCTGCCGGTACGCCGCCGCCTTCGTAGCCTCCTGCCGCCTCCACCCTCCTGCCGGCATGGTATAATATTTAAATTTTGTTAAATCAGTATTATTTTTTAAATTGAAATTTATATTATTGTTAATTTTCTGTGTTGATCTAGAATGGTATTAGAGTGGTATGGTTTATATTAATATAATTGATTGAAAACAGACAAAATGCAGCGTGAAAGGAGTTGGATGTATAATAGGAATTTACTTGAACGTCGGGGTTTAACTGATGAATTTATGAGTGGGTTGCAAGAGTTTTTAAATTTCGCAACTAGTAATGTTGAGTTTATGGATGGTAATCAGATAAGGTGTCCGTGCAGAAAGTGTCACAATGGTAGATTTTTACCGTCTAGCAAAGTTTCAGAGCATCTTTGTAGATTTGGATTCGTTGCAAATTACTATAACTGGACATGTCATGGTGAACCATTTATATCTGATGAAGTCTATGATAGACAGAACACACAAGTCTCTAGGTCTCAAAGTGATTATAATCAATTAAATCCATATCAGAGGATGATATATGATGTAGCGGGCCCGAATTTGATTCCCCAATCACAAGGTGCAACTTCAAGTTGTCCTCCTACAGCTGAGCAAATGTTTACTAATGCATCACCCTTGGAAGAGGTGCAAGTAACAGATATCGGTCAGAATATGAATAATGAAGCATATCTCAAATTTCAGGAGGTGTTGAGTGCTGCAAATGAACCTTTATGGGCTGGTTGTGAGACTCACACTAAACTATCGTTCACCACAAGAATGTTGAATGTCAAGGCAGAGCATAATGTGTCTGAAGAGTGTTTTAATAATTTTGTTCAAGCTTTTGAAGAGGCATTGCCGTATTGATCATATATCTTGATGATTTGTACGATGAAAAACCGATGAAAGAATTAGGTCTCCCGAGTGGAAAGAATTGATGCGAGAGATGGTTGTATGTTATATTGGGGAGATGATGCGATGTGGATGTTTGTAAATTCAGAATCAAGATAGGTACAAGAGCACTAGTAGGAGGCAAAGCGACGTAAATCATATAGTCGTTGTTTTATTTGCCTTTAACTCCTAGGTTACAAAGACTTTATGCATCAAAGACAACTGCTGAACACATGACTTGGCATGCAAATCATCGAACAGAAGAGGGACTAATGTGTCATCCATCAGATGCAGAGGCGTGGAAAAATTTTGATAGAACATACCCTGATTTTGCGAAGGAGACTAAATATTAGGTTAGGTCTCTGTCTTGTGGATTTGCTCCATTTGGTAAATCAGGAAGACACTATTCTTGTTGGCCAGTTATATTAACTCCGTATAATCTTTCGCCTGGGATGTGCATGAAAACACCGTATATGTTTTTAACATTGGTTGTGCCTGGCCCAAAAAATTCGAAGAAGTTAATAGATGTTTATATGCAACCATTTATTGCAGAGATAAAACAAATATTGGATGAAGGTTTTCCTACATAATGACGCTCATACTAATCAGATGTTTGTAATGAAGTCAGCTCTTCTTTTGACCATAAATGACTTTCCTGCTTATGGTATTCTATCAGGTTGGAGTACTTTAGGCATCTTAGGATGCCCAATATGTTTGGAGAGATCAAAGTCGATTAGATTGAAGCATGGTAAGAAGAGTTATTTTGATTGTCATCGACAATTTTTACCACTAAATCATAATTTCAGAAGGAATAAAGATGAATTCACTAGGAATCGAATTGAAAGAACACCTCCGCCATTGAGATTGACAGGTGAAGATATTTGGTACAGAGTTCTTCACCTTCCATCTGTTATTGAAGAGCCACATGGTACAACTTATGAATATGGAAGCAACCATAAATGGACCAAACGAAGTATATTTTGGGAGTTACCGTATTGGTTTAGTAATTTGATTCATCATAATCTCGATGTTATGCATATTGAGAAGAATATTTTTGATAATTTGATAAATACAGTGATGGATATCACCGGAAAAACAAAAGATAATCTGAATACAAGAAAAGATATGCGACTCATTTGTAAACGACCCACCCTTGATGTTGATGAAAATAGTAGGGACCAAAACCAAAGGCGGTTATATCGTTGAATAAGGCAGACGTGTTCTTTGTGAATGGTTGAAGTCATTGAGATTTCCTGATGGGTATGTTTCTAATCTTGGGAGATGTGTCGATATGAAGGAATGCAAAATGATTGGTTTGAAAAGCCATGATTGTCATATATTCATGGAAAGATTAATTCCTATTGGCTTTAAAGAACTCTTAGAATTATGTATGCGGGGTGCCATTCTGAGTTAAGTATTTTCTTCATGATATATGCTCAACAGTTTTGGGAAAATCACACATGGAGAAGTTAGAGAGACATTCCAATCATTTTGTGCAATTTAGAAAGGATTTTTCCAAAGCATTTTTGATTCAATGGAACATCTTTTGGTTCACTTATGCCATATGAGGCCAAAGTTGGAGGACGATTCATTGCTCGATGGATGTATCCTTTTGAAAGGTATAATTGCATATTCTATACTTCGTTAATATTGCATAAAAAGTATAATTTTTATATATTCATTTCTAATACAATTTGTTATATTACAATGATTCTTATATCATTTGAAGAAAAAGTGAAAAATAAAGCACATGTTGAAGCCTCTATTGTGAATGCATATATTGTGGAGGAAGTAACAACTTTTGCATCATATTATTTTGAGCCTCAGCGTTCGGACCAAAAGACGGAAATCGGAAGGAATGATGAAGGTCCTATCGATCCAAATTTGAATTCGTTCTCAATTTTTAATTATCTTGGTGACCAGTGGACCGTGTAAGCAACGATACTTAATCGATCAAGAATGGCGCGTGACCAGGACATATGTTTTACTTAATTGTCGAAGTATATCGCCATATTTCGAGTTAGTATATATTTCCTATTATCTTCGTCAAGTGTTTATTTGTTTATGTATTAATACAATTTTTTATTATAGGTTTTCCAAAACTTATATTCAAATCCCGGCCGTGACTTTGATAACCTGCGACAGAATTTGCACCATGGTTCAAATCATATGTAAGCATTATAATTAGCTCATTTTGTTGACACATATCTTAACTTTTAAATAAATATCATTTTCATTTGAGTATAGGTTTATGCTAATCAAACTCACGCTCAACAAGATTTGCTAATCCATCTATCATGGGGTCCAAAAGCAATGGTACGACTTGGCAAAGATATTTCATAAACGGCTATAATTTTCATACTCAAGAATATGGAAATGGAAAGAGTACAATGAATAGTGGAGTATGTGTTCAGTCTTCCAATGATGGAGGTGTAAGCAATGAATTTTATGGTTTGTTGGATGAAATTATAGAGATTGATTATCTGGTCCAAATGCGAGTTATCTTATTTATGTGTCATTTGGTTTGACCGTCGAGGAGGATGAAGGTGCATCCACGATAATTTGGTTGAAATTAATCATAAAAGATTTTATAAGAGATATGAACCATTTATTTTGGCACAACAAGCCATTCAAGTTTTCTATGCTCCATATCCTAGTTTGAGGCGTGACAAGAATGAATGGTGGGCTGTTTGTAAAACAAAAGCACGGAAAAAAATTGAAGAGCGCTGGCAAGACATTGCATATCAACAAGATAAAGTTACAAATATGTTTCATACAGAGGAATATATTATTCCAACGTTACGAGATCAGTGAGTAGTGATAAGCGTGGATGCAAATCAAATTGATGATAATGATGAGGAGGAGGAGGGGGACGAGGAGGAGGGGACGAGGAGGAAGAGGAGGAGGAGGACCGAGGGATGAGGATCTTGATGAGGATGAGGAAGATGATAATGAGGACTTTGAAATTTGACGTCTAGGGTAAGTTTTTTTATATATAATTTTAGTTTTAAACTAAAATTTTATAAAATTTCTTAGCTCAATTATTTGTTTATATAATGTCTCATTGTTAAATTTATATCATTTGTCTCTGTATGTGTATATTTTGTTCTTATAGGTTATCGTGGTGAAATCATCGTAGCTTATCGCAATGTAGCCTCTCATCTCTTCATTATGAATATTGTAAGTTTTCCATGTTCTTCATTAAGCATAAAAGTTTTATTTTCTTTATGCTAATTTTGTTTTGGTTGATAGTTTCGAGCGTGGTGGAGTACTAGTAGTGGCGGTGATCCACCGCCGACTATACCTACATGCCCTCTGATCTGCTGGACCTTCACATGATCGGCATTACCATCTCATTCAGGCACGACCTTCCCATTACGATTCACTGTACACGGACACTCCTCTCGAGAACATAGAAAGTCGTAGTATATATTCCCTATTGGAGCGAGTAAGTATTATAAATATTATAATTTATAAACTATCTTAAATATTTATTAAATTTATTTCCACTTTATTGTAGGTTTGAAAATTCTGTACCAGTTATTCGCGAGATCAATAAAATCGTGAATAACTATTGGAGAGGAGACTCTTTGTCATACTCAAGCACGCCAGGACCTACAAAAGAACTATGGTGGTGCGAGTTTCAGGTATAATTGATTTATTTTATATATTAAATTAGTGATTATATAATCAATAGTTTTTTTTCCATCCCAGCGGAAATTTATTTGGGACCCTACGCAAGACTTGGAAGTTAAAAGAATTTTTAAAAAAAAATGTGGCGATCATATCCGGCATGTATTGAGTCATGCCAAATCTACTGGAAAAAAACCAGCCTGTGTCACGTCAGAAAATTGGAGTAAAATCTCCAATTATTGGCAATCGGATGAGAGCAAAAAAAGAAGTCAACAGAATAAGTTAAATCAAGCCTGTAATTCTGGAGACTTATCTGCAACATATGCGGGCGGATCTATAAATATCGAGGAGCATTCACGTAGATTGGTAATTTTTAAATTCTACAATTAGTTTTTAAATTTATTTCAGATTATTATTTTATTTATAACATTCTTATATTTAGTCTAAGGAATTGGGAAAGGAGCCGGAATTTATAGATACTTTCGTTCGCACTTTCCAAAAAAAAGATAAGACTTGGAGTGGAGATAGAGCTCGAGCTGTTAAGGTTGGAAATAATCTTTAAACTTACTTTATAACTTTAATTTTGTTAGTTATGTAAATGCTCTGATTAAATTTTTAATTTTGTGTAGGAGAGATATGATCAGTTATCCTCATCTCGAGAATTTCGAGAGATAGCGGTGATCTTGAGGGGTCCGAGCCATCTTAGTAATAATATGGATTTATGGCTTGAGGCGAGTGGAGGATCCAAAGGGGAAGGATACTAGGTATGGGTTCTCTGAGCGAATGCATAATGCTCCTCGTAGATCTATTTCTTCTACTCCACGTGATGGCAAGCGCGGATACAAAACTTGGACCGAGGAGGTTAGCAATTTAAAGGGCATAATACATGAAAGAGATCGAAATTTTAGCAATACAACATCAAAACTCACAAAGGGATCAGAAATGATAGAGATCACGACAACAAGCCTTTCTTATGCGCCAGAATTTAGTTACGGTCCCGATCCATATTCCTCGAGTCAAGACGATGATGGTGGCGACGATGATGATATTGTATGCATGTTTTTAATTAGTACCTTTATAATTGTTTAGTTTATCTAGTTTGTTAATCCTTCATTTTTACATTTTTCTTAGTACTTTTTATTTTTCTTTAACAGAATGATCGATGAAGTCAATCCTTATGGCGGCTGAAAATGCACATCATTGTAAGTCTTTGCATATTTTTTTTCGTGTTAGTATATAGTTTTTTTTAATGTATGATACTTTTTGTTGTTTGTTTCTTTTCTAATGCAGGTAGAAGAATGTCGGCGATTGCTTACCAGATTCTTTTTTTTTCCCCATGTCTTGAGATCTTTTGTGGACATTGTTATTTGGATATCATAACTATGTTAATGTTTGAAAAGTTGTAGGATATAACTTTTTATTTGGAATGTTGTATTGCTCTAAACTTATGATGTTGCTTTCTATTTATTTGGATATGAAATATGTTTTGATATTATTGAATATTATTTTTTTGTATTGAATGTGTGTGTGTTTTGTTTGTATTGAATGTATTTATTTGGATATTATAAATTATTGTGTTTTGTTGTGTGTGTGTGAAAATTTGTATATACGATAGAATATCTAAACGGAATAAATCTGTCAAAATTTTTTTAATTTTGCGACAAATTTAGCGACAAATATACAAATTCGTTGCTAAATCTTAAGAAATTTGCGACGACCTTTGCGACGAATTTAAATTTAAATGCATGAATTTAACAATTTAGTATGAATCCAATCTGCGACAAATTTTGCAACGAATTTTCCGACGAAATTTGCGACGAAAAATAATTCGTCGCAAATTTGCGACGAATTTAGCAACGAAACCAATTTGCGACGAAATTTGCGACGAAATTTGCGACGATATTTTGCAACGAATTTTGCAACGAAATTTGCGACGAAATTTGCAACGAATTTGGAAACATCGCAAATTTACCAACGAATTCCTTTTTTCGTCGCGAAAATTACCAACGAAAAAATTAATTTGTCGCAAAAAAATATTATTTGCGACGAATTTTCCGACGAATTTAGCAACGAAATTTGCGACGAATTTTTATCGGTCGGAAAATTACCAACGATTTCCTTATTTCGTTGCAAAAATTTCCAACGAAAAAATGAATTCGTCGCAAAATTTTGCGACGAATTCTTTTTTCGTTGGAAATTTGCGACGAATTTTTAATTCGTCGCAAAATTTTGCGACGAATTCTGCGACGAATTTGGGAAATCTGGGTAACTTTTTGCAACAAAATTTGCGACGAAATTTAAAATTCGTCCCTAATTTTCATCGCTAAAATTCGTCGCAAAAACTTCTTCGCTATTTTTGTCGCTAAAATTTGCGACGCTTATTTCCCAACAAAAAAAATTTTGTTGCAAAATTCGTCGCAAAAATATTTTGCAACGAATTTTTTTTTAAAATTCGTCGCTAAATTCGTCCCAAATTTCTATTTTTTTTGTAGTGAGATAACGATGAAGTGTCTAATATTCTCTACCCCAATCAGAGTGGAGAGAGAGTATTTTGCGAGCAAAGTAACATTCGACATGCCTTTGAAATTGATAAAAAATATCAAGAAAATCAGATTTTCTTTGCATGTGAAAGATCTAAATAAATTTACTAAAGACATCAATAAAAATCACATAATAAAAAAACCTTGATTTGACAGAATAAGAACAAGTCTCCACATATCAGAGTGAATAATTTCTAAAGAAAAATTAGACACATGAAAAGAAGTGTCAACAAGTAATTTATGACTTTTACTTTCATATATGCTTCACAAGAATGAGAAAAAAACGCCAAAGAAGTTGGTATGCTAAACTTATTGATGATTCTTGAACTAGACGAAGAGATGTATGACCAAGTCGTGCATGTCAGGAGGATTTATTTGTGCGTTCTCTAATGAGGGTTTTGATGGATCGATGTGGGTTGCAGGTAATAAAAACTCTCTCTAATTTCTCCTTTGAGTAGAGTTGTTTCGGTTACGGAATCCTTCACAAGACAATGCTGAAGGTGAAATTCAAAGAACATATTATTGTCAATAGCAAATTGACGAATTAAAAGTAAATTTTTAGTAATTAAAAGAACATGAAATGTATTGCGTATGTGAAAGACTCAAATCGGATGAATGAAAAATTATGTTTCCAAAGTGAATAATTGTCAAACCTGAGTCATTACCTACTTGTGCCATATCAAGACCATGATAAGAGGAGGCTGCTGTGAGAATGTCATAATCTGGTGTAACATGATGAGTTGCTCCAAAGTCTAGATGTCATTCTGAGGTTTAAGAATTTATCACAGTTATATAAGGATTGCTTGATTGATTTGAAGATGCAAATCTTCCGGGAAAATTTGAATCAAATCTCTTATAGCATTGATGGGGAAAGTGACCATTGTGAAAATAAATTTGACAATGTCCTCGACCTCGTCCTCATCCTCGTCCTATGTAATTTCTTCCATCCTGATTTCGTTGATTGTGTTATTGATGAATAGTTATATTTGATTTATTAGTTGCATGTGCGACTAAGAGAACAATAGAATCTGACATCCTTTGATATTGTAATTGCATGAGTATTTTATGAGAAGATAGCATGTCATGAAGAGTATTAAGTGACACTTGCTTCATATGAGTCATCACACTAGGAATAAAATTGTTATGCTGAGGTCATAAACCTGCAATAACATGTATCAATAAATCTGGTCCTAAAATTGAATGTCCAATTGCTTTTAGATTATTAGCGATAGTTTTGATTGATTGAATATATTTATTGATGGATTTGTCTACTCGTTGCATTGATTGTTGTTGCATACGAAATCGAAGCACTTGTGCATGAGAGTGTGATACAAAGGTTCGAACAAGAGCTTCCCATATTTATTGAGAGTTGTCAAATCCTACAATAATAGGAAGTATAAACTCACTAAGTGATCGACGAAATCATTCACGTCATAATTAATTGATCTTTCTTGCTTCAAACAGTATAATTAGAATCGTCTTCTTGGGATTTAGAAGAGGTATCATCTACAACTCTAAGTAGATCATGGGCACAAAGTAAAGATTAAAATTATATCTTCCAAAATAAATAATTATCATTGTTAAATTTAATAGAAAAATAGAACATTACATTTATAGATAAAGGGGAGAATTGCGCGGCTCGATTTGTTTCCATGTACGATGGTGATATAGATTTTGACGTTTTATTTTAACAAAAAAATTGAGTAAAACTGAAGAGTTTTTGATAGGCCGTTGCAAGATCACGGCTCGGTGAGAGATTCTGAGACTTCGTCGTGCGACTGTCGCTTTTGTAATAGAGGCAGTTGCAGGGCAGTGGAGATGAAGAGAAAGGCGAGGACGTTGCTGAGCACACTTTTTATTAAGCTTGGATGCCAGCTCAAACGAATCCGTGATAACAAACGGCAAGGAAAAAGGCAACAAGGAATTAGGAAACAATGTATTTGCTAAAAAGGAAACCTAGTTCGCCCGTGCTCCTTTCGGAGCTCTGGTTGATAATGAATCATTTTTTTTTTTTTTTTTTTTTTTTTTTTTTTGCGTGTCGCTCAATTCCTCGCCCTGGCTCGTACCAAGCAAACAACACGCAAATCGACCTGCGGTAAGGCTGGGTTTGATTGGCGACAAGATTGGAGAAGAAGTAGGTCTAGGGCTGCTGGTGCTAGAAAATTAAGGGAGAAAAAATTATTAGGAGGAAGAGAAAAAACATAAATTTTTATTGCTTCATTTGTATATAAATATGGTATTTTATACTGAATAAAATAAGAAAATTTTATTCTAATTTTAGTTCTCTCTTTTAGGTAGTGAGGTAGGAATGCTTATTGTCTTTACGGGGATGATACGATGGTAAGAGAGAATGTTATTTGCGGATTGAACAAGATTCGATGTCGGATGAGAAGTCTAAAATTTCACTTAGTTTCAAATGAATTTTTCTCTATCTTGTCACCGTGTCAATGAGCTTTGTCCCCTTATGATTTACCTCTCTTTCGTCAGTGTTCTGAAATAGATGATAAAAAATTGTTAGTTAGACATATTCCTATTTTTTTTTTTTTAAGAGGTAGGAGTGCTTATTAAAAAGCCGAGACAAACCCAAGAGAATTTCTCATATCGTTTAACCTTTAGTATAGAATAAAATTATTCAATTTTGCTCAGAGAGTGAATTTTCTCTCTAGTTTACGTCATAACTTTGATAGACTCCTAATTTAAACCTCCTAAGGATCCCAATCATTTGCACGGTCATCCATATGTATTTTTCAAATTTATTTTATTGAATCATCCATCTCTGAATTAATCAAATCAAATATTTAAACACTAGAATTATCAAAATAATAATAATAATACTAAGCGAACTTCAATTTTTCTATGGGAACGGATTTATCTATAAAATAAATCATTGGAGCTACGGCTGTGGAGTTGGATTGACCCGCACGGGTTGATCCGCATGAGTTTAGATGGATCGGTTCGTTGTGGGCATGGATTGATTCGCGGATTGAGAAATGTCAAAAGATGAAACATGTGAAAATAAAATTGTATAAGTTTTTTACTAATATTTTAATATTGACAAAATAAATTTTTCACCGTCACAATCTTCTTTTATCACACATACAATTCAAACAAGTATAAAAGAAGTTAAAGAAAGAAAAAAAAAAGAATATTTGACGAAGTACTCTAATTGTTTTATATTATCTAATCATTATTATTTTAATAAATGTAGAAAATAATGACATATCAAAATCAAATAATTATAAGTAGGGTTGTAAACGAGTTAAGTCAAGCCAAGCTTTGTAGTGTTCGGACTTATTTGATAAGATAATCAAGCCGAGCCGAGCCAAGCCTAAAATTAACCAAGCTATTGAAAAATCTGTTCAAGTTTGGCTTGATATTTTTTTTTGAGCTTGAGCTTGAATTGAGCTTGACTTGTTTAATGGGTATCAAGCTTCTAATCAAGCTTGATTAAAATTTTATTAATTTAATCTTGATTTATAAATGAGCATAAATAAATTCAAAAATAATTTTTAAAAGAGTATAATCATAAATCGATTTGTTAATGTTCACGAATATTGTTCACGAACACTGTTCACGAACGTTGTTCACGAACATTAACAAGCCGAACACATACGTGTTCAAGCTTATTTATTTAATTTATCAAGCTGTTCAAGCTTGTTTATTAATTGACTTTGATGCATATTGAACGAACGTAAACGAGCTCTTACCGAGTCGAACATCAAGCTCGTTCATGAACGCTTGATTCGTTTACAATCCTAATTACAAGGATGAGAAATCTCAATTGAATTTTTATTTGGAGGAGCAAAAAATTTATATTTATATATTATCAAGATTTGAATATTTTGGAACATTGAAAAGGAATCAAAAACATTGATATTCAACTTTGTAAGTCGATAATTAAATCTTAATTATAAAATTTTACTTACTTCAAATATTTATTTATCTTATCTGTCTTATCGATCATTGCCTCAAACCTTCGATGTCTCAGTAATTTTAAATATATTTTTTTAATTTTTTGATCAACGGATTGATCAATCTAATCCGTAATCCGTCTGAGATTGAATTAGAAATTTCCCAACCTACCAAGATGAAGGATCGATCCATCCCTCCTTATTAAATATTGAATTTACGATGAATTCACTCGCTACAGTTGGGGCAATCTCTTTGACTTTATATATAAAAGCGCCTTTCACATTAAAAAAATACACAAGACATATATTTTTTTAAGTTTTTGATCAACGGATTGATCCATCTAATCCGTCTCGAATTGAATTAGAAATTTTCCAACCTACCGAGACGAAAGATCGATCCATCCCTCCTTATTAAATATTGAATTTGAGACGAATTCACTCGCTACAGCTGGGGCAATCTCTTTTGACTTTATATATAAAAGCGCCTTTCACATTAAAAAAAATACACAAGACATAGAATTGGAAAAGAGCGTCGAATAACACACTAAATAACAACCCGAATCCACATGTGCGAAGGAATTCCAAAGCAGATAACAGCATCACGCCCTGGGCTCGCAGACGATGGTGGAATGCTTGAGGATGTGAAGGCTGAACTGCCCGCCTTTCTCGGTGGTGTCCACCTTGTCCGTACCCGGCGGCGGCGACAAGTAGAAGTTCTGCACTAGGTGGCCGAGGGTAATGCCGAGGATGGGGAGGGCAAGGATGATGCCAGGACAGCTACGGCGGCCGACACCGAAGGGCAAGTACCGGAAGTCGTTGCCGTTTGCCTCCACGTTGGCCTCCTCCTCCAAAAACCGTTCCGGCCGGAACTCCTCGGGGTTCTTCCAATGTGCGGGGTTGTTGGCAAGCCACCAGGCATTGACCAGAATCTTGCTCTCGGCAGGGATGTCGTAGCCACCAAGCTTGGCATCGTGAAGGTTCATGTGGGGGACGAGCAAGGGGATGGCCATCCGCAGCCGGAGGGTCTCCTTGATAACTGCCTGCAGGTATGGCAGCCTTTGGATGTCCGGCTCCGTGATCGGCACACCCTCGCCCAACACAGTGTCCAGCTCCGCTCGTAGTTTGCGCTGGATCTCCGGATGGTTCACCAGCTCAGCCACGCCCCACTCAATCGACCACAAAGTCGTCTCGATAGCTGCAAGCAGTTGAATTGTGCAAAAACATAAATTAACTGCTACATATTAATAAATATAAACGAAGTTATCTTACATCAGCAAATACTTATTTTTAAAAAATTAATTAAAAATTTCTATTAATTGCAACCAATTATTTTCATGTATTGATTGTGATTGAAATCCCATAATTACTTAATCGTCAAACACTTTTATTGATATGGATGATTTATTGAAATTTTAAGTAGTAATGCAAAACACAAATTACTTATCAATTTTGTCATATTTACTGGAATTTTTAATATTAAAATTTTAACCGTGAGTGAAACAAATTATTTAAAAAAATAATTAAACTTAAAATTAGTAGGTCGCTGTTTTTATAATTACTAATGGATTTAAACAATTAATTTAAAATCATATAGACTTCCTCAATCTAAAAACTTAAGAGTTGGGTAAACTGATGTGAGTTTGCAAAATTTCTTCAAAGAAAAAAATTCTATCGAAATAATAAGATAATATATATATCACATTATTTTTCTGTGAACTAATTGGGAAGTCTAATTGATTATCGAAAAAAAATGAAGATAAAAAATAAAAATAAAATTCAAAGAAAGAGAGGGCAAAGTGAACAAAATTAGGAGGCAAAGTGAAATTTTTAGAGAGCAAGTAAATTAAAAAGGACCGGTTGAAAGTTATGACATAGGTAATTGCCCAAATGTGCCAATCATAGTCAAAATCCCATGGACAGAATTATTGCAGGACAAAGACACCGAAGCCACAAAGTCCTCGTTTTGTTTTTCTAAATTGGGCGCTAATGGGATATATTACAAGTTCTGTGGCAGGTTGCCTATCACAATCTACAATAAAAGAGGATGAGATGATGCATCAGATATTTAACAGTCGTTTTCTATCTTAATTTTAGATCCGTGTTGCAGTTGGAGAAGGGTGATCACCAAGAAGGAAGAACAAGTTGCAACTAAGATGAGTAAGTTGCAACTAATGGACAAGGGAAAATAATTTGATTGCAAAAGAGGCACTTAATCAACTCGTTATTTTCGGCTAAGATCTACTTAATTATCAATATTAAAAAGATAGGTTATATCAAGAATCAACATTAAACCTTTATCTTTTTATATTAATCATAGATAAATACTCTAAACACTTTACCATAGTGCATATTATTTGAGATGATATTATTTTAACAGATGAGATATGCGAAAAAATAAATGTTAAAACTCAAATTTTGACAAGAAACATTAGAAGTGAAAGGATTTATATTTAGTAGAGTAAAGAAAAAATATATAAAATTTAAATTTAGTAATATCAGATGCAATGAGATAATTATTAAGATCAGAGATGACAAATTATCTGTAATTGAGAATTTTAAATATTTATGATCATTTTTACAAAAGAATTAAAGAATTGAAAGAGACATTTTCCATAAAAGACAAGTATGATTGAAATGGAAAAGAGTGTCGATATCTTTTATGATCGTAGAGTACCATTAAAATTTAACAAGAAGTTCTATATGACAGTTAAATCTACTATGTTATATGGAAATGAAAGTTAAACTATAACTCGAGAATATGAGTAGAAGATGAGAGTAGGGATAGAGTCCAATGACATAGAAGGATTTATATATTCGACCTCATCTAGCGGAACAAAGACAATATAGTCTTAGACAACGTCCAATAGCCCCGGGAGTACGGTGCAACAACAGGGTGTCCAACTTGGCTTCCAGATACTCACAGTTTGATCCCCAACGACAAATTTATAGAATTTTCCTCCAAAAGAGGTGACAAAACAGGAAAGCTGGGACTGCCTGCACGAGCACTTTCCGATTTACCTCCCTCCTTTAGGCATGGGACAGTCATAGGAGAGCCGCTAATATGGCGGTTCCACATTTAAACGAAGTTCAATGATTAAAAAGATTGAATATAATATTTGAGGTTGATAAATAGTGTAAGACAGACCTCATATCAAGAAAATCAATCATTAGTTTTATTGTGTTTCCATGGATCCTAATTAATAAAAGTCACTACCTCTACCGATATTTAATATAATCTTACTATCCTCTTACCTTGGTTCTCTGTTGACCAGCTAATTCACAGCTTAAAAATTAATCGAAAACAAATATATAATCATTAGTGAGAGCTAAAGAAAGGACTCTTTTAGCATAATGACAACGTCTGATTGGAATATTCTTATGCATATCTATATTTGACCTTCATTTTGCCTCCCTTGTGATAAAGTAAGATTCGTGAACTATTTGTCTTTGTATCAAAAGGCAGATAAAATAGGCAAAACATTAATCTATAGTCCAATAATTGTCAACACAATTAATCTAAGCAGTTAGAAAAATAATTAGCAAAGAATTAAGTCCAACTCTAATACCTTTCTAAGTTCAGGAATCTTATTAGCAGTTTAGTATCTTGCCCGATGGATTACCTAGTTAGAGCCAAAAAAGAGTCTTTTCCTAACACCAGCTAAGTTAGCCTACTAGTCGCACATTCCACAATCTAATCCACTCTACTACGCCATCCTTTACTCAAACCATGTGCCCATGAAAATGATTCGATCTCTCTCTGGCAATGAATCAATTGCATGTTTTTTTTTGGTGAATTTGGTTTCGTTAGGTGACTTTGTAATTGGTTCGGTCTCTTATCAAAATTGCCTTGACTACCTAGAACAATGACAAAATGAGAAGTTTGGGAAGAATTTATCTTAGAATTGGTCTTCTATGGCAATGAATGGATCCATTCCAACCCCACCATAATTTCAATGCATAAGGTATCATCCATTCTATTACAGTGAATAACATGACCAATTCATAAACTTTGGCCTCTAAAAAATCTTGACCTCCCTCTTTTCTCTATCAATCGCTAAAATTTCATAACTGAAACAGTGAAGAGAACGAAGCCTATTGTATTTTCCTAGTGATCATATATTTGCAAAATAGATGTCGCATGCATTTTAGGTGAAGTAGATACAGGGGGAAAGGAAGGAGTGTGGAAGTACCAGCAACGTTGATGTTCTCGACGATGTAAAGAACATTGTCGTAATTAATTTCTCCCCTCCTCTCAGCATCTAAGATGTGATCAATAGCGCAGTTGAGCTCTAACTTTGATCCCAATTTGTCCATCATCTTCCTGCTCCACATTTTTACAAATTAGCAATCGCGTTGATTATTCTAATGTTCCCTCGAGAATAGAAACAAAAGTAAGGAAACAATAACCACAAGATGTTGTTTTCTACAATTTTTCCCCTTCTATTTGTAGTTTAGTTGAATAATTTGGAAGGAAGCTAATTTTAGTTAGTCGATTCAATAAATTAGGTCTATCAGAGCAGGGATGGATAATAACAGATCGTACTCACTTCTTCTCGGAAACGAAGTGATCGTCGAAGAGCTTGAGGCGGTTGTCCTTGAGATCTTGGCATTTCTTGAGGTAACCCCTGAGGAAGGGTCTGAGGATGGGAATGAAGTCGCCATAGTTGTACTCGAAGCTCTGCGCAAGGCGACTGCGCTCGCCATTGGCGGCCTTGAGCTTGTTAAAGAGCGGATCGTCCATGCCCTGGAAGCGGAAGTTAAACATGATCCGATACATGTTGTTGTACATCATGAGCTGCAGCCGGCGGCGGAGAACCACACCCTCGGTGGCTGCCTTTGGGTCTTTCTTCACATCCTCCACCACCAGCCGGGCCTCCTCCTCCCAACCCTGCCGGTTCTGCTGCACCACCTTGTTGGTGAAGAAGGGAACCGTCATGATCCGCCTCATCTTGCGCCAGTGGTCACCGTAGACGGTGAACACCATGTCCTGCCCCTTGCCGGTGAAGATGTCGAAGACCACGTTGCGGGTGCGGGAGCCGAACTCGACGCCCTGCGCGTGGAGCACCTCCCGGGAGAGATCCGGCGACGAGACCACCACCAGGTTGCGGACGCCCATGCGAAGGAGGAAGATATCGCCGAATCGCTTGGCGAGGGCGGCCAGATTCCGGTGGTTGAGGTCGTCGCCAACCTGGAGCCAGTTCCCGAAGACGGGTACGGGGAGGGGCCCTGGGGGCAGCTTGAAGTGCTTTCCACGGAGCTTGGAGACGACGATGGCGAGGGTGACGGCGGCGAAGAGAGCCAGGAGGCCCTTCTCGAGGAGGAGCAGATCCATGGCCGAAGGATGGCACTGGATCAGATGTGAGCTTGAATTGATTGAGTGGAGAACGCGCAACGGGACATTTTATAAAGCGGCGGTGGCTGGGGGTAGGTCTGACGGAAATCTCCAGAAGTAACGCCAGAACGGTAGTGGAGCGGGTGAGGTAGGCTCGTGCTCCGTCACTCGAGGGTAGGTAGAGCCGGTTGCCGTTTGCAATTAAGCTTAGCATTTGACCGATTAGTCGTGTCCATCCTCTTCAACTAACTTTTCATTTCAATAACGCACTCAATTTGTTTTTTTCATTAAATATATAATATTATAGGGCAAAAGTAAAAAAACGAACCCCTCAAATTATACAAATCATCAAAAGCATTTTTTTTTTAAAATCAAAAATACATCCCACTGTATATTTTATACGAAAAATACTTTTGGTATATATATATATATATATATATATATATATATATATATATATATATATATATATATATTATTAATTTTTTTAATATAACTGCTAAATGATAATAGTTTTTGGTTGGTATATTATTATTTTTGGGTTGTCTACTCCTTTTACGGTAAGCTTATTCAACTTTAAAATTTGGGTATAAAAATTTTATATAATATATTTTTTACAAAATCACAAAATTATTAAATGCCAGTCTTCTTATTTGCTGATCCTAAAAGCATAGGTATGCTTAATAGATTTGTACAATTAATGCTAAGTGATTAATTTTTAATCTTTCGATCATTTTAAATGAATTCCAGTATCTCTTGCACCGATCTATTAAATTCAATTTTTTTGAAAAAAATCCATATAATAATTTTGGCGTAAAATATTTTATGATTTCTTTGAGCTATTTGGTAACGTGTTTTCAATACCTTCTTAATATCTATTCAAATTTAAAATTTAAGAATATAAGAAAAGTTTTATATGATAGTTTAAAAAAAATGATAGAAAGATCTATTATATTTGGCCAAAATAATTATAGCTGTCTAGCATAATTGGCAAAATTATTATTTTTAAATTTATATTTCATTAATATTGAAAAAAAAATTAATATGTTATTTTCTTTTAAATAAACATTTATAATTTATAATGCTTTAAACTTATAACTCATTTTCTGTATTTGATCAAAAATGACGAAATTTATTAACACATCTCTATTTAGTTGGACTAATTGATTTATTTTGGGGCTAAGAACGATGTATTCATTCTAGATATTTTTCATCCTTGATTTCATCAACGATACAATATCTATTTGTTTGGTAGACAGGTGATCAATTTTTATAGGTTTAGAATAAATTTAAGTATTTTTATAATGTGGCAGAGTACTCTTTTGATAATAAATAAAAGGGGAAAATAAATATTTTATAATGTTTAAACTATTATAATTGCCGTATAGCGACACTGAAAATAAAACGTGAAAATTATTTTAAAAAGGAAGCGAGAATAAAAGAAAAGAGTTATGCCGCTCTTTTTTTGTTTTAAATAATCAAAAGAGCGTTTATTTATTTATTATTAAAATAATATCACATTTCGCGTCAATATATTTTACTTTTCTAAATTATCTTAATTTTTTGACACTATTACTGTAGCTACAGTATCATGATGAATATCACTGCGTAATTATAACAGCGAGGATCGATTTTGTAATTAATACCATTATAATTCTATAACTGCTTTAATATAATTGATGTGGAGTTGCTTTCAGAGGAGAATTTTGTGACTAATACGGTAATAGAATTGTATCAATGAACAAAGATCAATCTTTGAATACTGTAAATTTTTTGAAATGTTTGTTTTTTTATTGTGTTAATTTTGAATTGGATAATATACTCTTTATGATTTATTTTTTTCATGTTGATTTTAAGATTGACTGATGAGGATGTCGAGAATAAATAAATTGTCTTTTGTACCAATGAAATTGTCAATTGGTTGTATACGATACAGATGAAACGTTTTCCAAATGCACTGATAGATTGTTAATTAAAGAAATTTATAAGGCGAGGGAAAAGAAAAGAAAACTAATTTTGTCCAAAGGGAAAAATTGATCTATATATATACAAATTTGATATATTAAGTGTCATTTCATTGCCCGATTGTGTGTGATGCACAGTAATTGTGTATCGACGTCGTCGATCTCGTCGGCAGAATACCAAAGTCCAACCTTGATTCGTGTCCGGTCGGAATTAATCCGACTCGATCACGATCCGAGTCGACTGTCGGCTCGATCCCGGTCGATTTCGGATTACGATCGGACGGACTTCGGGCATTGAAAAAATACTATGCGTTTCCATCCCCGTACAATCATGATTTTGATCCAACGACATATATATATATTATAACCTTTGATGAACAGTGATTTCACTGTTCATCATGCTTAAGCGCAGGGTTGCGCAGGAGAAGGGAGCTATATATATATATATATATATATATATATATATATATATATATATATATATATAATCTTTTTCACATAAGAAAAGTTAATTTTATCCAAAGGGAAAAATTGATCTACATGCTAATATAAATACTTCATATCAATATAGCTATTATTTTTTATCTTATAAATTTATGATATTTTTTTTAGAGATTTTGATTGTATTTTTATTAATTTCAATAGTAAATAAATGATTTTTTAGTGCATCTTGGGAGTAAATAGGGCATAATTAACGGCCTTTTCACACTTCATTATTTTTTATAACTCAGATATTTAAATTTTTGATAATTATTTTTGAAGTAAATAATTTAACTCATAATTTTTTTTTATTTATCATCAAAATAAATTAATTGATGTAAATAGTTAGGATCTCTCAAATTTAAAAAAATTTAAAAAATAATTCTCAAGAGATATTGAATCTTTCTTTCTTGTATAGAAAAATCGCCCTATTACATTTAGTGAGCCAACTTTGCTATGACTTTGGTTGTTGGAAGCGACATCATTGACTCGTTGACCGTTTCCACATCTTGTGGGAGCGGTAGGTTGTTGGGAGCGGGAAAGACGGTTCCGATTCATTGCAGAAAATCATCAACGATATCTTCTCTTGCACTGCATGTGTTTCTCTTAGATCCTCCTATATATATTTATGTATATTATTCTATATAATTTATTCATGAATATTTATGAACATCTTTATATTTATTATCCGATCTTCTAAAATTAAATTATAATACTCATCTAATAATCTAATGATAGATAATTGAAATGCTTGTAGATTCTTTGAGTTGTGTATGAAAATAATATTTTTTTTATATATAATTTCTATATAATTCATTCGTAAATATTTCGTAATCATCTTCATTATCGATCTCTTAAGATAAATAATTGAACTATAATATTCATCTAATCAGATGAATAATAAAGATATTTACGGATAAATTATATATATATAATCTTTTATATATTATACTTAAACAATTCATTTATTAATATATGTAAATATTTTTATTATTCACCGTTTAATTTTTAAAATTTAAAAATTAAATCACAGTACTCCTCCGATCAAAAAAAATTGACTGCCTGACCCCGTAAAAAAAAAACGGTCGTCGATCAGCTACTACTGCATAGATATTAACAATTAATTTATAAAATATATTTAAATAAAAAAAAAAATGCATGTGACGGTGTTTGTTGTGATGTACCACCTAACACTCTCGCCCACGCATGCGCAGACGCTTTACCTATTCGATCTCCAACGCAGAAATTCTTTATTATTTATTTATTTATTTCAAGTATCTAAACCTTTTGACGGATTAATTTTAAAGATATCCAAGTTTACCCTTCTAAAATTTTCGATCCGTCATCGAAAATAAATAAAAAATATATATCAAGATTATTATAATTCCCATGGAAATGATATAGTGATTAAGATACGACGAAACTTACGGATAAGGTAAAAATCGATTTCGAAAGAGGTCTAAATTTTTTTTTTTTTCTGAATTTAAATGATTCTCACATATTTTGATTACCATATCAAAATTCATAGAATCCTCTGTAATTTATCTTCTTCGTAATAATCGTAGAATAGATCGGTAGAAATTATTAAATTAATATATTTCAATCTTTTATGAAGAATTATACGAAATCATAATTCAAATTATCTTCTCATACACACAAAATCTAAAAAATATCGAAAATATCATACTCGATGAGAGGTTGAACTCTAGAATTCAGTTGCCTCTCGTATGCTCAAATTTAAAAGTTTGGAAGATGCTATGTCCTATATGTAGCACCGAGCCTCGCAGTGACGTCGATGACTACGTCATCTTGGAATTTTTCATGCTCGAGCGCCATTTACTAATTGGATTAGCCCTTTAATCGTTCAGCACGGGCATTCCATCTCAGCCATCCATTTTTACTCTCGGAGACGGTGCCGTCCACTTGTTATTTTTCCTTGCCGTGAGAAAGAATGAATGGAATCGATGGATCGTACGTAGACGGAGAGGGTCGAGTAGATGTGTCCGTATACAGGACTTTCAAATTTTTCATGGATACGTTTCATCTGGCAGAAAAAAAACAAACTGAATTTGCGGTGGAACGGTGATGAATTTATATCGATTCCACCATCGAGATCGGAAGGACTCGGATCGATTTTAAATTCAATAAAATTTCCAATTAAATTAAATTCAATTCAAAAATAGATTGTAAATTAGATGGATCAGTTTACGGATCATAAAAATCAATTTTTTAAAAAAAAATTATTTAGATTTGAGGGTTTGAAATAACTATCAAAAGTATAAAAAAAAAAACTCAATAAATATAAAATCAAACACCCCTTCCAAAATTCGATAAAAAAAAATCATTACTTGGAGGCTAGTGACGAAGTAGCAAGACTAATTTCAATCGACTTTTGATACCCATTAATAAATTATATTTTGGCGATGTAGGTCGATAATCATTGAGTTTGTGAATATTTGATAGACACTCAATAATAATTTTATTTTATTTTTACAATTAAGTGTTCTGATTAATTTTAAAAGTAAATGATATTCCATTTAATTTATCTATCGGATAAATTTGAAACATAATTTATTCGCATTTCAAAAAATCAATTTTCAAAATATTTCTTCTCAATAATTTTTAAATTTATTTTTTTTATTTATTTCTCTGAATATTTTATTATCGTACTACACTCGTCGTGAGTACATATGAATTTCTATTGCATATAATACAATTGTCATCTTTTATGTGATTACTTGAGCTATTACTAGATGGATGTCTTTTAAGTCGATTGTTAACTTTTTTTGGGTCAATATTATGATGCGATAACATCCAACCAATTATTAAATTATAGATCATAAAATATATTTATTTGTCATGTTAAGATAATTATATCGAGCATACTCGAGAACAATTCTAAAGTAGAAGAAAGCCTTTGTAAACAATTGAAAAAGAGGCGTGGCCTAGACTGACCATATTTGTTAATTGTTATAAACGATTTATATAAAGCAAAGGCCAAATTTAGGAGTGGATGCCAACTTAACAAGCAAAGCACATCTCCAGCTCAACTGAACTAAGCTCGAAGAATAACTTTTGAACTAAACTTCTACTTTAATTGTTTTATTAAATCTTCTTAAATGGTAGTTTAAATAAAAAAAATTTCATTGTAAAATTTGAATATTTAGATTATCAAAAAAAAAAAAAATTCAAATATTTAATGCGGGTACACAAATTGTTTAATGGGCCAGGTCCAGTAGATAGGTGGGCCGCGAGATGGCCTGTAACGACATTAGGTGGAACCCGCGTCTACTGCTCCATCGGCGAAACGTCGCCTCATGCCATCGTCGCTGCCGCTCGCTTTCTCCACCGGCATCCGTTGCAGAGGCGCCGCCGCCGCCGCCGCAGCCGCCTCCACCTCTGCCGCTTTGCTAAGAATGTTCTCTCGCATGTCACCAGGCGGCATCTCTAGCCCCCCTGCTAGATTACCCCTCGCCGTGGCTGCGGAGGCAGAGAAAACCCTGAACCCTCACCTGCAGCATCAGCAGCAGCACTACCAGCACCAACACCTATGCCTTTCCAACACTGGCCAATTTCTTCCTAATTCTAAGCTCTTCCAGATTTCAGCTCCTCGTATTACGGTGGGGGTTTCCGGGCGGAGCTTGTCGGGGTCTGTCTCGAACATCTCCTCCGAGCCGGCGGATGGTCCGACTCCCCCTCTCATGGTTGTTTCCTTTTACAAGTTTGCAGATTTTCCGGATTATGCCACACATCGGAAGCCGCTGAAAGAGCTTTGCGAGGATGTGGTGAGCGCAAAGATATCACCGTTTGGGGCATTTACTATTCTCGCATTGTTTGATTTCCATTGATTTGTGTGTTTGAAACTGTTATTATTATTATTATTATTATTTTTCTGAGAACACGATTGATATTTACCTGACTTTAACAGGAAACGGTGAGGATGCAATCTTATTTGTTTTTGCATATATTTTCAACCACAATTCATCTTGAGCATATGTTATGTGATCTTATTTGCTTGTATGCATGTTAATGGTAACTATGGTGATAAGTCATGATTGGTAAATGGCTCCAGCGAAGCTAGACTGCATTCCAGATATTAGTCTTGATTAGAACATTCGCCTGCAACGGTGCATACACGCATCCCAAGCTCGTGTGCAAAGATCCCAAGCTAATCGCTTGAACATGTCTTGTCTGTGAGGGTAAAAAAAACATGGACGTATAGTATACGTGATTCTAAATAACCTTACGATGGTACAAAACTGAATCCATTGATTGTTAAATGCTAGTGGTGAAAGAAAGTTCTCATGAAGGAAGGTAAGCTGAAGCAAGTTTCCATGCTAACCTTGAACAATGTTGAACTTAATATGGGTTAACAAATTCTAGATTGCTAGTTGTAATTTATTGATGAGAAGGATATTGGTACTTATTGTGTAATTTATCAATGACTTCGTTGATAATTTTGGTAATAGGAGGTCAACCATGTTTCTGGATAACTTAGTTTTCAAATTGCTTTGATGATGGTTAATATATGGTTTTAAACAGATAATACATCACATGGTACTCAACTTTCAGGTGATGCTCAGTAGCATGATTCTTATCAACACTTCTGTCCCTTGTTTAATTTTGTTCCTGACAATTATATCTTGGGATGTGATTTTAACCTTGACAATCTCTGCATCCATTAGAGTGTTTACACTATTGAAATGAAATTTCATATATCTATCAATTTCAGGAATAGTCATTCTTCATATATGAAAGTACATACTACTCAATGCTAGTTCTAAATAATGTCAATAGAAGAAACAAGAACTGTGATTCATTCTACATTCTATCCCTTGTTTAATTTCTTATGCATGGCGTGGGAATATCTTGTGATCTATACTATAGAAGCATTGACATCACTATGGTATACAAATTTATGGAATAGAGAACGATGGTATTATTGCCCGTGGACATGTTTTTGTCTAAATTTATACCATATTCATTCAAATATTCCATGTGACTATATTATGCTACTGTATTGTGCATGTCAACATCACAAGGAAGATTTTTCTTTCTTCTTGCTGCAAGTTCTATTTTGTGTAAGTCAATTTTTATCTCACATGGCATATTCTATTCAGCGTGTTTCAGGAGGCATCATACTTGCACCAGAAGGAATCAATGGCAGCATATGTGGCACACCAGAATCAGTGGAGAAGGTTTTGAACTTTATTCAGGCTGATGAGCGGCTAAGAGGCCTTAGATTAGTAGAGTCACCTGTTAGCCCTGAGGATGAGGTTATCCACCATGGACACACTAGCCATTCCCCTCTTGGAGCAGGGGAAGATGCGCCTTTTCGCTGGGACCATGTTAGAGTCAAGCTGAAGAAAGAGGTATTGCTAACTGATCCTTAGATTCTCCATTTCATTCTTGTGTGAATTGAGGAGAGCTACATACTATTGTTTTCTATCACAGGGATTTAGTTGCAAAACTCATGGTGTGATGATTTGTTCCTTCAGATTGTAACTTTTGGAGATCCAAGAATAAGGCCTACTAAGATGGTGGGCGAGTATGTAAAGCCACGGGATTGGAATGCTTTGATAAGTGATCCTAATATTGTGAGTTATTCAATGCTTTCTATTGCTTAATTGCTTTGCAACTGAATGATTTTACTTCAAATAACCATTTTGTTAATTGATTTATATATTTCTACATTGTTGATGGAGCAATTGGAAACAGAAAGAGTTTAATAGTAAGCACATCTTTCTGAATCACAGTTAAATAGAAAAATACTCCTGTTTGAATTAAAAAAAGGAAAAGAGAGGATTGAAATGAATAAGTAATTTTTTACACTTTTTGATTCTTGTCCAAGCAATCTTTGTTTGCATTCTCGTTTCTATCAAAATTGAACCTAGCGGAATTGATTAGAAAGTTTCATAGAGCTTACTCTCGTTTTACAAAAGAAAAATAAATAGATCTAAGGGCTATGGTAAATATATACATATATTACAAATGGGAAAACAATTTTTTTGTTGCTCCTGTTTTTTGCATTTTTGTATTGTATACACAATAGTAATGTAATTAGGCACATTCTATCTGTTAAATATGGGTGCTCCTATATAGATCATGGTATTCTTACTAGGATATATGAACTTATGGAAAATGTCATTGTTCCCTATCAATTTTCTTGTAATAATGTTGTGTCTGTTTATTCAAATTAATGATGCTGTTAATTCATTTTCAATTTACTCGGAAATTTTATTTTATAATTAGAATAAATGTATATTTAAGTATTCATAGTTAAGATAGGTTGTTACAAGGAAAACTAGGTCACTTACTTTGCTAGTCTCCTCTACTTATGTAAATTATTAATCAACATAAATATCACAAGTGGGCCTTTGATATTAATATTGTTTACATTGAGGCATATACCATACATTCTTCTTAAGATAGTTTAAATATATTATGGCTACTCAAGTTATTATAAATATATTTAATTCTAGGATGGATTTGGTTAGGTGTTGACCATTGAAGCTAGCAACCAATGCTTTTGGCAATCTGGTAATCAATTTCCAAGCATTTTGTTTCTTCATGAAATGTTGCAATAAAGGCTTTATACATGACAAACGAATTGTCATAATAGAGATTCATTGGCTTTAGAGGAGCATGTACCAACTTAATCATCATCTCTTTGACATGGATGAGCTCCCGTTGCTAGGGTCATGACCCTGTACTTTGACTTTTGCCTTTGCACTGTCTTGTCTACAAAGTCTATTTCCTGCTCTTTTAGAAAATTAAGTTACCTCAAAAAAATATAATAGTTTGATGTGGATTATCTATCTTAGGAAAATATACTAAATCTTCATCACTGTACCACACAATCTTTAGATGATATTGAGTGCAAAATAAGATGTCTTTTCTTCAGGTATTGTAAAATTATTAGGGTCTCTTTTTGATGATAATGAAACGTGATCTCTTTAGGAGCTGTTTAATTATACTAACTATCAATAAAATGTTAGGTCTTAATCCATAAGGTAGTAGTTGCTTTAATAGTGATGCAACACCAAATACGAACTATCGAATTACTCAGGAAGTAGAAACAAAATTGATAAAGTGAATAAGGAAATAATGTTGCCCAAAGGAAAAATTCTCACATAGAAAATTTAAATTGGAAATTATATTAATTCAATAATAAATATTCTAAATAAAGAAAATAGGCTAATCTAATAGGGATAATAATAATTTCCTATTTATTATCAAAATAAAAAATATTAATGACCAAATAATAAAAATCAAATCTCTTATTTATTGTAGATGCATTAATCTTGAATATTTTTTTGTTTTTGAAGATTTTCAATTTCTTTTCTTTTATTGTGGATGAACCAATCTTGAATTTATCTTCAATTTGTGTTCTTCAAAATTATTTTCTTTCTTACGATATTTGTTTCCTTGTTTGCATTAAACAATCTTTTATATGTTCTAAGATCAATTTGTAACTCCCTTTGTTCTTGTACTTATATGACTTTAGGATCCATAATAGTGCCAACTTGTTTGCTTCTTGACATAAAAATCTCAAGTATGTCAAGTTCATCACCTATTTAGAAATACAACTAGCTTCCCTAATCAAGCAACCTCTATACTGTGTAAGTACTTGTCTTCGATATGAAAATGTTGTTGGAGGTTCTCCTTCAATTGTGTGATCCTAGTGGAATCATTACTAGTGATGATAATGTCTTTATGACTGGAGATGAGGTGAAATATTGAAGCATCCATCATGTATGCTCATGGCCATGCCATATCAAACAAGAGAAGAATCAATATTTTCTAAGCCAAGCCAAGCCTTCGCATATTGTTTCAATTCATACAATGATTTCTTCGCTTGCACATTGAAGATAGAGTGATGCAGGATTGCTTGGATAAGCTGAAACACTGAATGATGAAGGTTCTAACCTGAGATCACTTTTTGATGCCAAACTGATGTAGGATTGCTTAATATTATGATCCATAGGAGGATCTACTTGTTTTATCTTTGACATACTAGCTGCTTTAAGTATATCAAGTACACACTTCCATTGGGAAATATAAATATCCTCCTCCTGAGTGAGCAACCTCCACATCAAAAAGTACTTAAGGTCATTGTTTTAGTATGAAAATGTTGATGGAGGTACTCAATCAATCGTGTGACCGCATTAGAATCATCATCAATGATGATAATGCCTTTTTAAATGTAAGATGAGATGAACTATCCATCACAGTTTTGGCCACACCATATTGAAAAAGGACAGAAAACTTTTCAAACCAACCCCTCCGAGATTGTTTCATCTCATATAGTGCTTCTTCAATTTTCACACTGAAGATAGAGTGATGTAGGATTGCTTGGATAAGCTGAAATACTGTAATGTAGGCGCCTTCAAATGTCAAAGTGATGCAGGATCACTTGAATAAATTTCTCACTATCATGTTCTTTCAGACTCTCCGTCCTAAGCTGGAGCCAGTAAAGCCTCAAATGTAGAGAGGCTCTTCCATTTCACCACTATTGAACTTGGGTTCCCTCAATGTTCTTTCAACCTCTATCGAACGAGTACATACGGGGCCTGGGTTCCCTTGATTTCCCCTCGACCTGCATATATCAATACTCATGGATTCAATAAGTTCCTAAGACTAATATTATTTACATTCATGTCCATAACAAAATAAAAGTTCTACTGGTTGTGTCATCATTGGTCTTTTGTTGATTCCTATTATCATAAATTTACTCATCACTAAGTTTGAAACTACTGCGAATGTTCCTTTCAGTTCAGAAAACAGTAGTGGATACTTCTTAATTGTTTTGTGCTAGATGGTTTTATTTCTATTATATAAACCATGTTTTCTATGTATTCTTTGTCAGATGGTGATTGATGTCCGTAATACCTATGAAACACGAATTGGAATGTTTACAAGAGCAGTTGATCCATGTACCACAGCATTTCGGGAGTTCACATCTTGGATTGACAATCAATTTCAATTTCCTGAATCAGATGGCAAGTCAGACTTAGTTTTGGTCAGCAACTTTGAACTGAATGAGATTCAGAGTCAAGAATCTAAGAAATTACCTCGCGTTGCAATGTACTGCACAGGTGGAATAAGATGCGAAAAGGCTTCAAGTTATCTTCTTAGCAAAGGTTTCAAGGAGGTATGCAGCATGTTCAATTTTGGTCATCGAGGGTTCTGTTTAAATTATTCCAAGTTTCCAACAATGTAGATTCTTAGACATTCACTACTAGCCAGTATCGCTTCATCCTAAATACATTGCCCCTTTTTTTTTTCACGCATAAGGTACCTACATAGACATTTGCTATTCACCTAAATAGTATTTGATTTCTGGCATTTGTCAGTTCGTTGGTCATATTTAGACGACTCAATGTTAGGCGGATCTTTCTATTGCAAACTATTCAATCACTCCACTGAACACAAAAGGATAAAATAGATATGATGATTTAATGTCGCTTCTATATGCACAATATTTTTTTATTCCACCCCAAATTCTTGCTCCCTTCAATCCTTTTTTCCCCTACAAATGTTTCACTAAATAAAGATTTGTCTTCACAAGTGTTGCCTTATATATTAACATCTCGACCATTTTTTATTAATTCCCCAAACTACTTAATCATCTCATGCATCTTAAAATCTCCATCCTATGGGCTGTAGATGAGACCACACAATTAGGACAATAATGGTCATGCCTCATTTAGCTCAGTTGAAAATATGAAATATTCTGTCCCACATGTTATCTAAGTAAGCATGATGATTTTTTTTCTCTCCAATTTTTTTTCTTCCTATTCTTGCTTGTTAGCTTTCTTTATAGAAGTTACATCAACTGTTAGACTTGATCTAATAAACAGATAATTTGCCCAGGTGATTTGTGCCTCCCTGTTGTTTGATTAATCACAACTCTTTATACTGATCATTCAAACATTTAAAAAATGAAAATAAAGTTTAGTTGTTACGATATATCTATATAATACATAAACTGAGGGTTAATCACTTGCAGGTTTATCATTTGGAAGGAGGAATTTTGAAGTATCTGGAGGAAGTTCCAAAGGAAGAATCCCTGTGGGAGGGTGAATGCTTCGTGTTTGATAAACGAGTTTCTGTCGAACATGGATTAGTCCAAGGAACATATAAACTATGTTATGGGTGCAAGAAACCCGTGAGCGATGCAGACATGGAAGCTCCAGAATGGGAGTACGGTGTCTCTTGCCCTTTCTGCTTCTCGATGAAATCAGCTGAAGAGAAAGATAGGGCAAGAGCCCGGCAAAGACAATTCGAGGCATGGGGGATTATCGGTGGTCCAGATAAAGGTCGCCGCAAGGTTGCCATGGCCGATAACAATAAACTCCTTTCTGGTTCAGTCTAGAGCCATTTTCTTGATCGAAGGTATCTTATGGTAGCTTTCGTTGTAACTGTAGACCTATCGGAAGTCTTTGATCCATTTTGTGTACACAAGACGGTTTGAATATTCGAATTGGTCAATGCAACCCCAAATGTTTTTTTTTATTGAGATCAAGAATTCCAATTTTCAGTTTGATTAATCTCTAAGAGTGATATTATCTCATGGATTTTCGGAATGCTTCATTAATAACTGAGTCGGATAAGATCGAAGTCTAAGTGATTTTTATCGGCTATCAAAAGTAAATCAGAAAAATATTCGTAATTTTTTTACGGTTCAATTCAGATTATGTAGTCGTGTTATTTTTAAATGATAATCGAAGATCGAAATCGTATTTTGTCCATTGGATAAACTTCTGAGTTTTAAGATGGTTCGAATAATTTTTTTTTTAAATTCAGAATGTTTTTCTATTACCGTGCCTCGGGACAACTCAAATATTTTTTTTTTCTTATAGATCCGGTATAACCACTCTATCCACGTCCACATGTGGAAAAGCTTTCCATCTACCTAAAAAATTTAGTCGGTTGCCCAACTGGTCAAATTCTCTGCCCAAATCTCACACATGTCATACATCAATAATGTTGATGTATGAACTTGTTGGCCAGGTGGAGAGAAGGGGAGTTAATATTTCAACAAATTAGAGATTTTTGTTTTTTTACTTAGAGTTTTTAATCCGATAGTCAATTTTGCTCTATAGATTTTTAATGAGACATTAAATAATTTCTAGATAAAATATATTCCATTGATTATTAGGATAAATTAAAAAATATTTACATGAGCAGATTCAACAGTTATAGTATTTTTGATTTATCATTCTATTTAAAAAAAATTATCATTGAAAATCAAATCATAAATATCTGAGAATCGAATTGAATATTTTACTGCTTCATTTTAGTTCCGAGAGCAAAGTAGAGATTCTTGTGCACCATGAGCATTGGATCTTTGTTAGCTCAACATTTGGGATATTTTTCAAGTGTACGTAGGGTTTTGGATGGAAATTTGTGATGTTATTAATGGAGCGTTCACAGTCTAAGAAATGCCTTGTGAACTTTGTACATCGTGCGGACAATAGATTTGTCCTAATTCATTATTATTTTTTTAGCATATTATATTACAATATATAACATTGGATTTATCTATAAATGTGATACAAGGAGAAAAATTTAGCAAATAATGCTAGAGCAATCTCATTTTATGGTATTAAAAACACCTCTAATCTCAATAAAAACTCCCTTCCGGTATATTTACATTTCTTTTATCCTACTAAATCTTAATACACTCAAATAACAAATGAACCTTCAACTCTTTCTTGATAAAAATGATCAAAAAAGAATTCCCATCGATTGGTATACATAAAGAGGCAAATGTAGAGAATTACTTTCCTTACAAAACTAAGGGTTATTCTTATTAATGCCTCCAATCGGATTCGACGGTGGCACACGGGCTCTAGGAAGCATAGTGCACACCACAGGTTTCTCCTTCCTTACAGACATCTTGGAGCTCAAGTTGATCTTCATCGCCATCACAATTGCCATTTGTCTTGTAAAGGAGTTTCCTTTGAAATGGAGGCTGCGGCTTGCTGTCGATTTGTAAAAGATACTGGACACAAGGAGAACTAGAAAGAAGGTGATCACAGACTTGGAAGCCATTGCCAAGTGGAAGACTTAGCAGGGAAGTTTATTAGAAATATAAGAGGGCACTAAACGAGAAGAAGGCTTTAAATAGAGAAGCCGAAGCTGAACTTGATGCATAGTGCCGTGCACAAGTAATGAAATAATGAATTTAAAATTAGGTCTGATGACTGACGGTCAAAACCATATATTCAAACTTGAAAATCCCCATATCTTTCCCAAATTCATGTCTTAATTTAAGGACAATAGTTTCATCAAAAGACGCTTCGATTAATTTGACATTGAAATTAAATGTGTCTTGAATCATAAGATTTTGACTTTGGATCCAATTGACAGGTCATATGTGCTATCCAAACGTGGTGTTAATTAATCTATCGCGTGCAGGAAGCACTTAGCTTAGACTAGTCGCAGATGGATTGGGGAGAGTCAAATGGTTAGACGATTGTTTGACTAAGGTATAACATTTAAGTTAGAAATCAATGGAATTAGGAGAATTGATCCATCATATATAGGCTAAAAGTAGATGATTTTAGGTTCGTGTCATTGTGTGATTTCGTGGCTTCTTTGTTTTTATTGAAGAATTTCTACTGATCGGGAAGTTTATGAACAAAGGCATTGGTAATTATTTGGATCTTATTTCCACTTTCGTTGTCTGTGTTTGAGTAATTGCCCTACTAATTGAAAAGACGCAAGGTCAGAATATGCATACGAATTATCTGTGTTTTTTTTCTTAAAATAATATTCAGTTGTTTTTGACTAGTGAGAAACATCATTTTAGCACTCAAATCATCTAAACTTCTGTACATTTCAATTTGGAGTCTCTAATTCATTCGACCACTTTAGTCGGTCCGCTTAATTGTCTTCTCTATCGTGGTAGAAGGATTAAAGATAATTTTAAAGGTGCGTTTGGTTAAAATAATTATACATAATTTTAATTATGTGATTATTCAGAAATAAAACATAATTTTGAAATAAAATATAATCTTTGATAAAAACCCTATTTGATTGGAGATTTTAATATATAACTTAGTTTAACATTTTACTAAATTATCCTTTGTCTTTTACTCAATCCAATCGACGACGGCGACGATCGACCGACCGACGGCGACAATGGTGGTCGACCAATCGGCGACGGCAACGGCGATCGATCGACCAACGACGACAACGATGGACGACCGATCTACTGCGGCGGCGACTGGTCGAGCAACAGGCGGCGGCGGCGACCGGCCGACGACAGCAACGGCACGGCGGCGGCGGCAAAGCGCCATCGGCAAATGGCGGCGACGACGGCATGGCGGCGACGATCACGGCGGCGACGATCGGCGGGCGGTGGTCGGCAACGAGCGACGACTAACGATGGGTGATAAATCGATTGAGTTTTGATAAATTAACATTTAATATATTGCTAGGGATAATATTGAAAAAAAAAATTCATTAATCTCGAGAATCAACAAAATCCTTGGTTCTTCAAGGTTTTTCGATTCCCCCTGAAAAAGTTTTTGTTCATAATCAAGTAATGAACAATTATCAGATAATTGTTTATAACCTAAACCAAATAAAATTTTTGTTGATAACTTAATACAAAAACCCCCGACCAAACGCAAGGTGTTTTTCAATTTTGGACACCAAACAAGGTCTAAGATTAATTAAAGAATTCAATAAATTAAGTTGCATTGCATATAAGTCACTTCATTTAATCTATTTAATTAATTGTGTCGTATCATTTTTAGATTTTCTCTTTATTAATCCTAGTGTGCTACAATTAACCGTGTAGTCCTGCTAGGGTCACAAAAGATTTTTGACAATCTTAACTTTGTCAAATACCCTGGCCATGGACGATAATAAGAGAGTTTATAGCTCGAACTATTCTTGTATTTTGCGACCAATGCTTAATACCATTTTGGCTTAGATAACAGATTAAGTTAATGTTTTCTACTACAAACTATTATATTGTGCAAAATTCTACGAATTCAAGCATAGCTTCAATTTTCCCAACTCTAGCAATCAAAATAATGTCTCCCTCAAATCTTCCAAGTTGCCTAAGGTTATTGTTCCCATATTTTGGCATCATAATATAAGTATGCTTCGATCTTAAGCATCATAGGAGCCTTCAATAAGAGGATAATCTTCTAACAATTAGAAGGATGCCTTTACCACCAACCCCTCGTACATTATCCTTAGGGTATGCCGAGAGCTATAAATAAATTTTTATCTAAATTGGTGTGTGGTTGGTAATAAATGCCAAATTGCCAATTGTTGAAGTGAATGCCTCAACTGAGAGACAAAAGTTCAACATGAGAGTAATAATTTTCCAACAAAGTCTCCAATTATTTATTATCTAGGTTGGCAGACTAATGCTACTTTCTTTTGATGTCAAAGGCCATAAAGAACCATTAAAGAAATTAGAGAATGACTTAAATCATATTTTTCACAATTGGAACATAGGCATACCCTTGTATAAAATTTGGTTACTGTACGAAATAAACATCTGTGTTATCATACAATGTGGAAATCACTTGATAAGATTCATTACCATTAGGTCTAAACATTTTTTTTTTTCTTTTGACATGAAGAAATAAAGATAACCATTGCAATTGCTAGAAATACTAGACTCACTAAAGGTACAAAATTGGAGGGTAAGTTGAAGCCTGTCATAAAATAGATGCTTCGATTTACTATTTCTATCTTTTAAAAAGATATCCTCTTATGCTTACATATAATACACACATGGCAGAATTAATATATAGATCTTTCAAGTCACTCATCAATTCCTGATTACCATTTTTCAAATCAAAACAAGGCCTCGAAGAGGAATCAAAATATCAGCAGTCAGCATAGATACTAAGGAACAAAAAGGTAGGATGTATCTTGACATGAGTAGCAGTGTCCTCAAAGCTCTGTCAGTTCTAAACCCTTTATCTTCTAAGTTTTCTTCCTTGCGGTCCCTAATCTTTTATACAGAGTATAAAATAACAAGGAAATGAGAAGGTAGAATAGGTCAGGCATTTGTTTTCTCTCGAAATATTTGGAACAGATGCTGTGTATACAGAGTGGATTACCAATCCATATTTATACGAGGAGCAGAAGTGACTCAAGATAAAATCACTAAACAATGTCTTAAGTGCCCATAAAACTCCTGGAACTAAATTCGTGTTAATCATCCTAAAAGCTTAACCAATTGGAAGTCCCAGGTGGGGCAAGGTGGTGTTCCCGCTGCTACACAAACGTTGTCTGATGTGCGTGCCCTTAATCAATGAAAAAAGTATTGTTGTCTGTCGAGACAGAGATGGTGAGGTGTCCCGGTAGCGAAGACAGCAAGGGCCGACAACTCGGGCGAGAAGGGTTGACGTGGAGAGAAGGCGGGAATAGGAGTGTAGTCTCAGCAGGAAGCCGATTAAGTTGAGGGAGAAAACTTTGCACTTAGTCCTGTCTGAGTAGTCATGTATCAGAGCGGCCTTCTTGAACCTTCCAAGATATTCTTCCGGATCGACTGAGCCGCTATATTCTCCTATTGAGACTTGCTTGAAGGACCTCGACATCTTGCCTGCTATAAGACTGGGGGCAAGAGGAGATTCCGTGGCTATCACCGGGGCCTTGTCTTTTTTAGGATCCCTGTCTATAGGTGTACAGGAAGGCTCTTCCTCCGAGGATTGCGGCGTTGAGGCAGTGGATGATGATGACTCGGCTGGCTTCGAAGATGCATGAACTGCTCCTGGGGTGGCAGGAGTGGATGGAGCAAAGAATGGCCGGTCTGGCATCTGAGCCGTGGGAGAAACTTGCGATGGGGGTCCTTCGGCAGGAGGTCGTGCAGAACGTCTTCCATGGTAGTCTTGACAAGGGTCATGATGCTCTCCCTTGTCAAACTTCCTTCAATGAAATTGTGGTTGCCAGAATTCGCTCCTTGGTCTTCCATCTTTGCCTCAGGCGTTGCTCGTTTATGCGTTCCCACAGATGACGCCAATTATATTGTCTGTCGAGACGGAGATGGTGAGGTGTCCCGGTGGCGAAGACAACAAGGGCCGATAACTCGGACAAGAAGGATTGACGTGGAGAGAAGGCGGGAACAGGAGTGTCGTCTCAGCAGGGAGCCGAGCCGAATGAGAGGAATCGAGCCGAATGGGAGTCCTGCAAGACAACAAGCAGTTAAGAGCGCCGAGAAGGATCTCGGCAAGTCCCTTCCGACGCTCAAGACAGGAAATTAGCAGGAAGATGGAGAAAAGAATGGACAAACGAAGTTGAAAATGTGCGAACCTCTCTTTTCCTCCTCTGGGGAGGCTATATATAGAAGGAGAATCCTTCTGCCAAATAGTACTGTCGGTAAGGGCGATATGACCTCAAGAGAGACGTACGCCTGCCCAAAGAATAATAAAGTCATTACCCTCATAAATGCTGCAGGCGCGTGGGCCACAATTAATACACGTCGCGTGGTTGATAGGAGACAACTCTTAATTAATGCCACAGACATTCCTCTGAAATCCGGCGTGGGCGTCTGCCTTTTAGTCGGGGAGATATGATGATGAGGATTGTCAGGTAGGCTCTTGGACATAAAATAACCGCCATGCCCTTTGGTTAAATAAGATAATTTATGTTGAGAGGTCATATGTCAGAGGTGACGTGTCTTTGCCGAAATGTGAAATAGATGAACCAAGGAGCGTAATAAAAGTCAGCCGAGCGTGGCGTCACGGCGTAATAAATCCGGCCAAGCGCAAGGCGTCGACATAATAATAAATGCGGGCCGAGACACGGAGATCGGCGTAATAGAGTTGGTAGAGACGACGTAATAGATGACGTGGTATAGCCAACTGTATGCCTAGTCATAGATTAATTTTTCCCGGTATTAGGTATTCTTTCACTCACATAGAAGTTGTCCAATGGGAAATAAAATAGAATCCATCAACCCCCGATTCGTCAAGGCGCAAAATGCTACACAATATAGAAGCGCAACGAATTCATGCATCCCAACTTATAAATTGCAACTCTAATGGACTATGGCCGTCCACTCAATCCACCAGTTCTTGTATATCAAGAAAACATTGTAAAAAAAAAAAAAAATCTTATGATGCATTGATAAACATAGCTAAATGAAAACTTGCATAAGAGTTTAACATGAAATGAACAAATGCTGCAAGGAACAACACGATAAATCAAACAGGGAGACAGATAAACAGTCACATCGTTCAAAAGAAGTGAAGAAAGGACCGTCATTTAAGAGGAAGAGACGAGTTGCCTTCGTGCCAGGCGAGCTCGCGAAGGAAGCAGGGGGGAACAAACGGGCATGGATCTATGAAATTCCATGGTTAGCCCTATTAATGATATTTCCTTCGATACCATTAATCCAGACCGTCCAAATTCAAATGGATGGGTATATGTCGACCGTACATCATAGCTCCACATCGAACCAACCGGTTCGGATCAAAGCCAATCCGAACCGGTCGCGGACAACCAGAGGAGGAGGCAGCTGTGGACTTTACTTTTTCCTCTCGTTGAACCCTTCTCGACGTCGGGGGAGGTTTGGGAGAAGACTCGTGAGGAAAGATCTTGGATCGCGAGAGAGAGAGAGAGAGCGAAGAAATGGATCAGATAATGAACAAGGTGGGATCCTATTGGATCGGCAGGAGAGCGGACAAGGAGATCTCCTCCGTCGGCGACGACATCAACGTAAGTGCTACTTCAATCTGCCCCTGATATCGATTGACATAATCGAAGGACCTCTTTGTGTTTTGAATTGGTAGGTTTCGAAACTATTTCTTGCCGTTGGCTTCTTAGTGGATTTATTTTGTTTATTGAACAATTTATTGCTGGATAGTGGTTACATGCAGGGTCCTAGAATTCTAATCAATAAAGCCTTTATTTGATATAATCTTCTTCATAAAATTGCCAACGTTAGGTATTGATGTTATGATTGAAAATTGACGTATTGATTGACGATACTGAGTTTCTAGATAGAGGATTTCCCTAATAGAGATCTGAAAACATAGGGCGTGTTTTTTCAGTAACTTGAGGATTATTTTGTTAGAGCCGATGGAATGAATCAATCTAAAAATTCAGTTCAAAAATAATATGTAAAAACTAAATAAGAGCAAGGTTAAATATGAAAAAGAAAGGATGGAATATGAAAAAGAAAGGATGGAGTAGCCCCAGGGGCACAGTGTAACGACAAAAGCGGAGAGGCATCACACAAAAGAATACAGTTTGATCTTCTGTTGCGACATCGTGTGGCGGCGAATTTAAGAAAAATCCATTTGGACGGCCCTGGGGCCCAGAAGTTTACCCGGTGGACAGAATACGACTTCGGCGTTGGGTCGTCGTTCAGGGATGACGCAACTGCGGAGTCCGAACTGAACCGTAAAAAAACTACGAGCGCTTCCCTGATTTACCCTTGGTGATCGGTGGAGGCCACTTGGGCTCCGACTTTACCCGACTCAGCTGTTGGCGAGATATCCTGAAGGTCCGTGGGCCATTTGGACTCCCAGGGATCAGTTGGATCGAAAGTTTGAATATCCTGGTGCCAATCAAAAAGAAAAAGAAAGGATGGAGTAGATATAACCTAGAGTAGAGAATACTATCAAAGAAGTTACGATTATTGTCTTTCACAGAGGAGGACGGCTGAATCTCTACCCCAAGATACAACTAGTGTCACAGTCTCTGCCAACAACTAACAATGAGACACCCATTCCTAATGAGTTTAGCAACAGAGAAGGATTTAGAGAAAAAGGAGAAAGAGGAATTTGTTATTATTGTTGTGTAAAATAGGTGAATAGCTTCTCTTAAAGAAAAGACTAAGTTAAAGAAAAGTTTTGACTTGGTAAAACTTCAATTGAGCACTTTCAATAGGAATATCTTGCTCGGTATAAGATTTAATTATTAATTAAATATATAATAGAAATAATAAAATAGTTTAATATAATGCTGATAGATAAAAAATAAAAAATATTTTTTTTAAAAAAAATAGAAATTCTGATAATTCCCACAAAATTCAAATAATACTTTTAAACAAATAAAAAATACATCAAGTCTACTACTTAGACTTAATATACAGTGTGGTTAGTGAGGTGCTTTTAAAAACTTACTCAGTAGAAAAGTTTTTGTTAGTAGGTGTAAAGTGACGTAGGTCTTGTATTGCACCACCTCTTCTTCCACTAAAGTAAACACAAAATTAAAAATCTAACATTATGGTGTGCATTAATTGCCATGCATAAATACAAATATCCTCGTATGGAAGAACCCCTACCAAGGATGTTTGTAGAGACATATCTTACAAAAAAGATCACTTAAGTCTCTTTTAGAGTAATAGATTCCTCTACATAGAAGTAAAATGCATCGCCGTAAGAATAGGGTATGGATATATGTGTACTTATTTGATCAATTAGTCAGTTTGTAATTACCTCATTGAACCTCCTTCAGGTGATTGCCTAATGCAGAGGTTGGGTTGCCACGGTTTGAAGGGCTATTGCGGATAATTCTGCATTCCCAATAATGAATTAAGATCATTGTCTCATTTTAACATTTTAGTAAGGCAATTATATGTACTTTAGATTTTAACATGTGAACATATGTGTAACATGACAAGTAGAATAAAGAATATGCTTGTAAAAGGGATACTGCATGATATATTATTCATGATTATAATCAAAATTGTAAATCATGCAAATTTAGATATTCACATAAATGATATGTGCCCATGCATTTTAATCATCATGAACAATGCTCTATGTCCTAGAGTCCATCGCCTTGTATTCGACCTTCATCCATCGACTGCACCAAGCTCCCGGAGTTTGCTTCATGTCTTTAGATCATCCATCCATACAAGTCCGCCTCACTCCACGTTGCCTTGAAGTACTCCTGCCATCTAATTCTCCATGCTTATGATGAACTAAGCTTCCTGAGCATGCTCCATATCTCCCAATCCTCCATGCCTATGAATTCATCTTGTATTGTATCATTGATCCATTGAGCTGAAACAATAATTCGACTGCATCGAGTTAACTAGGTCCTTGAGTTCTACATGTACTATTCTGAGTTCTTGATCAGTTGATGCACATATCAATATACAGATAAAACCAAACTTAAACCTTAATGCCAAAAACATCAACAAATTTGATTACACAGAAACATTATTTTCCTTGTATGATTGCTATATGCTCCAATATAATATATATCTCACACTTGGGTTCAAGTGTCATATGCAGATTTAACTGAATATACTTTGGTCCCATTCCATTTCCATTCCACCCAATAAGCCTCATCTCTACTGGCTTGCATTTTTTCAATAATCTTAGCCACCCTCCACAAACCATTTTGTTCTAGCCACCCACTAACTGCAATTCCCAATCCCAGTAATTCCTTTATATCTCCATCAGGTTGTCATTTTTGTTCATAGCTGCTGCATATACTTTTTCTGTCTCTTCATAAAGCAATTTATCCTCCCATCATCTGTCTTTCCAGAATCTGATAATTGTTCCATTTTTGCTGCAACTCTGATTCTTCGAACAAATAATTCCCTTATCAATAACAGATCCCTCCATGCATATGACTCTCGTATTTGCTTTTGCTTCTTCTCAATGAGCATTGTCAAAGTAATTCTGGTAACTGATCTTCTCCAGGCTACAGTCTCTGCATTCTCATTTGTGTTTAGAATCCTCCACCACCAGTAGCATAATAAGCTTTTGTTTTGTATTTCAATGTCTAGAATTCCCAAATCTCTTATCTATTTGTCTGGTAACTGCATCCCATTGGCCAAAAACTGTGATTGTCCTCCAAAATTTTACCCGTCTGTAAGAATGTTCTTCTCAACGTGTCAATTTCTTTAGTTACCTGCTTTGGAAAAGAAATATAAAAGTTTGGTATAACTGCAGGTGGCTTGAACCATGGTTTGGCCTTCCCATTTACTAGCAATGCAGGCTTATCAGTAGTCACAATCATTTTTGTCAATATTATCCACCCTGGAGGAAAACCCAGCAATTTTAAAATGATAAACAAATTCCCCCACTTCACCATATCAAAAGCTTTTCGACGGAACCATTGTAATTTTGATGGAGGGGGGCGCTGAGTGTTGAAAGGAAGTTCATAAAAATCCAAACGCATGTGTCTAGATCTTTGAACACCTATATTGTATATTCTTACATGGATCTTAATGTAGTTTACCTTACATATCATTCTTTATACACCTGCTTATGATCATGTTTGCATACAGAAACATTATTTGGTACATCTCAAGCAAGTTGATCGCTTGACATGATCTTTTGTATAACCTACTTCTGCCTGTTTGCTAGAACTCTGGATATCAACTTTACAATGCTATTTTCTAGAGGAATCTGTCATGAATCTTTGGCATATTTATCCCCTTCCCTTTTTGGTGTCAGAGCTATGAAGACAAAGTTGAGTCTTTCATATTCCAGGGTACCCTCATAAATCTTTAGAATATATCAAAAATGTCATTCTTCACATGTCCCTAAAATGAAACCATGAATTCTTTATTGAAGCCATCTAGTCTTGGGGTTTTCATTCTGCACATATGTTTAACAGCCATTTCTATTTCAGCAACCGAGAAGAAATTTTCACCAATATATTTAGTAGTTGATTATCCTTGTACAAGTTCAGTCAATATAGTAGTTGCTTCTTCTAGTTATGATTGCATCCATATCTTTTGTTTCTTTGAGCAGTCACTCTCTAGCAGCATTGAAGGGGGAGCAAAATGGTTGGTTAATAAGATCAAAGGTGCAGTCGCGAAACTCCTGTGGTCATTTCAATTATTTTTTCTTTTTCTCTGTGCGTTTGTCTGCAATTTCGTTGTTTCAGAGATTTTATTTACTACTGATTTGATTTTCTACATATCTCTATTTTCCTTCTATTCCAGATGGAATTCTCTCTCTCTCTCTCTCTCTCTCTCTGTTTCTTTTAGGAATTTTTCATTTTGATCCAGGAACTTTCTCTTTTAAAATCTTCTTTTATTCATTATATTTATGATGATATCCTTAGTCCTTACCCTATTTGTCCATTGCTTATCCATTTCGTTCTTTTTTCTTCTTTTTAATCAAATTCGTCTTTTTCACAGGCTTCCATACTTCGATTACTTATTGTCGCTGACTATTATTTAAATTATTCCTGAATGTTAGTATTTGCAGTGATTTCAATATGATTTTCACAAAACGTGGATTTTATTAAATAAGCCGCCTATCTAAACTAGATTTAACACCAGAAGCTATGAGACCTCGGTCCGTTTGTGCTATGGTCCAATCTTCTGTGTTGTTTCCTTAGTAGTTCAAATGAAAGTTTTATTAAGATACCTACATGAATTTGATAAAAGGTTATCGAACAACAACAAAAAATGTACAGATTTTTCTTCCATTTTTTGACTGACCTTCCTGCTTTAGCACAAGCTCGTTACGTTGCAAGTTGGCATTTGTCTGCAACTTTCTGTTCAAGGTGTTGTTGGTATTCTCTTGTTGGTCAAATTCATGGAGAACACGATTTCTCCTTTTTCTTTTTCCAGGAAAGATGCAGAAACCGCTAACGGATCTGCTGAAGGAATATGATTTGCCGATAGGCCTTTTTCCTGAGGGTGCCACTCATTACGAGTTCAATGAAGAGACTAGGAAGCTGACAGTGTTCATACCAGAGGTATGCGAGGTTGGCTACAGAGATTCTTCGGTCTTGCGCTTTTCTACCACTGTGACGGGGTATTTGGAGAAAGGAAAGCTTGCGGATATTGAGGGAATCAAGACCAAAGTGCTGATTTGGGCAAAGGTAACTTCCTTATCCACTGAAGGTTCCAAAATTCACTTCGCAACTGGTGTTAAGAAAACCAGGAGTCGCAGTGCATACGAGGTTCTTAGAGGTGGGGTCGTGGTGGATAAATTTTAGGTTGTGATACGGTTATCTCGTCGTCATCGTCGTGTCTTTGTGTCGATAACTTACCGTGCCCGGAAGAGATTCCTAGTATATTTAGGACATCTCCGTCTACATTGATTTGGCTCTATTGGTAATGACTGGCTTGCAACTCATCAAGTATCTTTATGGATTGTTGTCATTGGAAATTAGAATATATTGCTGTGTTCTGACAGGGAAAGTATGGCTTAATCATTCACGGGTTTATGTTCATTATCAAAGAAAATACAAATATGAAAACTTATTTGCTAGAGATCGATTAAAATTTCATGATTCTTATTGAATGTGCTATGCTGGCGTGAGTAGCCAGGATTTAACTGGGCTCGTATTTTTCTTTTCATGCCCAAACAACATTGAGTACGAGAATCGGGCCTGAATATCAATTATTTTAAATTTGCCAATATTTAATTTAAATGCACTAGAATAATATCTGTTATTGTAGGGGTTGGGGCATGTTTACTTTTATGTTTGTAACATGTTAAAATTCGTTAATCTAGTAAGTTCTATCTCATAATCATTGTGAGTGAGATAAATCACGGAGAATTTTATAAATTTTGACATGGCGATCAAAACATATGGGAGTCATCTGAATTTAAAAAAATAAATAAATCTCTTTTAAAATCGATCCTTATTTTACTTGTAGTAACCGTTGTATCATTCGGATGGAGACAGAAATTATGCTCAAAGGCAAATGAGGTCAATGGGCAACTCTTATTAAATGGGCATGAACTATTTAGTAAATAATAGCCCTAGAAAAGGCAAATGAGACAATTCATCGAAAAGGTTCATGCGCATACAATTTCCATCAGCATATGGCAAGACCAACGACTTCACTCATCCCACCTCACAGCATCAATTTGATCCGGCGGACACATCACTGCTTGCTAATGGCAAGTCGCTTAGGCGGCGATCCTGGCCAAGACACCGACCAGCAGTGCATTTCCGGCTACGGTAGGCTCTGCCTGCTTGAAGTTGTTTCTGGAGTCATCGTAGGCGTCATTTGCGTCGGGTCCGCCGACGATGGCATCATCAAGCACGTTAGGGTCGTCGTGGTCCTCGTTTAATATATATATATATATAATATATCTCCTGTGTGCTTAATCAATAAAGCGAATGTACGGAATGGTGGGCTAAGTGTGCAGCGCACAGTGGACAGCAGAGGTTTGGTGCCGCGAGATTCTGCTGGGAATGTGGCAGCGTCCAGTGCATTGGGAGGGCAAGGAGGGTCCATGGCGGAGGTGGAGAGCAGCGCTGTTAGCCAAACTCTTGGGTCGGTGGATACAGATCAGCGACTCCATGGAGCGACCAGCAGGGAGGTAGTATCGGCCGAACAAATTGGAGAGCAAGCTTGGATTCCTATGGTGCATCGCAAAGGAGACAATAGATGGGCGGGAGCAGCCCGAAAGCGGTGTATATGAAGATTGCATCATGGAATATCAGGGGCTTTCATAAGCCCCTGAAACACGGGCCTCAGGAGCAGGCGCATTCAAGTGATGACTTTACTCGAGACTAAGCTCGGGGAGGAGCGATTACTGTCCATTCGACAGCGATACTTTGGAGGTATGAATATGGTTCACAATTTTGGAGTGTCTAATCATGGTTGGATTCTAGTGCTATGGGACACACAGATGGTTACCGTGGTGGTGTTGGAGGTGGAGCAGCAGATGATATATTGTCGTGTTACATGTGGAGTCACGCATCGGTCCATCTTGGTCACGTTCGTCTATGGGCTACATTCCGTAGTCACGCGGAGGCCAATGTGGACAGCGCTTCAGAGGCTTGGTGAGACCACTCGGGAAGCATGGATCATCATGGGGGATTTCAACTCGGTGCTAGCTATTGGGGATCGAGTTGGTGGACAGCCGGTAACTAATTATGAGATGAGGGACTTTTCGCAGCTTGTTCACATGCATGGATTGGTGGATCTACACTCTATTGGATGCCAACACACATGGACGAACGGTACTGTATCGAGCAAGCTTGATAGAGTTCTGGTCAACTCACATTGGCTTGTGCAGGATTATGAGAGCTTGGTGGAATTCACGCCGCCGGGATGTCTATCGGATCATTCGTGTGCTATTGTCACTACTTCTGCGAGGGAGCATGGAGGTAAAAGACCATTTAAGTTCTATAACATGTGGACCTTGCATAGTGGCTATCGGGAGCTAGTGGAGGAAGCATGGGCAGCGCCTATACAGGGGTATGTGCAGTTTGTCTTGAAGAAGAAGTTGAGCCGACTTAAAGGGCAGTTAAAACAGCTTGATCGGCAGAATTTCCACCATATTGCAGAAAAGGCCAAGAGGGCTGGGATGGAACTTGAAGAGGCTCAACGAGTGAAGCTGGGAGGGATGGAAATGGGTAGTGCTAATATGCTTGGGCCGGAGGCTTTTGCTGCACTTCGCCGGCGTGCAACGTTGCTAGCGGATGCGGAGAAGATGTACTATCAGCAGCGTGCCAAGACGGCGTATATCAAGGGTAGTGATCGGTCCACAAAATTCTTCCATGATCTTGTAAAGAGGAACAACAAAAGGAATTCCATTGTCACAATAACAAAGCAGTCAGGGGAGCAAACCTCATGGATGGATGAGGTAGCCAATGAATTTGTATCTTATTACCGAGGACTGCTGGGTGCTGGCGAACAATGTGCGCCACTTGCTGGTCACCATGTGGACTATGTGCGGGCTGGGAAAACTCTGGGCAGTGAGCAATCTGAGAGGTTGGAGCTGCCGGTGACGGAGAAGGAGATACGGGATGCTTTATTTGACATTGGGAAGGATAAGGCTCCTGGATCGGATGGCTACAACTCCACTTTTTATCGGACTTCATGGGAAACGATCAAGGCAGATTTTTGTGCAACAGTGCAGGAATTTTTCCGAACGAGTAGGCTGCTCAAGGAATGGAATCACACCGTTATTGTCTTGATTCCGAAGGCAGCCCATTCCCCGACAGTTAGTGATTACAGGCCTATATCCTGCTACAGTGTATTCTATAAGGTTATAGCGAAGATTTTGGCGGGCCGGTTATCGTGTGTGATGGATTTCTTATTGGACCCGGCCCAATCAGCTTTTGTCCCTGGCCGGAACATAGCTGATAATATCCATTTGGCGCAGGAGCTTTTGCGCAAGTATGCTAGGAAGAGGATTTCACCCGGATGTATGATGAAGGTTGATTTGCGGAAGGCATTTGATACGGTGGACTGGGATTTTCTGACAAAGGCCTTATCTGTCTATGGATTTCCATCTCGGTTTTGTTCGTGGATTTCTCAGTGTATATCGACAATTACATATTCAGTTAGCATTAACGGGGGTATGTATGGCTTCTTTAGTGGCCGGAGAGGGTTGCGGCAAGGAGATCCTCTTTCTCCGTTATTATTTGGATTATGCTTGGAGGTTTTCTCGAGGAGCATGAGGGCGGCAGTACAACAGACAACGTTCCATTACCATCTGATGTGTGAAGGGGTACAACTTACACATTTAGCATATGCAGACGATCTGCTGATATTCTCGAGAGCAGACTCTTCCTCCCTCAGTTTGATATCTCAGTGCTTGGCGGATTTTGGTGACATGGCGGGCCTAAGGGCTAATCCTCTGAAGTCCAACATGTATATAGCTGGAGTGGATGACCGGACACGATCAGAGCTGCTACAGATCACGGGGTTTCAGCAGGGGACTTTCCCATTTCGTTACCTTGGGGTTCCGATGGCGGCGGAGAAGTTACGTATTGCAGATTATTCGCCACTCCTAGAGGCGACCAGCAGGAGAGTGGGATCATGGCCGAAGCACACATTGTCGTATGTAGGTAGATTGGAGCTTGTGCGATCGGTACTGCAGGGTATTGAGTGTTATTGGTTATCCATCCTCCCGGTTCCGTGCGGGGTGATAGATAAGCTTTATGGTATATGTTGAGCTTTTGTTTGGACAACAAGTCATCCAGTGGCTTCTTGGAGATCCCTCTGCTTGCCAAAGGAAGAGGGAGGATATGGACTACGGGACTTGAGATCATGGAATTCTGCCCTACTATGTCATACGCTGTGGAACATCCACGGTAAGGCGGACTCTCTATGGGTTCGTTGGGTTCATCATAGATACCTCCAGCATCAGGATATATGGACGTAGCGGGCAAAACACACTGATTCACCGCTGATGAAGAAGCTGGGATTGCTGACAGATCAGATCACTCAGCGTCTAGGGGATGCCTCGGTTGCAGCCTCTACCCTTGGGCGCTGGTATGTGCAGCCTTGCACGCGCACGGGGGCAACGACGGCATATGATTTCTTCCGTCCACGTGCAGAGCTGGTGCGTTGGGCACCAAATGTTTGGAGGGCAGATATATTGCCTAAGCATAGGTTCGTGTATTGGCTCCTAGCAAGGGGCAAGCTGAGGACGACAGATGTTACTCCCTATGAGGAGCAGAAGGTGTGCTGCCTATGCAAGGCGGCATTGGAGACGAGCGAGCATCTATTCTTTCGGTGCACTTGGACTCGACAGATATGGGATCGAGTCCGAGACTGGCTTCGTATTCAGCTACAAATCTTCAGTGTAGGCCGGCTTTTTAGAGCTTTTGGTGCAGAGTTGCGGGGGAAAGGAGTGGTGAGAAAGCGTAGAGACCTTGCCATCTCATGTATGGTGTTTTTGATATGGCAAGCCCGCAATCGATGTCGTTTTGAGGGGTTTGAGCTATCGATCGAGAGGTTATTCCTCAAGATCCAGACTCATGTCTACCGTTTTGTAGACATCTAGATTGTACACAGTTACATCCATCTATACATTTTTACCTTTCCCAAAAAAAAAAATAAAGCGAATGTACGTACTTTTTTTTTTACACAGTCTATATATAGCATAGAGAGAGAGGAATTATGCATGTAAAAATTATACAAGAGGATAACGGATCAATTCTTTATAAATACGAAGGTGTTATCTCTCCATACAATAATTACTAGTTTCAAGAGTCAAAGATTTACCGTGATTTACCTCCCTTACGATAGTCCGGAAACAAACTGGTAGGGATCGCTAAGTTGATGAATTCCAATCTTTGCACCATAGAGAGAGGAATTATGTTGGATGAATGAACGTTCAATATGAACTCTTCTGACATGAAACAATATTTTTATTATTCACATAAAGGTTGAAAATACCGTTTATATGAGGAGAACATTATAATCGTCAATCTAACGATTTCTTCGTCGTGATCCTTTAGGATTCGAGAGAGAGTAAATCACGAGAGGATTATGCCTGTGGATGTGATTTCTAAGAAAAATAGGTGATTATCTAAGTCCGGGACAAAATTTTGGATCGTCTTCAGAATCAATCTTTGTCTATTATACAAGTGTATCCTTTGACTTATCAACGCACCACATCATATATATATATATATATATATATATAAGTGATCTCATGTGCGCCCGAATTGTCCGTGTGTATGCGACCCGCCATATTGCCATCGTTATCGCCTTTGTCCGGTAGTCGGACTGGCACGCGATCAACGCACACCTCGCCGTGATCCGGGGCCGCGTCGGATTCCGTCCGTGATTCGGTCGGAATCCGACGATTTCCGGCCGGTTAGCGTCGGATTCCGGCCGCTAACCGACCGAGAAACTCCCCCGCCGGTGAGTAGCGCGACGACAACGGCAACGGCGATGGGTCGGCGCGTCGCATAAGATCGTGGATGGTTCGGGCGCGCAGGAGATCAAACCCGTATATGAGAAGTGATCTCCTGCACACCCGAACCGTCCGCGACTGTCCGCGACACGCACGACCACCGCCACTGCCGCCATCGTCGCCGCACCGTCCGGCCACCTCCGGTCGCCAGACCTGGCGCGATCGACGCGCACCTCGCTAGCGGTTCGACGGGGCCCGGGCGACGCCGGATTTCGGATGCGATCTTTGGTGATTTCCGACCGGTTAGCGCCAGATTTCGGCCGCTAATCGGCCGGGAAACTCCCCTCGCCGGACCGCCGATGAGTGGCACGTCGATCGCGTCCGGTCCGACAGTCGGTGGTGGTCGGACGGCGCGGCGACGACGACGGCAACGACAGTGGGTCGGCGCATCGTGGACGATCGTGGATGGTTTGGGCGCGCAGGATATCAAACCCGTATATATATATACAGGTGCCCGTGCACTCCACTGTCCAGCATGTCGGTGTCGGCATCGCTGCCGCATCGTCTGACCACCGCTGACCGTCGGACCAGGTGCGATCGATACGCAACTCGTTGGTGGTCCGACAGAGCTTGGCTTTCGACCGATTAACGGTCGGAATCCAGCGCAAAACGACCGAAAATAACCAAATCATGCGGTCGGCGGTGGCGACCGATTGGGACCACCATTCGGCCATCCGAGTATAGCAAACGGATCGACATCAGTTGCCAATCCGTCCTCTATACTCGGTCGGTCGCGATTCGACCGTCGGCTAGTCGAATCGTGGTCGAAATCGATCGCCAGAATCGGACGACCGATTTTGGCTGCCACACCATTGGATTCCAATCGAATCGCTGTCGGAATCTGACTGAGCGACGTCAACCTGTCTGCCATCGGATTCCAATCGCGATTCGATCAGAATCCGACCCAATCCCGACCGGCAGTGGCCACACGATCGGGCGACCGATTTCGGCCGCCATACCACTGGATTTCGATCGAATCGTGGTCGAAATCTAGCCCGATCGCGACCGCCACTGTGGACTGTGTGATTTGGTCAATTCCGACCATTTTGCGTCGGATTCCGATCTCTAACTAACCGGAAGTCGAGCCTCGCCGAACCACCGACAAGTTGCACGTCAATTGCGGCCCTACCGGCCGCGTGTTTCGATCGTTTCCAACCGGTTTGCGTCGGATTTTGGGCGCTAATCGGTCGGAATTCGTGCCCCGTCAGACCGCCGACCAGTCGCACGTTGATTGCACCCAGTCTGCGGCCGATGGTGATCGAACGACGCGGCGGCGTGGAGCGGACGGCTGCGGGGTCGGTGTGGAGTGGATGAGCACAGAGATTTTCGTCATGAGGAGAAGATTTTCGTGTGTGTGTGTGTATATATATATATATATATATATATATATATATATATATATATATATATATATATATATATAGATATATATATATATATATATATATATATATATATATATATATATATATATATATATATAAAAGAAAGATATTCTACTCATCGAGATGTGCACGTCTGTGCGCATAGTTTGTAGGATCGTGATCCTACGCAGGATCGATTTGGGATTAGAATCGGATCGATCGAGATCGGATAGTAGAATATTACGATCTTATCAAAACCTTTTAGAATTTCATGGTTAAATATTATTATAATTGTACCTAATTAATAATTTAAAAAATCATATATATATATAATTAGATTAATAATTTTGCATATATACATAACATTCGATATCAAATAGTAAAAAATAATTATAGTCATCAAATAACTATCCTTTAAGATTAAAGAGAGCTAATAAAATGAAAAAGAATATCATAATAATACGAAGAAATGATTTTTCAGATTTGTATTTTGAATTAAAAAAGTATTGCGTTGATTATATATATATATATATATATATATATATATATATATAAAATAGCATGAAAAAAAATAATTATCATAATCAAATTATACACGTCAACTTAAAAAAATCTAAAACATATCCACCAAGACATTTTAAATAACTCTATCACTAATTAATCGTCTAATTATCTATCTAGTCATTTCTCTATTTATTATATTTATATCGCAATTATAAATTATATCTCATTTCTATTTCTTCTCCTTAACTTTATTTCCTATTAAATTTTTAGAAATTTAGGTCCAACTTGGAGGTTTTTTGTTTCCAATCTCAGCTAACTCCGCTAGCACCGCTTCTCTTTTTCATTCCCTTTCGATCTTTCCCTTGTATCTTCTAAATCTCATCGACTATCTTAAATTAGTTCATCAACGTGCTTCTTGCTATTCCACCTATTTTTCCCTTTTACTTTTTTTGTTCATCACTATCTTCTTCAAGGTAGTTTAGTTGTTTCGATCTGAAATCGACTGGTTAATCGATCTCAAAATTGAATGTTTATTTTATTTTTTAGGAGGGATGAGGTGTCGTGGTCGATTTATTTTTTTTATATCAATTTGTCTTTGTATGCGTAGATCGAACGATTCGAAATGGGATAGCTCGGACTCCTCGAAGAATGGTGGAGGAGCAACATTTGCAATAGGGTCATTGTCTTTGCGGCAACAACTGCAATTTCTTTGGGACCCTCGCAATGATGAACCTCTACTCTAAGTGCTATCGGAGTACGCAATCATCTCCTCAAGGAGCGACAATGGCAATGCAAACTCTCACTGTCGAACTCCCTTAGTCCCTCTCCTTCTCCATCTCCTCGTCGTGGTCCCCCATTACCACGACCGAGGTAATGAGTGCCTCCGCCGTGATTGTCTCCCCTACCACTTTGTTTTCTTTGGCGAATCCGACGAAGGATGCAAAGGCTGCGAAAGAGAAAAAGGGTTAAAAAAAAATATTTCGATCAATTTGATAGGATCGGTTGAAACGTAGAATCGGTACGATCCCATCGATTATGAATGATCCCAACGATCCTAATGTGATCCCACAACAAAAAATGATCCTATACGGTCTAGGATCGTTTTGAGATCTTGGATCATCAGATCGTATGATTCTACGATCCAAAATCGCGATTCTGTAAACCATGTATGTACGTGCTCCTCTTTTAGTACAATGGTTTCACTATGTCGTACAAAGTGAAATCATGCAAGCTCAGTGTGCACAAGCATGCTTTCCATCGGCGTTCTGGAGAAAAATTGTCTCTATCTATCGTAAAATGAATCAGCGGAGCGTAGAATGAATCGACACATTTATACTAAATTAAAATTTGGCCAAGCGAGAAGGCAACAACACTAGAAATCTTAAGGGGGTATTTGGTCCGTAATTTTTTTTATTTTTATTTTATGAGAAAATGTGAAAATGTGTTTGGTTGGTATTTTTTATTTTTGTTTTTCAAAAACTAAAGAAACATTTTTTGAAAAATTAGAAAATATAAAAATCGTTTTCTATTTTCATTTTTATTTTCCAGAAAATAAAGGAATATATTCTGGAAAATTGAAAAATATAAAAAAAAAAAAAATTATTTTTTGAAAAAGAAAAAAATGAAAAAAAAAATTAAGAACCAAATACTTCATTAGTTTTCCTTATGATAACTCATGAATTGGGGTAGGGAATTACGCGGATTGCTTCCATGGAGCCATTTCCAAAAAAAAAATAACACTCACAAAATATTTAAATGATCTGTATGAGCAGGAACGTTTACTATAAAATAATTTATATTTAACGACGATTTTTTTTTCGTCATCCATTATTAATATTCGTCGCTAAGTAATATTAACGATGATAATTAATATTTTGTCGCTAGTTTCGTCGTAATAAACTTCTCACTAAAAGATTTTAATGACGAAATATTATAATTTCGTTATTAATATTAACGGCGATAAAAAATAACATCGCTAACAATAAATATTCGCCACAAATAAAATTTAACATTAGCGATGAAAATAATGATTTCGTCGCTAATACTGGATTATTGGCAAGGACAGAAATCATTGATATTAGTGATGAAAATATTATATGTCGTCGCAAAACATCAGTCGACTGGTGTTACGTTGTAACACCATTCGGACTGCCCATAGTTTGGTCGATCACAAAATATTTTTTAGTCGACTGCTCAATCGATTGAAGAGTTAGCGATGAATGTGTCATATTATTCGTCGCTAATATTTTTTATTAATCGACTACTTTTTTATGCAGTCGACTGATACGCAGAAATTTGACCTCATATGAAGTAACAGTTGACTGATGAAAGACACCAGTCGTCTGCTCATTATTGATACAGAATGGTTGAACTTTTTAGTGACGCAATCCTTAAAATTTGTCGCTAACCGTCAAAATATTTTCGAAACTTCTTTTATTTGTATTTGATATCCTGTAATACAATATCAATCACATATTTTTTTTCCACAGTTAACTTAAGAACATACAACTCAAATAATTTAATAATAATTATATTTAACCACAAATAATACATAACATAATCGAAATACATCATTAGAAACCTAACTTTAAGTCCAAAATAAAGAGAAGCACAACAGAAAAATAAATAAGATAAATTTATTTTTACTTGGTTCACAACCCAACGTTTGCTACTCCAAGGTCCCGCGATCCTTGACCACGTACGAAGGGGCAATCCACTAAAAAGTCTCCTCTTCGTTGGAAGTAGGAGACAACGATCACAAAAATCGAGAGACACAAACTTTAGGATAAGACAACAAGCCTACCTCACCTCGTTACGATGAAAACTCCGATTACAAATTAAACAAACTAATACTACCGACGAATATGAATCTGAGATGAAGAGCTTGTCGTCAGCATGTTGGCGTCGTAGTATCATCGTCGAAGTGTAGCATTGTTGGAGCACTTAGGAGCAAAGAATTGATTATCTAGGGTTCAAGTTCTCCCTTCCTTTTATAGACTTGTGCCTTTGAATAAGTCCGAATCCAGATCCTCAACTTGTGATTTTTATCACGAGGTGACACCTTATCTTTGTTGGTGCAATCGGCCCAGGTCACGATTGACCAGGACTCGAGTTTGACTCGAGTGATGTTTTGATGTTTCAACAAAAACATATGACAATGTAATTGTCATGGGAAAGTCCAAGTGGAACACTTGGCATTTGGTAAAGTCCAAGTCTTGAGTACTTGGCATGAAAAGTCCAAGTGGGACACTTGGCACATGAAAAGTCCAAGCATGGGTCTTGGCAATGTAAAAGTTCAAGCATGGGTCTTGGCAATGTAAAGTCCAACATGGGTTGACAAGGAAAGTCCAAGCATGGTCTTGGCATGAAAAGTCCAACATGGGTTGGTAAGGAAAGTCCAAGCATGGTCTTGGCATGGAAAGTCCAACATGGGTTGGCAAGGGAAAGTCCAAGCTTGAGTCTTGGCATTTGAGAAGTCCAAGGGTTTGATATTGGCAGCGTAAAGTCCAAGCGGGAGTCTTGGCAGCATAAGATCAATGGTTGACAGCGTAAAGTCCAAGCGGAGTCTTGGCGGCGTAAGTCCAATGTGACTTGGCGGTGTAGACACCGTCAGCATGACATAGCCGAGGGAAGCACCTAGAGACTAGCGCGATGGATGAACAAGTCATGGATGACTTGGAGGGATCCGAGAGGCGTGAGGCTGATGGAGGTGGCTAGAAGGCTTAGGTCTAGGCTAAGGGTGGTCTAGCAAGTATGGGGGCACCATACTTGGGTTAAAACCTCATCTTTGAGGTTGACGATCGGCCGCATTATGGCCGGTTCGATTTGTCGTGAGTCGACGAGTTATTTGCCGTTTAAGAGCTGAAGGCCGCTCACGGCGGTCGGCCTTGCCGATGGGCGATCGATGTCTCCACGATGTTGCTATCGCTATTCGGCCGCGAGAATGTAATGCTCCGTGGTGGCAATCGACTCTGCTGGTGGCGATCGGCCCAATGTTGGCGATCATTGCCAAGAGATCCGTTGGAGTTTTTCCAGCGTGGATCGAGCCGTTGTCTCACGACACAATTATGGCATCGGCCGATCGTGACTTATGGCGATCGGCGATGGGCGAAAATTCAGTCGGCGCAAGGATAAAAGGAGCTCGGCGGGAGGGTTTTTGCAAGCGATTTTCTTGGCGAAATTGAAGGGGAAGTTGGTGCTTTCCGGTCCTTAAAGCTAGTTCAAGGCAATCAAAGATCAAGCAATCAAAGCTCTTGTAAAGTTGTTTTCCTTTACTTGCATTGTATTTCTTACTTGTATTTGCTTGTATCTTGTGTATTACTTAGTGTAATCCTTATGCGAGGTTTCTCCACCTCGGATTGTTCAGAAGGAGTTATTATTGATTAGTGATTGCGTGTGCATCACTAGAGCTCTTTAGAGCTCGATCCAGTGGAGTAGGAACCGTGTGGTTCGAACCACGTATATCTTTGTGTTATTATTGTATTTCGTTATTGCTTTCATTTCTATATTCCATTGCGCTTGAAATTGTAGACACGATCACGATCAATTCCATCGATGTCACGATTCAGCGCTATTCACCCCCTCTGCGGCGTCAAATCCCAACAATTGGTATCGAGCAGGGCTCTTCTACGGACTAATCGTGGGAGCTAGGACAAAGAAGCTAGAGGTGAAGATGGAAGAACAATTGGGATGGAACATTAACACGATCCCTTACTCCTTCTATGGACAAGAAGGGTTTAAGCAATGGAAGTCAAGAATTGAAGACTTCCTAATGATGAGGACTTGAAGAATGGTCTATCTTGATGGAGGGTTTTAGCTATCCAATAGGACCAAAGGGAGGATTCCTCAAGAAGAAGAAGTGGAGTGAAGATCAACTCCAAGCCTTCGAGAAAAACATGAAGGTAGTAAAATTTATTCTTGATTTGGTCTCTAATGAGATTGTGTGTATGGTAGGGGACTATATGGATGCTAAGGAGTTGTGGAGCCAAGTGGCAAAGCTCCATGAAAACTCATCATTGGTCCAAGAAGAAGAAGAAGAAGAAGAGTGCTTATCCTCTCAAGCTCAAAAAGAAGCAAGTACATCTTCATCCAAAGAGCTTGAGGATTTGGAGGTTGATAGGGAATCAACATCTGGATCGGAAGAGGTGGAGGAAGTGAAAGAAGCATCCACTTCTAGGATTGAGGAGGAGATTAGAGTTTCCTCAACACCGGAGCATCAAGAAGAAGCTTCCACATCCGGTCAAGATGAAGAAGTTTCAATTCCAACACCTTCCACCACCATAGGTAACTCAAACATGTCAATTTGTAATAAAAATCATATCATATGTTTTGAGTGTAGGGAAGCCGGGCACTACAAGAGCAAGTGCCCAAAGAAGATTAGGAAAGCTCCACCAGCACCAAAAGTCAAGGATGCTGGTTCCCTAACACCTAAAGGCAAGGAGCACATCATATGCTTCAAGTGCAATTCAAAAGGGCATTATCGGAGTCAATGCCCTAGGGGGAAGAAGAAGGGGCAAGGAGGAGCATCACAAGTAGGGGGAGCTTCTATAGCTAACCCTAAGGTATATTTTAATAATGCATCTTCCAAATTTAAAAGTCAAAAGCATGCTAGAAATTTTAATTCTCTTGCAATTCACCATGAAAAGCATGCTAGAGATAGATATTTTTGCTTAGGAGCCAAGAGGGTAAATTTTTCAAGAAAGGAGAAATTTGGGACTAATGTCCCTAGAAAAACTCTTCCTAAGGAAAGCATTAGGAAAATAGAAAACCACTTAGGCATTAACCCTAAGAAGGGTAGGCATATGCCTAGAGAAAATGGTAATGCCCAAAACTTAATCAAAAATCAATTGGGCAATTAGAGGTTGAAAATCAAGCCTTGAGGTCAAGGCTTGAAAAACTAGAAAAGACCCTTAGGAATATACAAAATCAATTTAAAGGGTCTAATGGTCAAAGTCAAAGGTCCAAAAGTCAAAGTCAACACCAAGGACCTAAGAGTCAAAAGTCAACCAAGGGCAAGCAAGGTTTGAGTCACAAACCTAAGCCTAAGATAGCTTACCATAGTGTTCCATTAGATTATGGAACACTGACTAGGTCTAGGAAGACCAAGGTCAATAGGGAGGTTATCCCTATAGTTGACCAAAGGGTGTACCTAGTGGCTAGGGTTTCTAGGAAACCTAGGGTGGCTACTAAGAAGGTTGCAAGGGGAGTTACCCCTAGAGTCAACCTAGGTGAGACCCAAATGACCAAGGCTAATAAGCCTAGGAGGGTCATTAGGAAGGTATCTAGGGAGGTTATCCCTAAGGAATACCTAATTAACCCTAGGAGCTCAAATCGGTTTTGGGTTCCTAAGAGCGTGATTGATTCACGCTAGATGGGTTTAGGGTGTGTCAACCTTGATTGGATGGGTAGTTAACTCAACCATGGCAAAGGTGACATTTTAGGTCATTTTCAAGGTTATAGTTACCTTGGGAATGTGGTTTGATTTTAATCCTAAAAGGATTTTAGGATGTGTCAATATTAATTATGAAGTTTGATAAAATGATCATTTTGGCACAATTTAGGTTTAGAGGTTAGTGTGTCATTTTGGGTTTTTGGCACACTTGGGAGAAAAATAGAAATATGGCAAAATATATCTAATTATATAAAATGGCAATTAATATTAAAATTTAGGTATTACATACCTTTATATCTTATTTGCCATACTTTGATTTGCCATATGCCATGACATGACATCATGTTCATTCTCATCATTTATATGTCATGTTTATGCTTAAGATTAAGGTTTTAAATATCATGTGTTTTTAGACTTCATTTTGTTTTAAATATCATGTGTTTTTAGACTTCATTTTATGCCATGACATCATGATTATGAGCATATACTTATTTATATCTTCATTAATGTCATAATCATTCATGCATTTGATTAAAATTGAGGTAAGGACTTTGGCATGACTTGGAGTCCTATTTATAAGGGAATCAAGTAGAATTGCCTTAGAAAAATGCATGAAACCCTAGTTTAGGGAGAACAAAACTCACATCTCACATCCAATTGACATGTATGTGTATTTATACACCCTAGATACATGTGAGATGCTAGGATATGAGTTGAGTTCAAGGTGCATAGTTTTTGCTTCTAGTTGAACCAAAACTCATCTAATTTTATTAGTGGATCATTAGGAAAGCATGTGTACAAGTCATGTACATAGAGCCCAAGGAATATGATCCAAAATAAGGTTTTGAAAACATTTTAAAATCATTTTGAAAAATCTTGGTGAAGTCTATCTTTTGATAGCAATCACCATTGATGAAGTTGATACAAAATAGGGCCAAAACATTGAAAATTTCAATGGTTTTGAGTTTTGTATCAAATTCACTATTTTATGGGTAAAATAATTTTCAAATATTTTTCACCCATTGTGTGTGTCATAAGTATTATACGTATGAATTTTCACGATTTTTCGAATTACGTATAATTATTTATGAATTTCTAAAATTCATTTTCGATATTGAAAATCGAGATTTATCATCGATCGGCTCGTGTGGCAATGATCGATGAGTGGTAATGACCGACATCGCTGTCGAGTCGATCGTCAGTCTGATTCGGGTTAACAAGGTTTGTTTAGCCCGTGTTCAGCTATGGAAAAGGTTCCTAATCACTCTTAACCCTAGGATATGCTTTAGAAAGCATTATAAAGGGTGAAAATCCATTGGATATGGATTAGGAGATGTGTTAGGTCAAAGTATCAAATTTAGGGTGAGTGAAAGTTCTATGTTGAACTTAGAACCTTAATTTTGATGGTTTAGAGTTCCTATTGGCTTAGGGGCTTCCCAAGGACATTGTTGGTGCAATGGTCAAGGGGGAGTAAGCCTTTAGGGGGAGTTATCCAGGGATGATGGATGTGTTTTTCTCCTTGGAGAGGAGAAGTTATTGGGAGAGTATCATCAATTGGGAAAATTGATGGGTTTTTGATATCCAATTTGTAAATTGGGAGAGATTATAGGATTGCCTCTCTTGAGTGATATGGGACTTATCACTAGGACGATGATAGGCATCCTAGATATTTTTAGGTCAAAAAGGGGGAGATTGTAAGATCTCATTGGGACATGAGACATTGACCTCCTTGGAGAGATAACCTTTTTGATGTTAGTCAAAAAGGGGGAGAATGTTTGGGGGAGAACATTTGGAGAGTGTTTACCAATTTGGGATAATTGGTAAGGGATTTGAGTTAGTGGTCTAACTCAAATGATTTGTTTGGTTTTTGTTAAACATCAAAAAGGGGGAGATTGTTGGTGCAATCGGCTCAGGTCACGATTGACTAGGACTCGAGTTTGACTCGAGTGATGTTTTGATGTTTTGACAAAAACATATGACAATGTAATTGTCATGGGAAAGTCCAAGTGGAACACTTGGCATTTGGTAAAGTCCAAGTCTTGAGTACTTGGCATGAAAAGTCCAAGTGGGACACTTGGCACATGAAAAGTCCAAGCATGAGTCTTGGCAATGTAAAAGTCCAAGCATGAGTCTTGGCAATGTAAAGTCCAACATGGGTTGGCAAGGAAAGTCCAAGCATGGTCTTGGCATGAAAAGTCCAACATGGGTTGGCAAGGAAAGTCCAAGCATGGTCTTGGCATGGAAAGTCCAACATGGGTTGGCAAGGGAAAGTCCAAGCTTGAGTCTTGACATTTGAGAAGTCCAAGGGTTTGATATTGGCAGCGTAAAGTCCAAGCGGAGTCTTGGCGGTGTAAGTCCAATGTGCCTTGGCGGTGTAGACACCGTTAACATGACATAGCCGAGGGAAGCACCTGGAGGCTAGCGCGATGGATGAACAAGTCATGGATGACTTGGAGGGATCCGAGAGGCGTAAGGCTGATGGAGGTGGCTAGAAGGCTTAGGTCTAGGCTAAGGGTGGTCTAGCAAGTATGGGGGCACCATACTTGGGTTAAAACCTCATCTTTGAGGTTGGCAGTCGACTGGCATTATGGCCGGTTCGACTGTCGTGAGTCGACTTGAGTTCAACTGCCGTTTAAGAGCTGGAACTGCTCCGCGGTCGGTGATCGCCATCGGAGCAGGAATCGATGTCTACGCAATCGATCGCGCGGTGGTCGCGATCAGCCGTTGTCTCACGATAATAGCATGGCATCGATCATTGGTGACTTATGGCAGTCGACTGATGGGCGAAAATCCAGGTCGCGCGCAAGGATAAAAGGAGCTCGACGGGAGGGTTTTTGCAAGCGATTTTCTTGGGCGAAATTGAAGGGGGAAGTTGGTGTTTTCCAGTCCTTCAAAGCTAGTTCAAGGCAATCAAAGATCAAGCAATACAAAGCTCTTGTAAAGTTGTTTTTCCTTTACTTGCATTGTATTTCTTACTTGTATTTGCTTGTATCTTGTGTATTACTTAGTGTAATCCTTGTACGAGGTTTCTCCGCCTCCGGATTGTTCCGAGAAGGAGTTATTATTGATTAGTGATTGCGTGTGCATCACTAGAGCTCTTTAGAGCTCGATCCGTGGAGTAGGAACTGTATGGTTCCGAACCACGTTATATCTTTGTGTTCGTGATTGTTGTATTTCGTTATTGCTTTCATTTCTATATTCCGCTGTGCTAACGAAATTGTAGACATGATCACGATCGAATTTCATCGACGTACGAATTCAACGCTATTCGCCCCCCCCCCTCTAGCGGTGTCAAATCCCCAACAATCTTATCACGAAGTGACGACGTCAAACGTTATCCTTTTTGACCTAGCTCACAAGATTGATTCGTCTCCATCAGTCAACTGATGACCTTCATCAGTCGACTGTCAATATTCAGCAGTCGACTGCCAGCCTGGTCACTTCTCTGCAATAAAGGGTTAGCACGGAATATGATAAATACGATGGTTCCTTACCGTCCGATTTCGACCTAGACTTTCCACTGGAAGTCTTAGTTGGATTGTCACCTACGATCGTCTCCGTACAGAGGACATGACCTTACAACTACTTCACACTCATGCTTACCTTTGGTCCTTTATGACATGTCGCTTTGCTTCTGGTCTTCCACCTAGGTTCTTCGACTCCTACGAAGTTCTCCTGGTGTCACCCGACCACCACAGTTTCCCAACTCGGAATTCTCCGGGTGTCGCTAACTTTCAACTTAGCTTAACCATTTCCTGCACACTTAATTCAGCTCATGAGATAACAATATGACCTTGACTTTAGATCTTTGCTATAATCAAAACTTAGGTTTGATTATCTGGTGCCCTTGCACCAACACAAAATATCCAATTTCACAAATTCATAGCATCCAAATTTAAAAACATTCAAGTTTACAATTTCACTAGATCAAAATATAAATATTCACAAACTCTAAGATGGAGGAGGAGGTGGAGCTGAAGATAACTCTTATATCAATGATTGTAAAGCTCTAGGTGCAAGTCGATTCAAAATTGCTTCAAATATATCTTGTCTTGATCTCATTGATGTCAACTCATCTTGGGTGCTTGCTAATTGAACTTGAGTGTTTGTTAGCTCCTCTTACGCCCCTTTTAATCGTTGCTCGGTGGCCTTAAGTTTTTCACACAGAATTGCGTTAGTTAATTTGAAGGAGGAGGTGACATCCGAAGAAGTAGATCTAACAGATTTTGACTCACTTCTATGTCCTCTAATGTATCGAAAACGAACACCGAGGACTTGATCACAAACTTAGACTATATCGATGTTATCTCTAATTTCTTGTGATTGAATGTGCTTATCTCGCAGTCTCACCATATCACCCTAACAATAACAAACATAATAAAAATATTTTTAAATAGAATTATACAAAGTTAAAAATAAATTAACTAAATTATATCTATCATATCATACGTATGCAAACTCAACCCTCTCTCAAATCCACCCTTTTGATGAGCTACAATTAATTGTATTAAAAATAGTAATTCGATTTTTTTTCTGTGACTGATCGATTTAAAAAATATTATAATGTGTTAATATTATAATCAACAAACAATATACCATAACTATAATGTTTGTACTTACATCATCGTAACTGTATTGAATGAATGATTTTGAACCACCTCGATGGTTATACGAGAGTTGTGATCGATTTTGGGCATTTGTTGTCGATCGTGTCTATAATACAAAAATTTATTAAAATAAAACTTAAAACATAAGTTATAGAACAAATATTTTATTTTTTATATAATACAGATAATTGGTATAGATTGAATTAATCTGAAATTTCTCTGATTTAAACAAATCACACATATAATCTCAATCTTTCTATATGTCCCAAAACTCGATCGGCATATGATGTCGGCGTTCAGTAGGAGGAAGATGCAATAGGCTTTTATAATGAGTGTGTATCTTATTTCTATTATCTCTATATCTTAGACTTATTAATCTGTTAGTCTCCTTTCTTACCGACATTGCTTCCTCCTCAAAACTGATATCTAAAACAACTTGAAAAAAATACAGATATTAAAATGTATTAACAAAGGAGCGACTGATTATATAAATATCAAATTACTTATATTTACTGATAATCTATAGCAAATCATTCTTTTATTATCTGCGGGGGCATGCTTCCAACTCTTAGCTTGTAAAGAAGTGGACTTCTTAATTGGCAGACCTAACTTTGTTATAAAAGAAGCTGCATTTGTCCCAATCGGATGACCATCACTCTTACGAAAAGTAATAGGTATTCTGCCCTGTTCCTCGATTTGGTGGCGGAGTCGATCAGAATGTGTGCCTCGTGTCTCCCTACGTGTCGGACGAACTATAAATCAAAAAGTGTTAACAATTAACAAGTCAAATAAATATCAAACTAAATAAACATATTTAAAATAAAAAAAATTAACTAGCATGAGCACTATCATTGTCAAGTGTAGACACAACTGGGCGCGCTCAATTCTCTTAGACAGCATAGTTGTGACATAAGCATTATATATAGATCGACAAAAAATGAAAGATTATCTTGCATACATGAATTATAAATGAAGAACAACATAAATACCATGTAAATAAATATAATCGCTATCATCATCTGAAAAGGATAAATAATTTTCCGTCTCACTATCAATTTCACTATCTTCATTCTCATCAATACGATTACTTTGAGCGCCTCTATCCAACTCCACTTGTGAATTTGTCATATTTATTTGTTGATGCTCAACATCTAATCGACATAGTTGAATTATCTCTAAGTTATTACCGACTATTGAAGTTGAATCATTGGATGAAATCTCTTGGTTTGACTTTATATTCAAAATGTTACCAACTTCAAAATCTTCAAGTGCTTCATAAACTTCAGTTACTTCGTATATTTCTCGATGGTTAACCCTTTATACTACCTTTCATTGACTTCCACACTTGATATCATTTAAATAATACACTTGATTTGCCAAAATGAATGAGTCATCATTGTACCATGTTTTAAAAGTGTTAATACACAAGATCATACTCTTCCACCAACGATTTTTTTTATTACATTAGAACTATTCGCATCAAAATAATTGGAATTTATACCTAAAAGAGTAAAATATTTGAACTACATCTTTCAACGTTCCAAAAAAAATCCAAATTATCTTTATCATCAGAGGATGGTACGCTGACCCAATATTCTGAGTAGTTATGTGTGAATCACGGAACCTCGTATGATATTGAATATCATTTCTAATGTATGCATCATACAGTTGACCTTAAACATCAGATCCCATTGTTAAATAGTACAACTCGTCTGTGATCTCTAAATTTGTATAATTTTTTAGCGTTATAATTTTATCCCTAAATCACAGTGAAAAATCTCACTCATGATATAAATTGATCAGAATGAACTTTTTGTGACATAAGTTGAAGATGTTCACTGTATAAAAATTTAATCAATTTATAATGTGTTAATGAAATAGAATTAAAATAATCATTTAATATAAAAACTTACTTTCGATATTGATCGACTTCTTTACAATTGTTCAGAATATACCAATGTATTTTTTTAAACAAAGTCAATGACAATTTTAGATTTTTTTTGGTTGCCAAAGACTCTTGTTTGTTGTGAGAAAACACTTAAATTGCATATTGATGGTTGAACATCTTTATTTCGTTCCGGTTTAAAAAATTTTGTCTCAATTTGACTCGTATATAACGAACTGAAAGTTAACGCCTCATTTACAATATACCCTCTATAATAGATCTTTCTAATCTTGCTTTATTACGAATATATTTTTTTAGGCTTCTCAAATATCGCTCAAAAGTATACATCCATTGCGACGAAACTAATCCAGCTAACATGGCTTCACGAAGTAAATGAATTGTCAAATGAACTATAATGTCAAAAAATACTGAGGAAAATATTCGTTCTATCTTACACAATATGAAGACTACTTGATTCTCCATTTTATATAAGTTCGCTGTGTATAATGATCTTGCAATAATCTTTTTGAAGAAATAACATAACTAATTAGTATGTTGCATATGTCTTTTGAGAAAAATTTACGTAGAACAACTAAAAGTATTCTTTGCAACAATACATGACAATCTTATGATTTTAGTCTATATATCTTTCCTTCATTTGCATTCACATTTCTATATATATTAGCAACATATCCATCTGGAAACTTCACCGATTTTAAAAATTGGCAAAATTCACGTCTTTCTTTCAATGTCAATGTGTAACTTGCATACGATTTCCTGAATTTATCTCCTATTATTTGTAAATGTAATTCACTCTTTATCCCCATATCTTGTAAGTCTAATCTTACTCTGAAAGTATCATTTGATTTTCCATCTATATTTAATAATATGACAATCAAAACATCATAGATATTCTTTTCAATATGCATCACATCTAAATTGTGCCTCAATTTTAAATTTGACCAATGTGCTAACTAAAAAATATAAACTTCTTTATCCAATTTGTATCATCCAAAGATCATTGTCATTTTTTACTAAATGAAGAATGTTTACTGAATGTCACTTGGGATAACATATTTAACTGCTAAAAAATCTCATAACCATTAATTTTTAGTGGTGGTCCTTCTTTTTCAATTTTTGCATTGAAATCTTTATTTTTAGGCCATGAGTGTTGCACATTCAAAAATCGACGGTAACATATATAGAATATTTTACTCCTTAATCCTAGAGATTTAGTTTCATGCAGACATACTGGACATGCTTTATAGCTCTTTTTGCTCTATCTAGAAACGGTTTTATATGCAGGAAAGTCATGAATTGTCCACATCACAGCAGTATGTAATGGAAATACTTGTTCAGTCGATGCATCGTATGCTTCCACTTCGTCATCCCATAGCTCATTCAGTTCGTTTATCAGAAGTCGTAGGTATACATCTATCTCTTTGTCAGATGATTTAGGTCTAGGAATTAAAACAATCATAATCAAGTATGGTGGTTTCATCATTTTTCATGGTGACAAATTATAATTCATAGGTATAACAGATCACATACTATAAGTGTTTGACATATTTCCAAATGGATTAAAACTGTCAGTAGTCAACCCTAAGCGAATATTTTGTGGATCACAAGTAAATAATTCATGTGCATTGTCAAATTCTTTCACTGATTCACTATCAGTTGGGTATCTAATTAATATATCATTTGTTTCAATTCGTTTTTCTTTATGTTATCTCATATCTTTTGTTGTATGTTTCGAAATAAACAACCGCTTAAGTCTCGGTTTCAAAGGAAAGTATCGAAGAATTTTCTGAGAATTCTTCGATTATTCATCCCGTCGTACTTGTATCTAGGCTCCTTGCACACTGGACACATATTCTTATTCTTGTGGTCATCCCAAAATAATATACAATCATTTTTATATACATGTATCTTCTCATATATCAATCCTAACTCTTTTAATGATTTGTTTGCTTCATAATGAAAGTTTAGAATCACATTCGGTTTGAGAAATGTCTCTTGCAATAACTAAAGTAACATATCAAAAGATTTATTGCTTCAACCATTTAACACCTGCACATGCATTAGCTTCACTGTAAAATTGAATATCGAAAAATTAGTACAATTGTAATACAGTTCTTTTTATGCTTATTTAAACATTGAAATATAACTTCATCTAAAATTATTTGCATTCTTATTTTCATTGATATTATCTGATTGAGGATCATTGTTGTTTTTATTTTTTGCATTAGTAAATCAGTAAATATATCTTCAAAATCATCTATTTCAACATCAAAATCATTTACATCTTCATTGATAATATTTATATTAACGGATAATGTAGAAGCTTCTCCATGAAAGTTTTAGACTTTATATAATTTATCAAATGTCCACTTATAAAGATATCCTTGCACATAATCAAATTTATATTTAAATAAATTGCCATACCGTCGATATGGACAGTGAATTTTTGCTAAATTCAAATTGATCATGTAATTCTCCGCCACATTAAAAAATTGATTCAATCCATTTATATATTGAGGACTAATCCGATTCTGAATCATTATTCAACTTTTATCCTTATTTTAAAACCTGATTAAATATATATTAAGTGTCAAATTATTTAATAAATAAGTCTTCTAAATATGTTTGATGATAATTTTTAATACGATTATTTTAACAGCTTAAATTTATTGATCATATCGAAATTAATCATAAAATTTATGATTTAAATATCAAAATAACCATAAACTTATTATCTAAGCATTAAAATGACCCTAAAATTAGCATTTAAGCATTAATTTAACTCTAAATTTATCACTTAAGCATCAAAATCTAACCATCATGAAAATGATCGTCAAAATAATCCTAAAATCAGCAAAATAATCCTAAAATGATCATCTAAATATTAAAATATCTCCAAAGTTTTCATCTAAGCACAAAATTAACTCTAAATTATCATGAAAATTTATCATCCAAGTAACAAATTAACTCTAACCAACCCTTTTATCATAAGCATACAAATAAAACTAAAATTATCATTCTAGAATTTTTAATTCCTACTTAATTACCTTAACCTACGGAAAATTATTGCCTAAGCTGAGGCGAATCCGGAGGTGGAGGTGGAGAGATGGTTGGAGCCAGAGGAGGCAGAGCAAGAGAGATGGTCGGAGTCGAGCTAGAGGCGGAGAGGAGAAGAAGATACTGACTGAGGCGGCGACGACAACAAGAGAAGGGGGTGCTGAGAAGGAGGCAGAGGCAGGAGAAAATCGAAGTCAGAGAGGAGAATGAGACATCGACAGAGTCGGAGGCAAAGGCAAAGAAAAGAAGGGGTGTTGACAGAGTTGAAGTTGGAGTCGGCAACGAAGAGGAGACGGTGATTGGGCGGGCGGAGAAAGAGGGGAAAGAGGAAAAGCTAGGGTGAACGGGCAAGGATAGGATTTTTAGTCGGATATTAGCGACGACTTTACCTTATTTCGTCGCTAAGTTGAGGACACTTAGCGACGAAATATAGAGTTTCTTCACTAAGCTTATAATTATTACCAACTAAATATTTTTTTCGTTGCAAACCACAGTCAATTAATAAGTCATAGTTTGACTTGACATGAACAGATAGTTGACTGGTGAAATTCATGAGTCGATTGAACATGACATAGAATATTTTTTATTCGATTGATCAATCGAATTCCATTATTAGCAACGATTTTCAGATAATTCATCGTTAACGGTATAATAATTAGCGACGAATTAATAATTTCGTCACAAACTTTATATTTTTTTCAGTAATTAATAATATTGATATGTTTATTTACGATAATCTTAAAATTCGTCGGTGATAGTTATATTAGCGACGAATTGATAATTTCGTCACAAACTTTATATTTTTTTTCCAATAATTAATAATATTGATATATTTATTTACGATAATCTTAAAATTCGTCGGTGATAATTATATTAGCGACAAAATTATGAGTCGTGGCTAGTATTTCATGGCTATTTTACCGATTTTTTTTTTGTAGCAATTTCACTGGAAATGGAAGGCAATAATTATAAAATTTATTTTTTGCAAACTTGGATGCCATACATTTAATTTGGCAAACCAACTTGAGAGATACCATTTTACTTTTGCAAATTCCAATGAATGATTTCAAAATTTAATGGCAATATACCTGTATTTAATTGTAGTAAAAAAGTGTCAATTTAAGAACATTGCCATTTCAACAAACAATGTGATTCTAGTACGTGTTTAACTGACATGATATATACAGTAGTTGAAATTAAAGGAACAATTAAACACCACTAATTCAATTCTATGTGATTTGAGGAAAAATTTAGCATTAGTGTAATATTTTGATGAATACATACATAATATTTGTATATGTTTATACGCTTCTTTCTTTATTCATACTTGGGATCAACTTTTTTTTTTTTATAAAGTAATTATTATTTTTATCATAAATATTTCATTACAAAATTTAAAAATATAAATGAATAACTATCCTTCGAATGGAAAAGAATAAAAATAATAATTAATTTACAATTTTGCAACATTTTAAATCGACACAATTTAAGAGATTTTTTTTACTAAAATCTAATCGAGGATAATAATTTAAAGAGATTTTATTTATTTCTAATGCGGCTATACTGTCAAATTAATTAATATTTTGAGAGTGTTTTTGGAAATTGTTTTATAGCGATAATCATATGTAATTCCTTACCAATTAATCATTTATCGAAAGGGATTAACCTAAGATTACAACTTAATTATAATTACATCGTTGTATATTAGCGTCATCAGATTCTCCCTTGGTCAAATTTTAGCTGTCATCTCATCGCCACTATAAATGTAGCGGATCGGAGTCGCTGATTCATTCTCAGATTAAACACAACACTAATTCATTTTACGGATCAATCGATAGATAGAGATCGAGTATGGCGATGATCAAAGTTGTCGTCGGGATGATGTTGTGCCTCGCAGGGCAGGCGTTTAGTCGATTGGACTACGGCCAGGCTCTCACCAAGTCGCTGCTCTTCTTTGAAGCCCAGCGGTCGGGGAAGTTGCCGGCCGACCAGCGGGCGACTTGGCGGGGAGATTCTGCCCTCCGAGACGGCAGTGAGGGAGGCGTAAGACTCAAATCCATCGCGCGCATATATAATTTTAATTATATTATATTATATTATTATATCTTATATATTCTACGTGCATGCATGCGTATACGTATGCGTGCCAGGTTGATCTCGCCGGAGGATATTACGACGCCGGCGACAACGTCAAGTTCGGCTTCCCGTACGCCTTCGCCATAACCTCCCTGGCGTGGTCCGTCGTCGAATTCGGCGCCCAGCTTCAAGCCAAGAACGAGTTGCACAACGCGCTGGCCGCCGTCAAATGGGGGACCGACTACCTCCTCAAGGCTCACGCCGGGCCCAAACTTCTCTACGTCGAGGTCGGCGATGGAAACTCCGATCACTCATGCTGGCAGCGGCCGGAAGACATGACTACGCCGCGCACGCCTTACAAAATCGACGAATCCAACCATGGTTCTGACGTCGCGGCCGAGACCGCCGCCGCATTAGCCGCCGCTTCAATTGCCTTCAAGACTCCCGACGCTCGTTACTCTGCCACTCTTCTCCGCCATTCAAAGCAGGTCAACTCTTTAATTTTGTGTAACATTTTTAGCTAGCTAGTTATATTAATATATTTTACATATGTTCCTGGTGCAGCTATTCGATTTTGCGACGAACAACCGCGGTCTTTATCAGAACAGCGTCCCAGAGGCCGGCGGCTTTTACAGTAGCAGCGGAGACGATGTAATCAATAACCCAGCTGCCGCATCCTAAATTCAATACGACGCGCGATTACTTAACGCGATGATATATACATAATTACAGGATGAAATAGTTTGGGCGGCCGCATGGCTACATCGGGCCACCGGAGAGCAGGCCTACTTGGACATCATCGGAAATGGGAACAACGGCGGCGTGCGAACGATGTTCTCCTGGGACGACAAATTCTTCGGCGCACAGCTGCTTGTCTCAAAGGCATGCACGCACATACCACTCATCCGTATTTTATTTAATTTAGTTTAGTGTATATATATATACGATGTTGGTATTCTGTGCGACGGGAAAATGAAAAATGCACAGTAATATCTCGTGTGCATTTCTTTTCGTCCGACCACGGCAGTACAAAATAGTTGGCGAACAGTTAGATACCGGTGTGATTGTGTCCGCCAGTGCTGTAGTCATTGGCGACCACGATCGCAGTAGTTTTCGACATCGAATCGGTAGATTTTGGCTTCCGTCTGATCGGAATTCAGTGTCGATTGACGATCAAATTCTAATCGGATCGCGATTATTTTTGATCGTATTCCGACCGCTGTCAGATCAGAATTCGGTATCGAATTCCGACCTGTAATTCATCTCAACGAAATAATTAGTCTTTACCGATCAAGATCCGCGCACGTGCAGCTGATCATGGAGGGAGTGGTTCCCAACGAGGGTTCATGGGCGACCTACAAGAACAACGCAGACGCCTACATGTGCAACTTGGTGCAGAAGGGCAACGGCAACGTCAAGAAGAGCCCTGGCGGCCTCCTCTGGTTCAACGAATGGGCCAACACACAGTACGTCACCTCCACCTCCCTGGGCCTCGTCGCCCACGCCGACCACATCACCGCCGCAAAGGTCGATTGGCTCCAATGTCCCGGCGGCACTGTCTCTCCCCAAGACCTCATCTCATTCGCCCGATCCCAGGTAAAAATCAATTCTATCGGAATCGATTAACATCTAGTGATCTTATTATACTCTTTCTTTACTCGTTCATCAGGTGGACTACCTTCTCGGTGCCAATCCGAAGCAGATGAGCTACATGGTGGGATTCGGTTCCAAGTTCCCCCAGCGGGTGCACCACAGGGCCGCCTCCATTGTGTCCATCAAGTCCGACAAAGCCCCCATCGATTGCAAGGGCGGCTTCGATTGGCTAAACAAGGACGCCGGCGACCCCAACGTGCTTCACGGTGCCATCGTCGGCGGGCCCGACGCAAATGACGCCTACGATGACTTCAGAAACAACTTCAAGCAGGCGGAGCCTACCATAGCCGGCAATGCACCGCTCGTCGGTGTCTTGGCCAGGATCGCCGCCTAATTAAGCGACTCTTGCTATTATCTAGTACGTGATGTGTCCAACGGATCAAATTGATGCTGCGAAGGGGCACGAGTGATGAAGTCGGTCGATCGGCCTTGCCTGCCATAGATTTAATTCCAAGTTAATAACTTCCATGTATGCGCATGAAACTTTTCGATGAATTATCTCATTTGCATTTTAATTGTTTAGGGTTAATCTTCACTAATTAAATCTATCATGCCCATTTTATGAGAGTTGCTTCTCGAGATCGACCTCTTATATACAAACATAAGATCTCGCGTTTACAAGTGAACAGCTAAAATTTTCCACCATGCATGGCAGCGTAGATGATGATAATTATATTGATTAAGTCAAAATTATTTATTTAAATAGGAATTCAATAGGATGATATGGCATTAAAAAATTTCCTCTGAGAGCCAAGTCTTCGAGGATTTATCGGGTACACACAGAGAATTAGAAAAATGACCACGCGCAGTATATGTATTGGCTTAACTTCAAACGTACGTATTTATTTATTTGTTTATTATTATTTGCCTTTATTTAACTCTAAAACTATATATGTCCTTAATCTAAAAATATCCGACAGCGTATATCCCGAATGAATCCATGATTTACACGTGTCAGAGGCCTATATGGATGGTTGGTCGAACGAGACTATATATATATAGCTAGAATTAATCATCGGCCGTAGTTCCGTCGCAAACCCACCGTCTAAAATACCCAATTCCGCCCTCTAAAATCGACTGTGAATCGACAGGCGAGGAATCCTATTAAGAATAATATGTGAGGAAAAAAAACATATTCGGAGGAAACATCTGGCTACTTGGCATACGCATATGAAACTGGGAACAAACTTTAAGTATAGAAACCAACTTGAACACTCGCGACCTAAAACTTAACCCCAAAGTAACTTTCAAATTAATTAATGAAATAGAAGACAAAGAATATGCGACATGCATGATGCCTAGTGAGATATGATAATATTTACAGAAATAATATAGATTAATTTTAAAAGAAATTTATTTATTTTTTAAATTCAAATAATTTATTTTGATATCATATATTAAGGCTTATAGAATCCTGGATGATTTATGACTTCATAAATTAATCGAGAAAATCGATGGTAATGTATAGTAGCTGACAAAACTCTGCAATTGGGGCCCACAAAAATGTCTCTTTTCCTTCCACCCGCACAAGTCCCAATGTATTTTTTTTCAAGGCATCTCTTCGTTCACACCAGTCCAGATGAAATTTCGTAATACGCATCTGATAAACTTAGAAAAACTTTGTGCCGAAGAGTTGACTCGATCATCGTTAAGTCTGCCATTGGGATTGGACTTCATATTTTAATCAGCGGGCAGTCTTATTATTATTTTTTGTTATAAATAGAGGCGCCATGGCGTGTGGCGAACACAGTCCCCTCGGCCCTCTCCATCCATCAAGAACTTTGCTTCCTTCGGTTCCTCAAACAGCATGCCTTCCTGCCATCTTTGTGCTCAGCTTCATCCCTCCGCCTCGCTTGACTCTCCTAAAGAATTAGATGACTGCGTCCATATAATTTCGATCTCTGATCCGGCGGAAGAGGGCCACGAGCCGGTCAGGTCCCCGCCGGCCCCGGCCGAGCCTAAGGTGAACTACGTGGCCCGGGCGCAGTGGCTCCGTGCCGCAGTGCTCGGAGCCAACGACGGCCTCGTCTCGGTCGCATCGCTCATGATCGGCGTCGGCGCAGTGAACTCGACCGCGAAGGCCATGCTCGTGTCAGGCCTGGCCGGCCTCGTGGCGGGCGCATGCAGCATGGCCATCGGCGAGTTCGTGTCGGTGTACGCTCAGCGCGACATCGAACTGGCCGAGCTGGAGCGGCGCCGCCGTGGAAAAGGAACCGACGACGAGGGCTCGAAGGAGGAGGTAGATAGGGAGGAGGGTGGTCTTCCGAATCCGTGGCTGGCTGCGTGGGCGTCGGCTCTAGCGTTCTCGTTCGGGGCGCTGCTGCCTCTACTGGGGGGAGGGTTCATCAAGACGTGGGGGGTGAGGGTGGCGGTGGTGTTTGCGGTGAGCAGCCTGGGCCTGGCCGGATTTGGTGCTGCAGGGGCGGTGTTGGGCGGCGCCGGCGTGCGTAGGTCTGCAGTCAGGGTGTTGATAGGAGGGTGGCTGGCCATGGCGGCCACTTACGGTGTGCTAAGACTCTTTGCCTTTGTCTTTAACATGAATCTGTCCTCCAGTTAAGGGCATGGGCATTTGTTATCTATTCAATTCTTCCGTGAGCTTGAACGCATCTTTATTATGGTTTAAAAATTGAATTACGATACCTAAGCGATATAAATGTGCACATAAATATTTATATATTCATGAATAAATTGAATAGGATAATATTTCTATTTAAAGCATATAATTAAATATTTAGATAAAATTAATTGTTTTGAATATTAATTAAGGTTCAGTCTATGGATTTGAAGCATATAATTAAATATTTAGATAAAATTAATTGTTTTGAATATTAATTAAGGTTGAGTCTATGGATACATGTACCTGTTATTAAAAGTCGTTATAAAATAAAAAAATAATTAAATATTTTCTCACACATCTGAATTTCAGAGTTTTAAACAAAAAAATCTTTCATTACGATTAAATTCTCTCTTAAACTTTTACATAATATCTGAGTTAAACTCTCACATGCATCTAAAAAATATTTCGACCTCAAGAGGCATGTTACAAAGGAGTAAAACGTAAGAAATTAAGGGATCCTTTAGTTAGAAAATTTTCTATTTTTTATTTTTAAGAAAATAAAAAAATACAGAAAATAATGTTCGTTTTTCAGAAAATAAAAAGCATTTTTTGAAAAACTAGAAAACATAAAAAATAATTTTTTATTTCCACTTTTGTTTTCCAAAAAATAAAGGAGCATTTTTTGAAAAATTAAAAAACACAAAAAAAAATTATTTTCTATTTTCTTGAAAAAAAATGAAAATAAAAAATAAAAAAATTTCTACAAGCCAAACGCTCCCTTAGAATCTATTTCATTTTGATATTAAAAAATAATTTTCCGTTTCCACTCTCTTGGTTTTTGTTAGAATATAAAGCAAAAAAGTTTTCTTGTACATTAATATTATGAAAAATATTTAGTGGGATATAGTATTGGCCGAGGGGAAGAAAATTACATAAACATCTATTTTCTTAAATCATCAATTACATAAGAGAGTAACAAAGTATATACAAACTAGAGGCAGTTTGAAATTTTATTTCATTTGTGAAATCCCAGTCCCAAGGATTTAATTTATGATGCCTCTACTGTTGAAATGACGAAGCTTATGAGCTTCATTGGATATGCAATTTGAAAAATATCAAGTGTAGAAGAATGAAAAGGATAAATGAATATTAGCTCTAGCAAAATGATCTCTCTTTAGAGTGAGTAGGTATCTCTTTAGGGCACCATTCTATAATTAAGGGACTATATCCAAATTTAAAATCCAATTATTATACATATACAAAAATATTGCTCGACATTTATATTATATGGTGCTTTGACTAGTAATTTTCATCGCCTAATGTTGAATTAGATGAAGAAATATAGTGTACTTAGCACTTGAATTGTGTTTATTTGACTCTAGTGATAGTGATGATGGTTGACCCATTATGGATTCATGGTCATGCATAATACTTTCATTTTATGAAAGGTTTTTACAAGTGTGGGTCGGAAGTATAAAGAATACAATTAAAGTCTCATATTGATAATATATGAAAAAGATCATATACTTATAAGATAAAAAATATATCTTCATTGGTATAAAGTTTTTTTGATAAAATTCAAAAATAAAACCATTAAGATTTAGATCCAAAGTAAACAATATCATATTATTATGGAGATATATATATGAATCTTATAGGTATTTACATTCTGCAATTTCTAGTCACCCGTCATATCTACAAATATTCTTGTGTAGAAGAACCCTTCTAAAGGAAATAAGCTATCTAAATGCATGTGAAATAATTAAAGTTCCTTACAAAATACTTTTTGGACTCTCTCTCTCTCTCGATTTTATTGAGGCTTTAAGTTAGGACATTAGTCCTATTTTGTCTTTAAATAGGTAAATAATTTTATTTTATCCCCTTAGATTTTACAAAACATGAATAATTTATGAACAGGACATATATAAGCAAGAATAAAGCATCAATAGCTTTTAAAAGCATAAATGTGTATGATCGTGACATATAGAGCATAAATGTGTGTGATCGTGACATATAGAAGCAATGTAAAAAATAAAGCATCAATTGTTTGCAATTAATGTAAAAAAATTAATGCATCAATAGTTTTTTAAAAGCATAAATATTTATCTTTGTAATATATATATTAGTAATGTAAAAACAAAGAACTAGGCATCAATGTCATGCCATATTTATTATTTCTTATTATCTTTCCTATTTTTTTTGAATGACACTACTAGAATAAATAACTATTATTTCTTATCATCATAACATGTATAAGCAATGTAAAAATACAAAATTAGGCATATCTTTTTTTTTTATATAGAATATATTTTAATTCTTGGGTTTAAATCACTTGGAAAAAGACAAATGTATATTTATGACATTTGATCAATTGAAATATATATATATATATATATATTGATACCTAGTGATACTCAGGTAAGACTAAAAGACGGGATTTAAATAAACAGGATGAACCCACTGCGAATCCCGGACTTCTCTTATATATACCGAACGCCCTGCGTCTCGGCCCGGACTTCTCTTATATATTCTATAAAAAATATAGAACCGAGAGCTGATTCGAAGACTGAAGACCAAACTCGATCACACGGAAGGAAGCTGAGTGGATGAGCTACCTGGAATCTTGTGGACCTACAGAACTACCCCCAAGGACAGTACTGGCCTCACTCCGTTCCATCTAGTCTATGGGGCTGAGGCACTCGTTCCGGTAGAAATTGGCGAGAGATCTCCCCGAGTATCTGCTTACACACATTCCGAGGAAGCCAACCCAGAAAAGAGATTAGTCGAGCTGGACTTGGTGTCTGAGGCCAGAGAACAAGCAGCCAGCCGGATGCAAGCCTTCCGGAGGAAAATGACCCAAGCTTACAACAAAAAAATAGTACCTCGCTCTTTTCAGCCGGGAGATTTTGTATGGAAAAAAGTCCAACCAGTCGGGGAGGTCCGTAAATTATCACCCCGATGGGAAGGCCCGTATAAGGTCATCAAGAAACTCAGCTCAGGCGCTTATTACCTCCAGGATAGGGAAGGAAAGGAACTCGGCCGGCCTTGGAATACTTTCCATTTGCGGCCTTATTATGCTTGACAGACTCCTGTGTAACAAGGTGCCTCATAATGAAAGTTCCACGAGATCTCTTTTCCAGAAAAATTACGGCCATCTTCCTTGGGTATCGCTTCTCAGCTGGTCCCGAGTATTTTCAATACGACCATCTTCCTTGGGTATCGCTTCTCAGCTGGTCCCGAGTATTCTCAATACGGCCATCTTCCTTGGGTATCGCTTCTCAGCTGGTCCCAAGTATCTTAAATGCGGTCATCTTCCGTGGGTATCGCTCCTCAGTTGGTACCAAGTATCTTCAATACGACCATCTTCCTTGGGTACCGCTCCTCGGCTGGTCCCAAGTGTTTAATACGGCTATTCTCTATGGGTGTCACGGATGTTTCCTTGGAGCTGCCTATCAATGGTAACCGAGGTTTCGAGTATTCGGCTATGTCCCACATATCGTTAAAGACAGTACACTTGGCTCCCAAGTCCTCCGGTTAGTAACTCATTTCGGTTAGTTTCTTATTATACGAAGTACACTCGATGCTATATTACAAGAACAATTAGAGATTACTAGATTTTATATCAAAACGATGGACATTTCTGCTTAAAAAAGACCGCTAGGGCTACAAAATTCCTTAGTTACAAAAGACTGCAAAAAGTAACCGATTAGACTAGACCTACACTACTGAGGAGGACCCCCTAAAGTCGAATCCGGTGTCTCGTTGACAAGACGTTGCAAGTCCAAGAAGTCGACGGAGACCCCCTCGGGTGGGTACCCGGCCTCCTTGAAGTGCCGGATTGCCCCCTCGTAGCCTATCTCTAGGAGGTCTAGAGTACGACCTCCTAGGATGTCCGCAAATTTTGCCGAAGCAAGGAAGGTTTTCTTCCGCTTCTCCCACCGGCCTTCCTCGCCCGACCGGTGAAAGCAGGCTCCTCTCGGCCTTCTCGGCTCGATCCAGCCCGGTCTCGCGTTTGGCCTCTTGTTCTGCACAGGCGGCTCAGGCTGTTCGACACAAGACTCGAGCCTCTGCCTCTTGGGATCTGGCCTTGTACTCCGCCGCCTCTGCGGCCCTCGCCTCTAGCTAGGCCCCCTGGAGTCTCATCTCCTGTGCCTTTAGCCGGAGATAATCTTCAAAATGAGCAGCCCAGGCTTGAAAGATAGCCGCCTCGGACTGAGCTAAGCCAAGCTCCGTTTCTTGGTCTCGGAGTTGGGTCTTCAGGCCGACCATCTGAGCCCGCATTTGATGGAAGGCTGCCGTCATGGGGGGTATCCGAGCCATCAACTCCAGATGATACCCCCAGAACTGCGAAAAAGATGAGTCGAATTAGCAGGACTCACCGACGAGAAAATCAGAAGAATGGTAGGGAGTAAATTACCTTGGTGAGATAAATATTCATCTCGTCGCTGATCGCCGCGATGGATTTCCCTTTAACGGAGTTACCCACAGCCTCCCGGATCTCTCGGAGAAAGCTCCCGGATGGTTGTCCCTGCTTCGGCTGCGGTCTGTTGGGTTTCCGGCACCGCGGCGTGTGTGTGTTCGATCATGTTTCGTAAACATGAGCACAGCGGAAGCAATTAAAAATAATAAATCTATATTTATTACAACACACACAACACACGCATGCTATTACAACAAGTGTAGACATAACCGTAAATTAAAATTTGCAATAAAGGAAATTAAACTACGTTATACCTTCCAGTATGGCGTGTAGCGGAACGGCATCAACCTAACGATCCTCGTAAGAATCGTCTCTATCCGTATCCACGCCGAGCTCCTCGGGATGACTTCGCTAAGTCACGAGCTTCGTCTTCGTACGGGTTACTAGCCTCGTGTTGAAGACGACGTGATCGAGAGATGATCACGATCCAAATCCAAATTCGGATCCAAAACGAGTTCTCAAAACTCGCTTCTCCGGAGAGGTATTCGTCAACCGTTTGACGAATCCTTCGTCCTCCACCTCAGAGGATTACCGGAGATCAAATCCCCGGTAAGTTAGCCGCTGTCGGAGCACTAACTGTCGTCCAAACGACGCTCCGACGAGAGGAGAAGAAGCTGTCCAGAAAACTGGACAGCTTGGTGGAGGAGTAGGCGCCGGCCAAAACAAGGAGAGAAAAAGCTCACCTTGATGTCGAACCTATAGGAGATCACCGGAGGGTCGCCGGAGGTTCACCGGCTGGAGCTTGGACGCCGGCAAGGGTCTTGGACGGCGGCACAAAGCTGGGCGGCGGCAGCTTTAGAGTTGGCGCCGATTTACTCCTCCAAGGAGTGGGCGGCAACTCAAGGGGGGGCTAGGGTTTGGATTAGTTAGAGTTTAACAATCCCTTAAGCCCACTTTTATAGAGAACTAATTCTCTTAATGGTTAATGGATCATATCCATAAAGCCCGTTAACCCGCTCCATTAAGATAAGTTAAAATAAACCAAACCATGATGGTTTATTTTAAGTTAAAACGAACCGAACCAACTTTTGGTTCATTCGTTTAAAATAAACCAAACCCTTTGGTTTATTCTTATCCATTGGATTAGAACCAAACCATTTTGGTCCATCCATTACGTCTTCATAAGACGCAGCACATCCACGCTTCCATTGCGACTGAAACGATTTCATGCTCGCTTTATGTTTGGTCCAACCAAACCTAGTTTCTCTCGGTCTGAGAATCCAATTCTCAAGCTCGTTTTAAATCCTTTGGATTACACTCGTTGTGCGTGTGACCAAATAGGTTCTCGGTTTATGTTGGCCGTCTATAATTAACCATTAATTATAGAACGATCATGAGTGGCACCTAGTAGTACATCATGATCCCCAATTAAGAAAAGATCAACTTGATCCGAACTATTTACGAAACCCTTGATGCTCGAATGAATCGTGCCCCATTCCCTTCACTCATCTTATACCCACTTGGTTCAGGGACATGGTCTATTGTGTCGATCCCCACTAGGACTCGTCACACCTAGCCCAAGTATCATTTCCTCGTCCTACGGATTCTAGTTACTCCACATGTATCGAAGAGTACCTTACTCTAAACATGTAATGCTTTGGCCAAAGACTTTAGTAACAATCCGACGAGAGGCCATCAGTATACATCTCCTCGCAAGGAGTGGTGAATCCTTTATAGGCTATTCAAACACCTTCGATCACTTCGACTTATACCCAATCATCCCGGGTCCACATCTCCTTAGAGATGTTTGCTTAAGATGTCAAAGCATAAGTCTCCATGATCAAGATGACTTGAATACCGCAAGTCAAAGGAACATCGCACTTAAGCCACAGTAAGATCTTCATTGACATATCTATATATGCAGAGAACCATATGAAGTCTTACGGCTGGTCACTCCAATGAACTAGTTACCATAACTAGCATCCACGATTAACTCCGGACATCACTATGTCTCGGCTAGTAAGAATCAAGCTTGGATACACCGAGGTATACCTCGTGCTAGTCTCGACAGAATTGATGGTGTCCAAATCCATCAATTCATCGACTAGGGATAATTCCGATACATCACAATTACACATGTAGAGATACTCACTAGTTGTGATCCAATCACAAATTCTCTCATGCTGTGAATCGTATCATGGACATTCAGTAAATGAGTTTAAGATCCAATCAAATACATAAAACATGTATACTCAAATAGTGAATCTTCATTTATCATATAAATGGTTCATACATAAGGCGATTGCCTTAGGACATCTCTCATATATTACTAACACGGTCTGTCGGACACTTCCGGCAGGGGACTGGGACCACGCTGAGGGGAGGGTTCCTCTGGTACCGAGGTGTCATTCGGCTGCTCCTGTGGGGGCTCTGGAGGGTCTGACCTCGTGCCACTGGGTCCTTCTCCACTCGGACCCGCCAGATGACGAGGGCTTGGAGATGGAGAAGGACGGGGAGACGATCGCTGGGAGGAGCTCCCCTCGGCAGAAGAGAGCACTAGTCGGCTCCTCTTGCGCTGCCTTTGCTGTCCTTCCGAATCCCCGGAGCTAATTACCTCGGCCACCATAGAAGGTCGAGGTGGAGGGGGGACTTCGGAATCTTCCCCTTCGGGTGCTTCGGAAGGAGCATCCTCAGGAGGAATGACCTACGCTCTTCGCCACTTTAACTTCTTACTGATAGAAGCCCGAATCATGACTTTAGCTGTTAAAAAGGAAAGAAACGAGTTAGGAAAATTAATGATAATAATAAGAGAAAAGAGGGAAGCTAGAGAAATTCTTTACCTAAGGAGCCACTCAGCTCGACTTCTATTGGGCTTATATCAAAATGATGTAAAAGTCCTTCCTCTAGCAAGATGTTCACATCGAACCTCAGGCCGAGTAGAACTGAGGCCATCTCTTGATAAGTTTTGGACTTTCGGAATGACCGAATGGAAGGAGAGGGGGGCAACTCGAGCTGCCATCCAGTGGGCCATAGGAAAGGGGATTCGGGACGGACGTAAATGAATTTGGACTTCCAATACTTGTGAGAGGTAATCAAGTTCGATAAGAATTTCACTTCTTGTCGAGCCGAGAAGAAGAAGACGCCGACTTCTTTCTTCTTAGGGAAAAAACAGGAATGGAAGGTTTCGACAGAAAGAGGGAGGTGATAAAATAGGAAGATAATAATAAAGCCGTTGATAATACTAAAGGCGTTAGGAGCGAGTTGATTAATAGGTATTCCAAAGTATATGAATAATTCGGTGAAGAAAGGATGAAGAGGGAACCGAAGGCCGACTGGCAATTGATCAAGAAAGAAGGTGGTAAATTCAGGAGGAGGTTCGTGAAGGCGTTGGTCCGGTTGAGGGGCTCGAAGCCGGTAGGAGTGGGGGATGTGAAAAGCAACCCGTGCCTCGGAACGAATCTCCGAGTCAACGGTGCTGCGAGTTCTCAAAAACCAGAGGTCGGTTTTTGGAGCCATGAAACGAAAACCGAAAAACACAGAAAGAGGAGGAACAAAGAACTTACTAGTAGAGCGGCGCCAGGGAAGGAGAAAGGAATGGTCGAGGAACGGGGGAGGAAAGCAGCGGGCAAGAAAATGACGAAGAAGTAGGGATGGGGATTTATTTATAGCGGCAACACAGCAGCCTTTTTTTCCGAGGTTTCTTCCGGAAAGCCACGTGGTGCAACCAGGAAAACCCTAGGAAGAACAGAATGATCGTCATCGGATCATCGCATTAATGGACATTGATGAATGTGTCCAAAAACAAGATCCTCTCCATTTCCCGAGGAGCTTTTACCACGCCTCATTAAAAGAGCAATAGGAGGGAAAATCATGGTTCGGTGCGAACCAGTCTAGTCAGTCAGGCTGCACCTGTCCTTCGACTAGACTCAAGGGAGGGGGGACTCATGATACCTAGTGATACCCAAGTAAGACTAAAAGACGGGATTTAAACAAACAGGAAGAACCCACTGCGAATCCCGGACTTCTCTTATATATACCGGACGCCCTGCGTCTCGACCCGGACTTCTCTTATATATACCGGACGCCCTGCGTCTCGGCCCAGACTTCTCTTATATATACCGGACGCCCTGCGTCTCGGCCCGGACTTCTCTTATATATACCGGACGCCCTGCGTCTCGGCCCGAACTTCTCTTATATACGGACGCCATGCGTCTCGGATCGGATTCCTCTCATATCAGACGCCCCGCGTCTCGGCTCGGATTTCCTTTATATCAGACTCCCCGCATCTGAAGTAGAAGAGTTGTAGGAAGAAGGATCCATTTTATTGTAAGCTAAGGAGGAAGGTCATGTCAGCAAGTTGAAGGAGCATATTCACCTTTGAAAGGATAAATCACTGACAAGGTTCAGAGGAATGTCTAAAGCATTAATAGAGAATGGTCCCCCATCAACCGTGCGTCGTGTATTAATTACCGCTCTCGTCCAAATGGCAGATTTTCCTGCCAAGATCTCAAGGGATTAGCCGCAACATTAATTGAGACTTGTCTCCTATCAACCGCACGACGTGTAGTAATTGCAGCCCACGCGCGGGAGACAGTCCAAGTAACAATGATTATACTGTATGATCCATTAGGCCCCGTCACTTCTGTGGACAGAGCTCCTCGAGAACAGAACCTCCCTTCTATATATAAGACCCTCTTGGGAAAGGGGAAGGTAAGTTTTTCCAAACACTGAGACTAGTTGTTTTGAGTTCCTTTTTCCTCTACCAGCTAAGTTCTGTCTTGAGCGTCGGAGGGGCCGTGCCGAGATCTCTCTCGGCGCCCTTAACCGATTGTTACTGCGCAGACTCTCCATTCGGCTCGGCCCATATCATCCTGCTAGGTTACCTGGCGGTATTAATCTTCCATAATCAGCTCAACGATTACGGGTTGCGTACCTCTCCGCCAAAGCGTCTACAGTTGTCGGATTGCGCTGCCTGGACACCTCGTCATCACGGTCTCGCCGGGCATTATATATATATATATATATATATATATATATATATATATATATATATATATGAAGTTACATTGATATCTTATAACAGCATTATAAAATAAAATATTAGAAAAACTAAGATGACATTGAAATAAATTTATTGATAATGTCACTTAAAAGTATATATATATACTAGAAAGACAACAACTAGGTATGCCGTAAAAAGCTTTATTCTAGAGGTATGAAATTGGCTACGAAGGTTCCAGAGTAGCATTAATAATACGATCATATATTTTTTCCACAAATCACAAGATAATAAAAGCTCGTCAATCCTGGAGGATGGAGACGATCATCGCTTCAGACCCAGCAAACGGAGAAGAAGTGAGACATAGCGGAAGTGGTAAACAGAGCGCATGAAGGGAAGTTTCCAGTCATCCCATGGAGGGTATCTGAAAGAATACTCCAACAGGAAGCTCCTCCTCATCACTGATTTCCTGTGACTGAACATGTCGAAAGAGAACTTGCCATGATACTGCCCAAACCCACTCCCTCCGACTCCTCCAAATGGTAAGGTGTCGCAAGCAAACTGCCACAACACAGTAGACGCTGTAAAGTGTGGAAAAAATCACGTAACGAGGTTTCAGAGCAGACAACCTGTAACATAGTGTCGTTGAAGGTAAGGCTCCCTGACGAAGTTTCAGAAACAATTCGACTTTTCAATTTTTCATCTTGAGTGAAGGCGTATATGACCAAAGGTTTAGGCCGGGCTCTTATGAAATCAATGCTGTCCTCGATCTTCTTTACCTACAAATTAAACACGAACGAGTTCGATAAGCCAAGGTGTCGCAATTAAAACTCTGAATTATGTAGAAGAAGCGAGTTCCCCACAGTGATGACTGGAAGCAACGGGCCAAATATTTCTTCAGTCATAATCTCAGCATCTAATGGGGGATTCAACAGTATTGTCGGCTCGATGAACCTGCAGAGGTAAGTCGATTCTTTTACAAGCCATTTATTTGAGAAGCAAACTTTAGATCAGTAACTTACAGTTTGTCTGAGTCCACTGAACCACCATGGACAATCGTATCTGCGACTGACGGATCTTTGATAAGACTGGCTAATCTATGAAAGTGGCGCTTATTGATGATTTTGGATAAGGTGTCAAATGCCGGGTACAATTTCTTAGTTGTTGCTTTCAGCAGTTCAATCTGCAAGCCAAGTGAAAATTATGTTATGGATTGATTTAGCACAGGAGTTTAGTAGGAAAAAAATTTGTCATACCAAAATTGGTGCAAATTTCTCTTCGACAAGAATATAGTCAACAGCTATGCATGCTTGTCCAGAACAAGGGACCCATTTTCCTCCAATTATCCGTCGAACAGCAATCTATGTGATTCAAAGGTGGCCAAAAAAATGAGAAAAACTAAACTATAGCATGATCGATCAGTTTCGATGGTCTCATAAAGTTCCAATGGATCGGATATGTTCATTCAATCCCATCAACTCGATCCACGTGTAGCTATAATAACTGTTTGAACAAAATTGGTATGGCTCGGAGGCTAAATTTGGATTTCCAAATGATTTGAGCACCTAAATTAAGATTGCTGCATAATTTCCATGCTCAAACATTGATCACCAAATGAAAGAAAGCAATCTTTCTATTGGAAAAAACCTGATCTCCATGAACACGTGAACAATTTATATTAATATATATAAATAGGCCTTTCTGATAGATCGATGCTTGATTTTAGTTATAATAAGAAAATTGAGGATCAAGCAAGACTAACTAGACAGGCTAGATATAAAATTAAAGGAGTTATTCACCAATTAAGATCAACAGTCCATCAAGAATTAGTTGTTCGTACCAGAACTAACTGATGACAATCGACACAAATAACATCAAAGAGTTATTTACGGATGATTCTTCCTTTTGAATATTTTCTAATGCCATTTGAGTTGAATCAAAGCAAAAAGATAGCAAACAATGAAATTATAAGATTATATATATTCAAAGTAACAAGACTTGAAAACTTCAGTAACAATTTATATTGATGCGGTACCTTTCTGTCTCTTGCGTTAGCAAGTGAGTCAAAGATGGCTGGGCATTTGCCCCCCAGCTCAAGACTAACCGGTGTTAAATGCTTGGCAGCGGCTTCCATTACGATGCGACCAACACGAGGACTCCCTGCATCACACAAACGGAGACGCAAAAACTTCAGTATTCTTTCTGGAACAGAAAAGAAAAGAAAAGAAAAATGCTGCTAGCTCCTTATGCAATCCACTTTCCTGTGAAAAATATCTTGTCCCATTTCTGATCCAATAGTTTCTGGCCAATATCTGGACCGCCCTTGATCACCTTCACCAGTTTGTCGTCCAGATACTTGGGCACGCTGCATGCTAAAAATTCTGCAGACTCAGGAGCTAATTCCGAAGGTTTAATAATGATAGCGTTTCCAGCTGATATCGCTCCAATTAAGGGTTCCAACGATAGACCTGTGCCAATTCTCATACATTTCAATCCTTTATTTGCACCTAATTTCCATGACTCTGTGGTCGATTGACTCCAGAAATTCATTGAATCAACATAGTCCATTAGAACGAAATAAGAGCACCTATTGGGAAATTCCAAGAAGAGAAAATGAGAACGACGCCGAGCGGCTCCGGCACGATCTCTGCGCTCGTTGGAAACGCCACTAGAGGCACCGAAACCTGTCGCCATTAGATAGCCATCAGAACCTCTCGTCCAATGCACAAGCGAACAGAGATCAGGACCGGAGGATTCATCATACCTTGCACGGAGTCATCCATTTAGGCAAATTGTCTATTGCGTAATTGACGGACTTGATCAGAATACCCACCTGAACTCGAGTAACATCGCAAAAGAGCAAAAGAAGAAGAAGAAGAAAAAAAAGGTTTCAGTTAACAAGACGCAGTGAGATTTAAGTGAGAAAAAACAGAAGAAGAAGAAGAGTAAATTACATGCCTCATCTCTGTAGGCTTCCGCCCGGTGCTTGCCGAGGTCTTGCTCCAGGGCCTTAAAAATGTCATCTTCTTTGTCGTAGAGGAGCCTGCGAAGCGCTTTGAGCTGCGACAGCCTCCAAGATAAGCTCCTCGTTTTCCCGCTCTCGTACGCTTCTCTCACCTCCTTCAATTTCGCTTCCATTTGACCCCTGTTCTCGGCCTCTCAACTTCCTCTTTGAGTTCCCTTTCGATCAAGTGCCCTACTGCGGCGACAACATGCCCCTCGCAATGGGATACTTTTAGACGATGTGATTCCTGCAGTTGGGGTAGTTGGTTGCAATCAATTCCAACCGAAACGATTAAATGAAGACAGTAGTAGCATTATTGGAGGAGCACAGCTGCCCCCAACCACTTACTTCCAACGTACAATAAATTATGATGCATGCCTAATATTGCATTGACGCAGGTAGAAAGAAGACCGCTACCAACGGGGTGTTAATTAAGACAATATACAATTTATAAATAAAATAAAGGATCATTTTTTATTTTTTTTGGATTTACACGATCTCTATATATTTTAATCATAATTTATCTCTCTTCTAATAATCATAAGACGTTAAATTGATAAATTCTAATCTTTCTTAAAAAGATCATCGAACAAAAAGAAAAAAAAAACAAATTTAATTAAAAAAAAAAGCATCCGGATCATGCCTAACTCATCCTTTGACATGCAAAGGAAATGGGGATGCATATGCAACCACGCACGCATCATTGGACAAGTCATGAAAGCGTAATGATCATAATACTAAGAAAAAATAAAAAAAAATATAATAGTTTCTCAAATATTATTTATTCCACGATCATTATAAAAGAGATAAATTATAGGAAAGCTTTAGCCTTGACGTGATTAATCATAACAAAAGAAAGTCATCTAAATCCAGAAAAAAGTTTTAGATCCTCCTTCATAATTGATCCGTATTTATTTCACAAATATCGTCCTATCATAATCAACGTGTCATTCCTATATGAATAAATATTAACCATGTTAATTGTTAAATTATCCATCATGAGCCATCTATGCCTTTTTGAATTTAACCGTTTAAATTAATTTTGACATGCACTCATCCCCTCAGTTACTTCTTATTTATTTTTTTAAGCATAAGATATTCAATTTTTTTTTATCCAATTAATCTTTGAAACGATGGATCCAGATTCATAGATATATTAAATAATCTTTAAATGAAATACACTCAATTGTTCATCAGAATACATCATAAAAGTACACATGATTTAGTATTTAAATTCGACGTCGTTTTTGTAAGATAAATTTAATATTGAAAATATATTTTATTCGAAAAAATAAATTTACAGTCGGCATTCGATTCGTAATTATTTGTCTATTTTTTTTAAAAAAAAATCAAAATTAAATTTATCTCAATAAAAATTAAATTATGTTAATTCATAAAATATCATTCCAATTTCCATCTTATCGTTGCATAGTGCCATGGAACTTAAAAAAATAATAATAATGATTTTTTTATGACTGTCAAATTAAAAATTCATATTGAACAGTATATATATAAATAAGAGACGTCTATCGACCTTTAAATTATTACGGCTTATTTTCATTTACGTACGGTGCACGGCTGGTATGTGCTGCCTGCGACGCTACAAAGCGCATGGTGCCGCCACCAAATCAATCTTTTTTAATAAATTGAAGCGCCTGGATCAGGATGTCCGTTCAAAATCTAGATGTACGGCTCAAGTTGGCCGTGATAATTCGAAGACCTGCAATGAGAACGAGGGCCGTGGGTTAGCTGGTAATGCGTACTAGCATGACATACAAAATCGTACTTAATATAAAGTCAGAGAGATAATCAGATAATCTTCTCGAATTCATTTTTAAAATAGGTTAAATATTTTTTAAAAAAGATTTTAAAAATAATATAAATAATTTAAAAAATAATTTATTAATATATTTTTTAAAATTCAATTTAAGTCCTTTAAATTTTAGGTACGATTCAGATGATATATTATAAAAAATTCAGCGGTAGGAAGAGATGCACGTCGAGTAGGAATGGCGTCTATTTATGGGTTATGAGTTATGACCGGCCATCGTTGATCATTCTATTACATGGTGGGTCAGCGCAGACAGTGGAAGGAAACACAAAGTCATATGTCGCCGTCGCCCTTAAATCTACTACTCTATTAAATGAATCATGTAACTCATTCCGGACAAGTACGGTCATTGTTGTATTTAATTGGATATATAAAATTGGACCGTAAAGATTTGAACCTGTGAAATTTGTTATAGACATGCCTATCTTCGATTCTGATTAAATTTTAATCAGTTCTGAATTTGTAGACGTTGGAATCAATTAGAATTGATTACGAATCGATTTCAATTCTAAAGTTTTTTAATTTTGAAACTAATTCAATCTGGATTGATTCAGAATCGATTCCGGATAGATTCCGAAACGATTCTGGATCATCTTCTTCGAATTTTAACTTTCAAATTCATCTATCACATTATTGATCCTATTCTTTTTTTTTTTCTGTCGTAAAATAATCTTGTAGATATATTAACATGCTAAGAATTTCCACCCTTAAATTAACAATCGAAACCATATCCAAATCGAAATTAGAATCGGTTCTGAAACGATTCCGACTCGATTTCGAAATCAATTGAAATGAATCGAACCGAAACAGAAACGATTCTGATTCGATTCCAGAATCGATTCATCTAAATCGATTTCAATTCCGAATTTAACGAATCGATTTCGACTCAATTCCGAATCGAACTGTCCATTAAACATGGCTAGACATGCCTTTCAATTAGGTTTATCCGTAAAAAAAAAAATCCTATTCAGCGACGAAAATTTCAGTTGAAGCGAAAGCAAAATGTTTTTTCTTAAGGCGGAATGTTTTTTCTTAAGGCGGTATTGTCCGTCCAAATGTTTACGATCTATCGATAATTATTTTTTAAAATACAATGATCTATAAATTTTAAATTGATTAATCTTGAACTCATAATTAAATCTTTCGAAATTAATTTCAATTTTATAATTTTCAATAGTTATATACGAATTGATATTCACGTGTATTCGAATTAATAGTCATGTAATAATGTTCGTGAATTTACCTTCGCAGGAAGAGCTTAGTGGCTTGCGCATGCAAACGTTGCATCATAGGACAACGGGTCAATCTCTCACAAATGCGAGGGTGCCGTCCCTCCATGTGCTAGTTACTAGTCTCAAGGGTCAAAGATCTACCGTGATTTACCTCCCTTACGATGGCCTAGGGGTGGACCGGTAGGGGCCGCTAGATTGGCAGATTCCAACCTTTTGCATCATATGAACTTAATTCGTGCACAAGTCGAAATTTCATTTGATGCATACCGATTAATTTTTTATTATTATTCGAATAATCATATATACAACAATAATCTAATCTTATTCTATGAAATGAGGTCGACTATATGAATTCTTCTGTATCATTGAGCTATGTTCTCAAATATATTATCATCTATATTTAAATAAATTTTATCTTGTTTTATTATTGCTAACTAAGTCTTTTTTTATTTTTCTCTTCCTCATTTGATATTTATATTTGTCATCGTTTCACATCGTCTAATTGGATCCTTTATTGATCATCTAAGTACATATTAATATCACTTTAAACATATTTTTTAGAGCTTTCTTTCAATAGATGTAATTCTGACTTTCTCTCTAATACTTTTATTTATTATTTTGTTCATTTTCGTATATCCACATATCCACCTTAACATCCTCATCTCTATATATAATTCCCATCTTTTATTCATATACTTGAATCTTAGTTCAACATTTAACGTCATATAACATAGTAGGTCTAACCGTTATTTTGTAGAACTTCTTTTTCAATTTTTAAGGTATTTTACGATCACATAAACATCCGACGTTTTCCTCCATTTCAACCATTCTACTATATATATGTTGGTGCAGGGGCACTAGATAATCGAACCTGTGTTTTGATTATGGCAAATACACAAAGTTAAGTTTACATCGTTATCTCACGAGCTAAATCAAGTGTGCAGAAAAGTGCTAAAGCTGAAGCTGAAGGCTAGCGACACCCGGAGGAAGCTGCGGTGGTCGGGCGACACTCGAGTGACTTCGGAGGGAGCCGAAGGAATCGAGTGGAAGGCCGGAAGCGAGAGCTACTATCGAGGTAAGCTCGTGTGAGTGAGAGATTGTAAGGTCGTGTCCTCTTTACGGGGACGACCGTAGGCGGCGATCCGATTAAGACTTCCCGTGGAAGGTCTAGGTCGAGATCGGACGGTCAGAAACCTTCGCATTTATCATTTTCCGAGCTAACCTCTTACTGCAGGGAAGTGGCGGATTAATGATCATTGCTGGACATCAAGCGATCGTGATGCTCATCGATCTATCACGGTCGAATGATGGGAGGCATCAGTCCACTGATGACGACGAATCAGCCTTTGCACTAGGTCAAAACGGATAAGGTTTGACACGACCACTTCGCGATAAAATTTGGACAACTTCGTGATATGTTCCGAAAAAAGAGGAGACATATTCAGAGGCCAAAATCTATAAAAGGAGGGGAGGATTCCAACTCCAAGCATCATCAAATTTATTCATCAAGTGCTCCTATAACGCCAACGCTCCAACGCCGTCATAACGCCGACGCGACGACAAGTTCAAATCTCCTTCGTCGGCAGCAGTAGCAAGTAATTATTTTTATTGTATTCTTTATTTTAATCGTAACGAGGCGAGGTAGGTTTGTTGCCTCATCCTCGTACATTCGATTTTTGTGATCGTTGTCTCCTACCTCCAACGAGGAGGAGACGTTATAGTGCTTTGCCCTCCGTATGCGGTATAAGACCGATAGGGCCTTGGAGTAGCAACCGCTGGATTGTGAACTAAGTAAAAATAAACGTGTTCCTTTATTTTTCGCTGCTCTTACTCGTTTAATTGTCTACTCGAACGAAACGTCGAAAAGATTTACGATCGCTATTCACCCCTCCTCTAACGACGTTTCTCGATCCAACAATATATATACAAAAGACAACTCTCTCAATTTCTCCATTTTATATAAATAATCTTAAATATTTAAAATTTTGAGTTTCAAATAATTTATCGTCTCCTACTTAAACTCGAATAATCATATATATTAATTTTTTATTTATTAAAAAAAATAATTTACAATTATCTTCCAGTGAAATAATCATTCATGTCTATATTTAATTTATTTATTAAAATGGTAGCGCAAGCAACTGCAGATCGTGGGAAGACAGATATATCCGTGTGCAAAAGATTTTATAAGTATAATCATTGAATTTAATGTGAAAAAAATATAGTTCGACGTAGATATTAAATATACTATTAATACAGAGGATCAAATTTTATTCTTTTTTATATAAATTCTATATCATACTTATGGACGGAGACTGCTTTATATATCCTGTTTATTGTTCGAATGGTTTATATGAACACAATGATGGATCCAATCGTCCAAATCATGCTGTCTGATCACTCATTCGTATATGAATTTAACAAATAAAAATAAATAATGAGAATCAAATTGCAGCGAAGAGAATTAAAAGCATAAACGTCTTGATTATCACCGAAAAAAAAATCTGAAGATCGAAAATCAAAGAGCTACGAAAGTATGATTTTTCATAGATACAAAAGAGACCGATCGAAAGTAGTTCGATCCGATAGGAAAAATAAAATAATCATTCGATCATCTCTCGTGTAGAAATCACAACTGAGACTAATTAAATCTATTAACAGTCCATTAATACTAATAATAACGGATTAAATATATATATATATATATATATATATATATATATATATATATATATATATATATATATATATATATATATATATATATATATATATATATATATATATATTTCACGATTAAAATTAAATTAAACCGCTTTAATAAATTTCTCCTCAGTGTCAAAATTCGTATATATGTAAAATAATTATACATGTTTATCCGAGACTAAATGCAACACACATAACTACTCATAATAGGTTTTTAACAAAATCGTCTGTATGTTGCTGGCTAACTTTCTGTTCTCTATCTCTTTAGTATATTTTCATGGCATCCGTTCACAGGGATTAGATGGATAATAATGACAAGTATTAGTAACAATATTTCTAGACTTTAGTAGATGACGATCGTATCCTCTTTTTTTTTTTTTTGGCTTATTTTTTCTTAAAATATGTAACCTTTTTGTGCATGCAGTGAAAGCATACAAAAGGGTGTTGTTGATACGAGAGGGACTGGGCGAAATATAGTGAGACATGGCGTTGATTCAAGAGTCTAAAGTCTAAACTATGCAGCCCCCGCATGAAGGGTATGCTTGCAGACGTTGCACAACGAGAGTCTAAACTATGCAATTTGATATCCATGGGTTGAGATTATTGAGAACAGTACATTCTTATGATTGGGAGATAGCTGAGGCTGAAGGTCTGTCTATGTGATTAGGATGATAAATGAATCAAATGTATGAATAAATTTAATATTTAATAGTTTATATATATTCGTTCAATAGATATCAAAATCACATTTCGAATAAATTAGATGTACAAATTTGAATGTTATCTTATACAAGTTACAACTCATCCGTAAACACACGTGAACATCTCTATTATTCATCGTCAAATCTCCTAGAGTTTAAATATTAGACTTTAATGTGTAAATGATTGGACCATGAATAATGAAAGTGCTTGTTAATATAATTTATAAACTATGTTAATGAATAAAATTCATAAACTATGTTCATAATAAATTTATTTATAAGCTTGAATTATTTATATTAACCAATCAAATAAATATTAAAATTTAAATCGAATAAATAAATTTGATTTAAGAGATTAATAACATTTAAACAAATAAAACTTAAATAAATTTGAAGCAAATTTAATACAACTTGAATGGTTGTACGATATTAATTAGATATTGTTTTGGTCAAATTATAACAACAAATGAGCTCAAACTTGCATCGTAAACAACTTCATAATGGGGTTTTAGTCGAATAAAATTGGAGTAGAGAAAGAACGAAACAATCTCATGATAAGGGCAGTCAAGATAGTTGATGTGCTCTCCTAATCAAATTGTCATTACAAATCAATGAAAAGAAAAGTCAACTGTCTGAGATCTCTGACACAAGAATTTAAGAGAGCATTTAATTCGGAGAAATTTTTTTATTTTTCATTTTCATTTTTTCTTTTCTAAAAAATAGAAAATATTTTTTTTTGTATTTTTCAATTTTTCAAAAAATATTCTTTTATTTTTTAAAAAATTAAAATGAAACAGAAAATGATTTTTTTTTATATTTTTCAGTTTTTTAAAAATACTTCCTTATTTTTTGAAAAACAAAAATAGAAAATATCAATCAAACTTCATTTCTTACATTTTTTTTCGTTTTCTCAGAAAATGAAAATAAAAAATATTTTTTTTTAACTTTGTTTATGCTAGTAAAGATGGCTTAGTAAATACAATCTCTTTGAAAATCTCACTGAGACTAAGCTCCCTTATGTTGATAAGCCGAACCCACAAACTCAAGCCAACTATCATTCTCTTTGGGAGATAAGATGAGAAATCAGGGGCCTAATTTAACGGAAAGCACAAATTCAATGCATGAATGAATTACTGAGACTTTGCAAATCCAAATCCTTGGCCTTCACAGAGAGCTATGCTTAAATTACGTCAGTCATGCTCAAACGCGGAAAAATATCTCTTCTGTCGCTTGAAACGTCATGCAAATGATAACATTTATAAGCCCCAAAAGGGCTCAAGCGTTACAACACACATATGATGAAGCCAGAAAAGAACTAAAAATCCGATGCAATTATGACATAAATAAGTTGATTGAATTAAGGTCACAATATCATCCATCAGCTGTAATTGCATAAGCATACAAACACTAGATAAGTTGTTCGATGAATTGAGATCAGATCAAAATCAAATACCTTCTGAGATTAGTAGCCAAAGAATATATCGGCATTTTAAAGCTAATAAATAACAGAGCTTCTCTAACAGATGCTATAAATCACAACATAGACTAACAAAATCCCTAATGTTTATACTTTCCAAAATGCAGAAGACTGCTCCATTTATCCATAGGCAGCTCCAAGCAAGGGAAGATAAACTTGGAACATGGAAAAATAAAGCCTTTCACTTACAATAATCACCATATCTCAAGCCATCTATTCAGTCATGATGTACCCCTCACGAGGAATTTGCAGCGGACCCATATGCTCCTCGATCACATTGCCCAACCACAATGCTGAGAGTCCCATTATGTTCTTGACCTAGCTCACTGCATAATCTCCTAGGCACCTGAAAGGAAACAAAGTTCAATTAGATAAAGAAATGGTAAGAAATATTAGCCAAATCCCAAGAAAAAGGCATTTTAAATAGAGAACAAACCAACTGCCACTTGTTGTTCAATGGAGTGCTAACAACTAGAACTTCAGTCACGTCAGGCAGAGGAGAAGATAGAGGAAAGCAGAATACTTTTCTTTTGAGATCATCTCTTCCCTTAGCTCGTCTATATGATCCTAGAGTTGCATTTTCATTCTTTCCAATATTGTTCAAGAAAAACATAATAGGTTTCTTGCAGACTGATCTGTATGGTTCCCTTGTGTCGAAATCAAATTCCATCTTGTGACTATTTCTGTTCCAAGCTACATACGTCTGTTCGGAACGTTCCAGCTCTCTTGGAGGGACGATAGTTGGAAACACTTGGACAACATAACCCAATGAGACAGCAAATGTGAACTTTTTCTCCCTGTCATAACAAATTGATCGTTGCAAGAAACTCATAGAATAGGCTTTCATAGCCTTGGTAAAGAGCTTCAGGCTTCCAAGAGAGCTCAGGCCAGGATAGAGGGGATCAACAGCTTCGACATGATGTATTGTGATGAAAGGAGAGAGTGGGTGTGCAGCCAAAAGACCATGCGCATTTCCTCTGATATCCCACTGAGACAACATAGAAAAAGGGAAATTCAGAATTAATCGGCCAACAATACGGAATCTTTATCGATAATTAAATAAAGAGGTGCTGATCATTATGTTTAGGCAACAGAGATCAGTCAGTATATTAGAATAAAAATGTGCTGATATGTAGAATACTTGATGTACAGAAATAGCAAGAGGATAGCGGACAAAGAAAATCCAGTGAGGAAGATGAACTGTAGAATAAGACTAATAACATGGAAAAATACAAGTTTGTTTCTACGATATTAATTTTGCTACCCATGTTGTTTATCGGAAGAGAAAGAGGTTGTTAGAAACAAATGATTGATTGCAACACATAGAATCATTACAAAAACAAGCAAACAAACCGTGTGTTCTAACTAATTAGTATAGAATTTTGACCATGTGAAAACACATAACATACCTGGTGGAAGCCATACTCGCGGCTTAGCGGGACTCCAAGCTCAGAGATGCATGCGTGCAATCGGTCGTCGCTGCCATAGAGCCTCGGATACCTCTCAATGCAATCGTCTAACATCCTGGAAAGAGCTTCGGCAAGAGGATAGCTGATGGCGATTCCCCCGCCACCGAACGCCATTGCATGGCTAAAGTAGGTGTTCGCTGAGTGACTCTCTGAGGGCCCTCCGACGTACACCATCTCTGTCCAATCGTACTTGGAGAGAACCGCGACGAGATTATCGGTGCAGAGGATAGTGTCGTCGTCCACGAGAACGAACCACCGAGCCCCGTGATGGCCAAGCCGGAAGGACTCGACAAGGATGCGAGCAATGCGGAGGCCAGAGGGGTGGCCGGTAGGGTTGGTATATCGGAAGCGGGAGATGTCTTCCGAGACGAGGACGGGAGGCAGAGATCGAGCAAGGGAGGAATTTGCGGGCAGTCGGGGCACATAGTCTTCGAGCCAGACGTGGCCGCGCATGGCGCTGGGGCGCCACCAAAGGCGGACGAACTCGCGGCGTCGCAGCCAGAGGTTGGCTGACCCGCCGATGCCGAAGACGAGATGGCGGAGGGAGAGAGGCCCGAGATCCCCTTCTTCGTCATCCCCTTCGTCTCGGTTGCGGGATGAGGGGGCGGGCGGAGGGGCGGAGGACGAGAAAGTAGAGGCGGAGGAGCGAATGTGCGGCCAGTGGAGACGGTGAGAGGGAGAAGAGAAGACGATGGAGAGCCAGGCGGACGTGGCGAATAGGAGGGCGAGTAGGGCGGCGGCCGATGCGGCGGCGCGGCCACTGCGCCGGTGGGTGCGAGGAAGGCACGGGCGGTTGGATACGGAGGAAGAAGGGAGGGCGGCCATCGTCACCGTCATCGTCGAGGTCATCGGCGGCGGCGGCAACGGTCATTTGTCGACGAAGAGAAAGGGTTATATTTTAATTTTAGGAAAGAGTAGAGGCGAAGGATGAAAATTAGACGGGGATTGGGACAACGAAGCACACCAAAAGAGGAGGAGAAGAGTGCATCTGGAGGACGTCACAGGTGTTCAAATGCTACGTCCTCCATGGCTTCGCTTACCACGCAGACGAATTGAGCGCCAGCGACAAATTTGAGACGAGTGCAATGGGTAAAAAAAGTGTGAAATTTCTTATTGCCTGCCTCGAAATTTAAAACTGCGGTTCGAACCGTCAAATTGATGGCATGTGCCTCCGGTTTTTCAAGTTTACCAGCGGGTTAATTCAGGGATAAAAATTTATCAGAACCACACCATTTATATGTTTCCATTTATAAAAATGTACCTCGATATAGAAATCAATCTAATGGCTCTTATTAATTTATCTCATGATTATTATGAGAAAAATAAATCATAAAAATTTTTATGGAGTTTGACGTGATGGCCAAGATATATGAGATCATTTGAATTCCAGAAAATTTTTTAAATCTCCTTCAAAATCGATCCATATCTTATTCGTAAATATCACCGTATCTTAACCACTATGTAATCCTGTATAGACCTTTATAAACACCTATCTAATGCATAGTATTTATGCCCTAAGTATAAAAACAAATTTACAATAAATAAAGATCAATATTCATTATTGGATAAAAATATTAGTCGAGATACTGGTCTTTTGGTCTTTCACCGTGATCGAAGGATAAAGATTAACCATGATTTATTTCCTTTTCATTATTACCATAGAGTCAAAGTTGAAAAGCGTTGAGCATATCATCCTTTGTCATAGGTATTTTTCAAATCTACCAAATTATATACTTGTTTCTAAAAATATCAAATTGTATAGGATTTTTTTTATAATTAATATTTAGTTTTTTAAACTACATTAAAAACTTTCTAACAAGCTAAATAAAGTGTTAGATTATAATTAAAAATCACACTTATTGAATCATGAGAGTTGAAAGAATTGATAAGTCTAAATATATATGGTCTAAAGTCTAAATTTAGAAAATTTTAGACACGGTTAAAGTCATAAAAATTTACTATTGTCGAGTAGATTTGATATATCAATGATTTTATGATAAATTATAGTTTATTATAATTTCATTATGAAGTTAAATTTTTCATATTCATTTAATAATAATATTTTTTATATATCCTCTTAGTATTTTATTTTGTTTTTGACTCTGACCATATTTAAATCAGATGCATAGCTATTAGTAAAATTTAGCTAAATTCATGCTATTCAATTTTAACGTTGGCTCTCTTGAGTATAATACCTGTATTATATCTTTCAATAATTTACTTAAAATTTTATTTTAAAGCAATGAATTTGAGTTTTTTTATCTGAAGAAATCTCCATTATAATAACGTCGTCGTCCTCGCATGGATAAAATTTTCAGCCTCTCCCTTTGTCGCTCGCAGATCAGAAACGCATAAAACGAAACATGAACGAAAGGAGAAGATCAAACCTTACCTCATGTCCTCGCCCCACCCTCCTCTCCACCGTGCCACCCTCCGCCTCCCTGCTATTGCTCCTCCCAGAAAGCAGTCGCCGCCCAACTACCACCGTACCTTCCTCCGACGAACACAACCACAGCAACTTCAAAATCAGCAAGGACCACAAGATCCTGGGCCTCCTCAGGAACACCGGCAACCAGCGAAGAACGCCACTCTCCGTTCCCGGCTGAGCCAGCTCTGTAAGGATGGTCGCCTTGACGCTGCCCGCCGTCTTTTCTTCGATTCCCTCTCCCACCCCGCCGCCGTGCCCACCCTCCTCTGGAACACCCTCATTATCGGCTACGTCTGCAATGCCCTACCTCTCGAGGCCCTTCGCCTCTACGCCCTCATGAACTCTCCCTCCGACGCCTACACCTACTCCTCTGCCCTCAAGGCCTGCGCCGACGCCAGGCAGCTCCGCCTCGGCAAATCCATCCACTGCCGCATCGTCCGTCTCCACCCGGCGCCTTCGGGGAACCGGGTTCTCAACAACTCCCTCCTTAACATGTACGCCTGCGCCATGAACCCTGAAACATCGCGTGTCGACGCTGTTCGCCTCGTGTTCGACAGAATGCCGAAGCGCAATGTCATCGCTTGGAATACACTGATCGCATGGTACGTCCGTCGCCGGTACTCTGACGAGGCGTTAGCGCTCCTGAGGCTGATGCTGGAGGTCCGAATCCGACCGACACCTGTCACTTTTGTCAACGTCTTCCCGGCTGTTTCAGCAATTGGGGAAAACAGGATCTGTGATGTACTTTACGGTCTGCTCGTCAAGTGCGGCCATGGCCATCTAAATGATCCATTTGTAACTAGCGCTGCTATCTTGATGTACTCGGACCTGTCGATTATCGAATCAGCAAGGTGGATTTTTGACCAAGCGGAGGGTAAAAATACGCAAGTTTGGAACACCATGATCAGTGGGTACGTTCAGAACGGTGATTACAGACAAGCCCTCGCTCTCCTTATAATGATTTTGGAATCAGAAACGGTGGTTGCTGATACGGTGACCTTTCTCTCCTCTCTAATTGCGGTCTCTCAGATGCAAGATCTCCGGATGGGACAACAAATCCACGCCTATCTGATCAAAGAGAATCCTGGAAAGGTGCTGCCTTTGGTGCTCAGCAATGCTCTCATAGTCATGTACTCGAGATGCGGCGAAGTTCAATTATCATTCGAAGTGTTTGAGCAAATGCTCGAGAGAGATGTCGTCACGTGGAACACTATTGTCTCTGCATTGGTGCAGAATGATCTGAATTTGGAGGGCGTGCTACTGGTGTACGAGATGCAGAAACAGGGTTTTGTTGTGGATTCAGTGACCGCTGTGGCTCTGCTTTCGGCAGCATCCAATCTGGGAAGCCTTTCAATAGGAAAGGAGATGCATGGATACCTCATCAGGCACAATATTCAGTTCGATGGCATGGAAAGTTACCTGATCGACATGTACGCAAAGTCTGGCTCTGTCGAGATTGCATGCCGTCTGTTCAATAGTGAGAGATCTGATAATCGAGATAGAGTTACCTGGAATGCAATGATTGCTGGGCACACACAAAATGGGCAGAGCGAAGAAGCCGTAGCAGTGTTTAGAAATATGATTCAAGAATCCCACATTCCAAATGCTGTGACGCTCACTTCAATCCTTCCAGCTTGTAGCCCAGTTGGAGTTGGAGGAATCCAAGCTGGAAAAGAGATCCATGGATTTGCCATTCGATATTGTCTCGATGACAATGTATTTGTTGCCACGGCACTAATAGACATGTACTCCAGATGTGGTGAGATATGTTCTGCCGAGAGAATATTTGACGGCATGGGCAACAAAAACACTGTCACTTACACTACCATGTTGTCGGCCTTTGGCCAACATGGGCTCGGAGAGAAATCTTTGGCTTTGTTTCGATCGATGAATGAATTAGGAGTAAAGCCTGATGCGATCACCTTCGTGGCACTCATTTCAGCCTGTAGTTACTCTGGATTGATCGAGGAAGGTCTTGCGGTGTTTGAATCAATGAAGGATTTTGGCATCACAGCAACCACAGAACACCATTGCTGCATGGTTGATTTGCTGGGCAGAGCAGGAAGAGTGGAGGAAGCATATGAATTTGCCAAAGGATTAGGCGAAGCCGGAAAATTCACTGGAATCTGGGGCTCTCTGCTTGCTGCATGTAGGGTTCATGGCAAGTTTGAGTTAAGCGAGTTGGTAGCTGAGAAATTATTTGAGTTGGGAAAAGAGGAAGAACTTGCAGGGTATCATGTTCTTCTTTCAAATGTGTATGCTTCTGATAAGAATTGGGACAGTGCTGATAGGGTGAGGAAAGAGATGAGAGAAAGAGGAATGAGGAAGGAACCTGGGTCTAGTTGGATTGAGGTTGCAGATTCCTTGCACAGGTTCATGTCTAAGGATCAAATGCACCCAGAAAATGATCAAATTTATGGAATGCTTCAAGGCTTGGCTCTTGAGATGAAATCTCCTGGTTACAAGATCCCTGAGCTTCCTCTTGATGAGATTGGGGATGTGGATCAATAGCAGAACTAAAATGATTGATGATGATCAGCTAGTTTGCCGGCCACTTGGCTCGAGAGCTTTCGCGGCCGGCGCTGATAGTGTAGTGCCTTTTGGGTCATATGGTTTGATATGCCTGCAAAGCATGAACCATTTCTTGAGCTTCTGTTTGTGATACGGGATGATTCCAAGAATTCAATTCCTTTTAAGTAATGAGATGGACAGTAATTGTATCAGATAAAGAAATTTCATTGAAAGATATTGTTAGAGAATAAATCAAAAAAATGCGATGTTTATAGTTCCCTTGCCATCATTCCAAATCTATGACAGATTATTCATCCATATTCTTTGAAATGTGATCGTTTCACTGTGGAAAGTATGTGTTATTCTAATTGTTAGAGAACTGCTTAAAACAATCCTCATCATGACCCATGAGCATCTTAATTCAGAGAAGATGACCAAAAAGGCAGAGCTTGCTTTTTGAGACTCCAGTGTCCGTTTGCACTCTGTAGGGAACTTAATGGCAACTCGTCCACAGGAAAACAAAAGCAATTCCACTTTCTACTCTTTGATTGCCTCAGTTGTCCCGGATCGAAACGGAAAATAAATTGAACAGATGCAAACACAGATTTTTTTAGCATACTTTGAATGTTCTAAGAAATCAACTTTAATTTGAAGAGAAATTAATAAATACTTCGTAGCTAGGAATCGATCCAGGAGTTTCTAATTATTTGCATGAATATTCTACCATTGCATCATAGTTCGGAGCTCAGATGTCTTCATGGAAATGACGTGGTGACTAAGATACGACGATGCTTATAGAAATGACATAGGTCGATTTCAGAAAAAAATCTAAAACTCTTTCTTAGATTCAGATGACTTCCATGTGTCTTGACCACAACGTCAAAGTCATAAGATCCTTCATGATTTATCTCTCTCACAATGACAGTGAAATAGACTGATAGAGATCGTTAAATTAACGATTCTAATCTTTTACAGAGGAGCTTAGACAATATAATTATTTCTCATTCAATTTCAATTATACATAGATTTGTTGAGCTATCAGTTAAATCCGCTTCTCTTATCCTATCTTGCACATCATTTTTGAATTGATTTTAATATGATAATATTATTTCAAATTTTATTTACAATCACTAGATTATATAATAAAACATGATTATTAGTATAAAATGAGTTTCATAACCACACAATGTTATCATCTCTATAGCATGGTAAATAAATATTAAAGCCTATGAGATGATATAAATAATAGGCCAAAGCTTTCACCATTGTTAAATGCATTTATGACGACAAATTTAATAAATCTAAATTGAAAGTTAGCCATTGGATCATCGTACTTTTTCGAATTTATTGATGATCGATAAAAAAAATTATATCAAAATTAATCAAGTCATAGATCTAAATATCTGAGCTAGTTGAACTCCATAGAGCTGAGTGTAGGCCAGTGAAAATAGATTAGCTTCATGTGGTTTAGGTCTTGGTTAAGTTTGCTTGAGTCGGCAACAAACCGAGATAAATGAGTTAGTTAAAGATCTGGTCGTTGATTATGAAAGATATCTGCCGCCGTATGATGGATGAGCGAATAGATCTGATCCATTAATTCAGATCCAGCGAACATGGAAGTGCGGAGGGAGGGGGGTCTCGAATGTTTTCTTTCTCCGATGAAGCGATTGAGCGCGAGATCCCGTCCGTGAGACCGTCGCTGTGTGGAAGGCGGTTATACTACGGTGGGTGCGAGGTCCAAGAAACTTCATCCTTCTTTGCGGAGGTAACAGACTCCTTTCGATGTCGATATTGTGTTTCCTTTGTCTTCAAATCTGAATTTAAGCATCGCATATGAGAAATAATCTTCTGTTGGAATCATGAGGTCTAATGGAGTTCTCTGCTGTTCTCTCTTGGATGATGGATGTCGTTGATGTTCATCATCAGGAAGAAAAGCGAGTTTTTTTATTTGGTGTTTTCTATGGCGGTGACGGCGTTGGCGCCAGGATTATCCAGGAAGTTGAAGAAGGTGTTGGAGACGCGGACGGACAGCCCTGATCTGTTGTCTTCGTTGGGAACCCTTTCCACATTCTATTCCGACAACACTCCGCAGGCCCGGCGTAACCTAAAATCTTCCATCGAGCAGCGCGCCCTTGCCATAAACCATCAGTTCCTTGACGCCTCCTTTGCTGCCCAACAGGTCTCTCTGTCTTTCACTCTCTTAATTTATATTCTGTTCGTTGAAATTTATGAAAATGCGATCTTTTGATCAGGCGCTGGATAGAGTGGAGGAAGAAATCAATGCTTTGGCTGATTGCTGCGGCCAGTAAGTATTTGTCAAACTCAGCAGAAACAGAGAAAATGATGAAATAACTGTTACATGGTTTTATTCCATCGTCAATTTGCTAAGGGTGTATGATCCAGTAAAATCTGACTCTTGTTTCTCGCTATTTACCTAAGAGTCGATGCCCTTGGGAGTATAGTTGGTCGTGATGATCTCACACTCTATACTTTTTCAAACTGGCATATCGATTTCTTATTTTGACGGATCATCACTTACCCTCTCCTAGCAACTTACCTGCATATAGTCCAGAGTCCACATAGATAGTTGTACCGATTTTTCTCTCAAATTGTTTCCGTAAGATTATTAGTATGTAGATTTTGGCTTTTGTTTCCTTTGACATTTTGAATGACAAATCAAACTTAGACTTAGAATAGCTATGAGATCTAGGTGGTTGACAGGCCCGTGACTATCTTGCTTTCTTCCCGAGAGTTATTGATTTATAATGTTCATTTTCTCTCTTAACTGTGCAAGAAGGATAAGCTATTTAGATGCTGGACTGGGACATCCTTCTGGAATAGATGCATTGGATGATGAAGACTTATGAAGCATCTGATTACTTCATAAGCTTTTGTTGTTCAAATTTGCAATTCATCTTTACTGTGTTGATAAGTCTTGGAAATTAGGATGTCTTTGCCAGATAAAATTTAAATAATCACGAGGGTACTTTCTGATTCATTTATATTCCTAACTTGCCAATATTTAACTGCATGAGCTAAAACTTCTTCATATCTTGTGGGTAACTGGGAAAGCTTATTTTACTGTGGTATTCTTGCAGCTTGATCTGCCTTTATTAACTCTTTTGGAGCTCATTTATTTATCTAAGTTGATGCTTCTTAAGCGTTAGTAGGACAAATTTTGATTTTCTATATTTATTCCAAAACAACTATTTTACTGGGTCTTTAATCATACAGGATTGGAAAGGCATTGAGCAGTTGCAGTGCTAGCACAGGGGATATCATAAGTACCACAGAGAGGCTAAAACAAGAACTTGAGGTTACTACTCAAAGGCAAGAAATTGTGTCATGCTTCCTACATGATTACCAGCTTTCTAGTGATGAGGTAACTAAATAAGCTATAATAACATGGTATTCACTTTATAAAATTATGTGCTGGTTATACAAGTTTTCTTGATCCACGACATAGATAAATGCTCTGAGGGAAGAAGAACTTGGTGAGAGTTTCTTCAAGGCTCTAGCACACGTTCAGGAAATTCATGCCAACTGCAAGATATTGCTAAGAACACATCACCAGGTAGGATTAATTTTATTTTCTGGCTATTCAAGTGCAATTATGAGTTCCAAATTTCTGCATTAGTCACTTCACTTGTCTGCTTTATTGGAAACTAATAACTTTTATTGATTGATTTTAACGTTCTTTGTTTTGATTTTTTGGGTTGAACATCATGGGAGCAAACAAGCTGGTTATTGGGGCTTAAGGATTGAGTATCATGGTTCCCTCTTTATTTTCATGTGCTATTGCTGTGTTACCTTATTAATCTTCAGAATTTGTCAAGTCTCTAGGTTTATAACTGTTAATGCCAAGTTGAGCTAGATTGTATGTCTTCTGAAGAAATAATTATGTGTCTACACAGAAAAACTCATCTATATGCTTTTTTATTTTTTGATTTATTAGTTAAAGTAATTACAGTTTGTCCATTTAGTCATCTCAACCATCATAATTGTTCTGATCTGTGATGTTAATGTGACTTACAATGGAGTTACTAATAATGTCACTCTTGCCAATGACTTTTTGTATTAGTATCGACCAACAGTGTATCTATATTTTTATGATTGCCTACTATTTACATTGCTTATGTGCTCATGGAATTTATATGTATCTAAAAGTAATGTTCAATACTTGCCCATCTATTAGACAGGATTAAGTGTTTTTTTTTTTATAAAAATGTTTTTGAACTTTTCATAGGTTTTGATAAAAGTGTGTGGTAGTATGCAATCAATCTGCTTCATAGTACATATGTCTGGGCATATCATTTTCAAGTTTAAAATAAATTCAAAAATTATTTATATACATTAATGCTTAATGATTGTGTGATAAAATTTTTGATAAACCTATCAAATCAATAATTCGATGTAAAAAATATACATAATCATACTGTGTAAGACATATAAGCTATAACAATCTATATTATTTAACAACATAGAACAATCATGCAAGTAATGTGGATATAATTGAACACTTGCAAGACTTAAAATGACACTCGCATGCTACCATACCAAAAACTAAGCAAGTATAAGTATTACAAATTACAAGTACCTCTAAGGGGTAAAATCATCGCAGCCCATATTATTTGAGAAGTGTTCAAGGCACATATGAAATAAGATTTTTATTTTTAGTTCAACTCGATCTGGCTTGAGTAAATTACAATTTGATTTTTTGGATGCCCATATATGCGACCACATAGATCACTTTATCTTGCTGGAAGACAACCACATATGGGAGACCACATGTGCTACATGTGATAGGATCCCTTATTGCATATGCTTGGCATATGCGTTTGCCCAGGTTGTCTTTTAAAACTTTGGCTTGATAGATTTTACTATAAACATTCCTTATTCAATATTTGGGTCAGGTCAGACTTTTTATATCAAACCTTGATAACCAGCTAAATATGAAGCTCCAAAATTTAAACGCACAAAAAAATGAAACAACCTGAGGACCTGAATTGTCAACTTGGGGTGGGGTTTCATGTCGAGTTGGACATTTTCATAAAGTATTATAACATGTGATAACAAGGGCAACTAACTAGTATTTTCTTGCTGGCTTTCTTTTTTATATCATGCACATGTCGTTTTTTTTCATATACCTATATTTGAGCTGCATAAGAATTGTAAAATTGATATAATCCTTTGCAATAATTTTTGTGAACCAAGAACTAGAATATATGCCTTACAAACCAATAAAAATATTATTTTGTTGGACATGTTTTACAATTAGATAAAAAGATTTACAAAGATATTATATAATTGTTAACAAAAACAATGCACTTTAGATGATGTGGGTGAGTAACATAAAAAATAGTTATGTTGAGTTGATTTTTACTTGCATTTTTCTACAAAAAAAAAAAAAAAGAATTGAATAGGAGTCCTGCAATGAGTTTGGGATTCCAATCCTCAAAAAATTAAAGGTGATTCTGATTCTTTATTGAAGAGCAATTTAAATCAGATTCAACCAACATAACAATCATTGTTAATCTATCATCGCTGAAAATCTTCGGAACTGAATGACGACTCCTCTTGATATTTCTTCTTCTTTATCTGGATTAGAACTTAATGGATTAAATTGTAAGCAGCGTGCTGGGTTGGAGCTAATGGATGTGATGTCAGTTTACCAAGAAGGAGCCTATGAGAGACTGTGCAGGTGATTATGTTCTGAATAAAAAATTTACAGCTCCCAATTGTATTCAATAAAATAAAAGCACTATCACCTTTCTACTACATACCCTACTATGTGTTTTTATGTGGAAAGATTGATGAGGGCAATGCCTTAAAGGATGTTAGGGTTACCATGGGCTGTCTATATGAATGTAATGCTAGGAATTGAAGAATATGCTTATCATATTTTGCACGTACTTGAAACACAGGAGCTTAATCATTGTTATTCTAAATATTCTCAGGAATTTATTTAAATGAAAGTTAAAAGGTTTATAGGGTCTAAAACATTATTTTTCAATGGATAAAAAGGTAAAAAATGTTAAAGATATAAAAAATTTGGAAGCAAAAACTTACATTACCTAGCAGAAAATATGCTTATTTATTTATGTTGTCTCTGCAGGTGGGTTCAAGCAGAGTGTAAGAAACTAGGCGATAATGATAACCCTGAAGTTAGCAATCTTTTAAAGATGGCAGTATGTTGTCTCAAGGAAAGGCCTGTTCTTTTCAAGTACTGTGCAGAAGAGGTATGAGCTTATATTTTGACTTATTCCTTATTTATTTATGCTCCTAGTTTAATTGATTTAAGTCATTCCAACTCTAGATTGCAAATATGCGGCACCATGCACTTTTTAGACGATTTATAAGTGCACTTACACGAGGAGGACCTGGAGGGCTTCCGAGACCTATTGAAGTGCATGCTCATGATCCCTTGCGTTATGTTGGTGACATGTTAGGATGGCTTCATCAGGTATGTATTTTTTTATAAGTATCCACATATATTTGAACTACTATGTTTGTAGACAACCAATTTTGTATATTTATAAATTTTGTTACTCAATATATGTGGGTTAGATAGAAGGGGAGCCTTGGCGCAACGGTAAAGTTGTTGCCTTGTGACCTAAAGGTCACGGGTTCGAATTCTGGAAACAACCTCTTGCAAAGCAAGGTAAGGCCGCGCACAATGGATTTATCCTCGGGACTCCGCATGGTGGGAGCTTTGTGCACCAGACTGCCCTTTAATATGTGTGGATTAAACACATTATTTTAATGACTATCATTTGCTGGTTAACATATTTTAAGGACAATTTTTTCCTAAAATGCTGCTACATGTTTTATTTCTAGGCTTTGGCTTCTGAAAGAGAACTTGTAATTGCTTTACTCGATCCAGATGCAAATAATGAAACAAACTCTACTATCCAGCACTTATCCAAAAATTTTGAGGAGAATAATGCTAAATTTGAGCCTGAGATGGTCTTCATTCTGGACAGAATATTTGAAGGTGCCTGTAGACCATTCAAAATCAGAGTAGAGCAAGTTTTGCAATCTCAGCCTAGCCTTATTATATCCTATAAACTAAGCAATACATTAGAGTTCTACTGTCACACTGTAAGTTGCTGGCCATTTGATCTGTGAATGCTTTGATCAGTTACAATATTTGATCTTGTTCTTCTTTTAGATTTCGGATTTACTTGGAAGAGATACAGCTCTCTGCAATACTCTTTGGCTACTCAAGGATGCTTCTCAGCAAACCTTCTTCAACATTCTTAAGAGTCGCGGAGAGAAACTTTTGAGGTACCCTCCACTGGTTGCCGTGGATCTATCCCCACCACCAGCTATGAGAGAAGGAGTTTCCCTGTTGCTTGAACTCATTGATACCTACAACAGCATGATGGTTCCTGCTTCTGGCAAAAAGCCTGATTTTGATCCTGTGATTTCTGCTTTACTTGATCCTATAGTTCAAGTGAGTTTTTATCTCCTTTTTGCAATTTCTTACTAATTGTTATTGCTTTTTGTTTTTCTTATTAATTGTTAATTTTTTGTATATCTTTTAGTTAGAAATTCTATTGCACCTAAATGCAATATGATATTTATTTTTCTATTCAAATGAATTCACAAAAAATATTATCTTGTGTAATTGAAATGTCTAAGATTTAATAAATATTGTAGTCCTACAATGCCAACTAGTTCTGACTGGTCAACAATGCTAAGGTGCGGCAGTGGTGATGAGGAGGTAGAAGAAGAAGATGACAAAAAAAATGAGGAAGAGGAAGCAATAGAAGAACAAGAAGAGGATAGGAGAAGAAAGGAATTGAAGAGGAGGGAGAAAAGGAGTCAAAGGAAGCAAGAACATAGGAGGAAACAAAAGAAGACAATGTTGGAAAAGAAGTGGGAGGACATGTACCAGTTGTAAATTCTTTTGTAATTGAGGTTCCTTGGGAAAATTGCTCTTTCATCCAATGCCTCCCTTGTTCTGAATGATCTTCCATTCATATCCTAACTTTATTCTATGTGATGAATGCCACTTCGAAAATTGAACTTTAAAAACACATGAGCTCCATCCCGCATGTCAAATATGTAACAAATTGTTGGCATTAGAAATCTATACTTGACAATAATTCTGAGTGCTCCTCTATCAACATGCAGATGCCGAGATCTTTCTTTGGTGTTGAAAGAGCTAGAACAACATTGGGATTTAAGCTCTCTCTCATGCATCCTGTTAGAATATTATAGATATGACTAGGGATAATTTATTATCTCTAAATATCATTAGGAATAATTATTTCCTAGGATAGAATTTGATTTATTTCTAGTATAGGGTTTGATTTAGTCTTTTGAATAGGCCCTAATCTTGTATATAAATAGGGCTTCTTTTATGTAATTTATATATAAGTTACGAAATAACATGGTATCAGAGCTTTAGGTTTTAGGTTTTCGCATTTTTTTTTCTCTCTTGCGTTTCTCTCCCGAACGTGCCTCTTCTCCTTTTTCCTCCGCCGCTGCTCGCATTCCTCTCTCGAACGACGCTGCTCCAAGGAATGTAAGAAATGCCGCTAACCTCTCCGCCGACGACCATCCAGCCACGCCGCGCTTTTCATCCAATGACGCAAACTTCTTCCCGCCAAGAACGCCGGCTCGCCACGCGGACGCCTCGTCTGCGACATCCTCCAAATAAGGCCGAGCGCTTAAGCGCTTCCAATATCGGCCTCTAACGCCGCTCAGCTACCTCCTCCAAAGACGCAGCCTCGCCTCGCCGCTGGCCACAATACAAGCCTCTCCAAGGACAGAGGCGGACTTCTCCAGCACTTCCGGTAGCTTCCTTTCACTCCGGCTGCCGAACAACACCTTCTCTGGAAAATCCCACTGCCGAGCAAAGGTCGCTTCTCCAAAGACTTCCGACACCTTCTTTCGAACTGCCCGCCTTTCTTCTCTCACATGTCTACCTCCAACACCTCGAAGCTAGATTTCCCAATTTTTACTAACCACGTTATGACACCGCTCTCGTCCGAGCTCTTGGATGGTAAGAACTACTCCTCTTGGGCCTCTCACATTGAACTTTGGCTTGTTGGATAGGGTTATGAAACACATCTGACACAAACTGAAGAGGATATTCAAGTGGCCGATTGTCCTTTATGGAGAAAGGTTGATGCTCAGTTGTGTTGTATTATCCGAGCCACCATCCATCCAACTCTCCGGGATATCTTCCGGACTCATAAGACCTGCAAGGATGTTTGGATACAAGCTCAACAATTTTTTACGAACACTTCTCAGTGACTCTATCAAGCTCAGAATAATTACCACGACCATCCCACGCCCATCGATCAAGGAGTCTATGCCAACTTATTTGGGATCGATCACTTCAGCCTTCAGATGAGTTCAACGACCGCCCCACCGGGCCACTCCTGCTTGCAGAGCTCAAAATCGGAAGAAATTTTTATGTCTGGGCGTTATACGGTCCGCCTAGATTACTCTCATGTTCGTGATCGATCCTGGCGCCCATGGCCACCATGGACTCTACCGGGCGACTCTCCTCCGTGTCCCTACCAAAGTCTTGACATTACCATCTTCCGCTCCGGTTGACTCTTCAAAGATTGGGTCTCGAAACAACAACAAACCTCCACCGCAGAAGAACGAAAAGGGTGCCTCGTGTAATCATCACACCGACTGTGATACGATCGATAAATGAGTCTCCATGGTCGACTCCTCAGATCGCCGACGCTCAGAGTTCTCACACGCCTTTAGCTTCCACTCACAATGCACTACCCAACCCCACCGCCTCACTGACACTAGCTCAAACTCCACCGCTTCCTGACGATTTTCAAGTGGTAATGAGGATCGACGGAGTCTAATTCGCCATTACAAGCGTAATTCCTTCACGCATATCTCCTCTTCGTCCTCGGTACTTGACTGGGCCACCGATCATATCACCGTAATAGATCTCTTTTTCCTCACTATCTACTTCCTATTATTTACCCTTTGTCACCACGGCAAATGGTTCTCAAACTCACCCCCAAGGTGTTGGAATTGTTCATTCTTCTCCATCTCTTCCCATTCTGAATGTTCTTTTGCTCCTGAGCTCCCTTTAATTTATTATCAAGTCACCACCTTGGCCTCTTGATCAGGTCATCTCATTTACTAAATCTTCTGCTTCATTACAGGACTGTAGTACGGGAGGATGATTAGCTCCGACATGAGTCCTCACGGTCTATATCAACTTCACCAAAACTCTCTCAGCGGCAGCAGATTCCACTTGTTATCTACGCCAATGACATCACTGGGACATCCCGGTCTTGATAAGTTAAAACAATTACATCCTAATCTGCCTCATTTGTAGTCTTTGTCTCATGAGTCGTGGGCCAGTAAGTACGACGTAGTTTGCTTTTCTCCTCGCATTATAAGTCTGCCACGCCTCCTCGCTTTGGTTCATTCCGATATTAGGTCCGAGTCGTGTTGCTCTACATCGGGGGACACGATATTTTGTTACTTTCAGACGATTTTTTCCACAGACTTGGTTATATCCACGAAGGATCGCTTCAATTGTTTTCTATTTTCCAATCTTTTTAACGGTTAAACACACCTGCATCCCTTTCGATCCTCGCAGAGTGATAATGCACGTGAATATCTATCTACCCGCTTCAAACTTTCGCATCTCACAAAGATATTACATCGAAAGTCTTGTCCTCATACCCCCCCAATGTAACGGAGTCAGTAACGCAAGAATCGCCATCTTCTCGAGACCACCTGCACTCTTCTCCTCCACTTTCACGCTCCTCTTCGCTGGGGTGACGCCGCATTTCATCGCAATTTATCTCATCAATCGGATATCTTCCTCTACTTTACAGGGTCAAATACCTCATCATGTACTTTATCCAAAGCAGTCTCTTCATCCTTTATCACCTAGGGTCTTTGATTCTACATGTTTTGCTCATGCTCTTGATCCTGACATTGATAAACTCTCTCCTCGGTCGCATAAATGTGTTTTTCTTGGGTACCCACAGTCTCAGAAAGGGTATAAGTGCTATTCCCCTACTCTCCGTCGGTATTTCATCTCTGTCGATATCACATTCTTTGATTCAGTTCCTTTCTTTGGGTCTTCAGGGTCTTCAGAGTCATCGTCTGAATTTTATCCTTCTATGTCTGTATCAGTCTTTGATCCTCCGGAGGATTCTCTATCACCCCTAGCCCAAATTGCTCCTCCGTTGCAGGTTTATCAGCGTCGTCCTCGCCTTGCTTTGCTGTCGGCCAACACTGACTCTGCCATGGAATCATCTCTGGAACCAGGTCCTCCGCCCCTTCCTCCGGTCCAGTCTTCTGAGTCTGATATTCCCATTGTCCTTCGAAAAGATATACGTTCCACTCGTAATCCTTCTCCACATTATGTTTCTTTGAGCTACCATCGTCTTTCTCCTTCCTATTATTCTTGTCTTTCCTCCTTGTCATCTGTTTCTCTTCCAAAGATTGCAGGAGATGCATTTGCCCATCCAAGATGGAAACATGCTATGCTCGACGAAATGAGTATCTTGCAGAGTTGTGGGACTTGGGATTTCGCGGAAGGTTGGTCCAGTTCGGCTTAAGGCTCGTCTCGTTGCTAAAGGTTATACTCAGATCTTCGGATTGGATTATGGGGACACATTTCCTCCTGTTGCCAAGATGTCCTCTATACGCTTATTCATGTTCATTGCTGCGATTCAACACTGGTCTCTTTATCAGTTGGACATCAAGAATGCGTTCTTACATGGTGACCTGCTTGAAGAAGTCTACATGGAGCAACCTCCGTGTTTTGTTGCTCAAGGGGAGTCTTCTGGTTTTGTGTAAGCCGCCATAAAATCTTTATACGGTCTCAAGCAGTCACCCAGAGCATGGTTCGGTAGATTCAGTATTGTAATTCAATAGTTTGGCATGACTCGGAGCGAGGCTGACCATTCTGTCTTTTATCGCTACTCATCTACTGGTTGCATTTACCTAGTGGTTTATGTTGATGATATTGTCATCACAGGTAGTGATCATCTCGGGATTTCACAGGTGAAACAATATCTTTTCAAACATTTCCAGACAAAAGATCTCGGTAGACTTAAATACTTCTTGGGGATAGAAGTGACACAGTCCAGAAATGAGATCATTATATCTCAAAGGAAGTATGCAATGAATATTCTAGAAGAAATAAGAATGTTAAACTCAAAGACAGTTGACAACCCTATGGATCCTAATGTCAAACTCCTATCAAATCAGGGGAGCCTCTACTAGATCCTGAACGATACAGACGATTAGTAGGAAGACTAAGTTACCTTACTGTTACTCGTCCAGATATTTCATTTGCAGTAAGTGTAGTAAGTCAGTTTCTCAACTCTTCGTGTAAAGAACATTGGGATGTTGTGATTCGCATTGTTCGATATATCAGAGGCGCTCCAGGAAAGGGTCTTTTGTATGAAGACAAAGGACATACTCGAGTTATAAGATATTCTGATGCAGACTGGGCAGGATCTCCCATTGATAGGAGATCTACTTCTGGTTTTTGTATATTTGTCGGAGATAACCTTGTTTCTTGGAAAAGCAAAAAACAGAATGTCGTGGCAAGATCCAGTGTAGAGGCAGAGTATCGAGCTATGGCCATAGCCAGTTAAAAACTTATATGGCTCAAACAGTTGCTTCAGGAGCTAAGGTTTGGAGACGTTACACAAATGTCACTTATATGTGATAACCAAGCCGCCATACATATCGTCTCAAATCCAATTTTTCATGAAAGGACAAAGCATATTGAAGTCGACTGTCACTTTGTCAGAGAGAAAGTCATATCTGGAGAAATATCTACTAGTTTTGTTAATTCACATGATCAGCTAACAGATATATTTACTAAGTCACTGAGAGGTCCCCGAATTGACTACATATGTAACAAGTTGGGTGCATATAATTTATATTCTTCAGCTTGAGGGGGAGTGTTAAAATATTATAGATATGACTAGGGATAATTTATTATCCCTAAATATCATTAGGAATAATTATTTCTTAGGATAGAATTTGATTTATTTCTAGGATAGGATTTGATTTAGTCTTTTGAATATACCCTAATCTTGTATATAAATAGGGCTTCTTTCATGTAATTTATGTATCTCTAAGTTACGAAATAACACATCCTTTATATAAAAAATCTATCATTTTCCGTTTAAACTCTTCTTGCTTCTTTAGACTCATCCAATTGTATGTGTTGTTCAGAAGAATAGCATTTGATGTTGAATTCCTCTAAGAGGTGGAAGACCACTGGGTAGCTCTTCTGGAATGCCGTCATGGAATTCTTCCAAAAAGATTTTGACTTTTTTGGGAATATTTATAGCCTTTGAGCTTCCTTTGTCCATCAAAACATAGACTATTTTATCCCTTTCAGCTTCTTAAATTGTCATAAAACAATGCATTTCCCTCCCCTTTGAGACTACATAAAGTCTATAAATATTGTTTCTATCATCAGATATAGAAGTCTTACCATATTTCTGAGGTGCACTCAAAAGTATATGCTCAACATCCATAGAATTTACATCGCACCATATCTCATCATGATAATTCTTTACCAAGGAAAAAGAAATGAGGCATTTGTTGTCAATTTTTATCTCATTGTCCTTTATCCATGAGATAAAATTATGATTGAAGATGTGACACAACTTCAAAACTTAAGCTTGTCATTGTTCCTTGGGATAGAAATATTTCAAAACTAACTCTATCAATGAAAATAGAATTAGCTTTTGCATGACATTTCGTAGCTACTCTTAATCCGTGTCTTGAAGGGGAACTTTAGTGCAACGGTAAAATTGATATTGTGTGAAATAGCCTCTTGCAATTCTGGATAAGGTTGCTTATAATAAACTTTTCCCTAGGATCCCGCATTGGTGGGAGCTTCGTACAACGGGCTGCTTTTTTTCTTAATCAGTATCTTGCTTAAGGGCTACAAGGACTATTCAAATCACCTTGAATTCACTCTCTTCTAGTTTAATATCCTCTTGTTATTGATCATTATAATATTCGGGCTCAAGAATTTTCAAATGTTTCTCTTCTTTATTCATAATGTTTACATGAGCATCTTTTCTCCATTTTAGATGTCCATTCATTTAAGGATCATGCAGGCCACATTTGAAACAAATAGGAGATTTTGTTTTGACATACTATTAGCAATTCAATTGTGCCTACCTTTATTTTTGTCTTTTGTAGAAGTATGCTTACTAGAAGATCCAAATTTTGATGGGTAGAAACTAGAAATATAGGCAAACTTCCTTTGTCTGCGCCTCGTAAAATTTTCCCCAAACTTCAATATTGTTAGGGCTTCTCTCATGTAAGTTATGACTCTCTAAGTTACGAAATAACAAATATCAACTGAGAAGCATAATTTAGCCTCAAATGTTGTTGCATCTTCACCTCGTCTTCAATAAGTTGCTTCAGTCCATTGATTATCTTGCTACAGTTGATCTTCAGATTCTTTTTTGTTTTCAAGTTATTTCTAGTCATAAACTTATAAAACTCCATATAGTTGGTGACACTTATATTACCTTGTAACAAAGTATTAAATTGCACAAAGATACTTTGGGCAAATTTTAAACGAAGAAAGTTCTCGCTTAATCTAGCTTTCATCTTTTTCCAACAAGCAGTCTTAGGCTTTCCTTAGGCTTATGTCTTGTATCTTGTCCCACCATGTAGATGCCTAACCATGAGCATTATTGTTGGAAGCTTCACTTTTTAATTTGTTGTATGTCTTTATAATCAAATAACTTCTCAATGACACTAAACCAATCAAGAATCCCCCAGCTAGAGATGACAATGAGACTATGGTAGATCAAACTTAATGGTTTTCAATGAGCACATGGACCTTCTATGTTGTTTTGTGTTTTCCTTTTGACAAAAGGATTCACATGCTCCAAGTCATCACTAAAATCACTATGGGAAGAACCACATTCACCTTTGACCTCTTAATGCTCTAGTAGGTTAACTCCTTAACTCGCCTCTAAAGTGTTTTACATCTTGTTCAACATCCAAATCCTCTTTCATTGGTTCTCATTTTCCACACACCTATTCCTCTTCTTTCTGTCATGAAAAAAGAAAGGAAGAACACCAAGCTCATACACAAGTTCTAATACCAATTGATGAGGGGAGGACATGTGAAAGAAATGAAATGTTCACAAGATACCTTTGCTCTCTTGATACAAGATATTTAGACTATTTCAATGCATTTTTCAAGTCATTATAAATGAAGAAAATAAGTACATACAACTTCCAATATTGATTTTCCAAAGAGCCTTTTTGACTATATTGTGCCGCCCAATCTCTGTAGAAAAGGGAAGATCAATTATAATATGCTGAACTTGTATATAAATTTTTATTTAAAGAGTCACTCTTTAAACATCGCCATCATCTTGAAACACTACTCCTCGAAGTGCCACATCATTGAAAAATTATATCCAAAAGTTGCCCAAAGATTTCATTGATGTGAGTGTTGGTCAATATATTTGCACCATAAGCCATTTCCTAGTTGGGTCTGCTGTTTCATTGTGGATTACTATGTGCAGGAATCTAATTTACACGTGTTGACCATCCACAGCAGTCAACTAATATGTTTATCCTTCTCCTATACTCTTATGTAGTGATGAAGATGGCTAATGGGAAATAAACGATGGAGACAATTATATTTTGAGCAAATTATGTGTATGTATAATCAAACATGAGTAAATTAATTTGTTCTGTATCCATATCTGATATAAGACCCAAATATATTTATATTTTGTGATTTGTGAATTGAATCGGAACCAAAATAAACCATTCTTTTTCTCAGATTAGTCAGGTCCGATTGAATTCCTCATCCCTCTTTTACTTGGAATGATGCATCTTACTGGGCAAAACATCACTAGATTTTGGCCTATCTTTACTATATGTTCCTTTTGACATGCTAACATAGTTATCGTTGTCAACTCACACCAACAGTTCAATCAGGAAAATCAGAACCAAAAGCTCTGCCACTTCACATCAGCTCATCAATTGTATTTATATAAAAAAAAATGAGCAAAAGCTATTTGAACCAGTCAATTTTCAAAAACTCAAACGAACCGATTGCACAAAATCAGTCTGGTTTTATCAAGGGTATATAATGTCTATGCCTTTGCACATACTGAAAGATATAAAAGGTAAATTTGACTTTACCCAAGTTAATTAAAAATAAAAAATAATAGTCCTTCAAACCAAAATCATCCATCCATTCTTTGCTTTCATTATCCATTCGTGCAAGACGCCAAGAGGCAAACCATTCACCTATCTGTTTGCCTCCGCCAACCTTACTTTAGGTAGTTCGTTGTCCCTCCTTCAATCCTTCCTTTGTTGACCTCTCTCTGAGATACCCTTCCACTTCTCCCTCAGTCAGTGTTTCTCTGCAGTTTGCATTTTGCAGTTCTCCTTCCTTTTCTCCTTTAATTTCCTTTGGCTTATGTACTCCAATTACATATGATGGCTGTCATTTACTTGAGATTAGAGGGAATTTGAAACTAACTTCTAAGTCTTGGATTTTCATACTATGGATGTCATTGCACTTCTTTCTTGGTGTTGTACTAGAAGACACTGGTTGAGCACCCTTTTAACAATTGATTTGAATTTATTGGTTTATGGTTTTATTGCTAATTAGCATTTACATTGTGCAAGTTCTAATCACATGGTACACTTGAGAAGTCAGTTGTACTTAATACTACATGGATAGTTTTTATATGGATGTTCATTTGGTTAAGTGCTATCAAAATTATGAACCTTGTACTTTTTCTTGAAAGATATTTACAAACGTAGATTCTTTACACAGGAATCCTATAGATGTGGGATTTACTTCTAATCGCTTCTACATTTTTAAGTTACTTGGTCATCGATTAATAATAGTGGCAATAAGAACAGAAAAACACGTATGTTAGTTTTACTGTGGTATTTATGTTTTCATCAATAATATGTCAATGATGATTATTAAGGCAGGGCATGCTTGTGGATAACAAATACATGCCAATTTTCTCACATTATATGTGTATATTTATAAATAATTTTTAATAGATATGCAGAGTCACTAGTTCACTTAGGCCAGGATGATCAATGGGTTCTGTCAAGTCAATCATCGAGTCAGCATGCAGTCTGATCGACTGACCTATCGATATGACTAGTGAACTAGTGGACTGAATCCTGGCCAGATTGATTTTCATTTTGGTTTTGTTATCTATGCATACTATATGCTCTTTATTTTCTTTAATAGCATATCATTTTCATGCCATTCTATCAGAACAAATAGATATTTCATAAATGCAACTTTGACTTGCCGACAATAGTGCAAACGTACTTTGATCTTCCTTTTTAGTTTCACTTCATTGTACTAGTTTCAAGGTTCATTGGTTTTCATTGAACTAAAAGAACTTGCAATGTGCTTTCTCCCTATTTCAGTGGAAAGCACTATGATTTGAGCTTCTTTTTTTTTTTCTTTTGCTTTGAGATCTTAAGACCTGTTTTTAATTCCTTCACCTAGATGTGTGAACAAGCAGCAGAAGCACATAAATCTAAAGCACTACATTCAAGGAGAAGTAAAACAAGTTCTGATCTGGGGTCTAGTAGCAGAGATTCTTTGACAATTGATGCAATGCTAAGCAAGAAGTCATCCACCCTGTCGCAGGTGAATGTCTGCATTATCTAAATTTTTTTCCTCTAATGTTCTGCAGCAATTGTTATCCTTCTTTGAGAGTGTGTATGTTTCTATCATCTCTGGATGCACAAACATAAAATTTCTCACACAAGTTTTGTGCTAAAATTAACAACAATGAGCTGTTTGTCCCAATTTCTTGGGGTTTAATGGCTATTACTCTAAGCTGATGCAGAATTGTTACTTATAGAAGTATAAATTTCAACAGATGACTAAATGAATAATTTTTGTAGATAGTAAAGTCTACTGATATGAACACTTAATTATGAATTTTAGGACAATTTTATTTGAGAACTAGGTATTTTTGTTTTCTTTTGATACATTGCACTAAATGCTAAATTTGTTAACAACTGTCTTCGAATGCCACAATGAAAGAACACTGGCATGCTGCGGAAGCAGATTATTTTAACTTTTCCCATACTCACATTCCTGTGAAGATTCAAAGCGAGTATTGGACTGGATGATGGACGAGATTTAGGTTGTCATACCTTAAGCAAGATGCAATGAGCACTATGTCCTCTACGTCACCCATGCAACTTAACCACTTGAGTAGTGAGGAGATGATAGCGTCTTTGGATCAAAGGAGGAGATCTAGCCACCACCTTGAAGGTCTGATCACCACCACTAAGGAGAGGAAGAAAGAGCTAAAGGGAGATAGATAGATTAGATCTATATCTAAATGACCATTAGTTAGTGCTTAGGGAATTAGCGAGAGCTTATACACTTAGTTACATTATGAAGTTATATCCCACCTTTTTAATAGCAATTTCTATGCTTTAAGATTGTCTCACCATATCTCTTAATCTATCACCGAACCAACAATGCTATAAAATTTTTTTTATTACAATCTTCTAGGTATACAAGATTATGAATAAAAAATTAATTTTATTCATGTATGCAATTACAATACATTGTGATTCCCTTTTATAACCTCTAGGGCACTACTACTAAACTTTCTATTAAAAAGTTGTACAAGTTATGGAAGAATTTGCTTATGTGACTACGCGAGTGAGTGTACTGTAAACTAAAATTGCCAATTTCACTATTTTTTGATAAACATAGTAGTGATTCATGGCTTATTAGTATATTGCAGGAAGTTATTTTCAGTTCTAGTTTGTCCTAGGAGTAACAACAGAAACAAAACTATAGATGTAAAATTATCTTTTATCAAATCTATAATTGATATTAGATTGCTGCATATATATGCATCTTCTACCAGATTTCTTTATCTGCTCCTTTATTTAATTGTCATGATGATATATGACATGAATATATAAGATGTGTTCTACTGTTCTTCAGAACACTATTTTGGAATTTTCTGTTGAACAAATAAATAACTACTTGATAAGAGGAAGATTTCTGGGAAAGGTAAAACAGAAAGTGTGACATTTTTTTATGGCATCTAGAGAGACTTAAATTTAATATTATGCAGACACTAGCTCTACCAGATTTACCATTTCACTTTATACTAATATGTAAAACTTTGTTCATTGAGGGCCACTGTATCACATTCACAATGCTTCTTTAATTTGGGCCTTACATTCTGAAGCTAAAAACCTTCCCATGCTGGATATTCTTGCGCAAAATTCCCGTGGCTCGTTGTTTGTCAGAATTGTTGTCGACTTCATATAGATAAACTTGCATGAGCTACTGTGGTCTATTTAGAGAATCATTTCTTGCTTGGTTACAGTACGGTGTAACTGAGAAGTAAATGATTTTCACTGTAACTATTTTATCCTATGTTCTCCCATTACGTAGTCTTATACCTTATAGTGGATGATATCAGTTGTACGTTGATGATAGTTGCTGTTTGTCGTAATGATTTTTCCTGTCGCAGGATGTTGAAACTTCAAGCAAAATCTACCTCATCAATTGCTTTTCCGCTATTCAGCAGCCACTACTAGGACAGGAAGTGGCTGCAGGTTATGTTGATAAAATAACCTCTGCTATTGAGACAAACGTCAGTATTCTTATCCAGAAGGAAGTAGATGCCATTCTCTCGAAATGTGGGCTGTTGAGCAAGTTGTCTTACATCCAGAAATTTGCTGCTGGAGAAAATGTCAGTGAGGCTGGATCATTATCGGAGGTTGAGGAGACTTCACCTTCGGTTTTATCTGAATGCCTGAGGACATTTTTTGACTTGGTTACTGCTAGCCAGGGTTTGCTTCCAGAGTATGAACAATTACAACTTCCAAGGTTGCGGTCAGACGCACGTACACGCGTGGCAAGGGCACTAGCAGATGGTTATGAGCTCATCTACAAGGCAGTTATTGATCCCAATAACAACTACCCTGACCCTAGGTTCACGGTGAGACATTCACCGGATCAGATTAGAACCATTTTAGAAATTTGAACGTTGGCCTTATTGCATCTTTTTGGGTCTTGCTTAGCCGAGCTTTTAAATAATTTTCTTGGCCGTAGTTTCTCATGGTGAAATTCCCTGCATTAGTTAATGGTTTTTGGACTTGAAAGCACGAAGCACTAGCTATCCCTTGAGTGGGCTTGATGTTGTATCTGTACCTGTGTGGAGTTTCAATTACTGTACCCTATGAGTTGTAATAGTCTACATGCTTGATTTTACGGAATATTTTATTGTCTTTGTTTCTTGGATTTATTTTATTTTGGAGGATAGCTCATATTTACCATTTCAAATATATAAAAAATGCATGTATGCCATTGTAAAGTTTGATATTTCATACGGGTAATCCCGTATCGAGGCACTGCTAAATGAGATTAACAATATGAATATGAACATGAATGAATTGGTGCCAAGTAGCGGCTATCATATTGTAGAAAGTGAAATTGAGGATACAACCTTTCTTCTGGGCCAAGCAAAGTTAAGCGCTTAATTCACTTCTTAGCATCTTAATTTTCTCACCTTAGGCGGTCTTTGATCCCCTCGGATGAGCTAAATTTTTACGATGTATGTGTTTTGTTTTTGTTTTTTTTTTTTTTTGATAACTGAGGTCTTCAGATTTTAGGTTTGATTAATTTTGGAGATGTATTGGTTTTGTCCTATGGATATTATCTATCATAATAAATATGATGGGGTCAAAGGGTGATTTATGTTTGACTTTGAACTCTAAGAATCAAAGGTTCAATTCACTTTGAACTCTAAGAATCAAAGGTTCAATTCACTTTGAACTCTAAGAATCAAAGGTTCAATTTAAAATTCTAAAGAGCTCGAAGGAAGAGATTGAATTGTGATAGTTAATCATTGCACTGAGTCCTTTGGGATATGGTGTATGTTATTTTTTTATTTTAATAATCTAAATGTCCAATTTTTAGGTTTGATTAATTTTGAAAAAGTACCAATTCTGTCTCACGGATTTTATTTATCTGCAGGATGGAGTTAATGGATGATCCATGTGTATGCCATTTCTTTTTTTTTTTTTTTTTTTTTTTGATAACTCAGATATCCAAATACGACTTTCTATCCGGAGGAAAAATAATTTGAAAGATGTGCGCTCGATCTCAGACATTCACTAGACAAATTCAAAAACTGCACATGACTCCACTTTAATTTTTTGACATTCAAAATTCTCCCCATTGGTCAGACAAAATAGTTCATTTTCAATTTTACCAACGCACCATGCTATGGGGCATTCCATTTTCATTTTTAACTGTAGTAAAGATGGATGGATGTTTAGAAGTGATATAATTTTTTATGCTTAATAAATTGTACATTGAAATAACTTTTAATTAATACAATAGTTGATAAAGGCCTTCGTGTTATTATCGAGGATTTGGATTCAAAATCTATTTTACCCAAATGTGAATATTTGAAGGTTGGGATGTCAATGAGTTGAGTGCTATTTACCTTATTAATTAAAATTTTACTCATTTAATTAACCAAATAGCCTCTTCAAATTCTAAAACTGAAATACAATACTATAAAAAATTCCTAATATTGTCATCCTAATAACATAACTATAATTATAAAATAACAAAATTATTATAAATAACAATAATTAAGTCTTATCTGACTAAATGGGGGAAAAAATTAGAAATCATAAATATCATTTACAATTCAAACAAATAAATACTATACTCCATACAGTCTGGTTCTATTTTCCGTGCTTCCATCCAATTACACATATATATTCATAAATATTTGGCATATTAATATTCAAACTCGGTTGGGTATAATATTAGCTTTCAAGGCTGTCTTATCTCCAAAACAAATAAATAAAAAAAATAATTATTAATATTATGATCCGTGTCCTCCTCGACCTGGATATATACGAGGTCGTTTCTTTGATTTTCTCCAAGTATTAAAAATCAAACGAAAATCAAGTCGATTGATCAAAGAGAGAATACATATAAATAACCAAGCATCTTCAATAAGTTCTAGTTGCCGAATCATGTGTGAAGGCGAAGTTGCAATGTGTAATATGCTGCTCTCAACTACCAATAACTGCTTAAATTTAGACAATCTGAAAAATCGATTGGGAATAACATACATTTTTCTGAACAATGATCTTCTCTAACATAAATCTCTATTGATTGAAGGAACAGACAGGAAGCAGTGGATGAACTAAGCATGAGCATCTGCCAACCCAGTGGCAGCAAGTTTTAGCCGCTGAACCTCTGCAGTCAATGTCTCATTTAGAGCTGCACAACAATGATGGGTTTTAACTTTTAACCACAAATGTCTTAGAACAGGTAGAAAGTGGATTAAAAACAAAACAAAACAAGTATTCGTTTAGCTTTTCATTTGCAGGATGCAATCGATTAATCTATACTGGATCTACCATCTCTTAGTTGTGCCTGTTGTTCCATTGCTTGAAGTCGAAACTTGAGCTCATTGTTCTGATTTGCAAGCCCTGCTGAGCCTCTCTGTAGTGAGAAAAAGAATATGTGCCAAAAGATATCTTCACAATACGATCGGTGTTAAGAACAAAAGAAGAAATCAGAAAAAAATCGACCTGCAACAACGTCAACTGTGCTGATATGGTTGTGGTTTCTGTTTGCAATGCCTGCACCTTATGTTCTAACTCTGAAATATACCTCATCTTTCGCTCCTTTGATCGCGCAGCAGATTGCCGATTGGCTAATATTCTAGCATTTAAGTATCCATTTAGCATCCATGTTATTTGAAGAACTTAGCACAAGGATTGGGAGTAAATCATTAATTTGGAATTTAACCTTTTGACTCGTTTAGGATCCGCCATGGCCATCTCCATGAGTTTCTCGTTCTCCATGATCTTTTTCATTTCGGCAGCAGTAAATTGACCATTGCCAAACTCCAAGCTAAAGGCAGTCGGTTTCGTGAGCAAAGAGCTGGCTTTAGCAGTGGTCGTCATTAATCCGCCGGAAAGCGGCAACTCTGCCGGCGGTTCCTCAAAGTTAAACTTCCCCATCAAACTATCCATTGAAAGACTCCTGCAATGCCTAGAAGCCGTAGCAGAGCCAGGAACGGCGGCGGCAGTCCGCTTCAGCGATCCCAAGGCTTTCGCATTGCTGTCGGCCTCGTTATCGCTGCTGTCGCCGGCGTTGGATTTGCATCCGCTGTCTCTGCTGTGACAGTCCTCGGAGGAATTGAGGGCGTCGAAGCCTTCCAAGTCCATGTAGGCGTCGAACAGGTCATCGCCATCGAAGATTCCGCCGTCGTCGCGGTTCTCCGTCTTCATGCCGACGGCCGGCGGTGGGAAGAAGGCGAATGGGACGTCGCAGCTCTGCGAACGCCGGTGGGCCTTGCGAGGAGGAAAGCCGGTACTCGTTAGGGCAGTGACGGGTGCGTTTTGGCAGCCGTCCATGGGTATGGAGTCGGAGAGGGAAGCAGCTGAGGAGGAGTCGAAGGAGAAGAAGCCGTGGGAGTGGAAGGCGGCGAATGGGGATAACTGAGCGGCAAGGGGACGCGGCGGTGGAGCCGGAGGCAGTTTTTTGGAGTCGGAGACGGATGGATGCGGCGGCAGGTGTTGAGGCTGCTGGTTTGCCATCGTTAATTTCCTCCCGAGTCCCCACCGGCGGCCGGAGTGTTCCAAACTCAAAACGTCGAAAGGTATTTAGAAGAAATGAATAAGGATCCATTTGGCTGGATGGGAAGTCAGGGCAGCCATCGCCCATCGTGTGGGGCCTCTGGCCGGCATTGTCGCCTTCGACCACGAGGATGGACGTCTCGTCTCAACGTGCTCGCACTCTGCTCTTGGATTTGGTGCGTGGAGCTCACATTCCTCAACGTGCCTTCTTCACCTCCTTGACGACCTCCCATTTGGCATTTGGACAGGGGCCGCCGGCCAATTCAATGAGTTAGCTTGGGGAGGTGGCCAGGGAACGATGAGGCGACGACGTCGTTGAGGCATGCAGCGGCTTCGAGAACAAAATCTTTGGTCGCCGTGGATTGGTCAAATCGGAAGCGCGTGCCTGCTCCTTCATTTCTACTGCATTCTTCTGTTTGTAGTTGACATGGCGGCGATCAAGCATCTTTAAGAGGGCGGATTGATTGATAGATTTGTAACGAGGTTTCTGCCAATTTTAATATGCATTATAATATTTTTAAAGGTTTCATATCTATCTGTTAGCCAGACCAGAGCTTTGACCGACAATGAATTAGTAGAAAAATAAATCTCGCAAACAATGATTTCATTCTTCCGTCTGGGGCAATCCTCTGAATGCAGAAGCCAAAACAAAATGGGCTAAGTTTGGTGATCAAACGGATGGAAATCTATGTATACAAAAAAATCAAATATATATAATCAGATTATCTAATTTTATCAATTTTTATGATAATAAAAAATATAAAACGAAATCAATGACATGAACAAAAGAATTTGATTGCAACGAAACGGTCATCCGTCGTAGTCGGCAAGATTCGATCTGAAATTCATGCGAAAAGAAGAAGACAAGTCTTCCGTAGGATTCTGGAGTGACGACATCGTAAATCCTAGCCGATAGAATATCAGGGTTCTATCAGAATGTCAATCCCTACGAAGACCATGCCCTATATATATAAAAAATAGGTCGGATCCATTATATATCGGTCTATGATCAATAACGGATCCGTTCTATAATGGATTATACATATTAAATTCTACATCAAATAATCGAAATCCGCAAACTATTAAATAGATTACTTAATAGAATTCAAATCAATACTATACAATCAGATGATTATAATAATCATATGTAAACTCATCACCAACACAAACTACACAAGCTTCGAATAGCTCAAGGGAGAAGCAAGAAGACTGATGCCACAACTATCAATGATAGTGGTGGGAGCTCTTCTGATTCAAAAGAGATTGTTAATTAACACTTTTTTTGAATCCTACAAGAACTACTTGTCATGCTCAGCAAGTGCTGGAATTGTCAGACTCTTCGCAATTTGGCTGCTCCATTCAACAAAGTCTGGGTCAGCTTGGAAAAGCAAATCTCTAGGTTCCGATGGCCTAAATTCTAAGTTTTTGATGGCCTTCTGGGACTGCATCAAGGGTGATGTGTTCCATATTTTTCAAGAGCTATATGCTTGCAGATTTAGTCATTTTAACTTTAGCCTACTTGATTGTTATCCTTGAAGTTTGCAGCTTGAATACACAAATTCAGACTACAGTCGTGTAAGCTCCGGAGAAAACCATTGCCAAACTGATTCCAAAAAGTGTTAGCTAGCTAACAGACTACAGTGAGTTATTAAAAGTCTAGTACCTGCAAATCAGTATTGTTTTGTTGAAGTTAGAAAGTTTTGTGGCTGGCTCTGAAGTTGTTGATTTATGCCATAGTCACAAGGCAGGTGTTAGTCATGTCGAAACTAGATTCTGAGAAAGCCTTTGGCAAGACAAACTGGGCTAACTTGAATGTAATGAGATTCTATGGTTTTGCTGCAAGATGGATGGATGAAATAAACGGAGCCTCTATTGTAATTTGGTAAAGGATCAGTACTGATTCAAGTAGAAGTGGGAAAGTTGCTTGGGAATAAAAGAGGGGTGAAACAAGGTAACCCTTTGCCTCCTTCACTCTCTTCAGTCTTACAAGGAAGTGGTTCGGATCGAATTCTGTTCTTGGTCAATCTTTTTGTTATCGATCCATTTTCAAGAGCTTCTATCGAGCTTGGTTTTGGGTGCTGTGGACGGAAAGGAATGATAAGTCTTTGATAAACAACCTCCACAACAAGCTCAAGAGCTTTATGGTAATTTGGGAAGGCTTGGTTTCAGGATGCGTCGTTAGATGCTAGAAGAGGCTACAACAGAATGTCAGAATGAATTTGATGAGGGTGAGAAGACTTTTGACAGATCGTTTGAGGCCTCTATAGGCAGGGGCGAACAAAAATTCAGATTAAATCGACAGAACTCATTGAACCGAATTTTTTTATTGGATTTATTCGAAAAATTATTATTTTTTTAAAAAGAAATATCGATTTAATCGATTTATTTAATTTGATTTTGATTTCGAAATAAAAATAATCGGTTAAACCGATTAAATCGAATTAGAGTTTATCAGTCGACTGATTTATCATATCAATCGACTGATTGTCTCAAGCTTTATGATCTCCACGATCATTAGTCGATTAATATTTCACATCGGTCGACTGATATAAAAATTTCAATCGATTGATGATAAAAAATTCGATTTATCATCAGTCGACTGATATGAAAATATCACGTGATTTCAAGCTGTCTAGTTCGATCAGTCGGTTTCGGACGAAATCGGTTGATAGAGCTATTCCATTAAAAAAATTTAAAGTTTCAAAAATCATTGCTCCGAACACGGTGTATCACAATGCTTTTCGAGATCACATACGTATTATGAAGTGTGAGAGAATTATATAGATTTTTGAATCATATGATTCCGAACTGTCTAGGTCCATCAGTCGATTTCGAACGAAACCGACTGATGAAGTTATTCTATTAAAAAAAATCAAAGTTTCAAAAATTCGTCATTCTCAAATATGGTGTATCACAATATTCTCTGAAGTCACATACGTATTATGGAGTGTGAGAGGAACACAAAGATCTTTAAATCATATGATTCCGAAGTGTTTAGGTCCATCAGTCGATTTCGTAGATGAAACCGACTGATAGAGTTATTTCATTAATTAAAATAAAATAAAATATTGAGTGGAGTGATAAATTTGAAAAGTGATACACTATTTGATAATTATAAATGTTATGTATGAGATTTTGGTATTTTTCAATTTTAAGGATGTAAAATGGTAAATTGTGGGAAAAATAAAGATGATACAAAATAATAAAAATGTGTCACGTGTCAGTAAGATGTCGGTCAGCCGTCAGGAAGTGAAGGTTTCGGTTTAATCATTAGTTGGAAAATCTCGAGATCGTGCTCCGAGAGAATATTTTAGGATAGCTAGGTTCTCGGATCTAGGGTCAACTTGTCTGGTCTAAAAAATGGACTCTAAGGTTTTGGCTAAGGCAATGGGTTGAGATAGGCATCAAAAAGATATTTTGAAGTGTTAAAAATATGTGAATGGAAAAAGAGACAGAATAGATGAAAAGACTTCATTCATTGTGTATGAGACTAGTTCCACGTTGAAAATTCAAAGGCTTAATATTTGATTTATATTATATATTTTATGAGTATATATATATATATATAGTTTTTTTTTAATTTTACGCATAAATGTGTAAATTCAGGGATTCAGATTGTACTGAACTAAGTTGATTCGTATACGAGCATTATTTGTGCACATCTCAGATCAATTAGGACAACATTTATCCAAGCGAATGAATCAATATTTTACCTGAGCGAATACTGAGTGCCCGAACAGATTACTCAGAAATTGAGGAGCCGAGCTCTCCGTTCAATGCAAATTCGTCTCATCTCCATGATGCTTCGAGATTATTATGGGTCATTTGTTTTTCAAGATACAATAGACACTGCGATCCCCATCAAACATTGATAGTCGTGACGAACTGAGAGGTACCCAAATATTATCACAGATTCTATCAAGTAAGAAGAGATGCATGACAGAGAGAGGGGGGGGGGGGGGGGGGGGGGGGGGGGGAATGTAGGTGGATGGAATTATCTATATATTTTCTACTCAAGATCGACCTCAACCTCGAAGATTCGACTGCCCACTCAGATTCAACAGCTCAATTTGGTCTAACCTTCAAGGTCAACAATTTGAGATTATCATCTTTAGTCATTCAACAAATAAATTTAAATTGATTTATAATTTCTATTTTGGACTAGTTTCTTATATCTCCGGACATGAAATTAAGTTCATTTAGCCCAAGTAAAAGAAAAGGTCTCATCCTTATGAGTGAATTTGATGTCCTCGCGAAAGTAGGATAAAAATACCATCCAGATCAAATTTTATCTACAATCTCATCTCATCGAGAATACATCAAGTCTTTTTCAAGATTCGACAATGAATTAATTCCTAAGCAATCCCCCACTATATAAAGGAGGATTTTTTTTTTCTTTCAAGGAAGGTTCTCTCTTTTTTATTTTTTTTATAAATATTTTATAATTGGAGCACCATGTGACTTAAGCATTAACAATCCTTTTGACACGTGCTAATCTATGCAAGTCCAACAGTAATTCGGTGTACGAAATTTCCACTATGTGGAGTTTCGAAGAAGGATCCATTGTACGCAGCTTTATCTTTCTTTTTGTAAAAGATTGTTTCCAGAATTTAAACTCGTGATCTCTTGATCACAAGACAACAACTTTACCATTGTGCCAAAGTTCTCCTCTTATGCAAGTCCAACAGTATCATAAAAAATATTTCATCAATAATCTAGTAACATATTTCTACCATATGGGTGGTCCTTCTTGTTGGTGCAATTGGCCTAGGTCACGATTGACCAGGACTCAAACTTGACTCGAGAGATGTTTTGATGTTCGACAAAAATATATGACAGTGTAATTGTCATGGGAAGTCCAAGTCATAGGTACTTGGCATGGAAAGTCCAAGTGAGACACTTGACATTTAGGAAAGTCCAAGCATGGGTCTTGACATGGAAAATCCAACATGAATTGGCAAGGGAAATCCAAACTTGAGTCTTGGCATTTGAGAAGTCCAAGGGGTTTGATATTGAAGGCGTAAAGTCCAAGCGGGAGTCTTGGCAGCATAAGTCCAATGGTTGGCGGTGTAAAGTCCAAGCGGAGTCTTGGCAGCGTAAGTCCAATGTGCCTTGGCGATGTAGACACGGTTAGCATGACATAGTCGATGGAAGCACCTGAAGGCTAACGCAATGGATGAACAAGTCATTGATGACTTGGAGGGATCCGAGAGGCATGAGGCTGACGGAGGTGACTTGAAAGCTTAGGTCTAGGCTACGGGTAGTCTAGCAAGTATGGGGGAACCATACTTGGGTTAAAACCTCATGTTTGAGGTGTACCAGTTGACTGATGTCATGTAGCAGTCGACTAGTGTAAGTCAACTAGGGTTTGACTGTGGGAATTGGCTTGGCAGTCAACTGCCAGAGGAGGGCAGTCGACTGATTGGCCAAGCAGTCGACTGATCGTGTGATCAGTCGACTGATGTTCGATTTTTCGAGCACAGAATAGAGTCTGACTCGACTGCTGGGTTTAGCAGTTGAGTGGAGGCTCGAACAGTCGACTGATGGTCATAATCAGTCGACTGATGATGGATCCGTTGGATCTTTCCAGCATGGATCTAGCCGTTGTCTCACGACAATAGTGACATCAGTCGACTGATGGTCCCGAACAGTCGACTGATCGACGATTTCCAGCCCAGGTTGAAGCTTTAAATGGAGCTCGTGGAGGAGGATTTCACTATGGTTTCTTGAGGGCTTTTGGGGCGATTTGCTACTGCAAATCAGGGTCTCCAAGTACAATCCAAGCAACCAAGTATTCAAGCAATCAAAAATAAAGTGTTGTAAAGTTCTCTTTACTTATTTTCATATTTGCTTGTTTATCTTTCGTATTACTATTGTAATCAATTGTACGAGGTTTCTCCACCTCCAATTTGTGTTGAGAAGGAGTGTTTGCATAGTGGTGTGTTTGTAACATCGCTAGAGCTCTTTAGAGCTCGATCCGTGGAGTAAGAATTGTTCGGTTCCGAACTACGTTATATGCTTGTGTTCGTGTGTTTATTATTGTGATTGTTGTATTATTTCTATATTCCACTGCGTACTAACAATCATAGGCAAGCGAACGCGATCAAATTCCATCACGAAACAAGCTATTCACCTTCCCCTCTAGCTTCCAAGGATCCCCTACACTTCTTAATGACTCAAAGAATTTGACTCTCTATTTAAACAATCTAATTGGCTCACCGAGTTTTAAAATTTGTATGTTGATAGACAATTGTTAAACAGTATATCCACCTAGATATGACAACATCATCATAGATATATAAAGAGAGTACAATTTTCTCTCTCAACCTAGTCTAATTTGAAAAAGTGTATTGACTACCTAAGACTATATATATTGATGAAAGTGAAAGATTATATGTTAGAAATGGGATGCGTTGACTACGTTCAATAACTAGATATTAGAGATAACTAACTTAAAAGGATATAATTCATTTACCCCAAAGGGTAAGTTGAGTAATTGGAGAGTCATCAATTTCCATAAATGGCATCTAGCTAGATTACCCCAAGGAATGGATCTACTCAAAGGTATATCTAAGCTATTAATTTGAAGAGTACATCTACCCAAAAGGATGCATCAACTGTTTGAACGAGTATGTCAATTTAGAGACTTGTCTCAACTAACTGCTGAAGGAGTGTGCTGACAAATTGATGAGTTGTGATCTACATCATCTACCTATTAATACAAGCTCCACATGAAGTAGAAAAGGTACACCATCAATAATAATTTTAAGATGATATTATGGCAATTAATGAAGACTATGAATTCAACCCCTTAAAAGATTGACAGTTCATTAATAGGATCTCAATTGGATATTAGGGGACTCAAATGAGTTTTTTTTTTTTGTTTTTTGAAAAGATGAATCTTCATAGAACAATAATGAAAAAAGAAAGCTTTAATTTTAAGTATAATTGGAAAGAGGGATCTCACTGGAACAATATATAATAAAACTACAAAACCTTTTTAAATAATAATAAAAACCTTCCGATAAATATATATCATACATGCATATAATTCAAAGCAAATATTCTAGCTAGGGAGAACAAACAACACACAAACCTAAACAATTCCAAATCTGACGCTATCACTCTTCAAAGAATGCATCAAGATAGTCAACCTTAGATCCTTCGTACCCCCTTCCCACCAGGCAAATGATGTTGACCTAATTATGCATATGCATATTAATCCATCCACTAGAGCTAGCAGCTGTTCCTGATCTTTAACCACATGCTCTATTTATATTTATACCAGTAACTTAAATTCATATATATATATATGTGCTAATTAATCGCCCGCTGTCGTTCTCAAGAGAGGAGAGAACCAGCTCATTGCAAGCAGATGATGGTCTGCCTTATTCCGCGTCTCTTCCGAAGCCAGCTCTTACTGCACTCATTCCCGCGATATCACCACGCTTAACCTTCTTACAAGGCCTCCTTTAAATCTTTCATCTTTCCGCCATCAGTAAGCCATGCATCCCTCCACCAACAAGTTCAAAGATCGACGCCTTAATTTGAACCCGCCCATAAAATGCGAGGATTCCCATCACCTAACTAAAACCAATGGACGACGATCACTATCCGCACGTGCGACATCCCCACGTGTCGTCGTCCCCACTCAGAATAGTATTACAGCACCAACCGAGCTCCGCCAGCGGGACGACCGCGCCCATGGGCATCAAGCACGAAGGAGAAGGCAAGGCACACCGCGGGAGCTTCCGCGGCGTCCGGATGCGGAGCGGGAAGTGGGTTTCGGAGATACGTGAGCCGGGGAAGGCAAGCCGCATCTGGCTCGGCACTTTCCCGACGCCGGAGATGGCGGCCGTGGCGTACGACGTGGCGGCGCACGCCCTGCGCGGCGCGGACGCGGTGCTCAACTTCCCCGACGAGATCTGGGCACGCCCCGCGCCGGATTCGATGTCGCCCGCGTCCATCCGGGCCGCGGCCGCCGAGGCCGCGGCGGCGGCGCTGCGCCCGAGGTCGCCGGCAGCCGAGACAGAAGGCGAGCGGTACATGGACGAGGAGGAGATGTTCGACATGCCTGGCCTACTGGTGAACATGGCGGAGGGGATGATGATGAGCCCGCCGAGACTCAGTCCCAGCGCTGCGGACGACGATGCGCCGGAGATGTTCGACGATGAGAGTCTGTGGAGCTACCCATGACCAGTCGACCACATCATCAACCGCCGATAGATTATGGTTTAGTCAGGCGTAATACTTAAGTATCTAAGTGAGTATATATGTACATGTATTTAACTATTATGCAATTTTATTTTTTGCACAAAAATATATTAAGTCTTTTTTCCCCTATATTACACTTGACAAAGTACTATATTCAACGGTATAAGGAAACAGACATAAACATTAACTAGAATAACATGAAGTAGTATATATAAGTGCATGACAATAAGAACATGATCTATAAGATGCGGCTTAGAATATCCAAAATTAATTAATAAAGCATAATTTATAAATTCTGCCGCTTTTTAAGAAGGAAATGGACGACAGGCGTAGAATGCAAATTGGATCCTCTTTCTTTTGACGCGCCAAAGATCGCGATTGACCTGACGGGATCGCTCCGTCGATCCACACACAAACAAGACGCACGAAGAAGGAAGGAAAAGAGAGGTAAATTCATTTGAGGAAAATTTAAAAGTTCCATGCATTTTTATTTATTTATTTATTTTTGACTAGGCCAAGTTCTAAAATTTTATATTTCAAACTTGAACATATAATAATCTTACCTTTTGCCCTTTGAAAAGCTTCCCAGGGTCAATTAGGCGTGGCACATAATTAGGGCTCATCACGAAGTCATTATTTTATGTCATTAATTTAAATTTTTTTTTTTTTTTAAAGAGGATAAATATACTTTAGAAACTTTGATCGAGTATATATAATTCATTATGATGTTTATCCAATGGTCGATCAACTATCCAAATTCTTATTTCAAAATAAAAATTCGCATAAAAGAAGACAGAATTGAACTAGCATATATATTAATATATTGAACGTTGAACGAGCTCGATTTTTTATGTGATATTATTAGTTGAATCTTAAATTTTAAGATTTGATCAAATCTATATATGCGGCTTCACATCTCTTTTGACACTGATCTTTTTTCACATTCTTTTACTTTCAAAACATTTTTGCCAAAAGTCCCACATTTAAAAAAAAAAAAGCACGAAAAGGTTTTTCACACAAAGCTATAGCTCATATGAAGGGCTCCTACGCAACCAAACCAAAGGATGTGATTCATCAGATATTACTAATTTAATTGTAAATAGCTGCTCAGATTAAATGGAGCTTCGTGATCCGATAATGGTTGAATTATGGTTTTCTGGATGAATTTGTATGAAAGTTCACTTTAAATCAATTTTGTTTCACAGTTTGACGTCACCAATAAAAACATTGCTAAATTAAGATCACATTCAAATGTGTGCTTAAGGATAAGAAATAACGATTATTAATGTCTCGCAAAGAATACCGCAATTGCGTAATATTGTTTTTAAAGGGAAAACAATCACATTTGCAATAAATTAATTGAGAAAAATAACTCGGTAAAAAAAAGAAAAAAGAATTGTCCTATATCATTGTCCGATCGAGCTAGCCTTGCCTTTAGTTTCATTATTATTTTACAACAAAATTCAACCTTTTGATCACGTCAATTAACTTGATTTAAAATATACCATATATACTGGTGCGTGTTAGATAGTTTATGTAAAGCGAAAGAGAGAAAAAAAAAAATTCAACAAACAAAAAGGTAATCCTTGTAAGCGTGAACAAGAAAGGGAATAACACACGTTCAAAAAGGTTGGCACGGTGGAAAGAGATCCACGTCTGCTGCCACGACAAAAAGAATGCATCAAATCTAATCCAAGATCTCCTTGCATGTTTCAGATTGACCAAATTATATATGAAACCAACATCAATATTATACTAATCATGGTGCCAACTAAAAAAAAAAAAAAAAAAAAAAAATCACATCCAGTACGCATCATTTGACTCCTTGATTCAATGTATATATATCATACATATAACTGTATAAACAGTACCGGTAATTATTAATTGGCTGGTACCTGGTGCTAGCTCATTGTGGATTGAGTTATCAGCTGCAGTTCCACGTTGCCATTGCAGATTAAGCAGCTGGTTCCAGGAAGCAGCCGGAGAGTAGTTAAAGAGGGCGAATAATAATCGTGCCATGGAGAGGTGGGGCGGATTAAGCAGCGGGCGGGAGCCACAGCAGCAGCGGTGGTTGGGAGTCGGCGCCGCAATGCGCACCACCACTCACCGACCGAAAGGCTCCTTTGGAGATATAATGGTCGGATTCTGAAAGCTGCTGCTGCTGCGCCTATTAGTTCACACGTGTATATTTATCGCGGTCCATGATCAGAGACGACAGACAAGTCGACATGCTGCATGCAATAGTCAACATTGGCCTCGTGTTTTAGAGCACTGTCAGCATGTTCCTCCTCGGATTCTGCACGTCTGTTTTTTTTCCCCTCTCACGAAGAGATTAATATAAATGCCATCTCGTCCAGTGGCAGAGAACATGAATAATACGATCATCCCGTTGCTGATGAAACACGAATCGAATTTTAAAGAGATCTAAAATTTTCTCTCGAGTTTAGAATTATCTTTAACAGTCTTATCAGGAGCATCAAGATTTAAAAAATCTTTATATTAGTGTGTAGCTAATGTAGAAGGGCATTCACATACTAGTTCGCACGAAAGCCCATAGATTTTCACGGTTAGATGGTTAAAGTTTTCTTTAAAAAAAAAAAGTAAAAAAAGAAAACAGTTTTGACAGCCGCTCAGTGTCCTTAGCGTGAATTTTGAATGAGGAATTTCAAAAAGATTCTAAAGACAGATAAAAAAAAATTATGATGGTGATGGGGAAAAGCTCCGACCCTTCATTATGTGAGGAGCTAGCAGATATGCAATATTGCAGAGCAGAGAGACAGGGATCTATCTCTTCTAAAGTGGAGCAATGAAGACAAGGATTCACTTGTATATACGCCTGAACTAATGGTGTACTGCCATGAGTCTCTGAAGTTGTAAGGCAGAATTCCACGGTTTTGGATGGGATTCCCAATTTGATGTCTAGATAGGTCACCGTTATGGTGGGAAATTTGGAGTAATTTGGGGCTAAATGGCAGACCAGAAGTAGAGAAGGAAATGTTGCTAGTAGATGTTCGAAAAGTCTCATTGGAGAACAAAAGGAGGAACCAGGCAATAAAATCATATGGGGGATGGTAAAATGATTAATTAATTAACAAGGGTAAGTAGGCAGATGAAAAGGCCATGCATGAAATTAAGGAGGAAGGGAGCAATGTTTCAGCCGAAAGGGGACGAGCAAAAACTGAAATGAAAAAAAAAAAAAAAAAAAAAAAAAAAGAAGCCAGATATTATAGATAACTGGAGAAGATAACCAAGAGATTGGAAGAAATGGAGAAGAAAAAAAAGGATAAAAGTTAAATGGACGATCTTTTTTTTTTTTCTTTTGTAAATTGAATCATCAAGGCACCTTTTTATTTATTTTGTATATTGAAAGAGTATCACTAAGGATTCGAGGCAAGCGCTGCAGCTGTGGCAATTTTCAAATTTTAAAATAAATAAATGATTGGAATACCTAAAGTTTTTACAAGTAGTTAAAATTAGTTGGAGAAGAACTATTAAAAGGGATAGATGCAGGGTGTTTGGGTGACCAAGATGAGGCTAGTAAGAAATCACTTGAAACTGTAGAAAGCAAAATTGAGAAAGAATAGGACAATAAATGAGGCTAGTAACGAAAGAAGACTAGAAGAAATTGAACTAATGGGTATACATAGGGAACTGAATAGCTAGGAATTGTCGACGAGAAAAAATTTGAACAAAACCATTCAAGTTCATATATAAAACTCAAGCACATCACTAGAGACGGAAAAATCAAATGGTGCAAGAGAGGGATGAAAAACACTTCATTTTTACAGAAGGCGGCATGAGGAAGGAGACAAGCAAGTATCAGGGAAAGTAACAGGGATGAGATTATGAAACTGATCTAATTAAAGGAGATATTCCCAGTTTCACTGAATTTTATAAGGGCTAAATGGGTGCTAAAATTGTAATCCACACAATGGTCGATATGGAGAGACTATACCGAGGAACACCTACCCTGGTAACCCTCCTCATGTGGTTTGAAATTGCACAAGCATTAAGGGTTGTTAGTTTTATGCAAATGAAATTATTAACTGGTACAATAAGGAGAGGAAGGACGTACTCATGATAAAACTGGATTAACGAAAAAGATTTTGATCAGATGCTTAATTAGGAAAGCTTGATAGCAATATTGAAATTCTTGGGCATTCCCATGATACATGCTCTTAGTCAGCAATTAATGGTGATCAAATGGTGATCAGGTCGTTGAGCTTTAATTTAGTTTAGACATAGGAAGGGACTGAGGCAAGGATCAAATAGCTACATCAAGAGCATCGATCGGTATATTGAGCAACTGTGAGGATAATCCATTAGTTTCATAATTTGCATATGAAAATATACTTTTTACGAAGACTAATGAGAAGGAACGAAAACATGCTTAGGTTGCAGCAATATAATGTATAGCAAAAAAAACATTCAACTTACAGACATAATAATTCGATCAGCAGCATACAATACAACCTATAAGTTATACACTAGCATAGAGCATACATATATACGGAAGAAATGACAGATACATACTTATTAGAATACCAAAATAGATCCATACACATTTTAAGAGTACATATTGAAAATTAACACACTTAACTCTAGTGGTTGATGTCTAGAGAGAGCATGTAGCTCCCATACAATTAATTTTACATAGTGAGTTAAACTATAGATTTCACTTTAAGACCAAGTAATTCACGACATGAGTTTACTAACTTGTGAATATAACAAATAATATCAAATATTTTTAATAAATCATTTAGAAATTATGATAATATGCTACTTTATCAATCATTCTACAAGATAAATTAAATAAATAAACAATTGAAAAAAAAATAGTAACTAGATGAGTGTAAGATTAAGAGGGTTTGCACATGCATTTTCATTTCTTCTCAAGGTAATTCAAAAAACACTTTTATTTTCTATAGGCTATCTTAAATCCTAATCTCTTTTCTAGTTTTTTTTTTTTCCTTTTCTACATCTTACTGTCTTTATTATTTTCTATTGTTTTAGATTTTTTTTTTTTTCATTTCCCTTTCTTCCTCTCGGCATTGTGTTCATGAAACTTTGTTCTTCCGACCTCGGTGTTCTCTCTTTAATTTTTTTTTTCTTTTTTCCCTCTCTACTTTTCTCGTCTCCTTCTAATTTACTATTCAACAACCCACTCTTTTTATCAGACTTGCGTCATCTTCTTAATTTTCATTTTTTCCAGCCATCCTTATCCTCCTCGATGTTGAAATCCCTATTCCCTTTCCCTTCCTTTCTCTGTTCCCTTCTTTTAACTTACAGCAGCACCAAACATCTTATTAAAAGCTTGCTTGCTTCTAAAAACTCTTTTCTCATAGTTAATTTTCTCCCTTCTATTCCACTTTCCTTCTTTCTAGTACTTTTCTCTGTTTTTCTTTCCTGTTTCTTTTTCATTCCCATTCACAAGACCACCGCTGCAACAAGTTCTCTCTTTCTCTTGCCACAGAGGAGGCATTAACTCCTTTCATCCCAAAGGAACGTAGTGATGAAGTAGCACTGTTCAATTGCACCCTCAGCTCGCTCACTTTTATTCAAGGCCACAGTGACTTACAATTTCTTTGCGCTAGCTAGTCGATTCTATGATCTAATTCAACGGGTTGATCTCACAGTCGGACCATATGGGCAGTTCAAGACAACTGGAGATCAAGCAGGAGCAAAAATACCTGGCCTTTTTCATTTGTTAATCGGGTGCATCTTATAATTGACAAAGTTAGTGGCCAGTGATCGAAGCTACAGGTAAACCAAATGCATTAATAGCAAACCACGTGCCCCGTTATGGGAATAAACACAGATAATAAGAAAGTTCGAAACGACAATTATTCTCCAACAAGAAAATGAAAGCACAAAATGAATCATAATCAGAGACTCAAGGGATCAACCAAAACAACTATTCAAGTTGTTAAAATATTTCATTCTAATAACGTACGTGGACTGTATGGATAAATCCTAGCTGGTACTAGAAATTGGGAGACTACTGTTAACTCCTTTCTAAGGATTCAACACTTACTTGACCAACAGACACAAGTCATTATTCTTGAATAACTACCCGATGGACCAAGAAACACTTTTTCAATGCTTTTTTTTTTTTTTTTTTTTTTTTTGGTCATGTCAAAAAAATGGCCTGTGCATTGTCACTTAAATGACAGAGACACACTGCCTATAAAAAAATCACGATATTGTAATTACCATTGTTGCCATGTGACAACTAAGACCTGACCCTTTATATGCCTTTCCGCTCGCGATCACAATCATGCACTAATTATTAAATACCATCACCCACCTTGCATTTGATATGATGCTTCCAGACTTTGCTTGATGATGGAGGTCCATTCACCATTCTATAACTCGCCTCGCATTGAATATGAATGACGTCCTCGATCTCACATTTAATGCATTTAACTGAAGGTTTGATCCAGTTGCATGCGTTGTGTGGCATTACAAAATCAAGCATAAAACATAAGGCTTTTTATATAACTCGCGAATCTATAAAAGGTTGGGTGCATGTGCACACATTTGAAGGCTCTTAAATTCAGCCATTCTCCTATTCAACCTGGCAACGTATGGTAACTTTTGCATTCGCATCTGTATGGCAATATAATTAACTATGTCTGAGATCACTTGTTTTGTAGATCCCTGGAACCAACTAAACCGATCGACCTCAGCAGGGATATATCATATATCAGTTGAAGTTTGCCGATGGAATATAAGTATGCTTTTAACTATTTATCTACTGCACGCCGTGACATTACGCTTTGTTTGTCGCATTAATACAGGCGACACAAACTCGTTAACCGAAGCCAAGCCAAGACAAGGAGCAAATCGTCCGCCCACGCCTCACTGAATCCGCACTTTTTCAATCGCAGACACAGAGACAAACCCAGGGAGCTGAGTCTGAGCCAACCGGGAATTCCTCCGCTCGCTGCGTTGCTCACGTGAAGGTGATGCCACAGGCGAGGAGGTGAAGCAGCTACCGGCCGCGCTCAGCGCAGTGGTACTGCTGCCGACACAGCGGAGAAAAACAACCGATGGATGGATTGGAGTCGTGCATGAGCAGATGCAGACAGGCAGGGACGTCCCCGTACTTTCACGGGGCAGCCTTGCCACGTAAACAGTCTTGGTACCACCACCACCCCACCACCACCATGCACCATCGCGATATTTATTACGAAATTTACTGTGGAATGGCGGTGTGGCCTAGCCAAGAAAGGAGGGGATGTGAATTGGCAAGGGAATCTGGTGTAATTATGTATAATTGTATAAATAGGGCCGAGCGACGACCCGTTGCAGCAGCAGCAGCAGCAGCAGCAGGAGTCTCTTCTCTTTGACTCCGTATTCAGTACGCGTCTTGTTCTCTTCCAATCTAATCTTCTCTTTGCTATAGCTTTCTTCCTCTTCCTTGCTGTGGCTTTGGGGGCCTTAGTTGCGGATTTGAGTGAGGAATGGGGGAGTCACCGCGGGCGACGGAGCAGTGAGCGGATGGGGCGCGCCACCAGGTGGTTGAGGGGACTTCTCGGCGGGAAGAAGAGCGGCGCCGGCGAGCTCCCGGCGGATCACAAGGAGAAGCGAAGATGGGGCTTCGGCAAGTCCTTCCGGGAGAAGGAGCGGCCGCCGCAGCTGCAGAAACGGGGAGAGCCTCCGTCGCCGGCGGTATCCGAGGAACGGAAAGGATCGCATAGGGAGATGCGGCTGCCGTACGGACGTGTGGTAATGGACGAGGAGCATCAGAACAAGCGGGCGATTGCCGTCGCCGCGGTGGCGGAAGCAGCGGTGGCTGCCGCGCAGGCGGCCGCCGTGGTAGTGAGGCTGACCAGCAGCGGACACCCGGCGGCGGGTATCGCCGCTGGGAAGCAGGAGGCGGCGGCGATCAAGATCCAGTCCGCATTTCGCGGTTATCTGGTTAGCTTCTTCCTCATATCCCAGTATCAACTTGATTACTTGAATAGTAAAAAAAAGAAAAAAACAGTGAAAAGAGCTCCGAATTGAAGCTAGAAACATAAACAAATTTTTTTCTTCATTTTATATATCCTTAATTTTCTTAACTGCCGAGTTTGATCTGAAACATGGATTGACCCCGATGAACATCCAGATTCAACTTTTTACCAGATTTAAGTCGGTGAAACACAATAATCAAGCGTTTTGGAAGTTTCTGTGCCACACCCGGTGGAGCTGCATGGTTCCAATTGCCCCTGTCATCTCAAAGGTGCCATCTTTTGCAGATTGTAGGCCCTATACTACCTCTTCTCTTTACCTTCTTTGTCATCTCCCTTCATTTCCGTTAGATCATTCAATTACCTGGCTTGAATCAATCCCTCGACGCAGTATGCACCTCTACATCCAACTAACAAGTTAGAAGACGAGACGCGGTGATGATGTGGCATTAATGGACGTATCTCTGGTCATAGATCCACAGGCTTCCCCTCTGCTTCCTTCTCATTCCTTTTCTAGCTTGTCCTTTTGCTCTCATCTGTTGCTAGTAAAATGCCCACAAAAAAGATGGCGCTTTCTCGTGTTAGAAATGTTCACGTGACTCCCTGAATTCTACTGACCGCAGCCAAGATATAGAAATTAGTTCGATTATCATTACTTCTTTTACGACACATTTACTTCGTTACTCTTTGCTTTACGAAATATCAATTGCAACTGGTGAGTGACTAATTGGTATTTCGCGAAGGCAAGAAGAGCCCTGAAAGCATTGAAGGGGCTGGTGAAGCTTCAGGCATTGGTCAGAGGCAACATTGTTAGGAAACAGGCGGCTGAAACGCTGCGATGCATGCAGGCGCTGGTGCGGGTTCAAGCCCGAGCACGGGCATCCCGAGCCATCGGCTCTGAGACTAGTGCAAGTGACAAACGCCCTCGAACTCATGCTGTAAGTTAATTTGTTACTCTCCGACCGCGAAGCATAAGAGAGAGACTCATTGCCAACGCTTCATTCTGAACAGGGCCTTCCAACTCTCGATACTTATGAACACGCTGTTCGAGGAAATGGTACCAAATCTGATACTCCTTGCATTCTGAAGGTAAATTTTGGTCGTATATGTTGAATCCTACTCATTAATCATTCACAAGTCGATTTTCTATGTTTGTCTTCGAATGCCCTTCAAAAAGAATCTCACTGTAACGGGGATGGAGGAAACACAAAATTTCAGTTCATGCTTGTTTGATGCACATGCAGAGGAGTTCCTCCAAGTCCACTCGAATGGAAACGGTCGATTCTGACAGAGCAAGCAGTGCTGCGTGGAACTGGCTGGATCGATGGATGGAGGAGAGGTATTGGGACAGCCGAGAAGCTGTCCGGAAGGCAGGAAGTTTCGTGTCGACGGACGATGAGAAAAATGCCAAGATCTTGGAAGTAGACCCCGGTAAGCCACAGCATTCCGGCCACAAGAAGCATCAGCACCAATTCTCCAACTTAACTCCAGATCACAACAGCCATAGCTTCACTACTGCAGCGGAGTCGCCATCTAAGCACTCCAGCGTCCAACACTCCGTCCCTAGCCCAGCCTCTGTGGACATACATCAGTGCCTCGGCTCGTTGATGTTCCCTATCGAGATCATGGACTACGGCGAAAGCCCGCAATTCTTTTCGGCCTCATCTAGGCATGGCAATGCAAGGAAGGGTCCCTTCACACCTTCAAAGAGCGAGTGCACGCGGAGCTTGTTCAGCGGTTACTCAGACTGCCCGAACTACATGGCCAACACAGAGTCTTCCAAGGCCAAAGTACGGTCCCAGAGCGCGCCAAAGCAGCGTCCTGAGCTCGAAAAAACAGGTTCGATCAGGAGGTCATCGGCTCATGGATACGGACAACCCATCGCAGGGGCATCAGCTCAAAGATCGTCTTCCCTGCATGCCAAGTTTGCAAACAAGGCCTACCCAGGTTCAGGGAGGTTGGATAGGTTAGGAATGCCATTGAAAATTTGAAGGCCCATGGGGGACCTGGAAGAAATACTACGCGTTGCTGTTCCATAGATTATGGATGTTAAATTTCCACTCATTTCTCTGAATGCAGATAGTCAATCTGACGAATTGAATTGACAACGTCTCGTAACTGGAACAGACTGTCATGTATCTAATGCTAGTCTCTCTCTCTCTCGTTTACTTTCTTTAATGATTTGTTAGCTTTCAGGGCTAGCCCATTTGGTAAATATAAAGGGGTAATTTTTAAATAGACAGGGGTCAATTTGGAGAGTCATGACTACAAATCGATGCACCTCTCTTTACCAACTGCACCCGCTGCGATTTATCTCTTCACCGTAGAGGCGATCGGATAAATTAGTTAATGTGGCGGTTATTTTTTTCTTTAATGCTTTGTTCTCGTTAGCCTACAGAGCTAGTGGGTTAGTAAAGTCTGAAGAAGCGACTCTTAAGAACGAGGATCGATTTAGAGGTCATGACTCGGGTCATCGACAGATCCTCTCGCTTCGTCAGATTACCTCCTCCATGCGGTAGGGGCAGCCGGAGGGAGCCGCTAACATGACGGTTCCATATTTTTAATGCTTTGTTCTCGTTAAGTAGGCTTTAATCTCGGAGTTGAATTAAAGGGTGTGCCAAAACAGGTTGGGGTTTAGTTGGGGAAATGAATGTTGTCGGTGGGGAGTGCCGTGTATGCTACGATCTGTCCATGAGCGAGGCATTCATTTAAGGCGATGCTGCCTGCTTGTGGCGTCCAACACGAAGGCTTTAGTTCTCCCAGGATTTTGCTTCTCGGTGGTTGTACAGGATTTACCAAGTCCAACCGCGTGGATCCGTCAAAAGGGGGGTCATTTTGCCCTTGACTCGCCATTACATTCCCCAGCTTGTCCCTGACAGCTCAGATGTTCTCGCTGGTACGCAACACCATTGTCGAGTCTTCCCGAGCGATCTGTTTCAAACGCCGGACAAGGAGCGCAAACTCAGCAAAAGTTATAATCCATCAATTTAATGGAAACTGTCTCACCATCGTAAAAACAAGTAAATTACAGAAGATTTTATGGGCATTGATGTGGTGATCAAAATATATAAAAATCGTCTGAATTCAAAAAAAAATTTTAGACTTCTCCTAAAATCGATTCTTATTTTATCCGTAAACTCTATCTTACTTTAGTCACCGTACCTACAGCCTACTCGAACCTAATTGATTGGGTTTAATTTAGATTTTTATTCTCTGTTCGTAGAAAATCTCCTTGAATAATTTTCTCCTTCCTTCCCTCTCCTCTCCTACAGTCCTCTCCTCTCCCATTAGCCTTTACCCAGGCCATTAGCTCTAGCACAAACCATCCTACGAATCCAGACAGTAGTACCCACGATAGCGACCAGTTCACTGAGGTGGAATTAGAGGTTGACCTCCTTTAGAGGCTTGTCGTCCCAAGATGTGGATGGCACTGTGGCAGTGGTGACGAATTTAATAGCAAAGGACTTGACAAAAGGAATGCATCGTTCTCCAAGCCATGCATGCACAAGCATCGATTTGCTGAGGCACGGGGACGAGGACATCAGTGTCATTGTCGATGAGGAGGGAGAGGACAAGGACGACTTTCAGCAAAAAGGCCTCTTTCTTATCAGAGGAGTTTTTTACCCCGTGCATTTGTTGTAGTCGCCGATGAGAAAGGGGGAGGAGTAAGAGGTGGAGCAGGCAGAGCTAACACCTGCAAATGCTCTTCGTCTTTGACTACATAAATTTACTTGTTTGTCGACGCGACCAATCCAAAAAGTTGTCAGCGAAATGTACTGTAGATGAAGGGAGCCAACATCTAGATTTGCCTAAAGACAAAACTCATTGATCAGTAAGATATAAAATCCATAGCTCTAAATAATAAACATTGGGTTCTAGAAAGCACAAGGTTTGCTTCCTTTCATATGGTCTCCAATTTAGCTACCTCCCTGCTCTGATGGGGTTGGAAGGGGTTGTTTTTTTTCTGCCACTTAATTCCTCGACTTCTTAATTTCAAACATAAATCAAAATAATTCTTCATTTATTAAATTATGTTTATTCGAGTTGGTCTTATCATGTGAACGAATGCTATGGTGTTCTGTCAGGTAGGTGAATTCCGAGAGTCATTTGGATTGCGACAGGTCACACTTTCTAAGGTACCTCGCACATCAATGAATACAACCAAATAACAAGGACATGGGAAATTTGGATGCATTCATGACTTGGTAAAGATTGGATTAATGCTTTCTTTGTATGATAATGGGACTATTCTTGAACTGCTATATCCAAAAAATAAAAAATGCAGTTTCAATTTCTGGTGAATTTGTTTTACCATGTTTTCTCTTCATTTTAATGCCTCTCTCTCTCTCTCTCTCTCTTTTAATTTTTCCTACTCCGCCATGCTGTATCGGATGTCCTATCTTATCTTCTTCCTGCTTCCTCTTACACAAGCACCCAATTTTTTTCATGCACCTCTTTTTCTTGCTTCATTCTTGTGAGCAATGAGTAGATTAAATTAGACATTATTTCGACATCATTCAGGACCTCTTTTTCAACAAATCTTATTCATTAGTGACTACTGAGTCTCCCTTCAGATTATGGGCTAATTGGAAATCAATACCAACAAATTAAAAGCAACGCATTCATCCCAACGCCACCACAGCTTCTCTAAGCGACTCCTCACTGGTTGAACCATTCCTATTTAATTAAAATTCTTCTACTCCACTTCATTAACTTGTTTCATTTAGAGTTTTCCTGCACCATCCCTAAGTGGATTAGTCAGGCTAAGCGAGTCGAGTGAGTTAAAAGGGAATGGTTAGATTGGATGAGTTAAGGGAACAGAGTGAATCAAGAAGGAATGGAGTAAACCGAGCATATTAAGCCAAGTGTGCATTTCATGAGATGAGTGTACTCATGGAAATATCAAATTGATCGAGCAAGGTGGATAGAGGCTAAGAATAAATCAAATTCATCAAGCAATGTTGATAGATGAAAGATAAGACAGTCAAGCGGATCAAATTATCAAAATCAAGTGAATCAAACAGATTGAGCTTGTCGAGTGCAGTAATATAAACGGGTGAGAAAAACTATTAAAACAAATTAGACTGCACAGAATACAAAGAGACGCACGATCCCAAACTGACTTTTATTTGATCATTCTTTCAGCCAGTTCTTTCACTAAATTTTTTTAATGCAACTACCGAAATAATGTTTTCCTTTGGTTTGTCGCATAGCAACTGCGCCAAATAACCCATCCCATTGCTTTTGTACTTTCTCATACCTAAAACCGGTTGGCAAATTGTGCTCAAGTAAGTGTACACAGAGTGTACTTGTTTTAATATGAGGTAGTTCATGTACCCTCCAATCTTCACTAAGCTCGTATATGTAAAACAACTCCGGTTAAACTCTTAAAACTAGAACGGGGCAGGTAAATTTTGAAAACTAGAATCATCCCTAAACCTAACCAACTGAATTTTTAAATAAAAGATTCAACAAATGGAAAATGCGCACCTATCCAAGAGCAGTACCCCAGACTACATTCCACAACAAATTTTTTTTTTTCTTCTTCTATTGGACATTAGTTACAATTAAGGGAAGGTCAATTGAGTTGTGACTCCGCTCTTTGAATCACACGAGTTCATACAAGCCACTTATAGTTACAAGGCAATAGAACAGAATTACCAGTAGACAATCAGGTAGCATCATCGTCTAAACCTCCTCTCTTCCGTTGTTAGATTCTATTATGTGGCACTTGCAGAGGGGGCAAACGGCATTTATGTGCAGCCATTTATCTATGCAACCACAATGAAAATGGTGGCTGCATGGAAGTTCACGTAGCTCTGCGCCATCTTCATAAGGTGAGAGGCAAATGCAGCATTCCTGCAGGTGGAAGAAAAGAGAACGAAGCTTAACAACACTTGTTTGCAGTATTTACAGAAGAGATGTCCCTCATGGTGTCACTATTGGTTCAAAGTAAAGAAATATGCAAACACAGGTTTATGGAGCGGCCTTGGGTAAGATTTCTTATGGAGTCCTAGATCCAGACCATTTATGGCCGCTTCATATCATGGGCCAGAAGGCTAAGATCTCTAGGAGAATGGGCACTGGTTTGATATGGGAACAAAAATCAAAGTTGGAAACATAGTTTTTTTTTTTTTAATGGTGTTACAGATATGCTTCAAATCTTGCTACAGCAAGCCCGATCAAACGTCACTTTCCTCTTAAGATAAGAAAGACTTTTTCACCAAATCTAACATGAACATCTACATAGAACTCCATTTTAGTCTAAGAGACAATTTCATGTGTAAAAATAATTGACTATGAAAAAATAATGTTAAATGGTTCGACATAACCTCAATATACAAGATAACTTAAATTTATTGCAGTGCAAACAAACGTCATGCAGCTTCTAAAATTTTTGCAAAATGAAAATGGAATATAAATTCCAATAAACACAGAATAATATACTGCAGCATTTGCAACTTTCACGATGCTTCTTATTCATTTTGTGGAAACTTTCAGTTTCCATTTTCAAGAAATAAATAAATATTTAAAAATTAAATTACAGTAGTCAACTGATGACTATATCAGCTGATTGTTAGAGCTGTATTTGGCTAAACATGTCTGCTTTAGCCATTTACCAATAATCTTGTGTAATGTTAACTACTCCTAACCGTTTAATATACTTTGACAAACATTAAAAAGGAAAAAAAATTCAGTAAAAATGAATAGGAGAGTTAAATAGGGTGAGAATCAACTTGAGAATGAGGGTAAAGTTCAAGGTTGACCTTTGAGCTCATGTTTAGATTTTTGGAAGCTTCTATAGGCTTAGGAACTCTCCAAAGATATTGTTAGTGCAATGGTTAAGGGGGAAACAAGCCTTTAGAGGGAGGGTTTCCTCTAAAGTATAATAAGTGATTTATCACAAGGAAGATTTAAGGATGTTATTGAATGATGTGTGAAGTTAAAGATTATGAAAAATGAGGTAGGAGCAAGTGGAAACTTTTTGATGTATGTCAAAGGAGGAGAATGAAGGATTTAAGTTAGTAAACCTTCATTATAATTTGGCATAAGAAGTGGAAAGTTAGAATTATGGACTAACCTCAGTTAAAGATATTGTCAAATATATATATATACAATTGTTGGTGCAATGGTCTCAGATCAAGGTTGACCAAGCTCGAGTTGGACTCGAATTGAGTGGTTGATGTTTAACGCCATTGGATAATAAAATTTATTTTCACATAAAAGATGCTTGATCTTTATGAAAAGAAGAAAAATCTTACAATAAAAACATTAAGGAATATGAAAAAAAAAACAAAAAATAATTTCGTAACCAACATAGAGTGTGTTTTTGGTTTGTAGTGTGCCTAATTTTTATTTCATACATAATATAATAACAAGCAATCAGCAAGAAAGTGAAATACGGTAAAGAGAAAAGTAATGTTTGAAAAGAGTTAAGCTTCAGAACTTACTGCATCCTCTGCAGAAAGGGCATGCTCTGCAGGTGAATCACTTTCACACTCAGTCATGATTCCACTAAAAGGCCCCGATATCTCATCAAGTTTTTCAGGATCTCCAATCCTCCGAAATTTGTATTTTGGTAGTTGGCATATATCTTCTTCGGATGCTCCTTCCTGTTTTACAATAAATGCATCAAATACTTTCTACAACTCAATTCCCACAATATCAGACGTACGAATTACCCGAAGTAAGAAATATGCCAGTCCTAAACATGGGAACAGTGCCCTATGGTCCATGGCAAAATAAGTAGGCACAAAATGGAGCATATTAATCTTTGACACAAATCATTCTCATGGGTTAATGTGGATCTAGAATAATAAATATATTCATAAATTCCCCAAATAACAGTGGAGAGAATTACTTCTAAATGTCTCCACAAATTTCGAAAGAGCGAATTACTAAAAAAAAAAATAAAAAGTCATCCAGCCAGTTAATTTCAACTCCATCAAATAATCATGTTTACACAATCTAAGTAAAATATGTAGCTGAAGATCCTTATTGAAGTGTTGATATGAATCACAACAGTCACAATTCAGGGAAAGGTACAAAAAGCCTATATAAAACTTGGATGTTATATCTACCAGTTTTAAAAAGGAACATGGCTGTCACAGCAAGGCAGATTAATGTATGTCAGAAGTCACTTGACTATACTACAAAAATGATCATTCAACTTTAATCTACTTTGAATATGATATTTAGTAAAGCCAAAGAACACCAAAATAGATAATGATACAGCAGTCTAGCAAGAAAAGCACTGCAAAATATTCAATAAGTGCCCACTAAAGTCTACGCAAATTATGACCTTCACATCATAATGGGCAATACAAATAAAAAAAAACAGTGCACAAAGTTCTTATCAATGCAGAGTTCCGGGAAAAACTATATTGTACACCATCTTACTCTACTTTGCAAGTGGTTGTTAAGATCACATGCAAATTTAGGGTAAGACTGTATATAAGAACCAATGAAGCAACCAAATATCCAAATAGGCTCTAGTATGATATTGCATATCATAATACCATTTTTTAGTCCTCAAGTTGACAAACCATGCAATCAATCTGGAAATTTCACAGAATCTAAGTCTAACAAATTGCTCCAAATTGACAATAAAATTCAACAACAGAAAGGTTGTAGATGCATAATACCAAGAAAATTGGTAATAGAAGTCAAGGTGGCATACCTGATCAGCAACAGCATACAAAATTGCTATGATACAAGGCAGACAACAACAAACAGCTATACCAATTACACACGCCAAAGCAACACAGAAAACAACAAAGAACACATCAAATGCCAGAAAAACTATGCACAGCCTGCAAACAAAAATAAAACAACCTATTCAATACTAAATCTTCAAATGTAGAACTAAATTGACAACCAATCTATGTCATAGAAGAACCAGTAAAGTTGGGGAGAATCACGGATCAACTCTTGGCCTCCAACAGATACCCAGTAAAAACCAACAATCCACCATATGAATGAGAACATAGTGTTTGCAGACTCCAAGTGTTTCACCACACTGTCAAAGTGATATCATAGAGGATCAAGAAAAAGCAACTTGCATATTTTAAGAAGAAAAGGGATTTAATAATGGGATCAAGAAAATGGGAATTCTGTAACTAATCTGAAATGTAAGAAGAAAACATAAAATATCCATCAGTTCTGGGATTTTTAAAGTCAGATGAAGATACAGTTATTGCATTCTGGAAGGGAATTTTCAACTACAAGCCTTCAGACAAGTGTCAAATTTTGATTGAGGCTAATCAATGTAACAAAAATCTTACACATAGTTGGTGCTAGGTGGCACAAGATAAAAAAAAACCTAAAAAAAAATGGTGAATCAGTAAAGAAATCCTTGGTGAAGTGTGAAACTTAAGGCCAATATCATAATGGTGCATCCAAACAAATAACAGATTGTTAAGCCAAAACCATGATTAAGAATGGCATAAAGTTTGCTATTTTAGAAAACTTTTTAGACTGTAAAACAAAATCAGAACACTTAGAAGGCCAAAAATTTAATAATCAGAAAATTCCTCAACATGGACACCAATACAAGAAAATTCACCTCCTGTTAAGGAGCTACCTTTAAATAAAGGGTGTAACATAACAAAAAGTTAGGAGTTTAGGTGCTAGTCTAATTGTGTTAGAATATTATGACTAGGGATAATTTATTATCCCTAAATATCATTAGGAATAATTATTTCCTAGGATAAAATTTGTTTTATTCCTAGGATAGGGTTTGGTTTAGTCTTTTGAATAGGTCCTAATCTTGTATATAAATAGGGCTTCTTTCATGTAACTGTAGTATCCAGTGTTACGAAATAACATGGTATCAGAGCTTTAGGTTTAGGTTTTCCACCTTGCCATCGTCCGCTGCGGCTCGCGTTCCTCTCCCGAACACGCTTATCCTTCGCGATCTCTTTTCCCGGCGTTCCTCTCCCGAGCGCGCTTATCTTTCGCGACGCAGCTCACGCTTGCGACTCTCTCACGCGAGCACCCTCTCCCGCGAGCGCCCTCTCCCTCGCGCACACAGCCCTCGTCGCCCTCCGACGCCAATCTCTCCGCCTAACCTCGCTGCCCTTCCGCAACAGCGTCGATCTGGACGCGGCCGCTAACTGCAGGCGCGAGATCCGGCTCGGTAGGCCTTTCCTCGACGTCAACTTGATCGGCTTCAGAAGAGGTAGGTACTACCACAACATCATCTTCCTCTTCATCATCTTCTCTCTCGCGCCTTTCCCGCTCGCCCTCGTCGAGCTCGGCTTCCCTGCCTGGGCGATCTCGCGTACAAGCTGCTGGATCGAAAGCTTGCGGATCAGCAGTTCGTGCTTTTTCCGTCAGCCAGTAGCAGGCGCGGATTTGCGATCCACTGTTTTAGTGTCTTCCGCCTCGCCACCGCTTACTGCGGTTTCTGGTGGCTCCGCTGTCGTCGCCGTCAGCCTTCACCGGTACACCCGAATCGACCTCGGAGAAGAGAAGATACATCCACAGGGAAGGAGATCGTTGGATTCACAGAAAGAAAGATCTGGCAGCGAGTTGATTGTCGTATGCGACTCCGACGGAAAAAAAGGTTTTCCCTCTTCTCCGCAAGCTGCTGCTCAGACCATATAACACTGCTATCGCAGCCACAACTTGATCAGCACCTGCTTAACTCATCATGGCTACCTCCGGCACTTCGAAACCGGATTTTCCAATCTTTACCAACCATGTCACGACACCGCTATCGTCTGAGCTCTTGGATGGTAAGAACTACTCCTCTTGGGCTTCTTACATTGAGCTTTGGCTTGTTGGACAGGGTTACGAAACACATCTCACACAAACTGAAGAGGATATTCAAATGGTCGATCGTCCTTTATGGAGAAAGGTTGATGCTCAGTTGTGTTGCATTATCTGAGCCACCATCCATTCATCTCTCCGGGATGTCTTCCGGGCTCATAAGACCTGCAAGGATATTTGGATACAAGCTCAACAACTTTTTATGAACACTTTTTGGCGACTCTATCAAGTTTGTGATGACCTCATGACCATCCTTAATGTCCGTCAGATCAAGGAGTCTATGTCAACTTATTTAGGATCAGTCTCTAGCTTTCTGTGTGAGTTCAATGACCTGCTCCCACCTACGGCTACTCCTGTTGCAGAGCTTGAAAATTGAAAGAAATTTTTTATGTCTCTACCGTTATATGGTCTGCCTTCAGATTACTCTCATGTTCGTGATCAGATTCTGGGCAGCTCCATAGAAGCCACCATGGACTCTACCTGGGCGACTCTCCTCCGTGTCCCTACTAAAGTCTTGACATTACCATCTTCCGCTTTGATTGACTCTTGACATTGGTTTTGAAACAACAACAAACCTCCACCGCGTAAGAATGGCAAAGGACGTTCTTGGTGTAATCATTGTCACCGACCAGGACACACGATTGATAAATGTTGGAGTCTCCATGGTCGACCTCCTCGTACTTCTCAGATCGCCTGAGTTACATCACGTCTTGATTTCAATTCACACATTGACGCCAACTCCACTCCGCCTCGATCAACACACCTCAACTCCACCGCCTTCCTATGATGACTTTACAAGTGGTATGAGGATCGACGAGTCTAATTCCCTTCTTTGCCATTACACAGTGGTAATTCCTTTCACGCATATCTCTCTCTTGGTCCTTGGGTACTTGACTGGGGCCACCGATCATATCACCGTAATAAATCTCTTTTTCCTCACTATCTATTTACCCTTTGTCACCATGGCAAATGGTTCTCAAACTCAGTCCCAAGGTGTTGGTATTGTTCATTCTTCTCCATCTCTTCCCATTCAGAATGTTCTTTATGTTCCCGGAGCTCCCTTTAATTTATTATCAATAAGTCAGCTCACTCGGTCTCTTGATTGTGTCATCTCATTTACTAAATCTTCTGTTTCATTGCAGGACCGGAGTACGGGGAGGATGATTGGCTCCGGATGTGAGTCTCATGGTCTATATCAACTTCACCAAAACTCTCTTGTTGGCGCAGCGGCAGCATCTCCACTAGTTATCCATGCTCAGTTGGGACATCCTGGTCTTGATAAGTTAAAACAATTACATCCTAGTCTATCTCACTTAGAGTCTTTGTCTTGTGAGTCATGTCAGTTAGGCAAACATGTACGTAGTTCGTTTTCTCCTCGCATTATAAGTTGGGTTATGTCTCCCTTTGCTTTGGTTCATTCCGATATTTGGGGTCCGAGTCGTGTTGCCTCTACATTGGGGTCACGATATTTTGTTACTTTTGTAGACGATTTTTCCCATTGTACTTGGTTATATCTAATGAAGGATCGCTCGGAATTGTTTTCTATTTTTCAATCTTTTTTTAATGAAGTCAAAACACAATTTGGTATCCCTCTTCGATCCTTGCAGAGTGATAATGCACGTGAATATCTATCTACTCCGTTTCAAACCTTTTTGGCATCTCACGGCATATTACATCGGAAGTCTTGTCCTCATACCCCCCAACAGAATGGAGTCGCAGAACGCAAGAATCGTCATCTTCTCGAGACCACCCGGACTCTTCTCCTCCACTCTCACGTTCCTCTTCGTTTTTGGGGTGACGCCGTACTTACTGCATGTTATCTCATCAATCGCATGCCTTCCTCTACTTTACAGGGTCAAATACCTCATCATGTACTTTATCCGAAGCAGTCCCTTCATCCTTTACCACCTAGGGTCTTTGGTTCTACATGTTTTGCTCATGCTCTTGATCCTGACATTGATAAACTCTCTCCTCGGTCGCATAAATGTGTTTTCCTTGGGTACCCACGGTCTCAGAAAGGGTATAAGTGTTATTCCCCTACTCTCCGTCGGTATTTCATCTCTGCCGATGTCACGTTCTTTGATTCAGTTCCTTTCTTTGGGTCTTCAGAGTCATCGTCTGAGTTTCATCCTTCTATGCCTGTATCAGTTTTTGATCCTCTGGAAGTTTCTCTATCACCCCCAGCCCCAATTTCTCCTCCGTTGTAGGTTTATCAGCGTCGTCCTCGTTCTGCTTTGCTGCCGACCAACACTGACTCTGCCATGGAATCATCTCTGGAGCCAGGTCCTCCGCTCCCTCCTCCGGTCCAGTCTTCTGAATCTGATATTCCCATTGCCCTTCGAAAAGGTATACGTTCCACTCGTAATCCTTCTCCACATTATGTTTCTTTGAGTTACCATCGTCTTTCTCCTTCCTATTATTCTTGTCTTTCCTCTTTGTCGTCTGTTTCTCTTCCAAAGACTGTAGGAGATGCATTTGCCCATCCAGGATGGAAACAGGCTATGTTAGACGAAATGAGTGTCTTACAGAGTTGTGGGACTTGGGATCTCGTTCCTCTACCACCAGGAAAGTCAGTTGTTGGTTGTCGATGGGTATATACAGTGAAGGTTGGTCCAGACGGAACGGTTGATCGGCTTAAGGCTCGTCTCGTTCAAAGGTTATACTCGGATCTTGGATTGGATTATGGGGACACGCTTTCTCCGCGCCAAGATGTCCTCTATATACGCCTTACTCATGTCCATTCGCGATTCAACACGATATCTTTATCACTGACATCAAGAATGCGTTCTTACATGGTGACCTACTCGAAGAAGTCTACGGAGCAACCTCCGTGTTTTTGTTGCTCGAGTCTTCTCGTCTTGTGTGTACTTGCGAAAATCTTTATATGGTCTCAAGCGATACCCGAGCGTAGTTGGTAGATTTAGTATTGTAATTCAACGATTCAGATGACTTCGGGCGACCATTCTATCTTTTATCGTCACCATCGACCGTTGCGATCTACCTAGTGGTTTATGTTGATGATATTGTCATCACAGTAAATGATCGTCTCGGGATCAGTGAAACAACATATTTTCAAACATTTCCGACAAAGGATTTCGTGGACTTAAATACTTCTTGGGGATAAGTAGATCAGAAATCATTATATCTCAAAGGAAGTATCACGATGGATATTCTAGAAAAGCGAGAATGTTAAACTCAAAGGCGGTTGACAATCCTATGGATCCTAATGTGTCGACTCTACCGAATCGGGAGCCTCTACTAGATCTGAGCGATACGACGATTAGTAAGAAGACTAAGTTACCTTCATTACTCGTCGGATATCTCATTTGCGATAAGTGTAGTAAAGTCGGTTTCTCGACTCTCCGTGTAAAGAACATTGGGATCTTGTGATTGCATTGTTCGATATATCAGGCGCTCGAGAAAGGGTCTTTTGTATGAAGACAAAGGGCGTACAGTCTAGGATATTACGATGCAGGTGGGCGGGATCTCCCATTGATAGGAGATCTACTTACGGTTTTTGTATATTTGTGAGAGATAACCTTGTTTCTTGAAAAGCAAAAAGCGAGAATGTTGTGGCAAGATCTAGTGCACGATGATATCGAGCTATGACCGTAGTCGATCGAACTTATATGACTCAAACGATTGCTTGAGCTAAGGTTTGGAGCGTTACACAAATGTCACTTATATGTGATAACGAGCCGTTGCGTATTGCCTCAAATCCAGTTTTTAAGCGAGAGGAAAACATATTGAAGTCATTTGTCACTTTCGAGAAAGAAAGTCATATCTAGAGAAATACCTACTAGTTTTGTTAACTCACATGATCAGCTAGCAGATATATTTACTAAGTCACTGAGAGGTCCTCGAATTAACTACATATGTAACAAGCTGGGTGCATATAATTTATATTCTTCAGCTTGAGGGGGAGTGTTAGAATATTATGACTAAGGATAATTTATTATCCCTAAATATCATTAGGAATAATTATTTCCTAGGATAAAATTTGTTTTATTCCTAGGATAAAGTTTGGTTTAGTCTTTTGAATAAGTCCTAATCTTGTATATAAATAGGGCTTCTTTCATGTAATTGTAGTATCCAGTGTTACGAAATAACAGTTATAGCATTAGCATAATGATTGGTTAATCGATCGACCCTAATTTCTTTTCTATAAGAAATATACTAAGGAAAAAATTCCTTTCGTATTGGCTGGCATAGATGAAACCTGAAACAGCTCATTCCATTGGCTGACTGAAACCAGCACAAACTAAACGCCTAAACCTTTTCTAATGAATTGTCATGCATTCAATTCTTGTTTTAGGTAAGGATCTACCTATTCCTCTTCAACTCATTCTAATCTTCTTCCACCACATCGATATGCCACAGGCACCATCTCATTCCAGCCAGGGACCAAAACAATGGCACAATTGAACAAGTCTTGAACACCGTCTGCTTTATGGTATCAGAGCAAGTGATGACCTTGAACCAAAATGCCCATCTATGGTGTATTCATTGAATTAGATGAACAATTAATTATTTTAAATTTCATGTAAACATCACTTTGAATCACCCTTTGACTCAAAGTTTAGTTATTATTCTATGGAGTCTAGCAATTGAATCAAGTGATTGTCCATAAATCAATTCAAAACTGACTAGTTTTTCTCCTCAATAAATTGAAAGATCTATGGATCAATTCAGGCTGCAGACTTCAGTTCCATTTTCAAATAGATGTCATGTATTGCTAGAAGAAGCTAAAATATTCACAAGTTGTCATCTGTGTAGATTGATTATGACAATTCTGATAGGAGGTTCAAATGAGGGAACAGTACCAGAGGAAAGACACTTGTAGTTGCATATAGTAGAGGTCTCCGCAATAATTACAACACCTTATCTTCTGCCTAATCATTGTGTATAGCTTTCAGGCGTGTCTATAGTCTCAGCAGTTCTTTGTTTTTTCTGCTAACTGTTCGCCAGTTAATCCATTTTTGCCAACAACTTAATTTTTTCTCAATTCAGCAGCCCTATCACCTGCTCTTGTAGTTGTTCCAATTACATCACAGCCGTGTAATCTGTTTACTGTCCCATTGAATATTCACACCATGGTTGTCATTATCACCTGCTAGTGTATCATAATTGTTTAATTGCTAAACTAAGAAGAGAGTTAAGTGATTTTTCCCACCTTCCAAATACAATTGTTCTTACCACAATCAAATCAACAAACTAGAATTACTTGTAATGGTCAATGGTAACTAAGCTTGTTGATCATCGAGTTCAAGAAAGTCACGGTGTGGTGCCATTCATATATTGGTCTAATGTGGAAAGAAGATTGATGCACTGTTCTAGTCCACTATGGCAGTCATCTGCCCCAATTTCCATGCTATGTTTGGCACATGCTGTGACTGTCCTGGATTGTGGTATTTTGCACGCTTATTGTATAGAAATGTTATCACACGCCCTATGATGTCATTCAGATGATCTTCAAACTTGGTTATATGAGCATGGTCTGAGCCACATGTATGCTCAATCTCTGATTGCCATCATTAAATCCGATTGATCAATTTGTATGAGCTCAAATGCAAGCAAAAAAGGAGGAACTTTGTCAAAGATCAGATTCTCAAGGAATGATAATTTTCTTTTTCCTGAGGCACCAATAACTATGACTATAGTGCTAAATTTGTGATTGATTTATCTGCTTTAAATAATCCAACTTCTTCTGGAAGTTTGTGATGGCGTTGACACATAATGGTCGCAAATCTAGATGAAGATAATCAGCTTTAGTTGTAATTACTTCAATCACGTTGGGTACATTCAAGATATATTTAGGCACTTTTTAACCGTGTTACTGATCAATGACACATTAGCAAAAAAAAGCAGCAATAAACTTGTGTGGTATTAAATGTTTCATTAGAAGATGGTATCTTTACAATTGTGACTGCTGATTAGCTTTAATATAAAATCGCTCCGCTGTGGTATTAGAATGAGCATACTGAATTTATTTCCATTCAATGATCCAAAATATTCTCTTTTAGACAAAGCTAATAGAAGCCAGACATAAGAGTTGGCTATATATGTATGTAACCTTTTACATAAATAAATAAATAAATCAAGCAAGTTTTATTGCAAATAGTTCTTTTCCCTTTTATCTTCTCTCTTTCATTCTTTTTCCTCAGAAGATTGGATTGAGCATGCTCTCCTAAGCCCAATATATGCCAGTTACTGCTCCCATGGAAATTGATTCTTAAAGAGACTGGGTCAAGCCTTCATCTACAGAATTAAAGCATTCATGAGAAAATATGAGGACGAAGAACAAGATCTCAGAAAAGGAGAAATCACAGGCCAAACTTAACGACCATCTAGGCCTGCTAGCTCACAACTTGAAGGCATCTTGTGTTTCTTCTGAACTGTTGGACGGGGGCAACCACATCTAAGATGTCCCCCCTTTTTCTGCCTCTAGGTTGTTTTACTTTGAGAGATAGGAATTAAGGTAGAAGGGAGAGGGAAAAAAAGGAAAATTCTTCCAGTGTTTAAATAAATGAATAAATAATTCAAATGAATCAAAGTAGCATATAACCGCTTCTATCATCTCAAATGCTTCCTTCCAAAACTAGACAGATGAGCTCGAACAGGGTCGGAAAGCAAGAAAAAAATAAATAACATTTGGAGCAGCAATCAAAAGCATTAGAATAATTTGGTCATTTTATTTGCTCCTTTCTCTTCTATCATCTAAGGTAAACATATTTGACCTCCTCCTTCCATCCTCTCTCCTCCCTTTCTTCTCCCTCCTTGGATCCTTCTCTCTTCCTATCTCATCCATCAATGAAAACAAACGATTACTGCAAGCACCACCCTCACCTCAAAAAGTTTAAGTTCTCATTCACCAAACCAATGCAAATTCTCTCATCACCCACCTCCACTCAGTCAATAAATCTTAAAAATTCAGCCACACCAAACCCGTCACCAATTCCACCAACCCCTGCATAACAGGCCCCGTTATGTGTACATATAATGTTTTTCCCACTTCAGAAACTCCCAAAACCGCAAAATAATATTGTTTCCAACCAAAGAAAACACTAGAGAACTCCTTGAGCCTTGCAGGCCTATCTTCCTCTCACCCTCAGTGTGACATATAATCTCCAACACCCCAAAAAACTCTTTAGTAAATGTCTCACGTCCTCACCTCTCCCATTCTGCTCAAACAAACCCAACACGACATCCATTCTTCTTGAAATTTTACCAATAATCACTTTTCCCTTTCCCTCCCCTTTTGTTGATGCTATATCTCTTCTATCTCTCCACAATGAAATTGCCTTATTTACTGCAATTTTCTCTTCTCTTAGTGTTGCGATATGCCCTCTACACTTCTTCTCCTTTACTAAAAAAAAAACCTCTAGCATCCCTTTCTTCTTTTCCGCTGATAAAACCCCAGTCATCTCCCTTTCATGTCTCAGTTCCCCCTTCCTAGCCTCCGTGACCTACTTCCACCTTTGTGTCAGACCTAATCTCATTTTCTCCTTCATCACCTGAAATCCAAGACCACTTTTTCGAATATGTTCTTGCCCCTTCCTCCATTTTGGAATCGCTCTTATGCTGTCATATTCATGTACCTTTAGGGTGCATTTGGTTCGGGATTATCATTGATAACCTTGGTTATTCATCCAAGGTTATCAATAAAAACCTTATTTGGTTCAGGATTTAAACGATCACCAAGTCATGATGGATGCCCGACACATCATGCCACGTCAGCAAAAGAATTATATATGAGGGAATCAAAAAACCTCCGAGAAGCTTGGTTTTTGTTGATTTCCTAGGTTATGAAAATTTTTTACCAGAAATATCATTCGTTTTTTACCATTTGAGACAAAAATATCCTTATCAATTTATTAAATAGCAATCCGACTATAAATAAATTAATAATGTAATTAAAATCCTAATTGATCAATTTGTAGCGCCATGCCACCATCGCCGATCGATCGATACGATCGTGATGCGTCGATCGCTAATCGCCAATTGTCGGTTGTCGATCGCACCGATCGGTCGTCGATCGTCGATCGTCGTCGTCAAGTGTCAACCACTGTCATCGGTTGTCGATCGCGGCCACCACTATCAATTGTCGACGCAGTTGTCGTAATTATCAATATTCATTCGCTGTCATCTCATTGGATGACAAGGCGATCGTCTCGATCGGCACAACCATAAACAAATATGCTTCATAGTAAACAGTCTTATAATTGAATGGGTAATGTAGTAAAATGTTAAATTAGATGATATTTTAAAATCTCCAAACAAATAAGTTTTGATTGCATTACTTCGGATTGAACCAAACAACATAAGTTATATTTCATTCCCCATAACCTTGATAATGTGATTACCTAGTAATCACATAATCAAAGTTATGCATTATAACTTGAACCAAACACAGCCTTAGAGGTGTCAAACACCCCACCCCTCCGCCACACATGCAACAACAATAAAAAAAAAAAAAAAGCCCTATGACCTCAACTCCCCTCCTAATCCTCCATGTCCACTAAACTTGGCATCCTTGCTAAAATGCCATATTCCTTCCCTCTCACTATATCACCTCCTATTCTTTCTTGAACTTATAAAGATCCTCCTTCCCTCTGTCACAACCTTCTTGTTCCTTGATGTTATTCCTCTAAACCTTTGCAACTTAATACTACTTGCCTCATCCCACCCCCACCCATTCTCCTTAATGCTAGTGTAATCTAATTTTGGTAGTTGGGTTTGACTCAAAGATGTGATCATATAGGATTGATAATCATTGTTGCAAAGTGATTGTGCGCGAAGGTAGGCCAAGCACTCATTTCCAAAGGCGTGCTTGAGAGTAAGCATCGTTTCCAAGAGCAAAGCAAGGTTTTTGTACTACAATGATTGCTAATTAGGGTTCCACATAGGTATACAAGTAGTAACGCATTTATCTTTAATTAAAATTTGAGTTTTATTTTTAAAAGTCATCAATGATAGTAGTAATTAGTTTTAATGTGAAGTTGGTACATTACAGACCAACTTAATGGATTTACTTTCATTAGGATGGTTCAAATAAAAAGTCTTATAGACCAAGCTATACATATAATGCTTACCTCAATAACGAATCACAAAAAATTTATGACAGATAATTATTTCCCCCTGTAACCTTCCTTTTCTTTGTATTCCCTATAATATTCCTTATTTTAAGATGATCTAGTTTCTCTTTCTCAGCAAGTTCAAAGAGATATGGAGTTTTCTCCTCTGTTAAACAAATGCTAATTATCCTTGTCATTGGCACTTGATCATCATGTTTTTAAATATATATTAGGATTTCCATTGTCACCCAATGCATGCAGGGAATAGACCTCGGAATTATTTTTGAGACTAAATTACTGCTTAGGCTATGGCCCTTAGGACACATTAACCATAGTTCAAAAAATCAAAATAGCTATGTGAATCAAGATGAGAAATATTGTCAGTATCAGCTATCAAAATGGGAAAATAAGAATCGAAATATAGAACTGATTGAAATCCAAAACAACAATAACAACAACTAAGTCTTATCCCACTAGGTGGAGTCGGCTATATGGATCCTTATACGTCATTGGACTCTATCCCCTACTATATCATCATCTATACTTAAATAAATTTTTTCTTATTTTATTATTACTAACCAAGTTTTTTTGGCCTTCTTCCTCGTTTGATGTGTGTATTTGTCATCGTTTCATATCGCCTAACTGGAGCATTTATTGATCATCTAAGTACATATTTATACCATCTTAAATGTGTCTCTTAGAGTTTTCCCTCAATAGATACAACTCTGTCTTTCTCTTTAATGCTCTCATTTTTTATTCTATCTATTCTCGTATATCCATACATCCACCTTAACATCCTCATCTCTGCAACTCTCATCTTTTGCTCATGTGCTCGAGTCATAGTCCGATATTCATCGTCATATAACATAGCAGGTCTAATCGTAATTTTGTAAAACTTTTCTTTAAATTTTAAAGGTACTTTACGACCACAAAACACCTAACACTCTCTTCCATTTCAATCATCCTATTTATATTCTATGTAAGACATTTCTCTCAATCTCTCCATTGTCTTGCAAAAATGATTCTAAATACTTAAAGCTCTCAGTTCCAGACAACTCTTTATCTTTTATCCTAACATTTATCTCATTACATCTAATATTGCTCAACTTAAATTTCATATATTCTATCTTTACTCTATCAAGCTTAAAACCTTTCACTTCTAGTATTTCCTGTCAAGATTCTAATTTAGCATTTACTTCTTCACGTGTCTCATCAACCTAAACAATATCATCTACAAACAACATGCATCATGGTACTGTGTCTTAAATGCATCCAGTGAGTTCATTTATGATTAATGTAAAAAGATAGGGACTTAGAGTTGATCTTTGATGTAACCTTATCTTTATTGGAAATGCTTATAAGACAATAAACAAATAAAATTTTAAGAAACCATATCAACAAAATATTATCTCCTTCCATACACTCCTATTTCCCAAAAAGATAAATCTATGAAATTATATTTATTAAACACTTATTACTTGCTTCTTTTATACACTTTTATTATCAAGAAAGGTCATTGAATATATTTTACTTTGAAGTTAACGGATTGAATAAAACAATAAGACTCATACATATGTAATTACAATGTTTTAGCATAAATAATATCCTGTTTCAAATGATTATGTAATATTGTTCAACTCCTTCCTATGGTCCAAGTATGAAAACCTTTTTTTATATGGGCACTGAACTTTTTTGGTTTGTTTTGTACAATTAATTGTTAACCTCTCAATCAACTTGACATCAAAGATGCATATCCAAATGCGGTTTGTTTGAGGAGGTACAAATCCATCAATTGGACTCATCGCCCATAAGAAGGGAAAAAATGTTCAAACTCAGGATATCTATGCATGGATTCCAGCAGTCATTTAGGGCACAATTTGGTCAATAAAACTTCAATTTCCAAAAGTTGGACATGTGACGATGTGAACTTTATTACTCGATCTTATACATCCAAAGTTGATCAGGATATCATATCAATATTATCTTTATTGCAAGGGTGGAACCTTAAATTTTGCATTAGCAAGAAAGAATCACTTATATCCAAATACCAGACGCTTGTCAAGTGTAAACAATTGCGAGAAACATTTTTAGAATAACTTATGGTAATGTACCAAGGAAATCATTTCATTGTCCTTTTCCTCTTCACATCCTTTTTGAGAACCAGGTCTCCTTATTCTTCTCTCTTTCTGCCACACATTCCTTTATTCTTCTTTTCCTCCACTTCCGACCTAATTTTCCCCCTGTTTTTTTTTCTCCAGCCCATCTCTCTAATTTCTCTCCATATTACTGATCAGTGATCACTAACTCTAACTCACACTCTTCACAGCGTCCACAGTACTACCCACTAATCCAACATCACACCACATCAACAGCCATAGTCCAAAAAAAAAAAAAAGAAAATACTACAAGGATGGGAAAAAAAACTTAGTATATCCAAGAAAACCTGTCCTTGTCTTGTTCATGGTTCCACTGCTTCACACATTTACCACCAGCATGTGTCTTCCCATCACCATCCTATCTATAGTCTTTGTTCATTTATATGAAAAAGCCTTCTCTTTTGTCTCATTAATCTTAAAAAAAGAATTTATTGGATAAATGTAGTCAAGCATAATCAGGGTCAGAACCACATGCATGGTTAATTAGATGAAACTGCTCGAATCAGGATTCAGCTCACCAGAGGGAGGTCAGAGTCAAGTTTTATATGTGGGTGAGAATGATGATGCCTATAAAATCTCATTCCAAAGGTTAAAACTGAAATTCTTATCCCCATTTGTCTCTGCTTCCTGCAGTAATGGTATTGAAACTGAGCATTAAATCTTTTAAGTTGATTTGAATAATTTGTGAATTTTTTAAGCTTTTTTGAATGACTGTTAAAAATTTCTATGATTAAAGAATCTCAAACTCCAAATGTTGTGAACCACTTTTAAACAAGTTCCACAAGGTCAAGTTGTCTACATGACCAAATTTGAAATTCTACATAATTATAATAGGATCTTTATATACTTCTATCAACTTAAAACTAAACAATTGAAAGGATGAAATCCAAAGGCTCCATGACTCTAACAGAAGATACATTCCCATTAATTTTAATGTCTAAAAAATAAGCAACAAACTTCTCTCCTTCTCTTTTGTTCTTTCTAGAAAATTTATTTGTAAATTTTTCCTACTCTTGGCAGTTTAGAGTATGAAATTAGGGAGGCATCTCTATGATAGCATTCACAATTTCACATATTGACTGTATTCGTTCCAGTGGCTCCCATCATGAAGGATCAAAACTATAAATTTTATGTTACTGTCCATAACTTGAAATGACCACTCTGGATTCAAGTTGCTATTGCGTTAGTATCTCAAACAAAATAAGTTGCATCATTCACCAAATAACATAGACAATGTATAACCGGCATGAAATGGGAAAGGCCATGAGAGAAAAAAAGTGATGAATAGAGATTACACTGGGTATGGATATGTAGATGAGGAGCGATGATAATTTCTTGTTATCTTTTAAGATAAACACCACTTAAGCTCCTTACCTAGTGATATCGTTCTGCTCATCCCCCACGGCTTCTCCTGTCGCCCTCGGTGAATTTGATCCGGATCCCCTTCCACTCCCCCCTTCTTCCTCGTCCAGAACAGCCCTCTGGGTCGTCTGCCTACGTCGGTACTCGATACAAACACAGACCATATGCAGAAAGCACTGGAGCGCATACCCGACGATCCACAACCGAAGAGGCATCGACGGCGTCTCATACCGGCTCATGATCAGAACCCCAGCGCCCGCGCCCACAAATGCCAGGTTCCACATGATATCGAGGAACACCACGGGCTTGGAGTAGGCCCAGTCGCTCTGCCTCTCCTCCAGATGCTCCGCTGCCGTCTCCCGCACCATCATGGACGGTTCCATCATCGTATGCCGGCTGCTCGCGCGGCGGAGGAACCGAGAGGCGCGGAGGACGCCCTGGCCCCTTCTCGAGCGGTTGCCGACATTCCGGGTGCCGAGGAGCGGAGCAGGGTCGACGCTTCCGGTGCCTCTGGGGCTCGGAGGATTCGTGGTCGCCATCCACAAGATCGTAGAGGCAAAATCAAACAAGGAAGCTCGAATTCTTGCCCTAGACCTATCACAGATTGATCCGGTCGCTTCCGCTCACCGTCGATAAGGGAAAGAGAAGGATTCGGAAGCAACAGAAATCGAAAGTAGATTTGGAGTAAAGTTTTCCTGCCTCTCGTCGGTTGGTCGTCACAAACAAGAACAGCAGCGACACGATAATGCAGAGGGGATGGCCTAGCACGCGGGACCAACAACATCGACGTGGAATCGGGTTGGAGAATAGAATAGTTGGATAAAATGAAAAAGGAAAGTATACCTTCCAATTTAAATTTTACTTTTTATTCTATTACATACCTTCTTATTAAAGTTTAAGGAAAAATATATTCCCTGGGTCGAAGTATTCCTGGTTCACTTCCTCTCTCCAGAATATATATATATATATATATATATATATTCTGAGTATTCATTTTTATGCGTTAGGTGTGCGACGAAGGGCAATGTATAATAATCACATTCGACGCTCGTTCAAATTCGTCGACAAAAAGTCGAATTTCGGTCGGAATACGACGACGGTTTGACCAGAATCTGATCGCAATCCGATCGGCACTAGAGTCAAGTCGGATTGCAGTCGGAAGTGATCGTCAGTGGCTATGGTGCTGACGGCTGCAATCCCGCACGCCACTAGCGGACGCAATCGTGGTCGTTTTCGATCGTAATTCAGTCGGATTTCGATCGCGATTTGATCGACATCGGAGTCCGACTGGATCGCGGTCGGAATCCGATCGAAAAAGGCCACGAATGTAGCCGCCAGCGGCGTGGGCCCGATCAAATCGCAATCAAAATCCGATCGAATTACGAGCAAAAACGACTGCAATAGCAACTGCCAATGGTCGATCAAAATCTGACCGTCCGCCGACAAATTAGAGCGGTTAGCCAACAAAATACACAGCGGCAAAAACACTGTACATTTTCCATTTACTGTACAATCGTGATCGAACGGATGATGAAAAAATCATCACGCATGATACACGTGTGTGTGAAAATAGCGGCGCCAGCGAAGGCGCTTTATATATATATATATATATATATATATATATAGGATTTTCTTCCGCCGCGCGACTGAATCATCTGTGCCCGTCCGCGACGCACCGAGTCACCTCCATCGCTGCGCCGCTGCCGGCCCGGCCGCCCCGGCCGCCGGACTGGCGCGATCGACGCTGTGTCGCCGTGGTCCGAGCGACTTCGAGCCGCCGGATTCGACCGAATCGCGGCCGGAATCCGGCCGGAAGGATCGCCCGGCCGACGGCCTTCCTCCGGATTCGACCGCGATTCGGCCGGAATCCGGCCATCGCCGGCGGCGATGGTCGCGATCGCCGGCCACGACCCGATTTGATTCCGATCGCCGGATTCCGGCGAATCGCGGCCGAATCCGGCGGCGCGAATCCCTCCGAACATCGGCGACTGGCCGTCGATCGCGCCAGTCCGTGGCGGACGGCCGGCGGCGACGGCGGCGGCGCAGAGGTGGCTCGGTGCATCGTGGGCGGCCACCGCCGCCCGATCGGGCCGGATTCGATCGAACTGACGGCGGCGCCCGAGTCCCTCCGAGCCGGCGACTGGCCGTCGATCGCGCTTAGGTCCGCGGGCCGGACGCGCGCGCGGCGGGCGGTGGCGGAGGTGGCTCGGTGCGTCGCGGACGGACGCAGATGATTCGGTCGCGCAGGAGAAGAAAACTCATGTGTAACTGGATGATCTGAACTGCAATTTGACAAAAGCAAAACAGATTATCAAGAAGAAATTTATATTTATTGCCCTTGAAAAACAGTACTGCTCAGTTTCAACTTTGATAAAATGAAATGCTAGCCTGACCAGTGACCAGGTTCAGTTGCTTGTTCAATCTGTATCTGCCGTTGATTGTTTTCACATTATCCATAGAGTAACTAAAATTTATTAATAGCATATATACAAATTTTTCAATGTGTACATTTACCAATATAGATAAAAGTCAAAACTAGGAGAGACAAATTTTCCAATTGTACACCTTCACAGCAGGATCAGAGAATTCCTTGAGTGCCTGCTTTAGATTTTGGGCATGAACTGCGTCCTTTGCAAGCAGCAAAGCGAAGCCACCACCTCCTGCACCGACCAGCTTGTAGCCGCAGCAGTAGGCCTCAGCAAAGGCAAAAAGCCTATCAACGAGTTTATTACTACAAAATGGATCCAATTCCTGATGTAGTTGCCAGGCTTCCAGCATAATGTCACCCAGCTCATCAATGTCACCATTCATCAGGGCTTCCCTCCCAAGCTTTGCCAACGTAGCAAGGCGCTTGATGCTTTCTATCAGGAGGTTATCATGGCGGAGATATCGAGTTACTACCTTCTGCAGAACTTGGTTAGCAAGCCGCACCTGCCAAATTGTCAACGCCATAAGAGTTTCCACAAGAAAATAAAAGACAACTGAAACACAGTAAATGGGCATACTTTGCCAGTAAACACCACCACTAGACGCTGCTCCAACTCCAATACTAACTCAGGTGAAGCTACGAGAGGAATAACTTGCAAGCGCAATGGTTGTACAGGAAAACTGTAGGTACACTTAATCCCAGGATACAAACCTCCTATTTGGTCCTGCCAACCACCTCCTGTTCCCATTTCTTGCTCTAGTACCAAAACAGTTTGGGCAACATTTTCATTGCTTTCATCTCCTTCTATGAGATGCAATAGTCCCTTGACAACAGCTGCAGCCAAAATACTAGACGTTCCAAGACCACTCCCTCGAGGAACTCTAGCCCATGTCTGAATTTTTAGGCCTGAATTGGATAATATTTCATGATGGACAATTCCAGTGACAAGTAGTGCGGCTTTTACAAGTCGAAACTGATCATCTTTATCAAATGGTGTTGAGATAGAGAGAACATCTTCAATGAATATTTGTTTCTCACAGTCATCCATAATCAGAACCCCAAGACTTTCTGTGGTTTCTATTATAGTACCAATCGGAAGGGAATCTTCCAGATTTAGTGCCATATTCAGAACGCAACCTTCACGCTCCAAGCTCCAAGGAGGCGTATCACTCCAGCCCCCCACAAAGTCAACACGAACTGGTAATTCTATGTGTGCTCTTTTAGGGTGGAAAATACGATCCATTCTTCGTTCCGACAAAGAACAAATCTGTTGGAAACCAGAAGAATCACCTGGGAAAAGATATTGTTCACAAGTTAACATGACTTTAATAGCAAAAAGGATATATGCAGATAAAGAGAGGTGCTACTGCATTATTTCATTTGCTTATGGACAAAAAGTCAAAAAATCAAACTACAAAATGATGTAATACAAACCAATTCTAATTCTTATATGGAAGATCATATAAAATGCAAAATTAGGTTGTCACAGCATATGTGCAGAATACACTGACATGACATACTTTAGCATGAAACAAATAGCTCATATATCTTACGATATACTATTTCTCATATTTGCCACTTAAAATTTAATTTTAAAATATATCATTCTAAAATTCAAATCTTGCATATATGTCATTAATGAAGTTTATCTCTTTTAAGATTGCAATCTAATTATCAGAATTTTCATTATTATTCTTTAAATTTCAACATTATACCAAGTGCCTTTGAACTTGGTCACTTATCAATATTATTATTGATTTTTGATGTGGCTTTATTTAATATTTTGGAATGAGATTTAAATGCAAAGAAAATAAAATAATCCAAAGAATAAAATGTAAGAAAATAAAGAACAACAGAAAAGAAGACATTTCAAATTGTCAAAATTATAGGAATGACATTTTGCGCATGTAATTTTAACCAATCATTGATAAATTTTGTTGAAATAATGGTATTTGCAATTTATAAATTTAGAAGGATATACATGCAGACTAAATTTTATATCAACATATATGCAACGTCATAGTTTAGAAGAATGGATATCCATTTGCCTCTTTAAATGAAACCATTTGTGCCCCTAAACCAAGAGCATGGCATCTTTTAATCTGAACAAAATGAACTCTGTGCTACCGGTGTAGATGCAGAATAACTGAGCAAATCTACAAATGTCTATTTTTGAAAGGCCAGCCATGGGAAAAGGGCCACATAAGTGATTGATACCTCCAAGAGTGTGAACAAAAGCATTCTCACAAGATATGTGATATGGAAAAAAAGAGGGGCACGAGATATAATTAAATTAAGTACTTAAGCAACTTAAGCCTTGCATATAAATTGGTGCTTGAAATAGCTTTTCTTAAGCAAAATAATAATAATAATAAATGCATCTTCACCTTCACCCCTATAGTTTACTGCTGATGCAGTTTCAGTTGCAACTGCACTCAAAACCTTTTGCTCCAATATACAAGCATTTGATTCATCCCCGCAAGCCCTAAGAAGATCAACTTGCATCTGGTATGCTCTGCTTTGAGGAAGAATACCATGAGTCTGTTCCTGACGAACTGGACAGATTGCAAGAAATTCCTTACATATCTCCTTTCCAAAAGTATCCTTTTGTAAAATCTCTTCACATAGTTGGGACAAGTTACGACCTAGCAAACCATAAGTAAGGCAAGCTCTAGCAATTTCAGTTGCAAGATCTGCTTGGTGGTTACTAGATTTGTTGCAAAGGAGTGAAAAATCTATCGATCTGTGTAAGTCCTCCAAACTGATGCGATGTGAACTCCTCCATAGAGACAGCATATTTTCACAGTTGTAAGTAGTTGAGCAAGTAAGCCACATGCTTATATTAAGCATATCAGATAAAGACAAAATTGGAAACAGTTTGGCATTCCACAAGCATTTCTCTTGGCTGCCCACAGAACTCCACAAGTCATTTTCTTGAATGTGTAGACGATGTAGGAACTTTTTCCATGGTTTTCCACTGAAAGTACCACCATTTTCGACAGAAACCTTGGGATTATCATGAAGACCACAATACACAACAATTTTTCCCAAAGATCCAATCAAGGGAATTTCCCACAGACAATGACGTTCAGCCAATGCGAACACGAACAAATTATCGACTTCTGCCTGTTTTTTCTTGCATGTTATATCCAACCCAACAACAATGGATTGTGATCCAATAAGTACACGACCAGAAAGTGACGAGTTATAAACTAAACAGTCTTCTCCAATAAAGACTCCAGGTGCAATTTTGCTGGAAAGAATAACAGCAGATGCAGCAATGTCACAAGTAGTAGTTTCTGACATAGAACACAAGTGTCTGCGAGCTACTAATGCTGAGTTATGACCACCTAAGTGATCAAGCACTTCAGATGATGTACCAAAGTGTAAGAATGACAACTCAACTGCAAAACCAACCACGACAGCAGATCATATAAACTAAATTCCAGCAAGCTGCATGTATTAACTCATTCCAGTTTAGAAAGGAAACAAAAAACAATAAAACAAGAAAGGAAACGATGGGAATGGTATTTTCCAGGAATCGACCACAAAGAACAAATAATATGTGACATTTGAGTAGAACCATCAACCATGCCTCATAGAGATGTGCTACTAGATAGCAATCTATCAGGATCATAGTAATTAGTCATATAACTCATTTCTTAGTTATATATGCAAAAAAGATTAGAAAACATACTTTGTTGAAAATTGAAAAAAAAAATGATATCACTAACCAGCATTTAAAAATAAAACTCCAAAGATGAATGTGTGAAGTTAGTAGGAGAAACAAATTCAAAGATTCTACTAGCTGTGATAGTACAAAACCAAGAGACATAAATAAAAGAAACTGGGTAAAGATGATAAATACTTTCAAACATAAGTGATAGATCACTTAGTCAGACAAGTTGGATCTTTTAGTGCTAAAAGTGTTAGGGATAAAAGTATCGAAAAACTCAATATGACAAGAGTGTTCTCAAACAAGTTGGATTAAGTTGTGTTGAAGGTGTTAGGGATAGAAGTAAAAAAAAACTAACTGGAAGTGACAATATTAAGAGTGAATCCAAAATTTAAATGACCAAGGTAATAATTAGCAACATGGTCTCAAACGCTGATTAGACTTGGTCAACAAGATTGAAACATATCATGTTATTGCCAACCAATACCAATATTATGTAGGTACAAGTAAATATAACTGATTCAATTGTGACAAAGCAATTCCGGTGGTATCAACCAAGACAAGGCTTGCCAAGCCGATATAATCCAGAATTGGCAAGGATAAGAAGATTCTCTTCCTGTCTGACATCTTTTTTAACAACTATTAGCATGAAGACATAAACACTGAAAAAATGGAGGACAAGAGGAAAGAGAGGAGGAGAAGCACTAATGCGCAACATTGACTGAAATAGAAAGATTATTTTTCATGGTTTCATACTTCAATTTTATTTTGTTGATCGAGAGGAGTAGATGAAACATTAAAAGAGGAGACATGAAGAAGAGATGCACCAATCAGAACATCACCAACAACAAAGAGATGTAATGTTACAGTCAGAGAAACCATAGATGTATCTATATTCTTGTACATGTTCTAGTTTTAATCATGCCAATCCAAGTCAACCTCTCAATACTAAATATAATTATAAATATGTAGAAAACAATTATTTCAACATTAGACACATCAGGAGGATTATTTAGTATGATGAAATCTGTGATTAATCTCAGTAGAATATATAAGAACTAATGTTACTATTCAATGCACAACATTCATTTTGGTAGGAGGAAGGTACAGTCATTATTTGAGAAACTTGTTATATTTTTTAAATTTTTGTGCCTAAATTTTGTTCAATAAACTTTATAATTGCTATAGACTTATATTTGGTGGTAAACAAAATAAGTGGAAGTTATAGTATTATAACTCATTCAAGTTCATCTCAAAACGTTTTAAAGCTCGTCAAATGCAATAAGTCATGTACAGTACCAAAATTGTATTGTTTCAATTAGAAACTCAAACTACAATATGAGATAATATTTTAAATCTTGACTAGCAATATGGTCTTACCATAGTTGACACAAGCTAAGATCTAAGCCTTCCCCGAATTGTCAGCATACATGATTAGTTCACTATTATTGATGTCATCCTCATTCTGTTTGTCCAAATTACATTCAATTACCTCAATATTTTCTATAATGTTAAATTCTATAAACTCATACTTTGGAAACAAATATGACTAGTTTTCTTAGGCAATGAATATCATAAAAAAAATGAGCTCCTATTTTAAGAAATGTTATTGAACACTTAACATGATAATCTCTTGGGAGATATCTACTAATTTCCACAGTTGGAACATCATAGTAATTTTCTACAAGCTACATCAAAAATGTTATTATACTTCTGTCAACTGCCATTGTAGTGACTGCAGTATCTGATTTTAAATAAATTGAATGCTGAGACCGTGTTAATTTCCATTATTTTGAAAATTAATCTCCTTGTTGATTTATGAAAACAACTACAAGTTTGAAGTATACACCATAATGTTAAATGTGAACAGCTATCATACTTATTGCAAGTTAGAGGAATGCATGTAAAGACCTTATCGATTGTTGGGAGAGATATTGGGCTCAAATCCCTACCCAAAAGGGAAAAAGAGTGATTCACTATAAAACAAAGAACAAAGTTCATTTCACATATATGTTTCACGCAAAATAGAGAAAATATATATTTATTTGTCGTCATGCACAGAATTGTTGACTGATACACAATGTCTTGAAACATTTCTTGATAGTGCAGTCGCCTAGCCAACAAAACTCATGAAAGCATTTCCTTATAGTTTGAACTGTTAAATAAGATAAAACTATTGGATGAGTGATAAGCAAAATACCATGATATTCATAATGCTAAAAATAAAATATTTTAGAATAACTTGCAAATAACCTAATTTATTCTAAGACAAATTCAAATATAAATCAATGGGAATTAGAAATAAAGAATATACAAGTGAGGATGCTCTAAAATCAAGCAAATTCGTAAATGATGCCTTGTGCTCTTAATTTTGAGTACATTCCCCCAGCCACAAAAGGCGCATATGTACATACTAGAAAAAATGGTATTGACTTGTATAACATTCCCCCAGCCACAAAAGGCGCATATGTACATACTAGAAAAAATGGTATTGACTTGTATAACTGTCCCATATGAACTGCTTATAAGTGATCACCCAGTCATGTTCACACCCATGCTCTAGCAAGTAAGGAAGCGTTAAACAACTGTTTGATGCTCCTAATAAACTCTTTGTCCTTTTAACAATGTTTAACATGCAGGAATTTTTGTGCATGAGTATTGGATATTGGTAAGTTAATATGATTCTTATTTGACATCCAATTCTGCTAGAATAAGCAACAAATTAACAACTAAAGTTCCTGAAAGTTCAAATGTCGATTGAACAGATATAAAGAGTTGCAGAAACTGAAAGATGACAAGCAAGAAACAGAAGTTGCCGCGACAAAAGATTGCAGAAACTAATTGAATCATTTCTCTAAGACCATGAGAAGATTAATATACAGCACAAAAGCTACAGTTGATATCTATATATCTATATATATATATATATATATATATATATAGAGAGAGAGAGAGAGAGAGGGATGAAGAGGAAGAAGAGAGAGGGAACAGTGAAGAGCTAACTTATTTCATTGTACCATTAGTGGTATACACAATCACAGAATGCATTGAATAGATTGGTTAAAATTGACAAGTACAAGACTAACAAAGAGAGACAAGTGATACATACATGCACAAAAACTGTACATCCTCTGTTTTCCCAAAGCACTAATAAGTTTTCCTCCTAAAGGGCGTGACCTCAACCACTCATGTTTAGCAGGTACCCATGCTGATACCAATTCTTCATATAAGCTCATCTGCAAGAAAATGAATTAGCTGGAAACATGAAAGCATAACAAAGCCCCAACTACAAGAGCAACATAGTACCACATAAAAATTGAGGAAAGAAACACTGACAGATAGATAATTGCATGTTCGTAAAACAGGTGACCAGTCTAATTTTCAGATTTTGCACATGTAGGATCCAGAAGGTGATTACATATTTACATGTTAATAAACCAGGAAATATACAGCAGGTTGCAATGAGAAGGAAAAAGAGAACACGACCATTTACAGATATTTGAGTGGATTGCCTATAGTATTTACAAGGTATCATAGTTACAAACACCTCACACATTTGTCTCCTGAAGAATGCCACTAGTCGCAATAACTCCACATTTAAGGATCCAACCACCTCCGAGCACAAATAAACTGAGCCACTGTAGGGGGAACCAAACTTTCATTAGGAACGAGTTCACGAACATTGTTCTAGACCCCATTTAATGTGACAATAGTGGCAAAAGGAAAAAAACAAAGGGTTTACTGAAATTATACTAGCACTAAATCCCAAGAAAGATCAAGATACTTAGGCGGACCAGAGAATCTGGATGCATTAAGAGACGTCTGCTTTTGACAGTAACAGACCTAAAGTACCAGTGTATTTGACTGTGAGCTTATTTTTGTGTCTTTTTCCAAAGATGGTAATTGAAATATATTAGAAAACCATATTGATTATGTAATGCATTCTAGGTCAACTACCATAGCTATCCTTCCCTGCATTGGATATGCCTACATATTCCCAACTATTTGGGGTTGGCTACATGGTCCTTAACTCTATGCAAACTTCATGATTAGTAATATCCAGATCAAGATTTAAAATCTCGACTCGTATCGGAATTTCAGTCTGCGACCGGAACGATACGGTTTCGGTATCGTATCGTCCGTGTCGATACTATTTCGGTATTTTTTTAAACATTAATATTAATTATTTGATTTTTTTTAAATTTTAGTTAATTTTTAAAAAAGAATTTAAGATTTAATTTTATCTAAATTATAAATTCGAATTTAGAATTTTAATTAAAATATCTTTTATTTTTTAATTTTTATTTAATATATAAATTAATTAATAATTTATTTAATTAAATTTTACAGTTTTATATATATTTATTTATTTATTTATTTAGAAATATAGACGCCACGCTTCCCTTCCAAATCGTCGCCGCCTCCTTCCTAGATTTATACACTTTAGGTTTCGGTTTCGGTGGTTCGTCGGAACGAATTTTTTCGGCAATTTCGTCCGAAACGGCTCGGAATTTAAAACCATGATCCAGATCAACTAAATCACTTTTTATTCATATGCTAGAGAATCTCTGATCTCTCTCTCAAGTAGTTCACTCCAAGTTAATTTATTAGTTCAACAAACCTATATGTTCAATTATAAACTAGACAAGAAGATGACAGATCTAGTTAACCCCTAATTTAATCAAAGATAAAGAATAAACAAAATGGAAAGGGAAAACGATTTTCCATAACTGTAATAAAATGATTGTTTATGGTTTGGGCAGTGCAACAAAATGAGATAACACTATGATCAAAATTGATGTGAGATTTAGTTGGCAAAAACTTAAAACAGACTTTTCTGAACCAAGAAAATTCATACCCACATAGTAATGGAAACAGTGAATCACAACTTTGTATAATTAAACAGAAGATAATGACAAGAAACTAGACTAAACATCAATTATTTAAAAAACCTGATGTGATATGAGATTGGATCTCATTTGCTTGTTAATTAACCATTATGAACTAGGTGAAACATATGAGAGAAACTTTGTTCAGTTTTTAAGTTATATATTTAGGAATATTAATGCAAAATAATTTTTAATATTGACGTATAGGCTTTATGCAATGTCCCAATACCATGCCTTTTGAATAGGCTTTTAAACTTTGCCGCATACAAATCAACAGGAGATGTGAATTATGTTAAAAGTGGTTAGGCAAATATCAGCTTCAAGTGTTCTAAATTGATAACAAAAAGATTAGGAACAGGCTAAGTTCTATTGCTTGCCTCTTTTTGGGAGTTAACAAGCTGAAATATCATAGTTTGACTTGAAGAGCAGGCAAACTTAACAAGCTCAGCCCATGCCTTTCCCTTTGCTGCTATTATACCAGTATCTAACAGTGTCCTACCATCGGGTAGTATAGCATTACCCTTTTTGAGGTCTTTCAAGGTTGGCTTCTGCAGAAGGTTCTCAACATAGCATAGGGAGTAATTGTCACCAATAGTTCCTTCATTCGAAGCCACTACAACACCATGGTTAGCAGCAACATCCAGGGTAATAGGAACTGTTATAATGCACCCTGAATTATCAGGAAGGATCATGGTTGAGGCATCAAAACAAGGGAGAACATCTCCAGTCATTATGAAAATCCCACCTATCAATGAAACCGCTTCCAGTTTAATGTTGAGGACAAAAAAGTTCAATCTGCTGTCACTAAGTAGCTTTAAGATGATTAAAATTTCAAATTATATCCCAACCATTAAATAACTAGATAAAAAATTTGCAAAAAGGAAAACAGATATTTCAACATCTCACTTGCAAAAACGAATGAATATCAAATTCTAAAAATATAAAACAAAAAAAAAAAAAAGACAGAAATAAGCAAAGAAGTTGTCAATCACCAAAATCAACAAAATGCTCACAAACAAAATAACAACTTATGCATCACTACTAATCAATCCTTTGGTAAGTCAAATGTAACTTGGATGTAACTGCAATGGATATTCATTTGAACAAAAGAAGCAAGTAATCAACTCTTAGATGTTTAAATCATTTAGTACCTTAATGCCAAATCCTAAAGTTATCATGAACACAAACTAAAATAATTTTTTTTAACAATGCATATCAAGACCCTACCAAGGAAAGAAAAAAAGTTTCTTTGGTTTCAATTGTTGGATTGGAGAATAGGATCATAAGATCCAGAAATTAATTAAAATATTTTGGAACTGAGAACAAAAAAGGTTTCTTATTTAGATTGTAGGGTCTAAAGGTAGGAGAGTAGGATCCTACTATTTAATTAAAATATTCTAGAACTATATTTACCATTTATAATTTAGCATAATATATAGGATTACAATGAACAATAAACACTATCACTTCAATTTCATAAATTATAAATAAAATTACATAATAAACATATGAAAAATAAAAAAATACATTTCTTAAAGTGTTCCATCTTTATATAGGAAATTCTATAAGATAAATCATAATTGGATTCCTCTATTTAGAAGTAAAAGGGAAGTTTATATGATCAAAAAATTTCTTAAATGCTATGATTCAAAAAAATATATACATATATTTTCAATAGTATATATCAATTTTAAAATGTCAACTAAATGTAAATGCATTCTATCTAGTTAGTAGTTAAGGTTGTTAGAACTGAGTTCTGATGTAGGAACAATAAGCAAATCCAGGATCTGATTTGGATCCTACAAGGAATTTGAATTATTTAGATCACTTGGGATTGTAAGGCCATAAGATCCTATTGTCTGGATCACAATCTAGATTACCATATGTGCTTAGGGCATTTGTTATACACATTATAACACCTCATAATCTTGCTTATTTTTCACCCCTTTTTCCAAATTCCGCAAATAATTCAAATGCCTTGATGGCATGGTCTAAAAAAAAATTTTTTGTTTTCTAAACCTATCAATATGATTTTGCTGAGAGAAGTATTCTAAAATGTACCCCCAAGCACATAATTGAAATGAGGACCAAGGTAACAATTTCAAGTTTCAACTCTATATTAGTGTCAGCAGCAAATATATATAATAAAATACTTGAGCCAGAACTTCGTTTTGATAAAAAAGATAACCAGAATAATAACCTTCATCCTTAAAAGCTTGCCTTGCACTAGAGGAAATTGCAAGTATGTGGTCAAAAAGTAATGGAACAGGACCATCAGGGTTATCTGCCGCCAAATATGGTAGCGGCAGGAACACCTTTCCCATTGGATTTGCCCATGGAACCCTTTTGGAATCCCCTCCAGCATGGAGCAATAGTATGTGTCTTTTAAACATAAAGTTCACAGTTGATAAGGATGAAATGTCAGCATCTGACCATCTATTTGCTACATCCGACACATTCTCTTTCTTGTCTTCAGTAACCTGCATAAGATCACACATTTAATTGATCTAAAATATCATTTTCAGATTATGACAGAATCATTAGTATAATAGAGATGAATAAAAACTAAAATTCGACCAGTTTTTCTCAACGTGAATGACTACCAAAAGCATGTGATAAAAAAAAACAACCCGGTGCACGAAGCTCCTGCCATGCGGAGTCCTAGAGAATGATCAATTGTACGTAGTCTTACCTTGCTTTTTGCAAGAGGATGTTTCCAGGATTCGAACCCGTGACCTCTTGGTCACAAGACAACAACTTTACCGTTGCACCAAGGCTCGCCTTCTAAAAGCATGTGATAAAAGGTGCTAAGAAATTAGTTGACAATTTTTTGTTAAACAACATTTTTTTTCAATTCCTTATTTCAATAAAGAACATGTAATTTTCTCTATTGATATAAAAATGTAAACAAAAAACAAATAAATAACATCAATATTTGACAAAAATCCCAAATGTAAAACAAGATAACCAACAAATCAAATTAAGAATCAATATTTGCTTAGATTAACTTTTCTAAGGTTATATTGTTAAGAAACAGCTCAATATAGTTTATCATTTATCAAGGCCAAGCTGAACTAAGCTCCAGCAATGACAAGGTTGCAAGAGAATGCAAGCCAACTCTCAAAAGTATTTTGCATGACTGGGATCAAAATGGAGGGACAACAACATAAATACTTGGAATAAGAAGGGGCAAAACAGTTTGAGCACGAGCACAGAGCTGTTCTCTAATACTAGGTTATAATTCCCTAACTAATTCCTTAAAATACTGAAGTTGTTAGGAAAGTATTAATTTGTATACTTTTGGTCAAACTCTCCTCTCAATATCAGATTGGGTTGTCAAATAAACTACATTAAAGAAGAATTAATCAACTGGCTCATCAAAATCAAGACATTGCATTGTTGGGTTGCATAATGAGAGAAGAATTAATCCACTAGCTTATATATAAATAGACAATTAAATAAGATAATTTTAAGCGAGAAAAATTAAGTGGATCTCCAACTCATGAACAGTGCTTGAATGCAATTTTAAATTTTCTGAGGTTCCAAACCTTCAAACATGTTAGGTGAAAGCCCATTTTAAGATATTAATAAAGTGAAACCCTTATTGAAATATTTAGCCTGATAAAGAGGATCGAGGTTAGTTTATGAGAAATCAAGTTGGACAATCTATATAAATTTGATAATTGACAAACCAATAAGACTATGATTAAGTAAGTTTTTCAATCTATAAATTTCCTGTAATAAAGCAGGTCTGACTGTACAATGAGTGTATTCTTTGTGTAAACTCAAGATTGTCATTTAATTCTAAACAAGTCAGTCCTAGATTGCTGGGCATGCGAATGTAGATCATTATAAAACATGGGGCAAATCTTCAGTTAAACAGCTAATAATGGAGACAAAATTTGATTTACAGGACTTTACACAGATTATGAAGACAAACTATTCCATCACAAACGAGTCACCATACCTGACTCCTCTATTAAAGTCAACCTATGCTTGAAAATGTCAATGGCCTGTTGGAACCGCACTGATTGCTAAAGAGGAGACAGCAACCAATGAAGAGAAGGAAAGTGCAATTACTTCAGCCGGTAGGCGGTAGGTATTTAACAATGACCAAACTACTTGCAGTCCGACAAGAGAACTAAGCAAAACGAAAATCTTATCCACAGTGAATGTAAAAAAATTTGAAGGGAATGAAAGGAGAAAAGGACATTGCTATCATTTTCTCTTCCATCTCGAAAAACTGGCAAACCCGCCAATTTGGATGCTGCCTCCGTTTTCTTTACACACTAGCAATCGCCCCCCAACCCCCACCCCAATTCTAACTGGTAGCTAATGCCAACAAATCATCCATGATGGCGGAGAAGCGGAAACATGCGCTTACCTCGGGGGGCATTGGCTCAAGTTGGAGGATGTGGCGAGCAAGGGCGTAGATAGCGTGGAGAGTGGCGGCGCCGGAACCGATGCGGGCGCCATCAGGGTCAGGGACTGCGAGGGTGATTGTGGAGGAGGCGATTCGGCCGAGACGCTTGGCCCGGCGGAGCTGCCAGTCGTAGAGCTCGGCCTGCTCGGGGCTGGCGGCTGTGAGGACGATGGCATCCCACGTGGGGACGCGCGACGGGTCGCGCACCGAGAGGCGGAGGCGGCACCAACATTTGCGGAGTACCGAGGCGATTTCGTCGGCGCCACGAGCGCCGTTCTTGCCCCAACGCCTCTGCCGAATCCGATCTCGTCCTTTCTCCATTGATTTCCGCCACCGAGTGAGACCAGACCAGCAAAGAATAAAGTCGCGGAACTGGAAATCTGACTACTTTTAATTGGCAAATATTTGACAAATATCAGCTTTTTTTATTTTAAAAAAAAATGGAAATTTGGCTGCTTGGTTCGCATTAAGTGATTCGTCAGTATGAGATAAATTATAAAAGTATATTATTCAATTTAAAATTAATACAATAGAAATAAAAATATTTTGAAAGATTTATAATCGTATTAATACAATAGAAAATTAATTTTTATTTATTAGTATAATTTTATTATCGTATTAGTCACAATATCTAGAGTTTAAGTTCGCACTAATAATCTTATTTAGGTTATAATCAGAAAAAAAAAAAAAGATAAGAATTGTTGCTTTTGGGTTTGCAGTGACAATATATTGCAAAATAGGACAGCTAATTGTCAACGTTTAAACCAAAATAATTGGGTAAAAATTAAGTTATAGAATTATTGTACATAAGGTATTCCCTTAGTTTTATTAATGAGAAAATGACGTCCCGCAGATGAAATTGAATAATTAATACAGGACAGATTTATATCAAATAAATAAAAGTCAATTTTTGTATTCGCATACTATACCAAGAGTCAAGTGCGGATAAAAATCGATCATGATTTATTTTATTTTATTTGACTACAAAATCGATAATTAAAAACCGATTTGCACACATAAAATACAGAGCCGAATCGGCCCATCTTATTTTGAGGCCTGAACAAAATTTATTAAATTGGTTCTGATCGATGGTGAAATTTAATATAAATTTTTTTTTAGATCTTAAAAAAAATTTTTAACAATATTAAAAAATTTTAGATCCCGAACGATCGCTTAAAATGTCTGGCCCAGAGTGAGCTCTGATAAATGATTAGTTCCTAGTTCCTACCATGAGTAATCAAAGTAAAGAACGATTACATTTTATAAGTTATTTTTAAAAAAAAAAATGTTAATGCCCATTATATGTAATTCAGGGGTACAAATATCACAATGAGAATCAGATACTCGAGGGAGAAATCAAAATGAAAATAAATATACTCTTAAGTGAACGGCGACAAAAAAGCATTTGTAAAAAAAATAAAATCAAATCAAGTGATTCGATCCTCCACTGAAGTCATCGACTCATTTGAATTAACTGACAAAAATAAATATGGATAACACCAAAACGGGAGACGAGAGAACTTCTTATATAAAATTGCAGCGTAGATATATTTTAAGTTACAAATAAACAATAAAACTCTTTATTATGAAATCTCATTGATGACTCTCCTTTAGCTCACAAATAATTTCGTTATTTAACTTCCATTCCCATGATTTTACTAATATTTTTATTTTAGGAAAATGTTTATTTGACTCGCCGAAAAGTAAAATGACAGGAGCACTTAGGCACATGAAAAATTGTTCGAGCGCATTTGATTTAAATTATAATGTATAATTTTAATTATGTGGTCATAAATAATCACATAATTAAAATTATAAAAAATATATATATAATTATATATTATTTGATTCAATCCTAAATAATAAGATAAAAATTTAGAAATTTTAATATATAAAATCTAGTTTAACATTTTATTTGTGTTATTTTTGATTCAAATCTAAATTTGACAATATTACTTATCAGATTAGTTTTATTAAATTCGGATGAATTAAAATTTGATAAAATTTTAAGAATATTTTCTTATAGAAAGATAAAAATTGAAGAATATTTTTTTTAAAAAAATATTAATTTGGAACTAAAAACAAATCTCACTGTCCTAAATTATATACATTAATCATGCTCCATTACATGGAAATCACATCCACTCTTTATTATTCGTTTTGAAAAAACTTTAGCGGGTTGAAAACAAGAGGTACCCCTGTTCAAGAATTTATCGGCAACGTTTTCTATGGGATTGTAAATGAACTAAATGTTTATGAACAAATTTAAAATTTAATGTTATGAAAATTTTATGAATCAAAGTCAATTAATAAAAAAATTTAAAAAGCTTTATAAATTAAATAAATAAATTTAAACACATATATATTCGACCTGTTAATGTTCATAAATCGTATTCATGAACAAACTCATTTAAAAATTATTTATACTAATTTATAAATAAAGATTAAAATATTAAAAACTTAAATAAACAAATAAATTTTACTTAAAAATTTGATAACATTTAAATAAATCAAACTTAAACAAGCTTGAATGAAGCTTGATTAGAAGAGTCAAGTTCAAGTCAAATTCAATTTAAAAAAAAAATCAAATCAAATTTGAATAAATTTTTCAATAACTTGATTAATTTTAGATCTAATTTATTTGGCTCCGGCCTTAGTTTAGAGAGCGTTTGGTAGGCGTTTTCTTTTTTATTTTTCATTTTCATTTTTTACGAAAACGAGAAAACACGTTTGGTTCGCGTTTTTCATCTCCATTTTTCAGAAAATAAATGAGCGTTTGTTGGAAAATTAAAAAATGAGAAATAATCATTTTCGTTAATAAATAAAAATTCATTTTCTATTTTCTGAAAAAAAAAAGAATGAAAATAAAAAATAAAAAATTCCACCAAATGCCCTCTTAATTTTCCATATACTTCCAAAAAAAATTTCGCTCCCGCTGACTCGATCCGAAAGAGGAATCAGCTTCGCGGACCAAATTCTGTATAAAAAGTTAAAGAGGAACAATCTGAAACTCGTTCTGTCGAACAACACGTTGAATGAGAATCAGCAAAGGACAAATTGGAGTGGAAGGTCGAGGGCCAGCCACTATCGACTGTTGGGTACCATTCGTTGGACAAATTTGATGCCGTATCATGCCATTTGCTCTACAAGAATCTAATTCAGTTGACTTCCAAGCATTAACTTTGCGCGTGAGAACAAGACTAATTCTATCGCATGTCTAATTGCGAACCCAAGAACATTATATTTTTTTTTCTCCAAGTGAAATTATAAGCTGAATCTCACAAAATCAAGCCGACTCGCCTCGGAGATGTGCGTTCCTTGCCGTATTCACAAATCCTAACGGATTCGATGAGCAGTGAAATGGAGGAAATAAATCAAAATCGCAAAGTGAAAAAAAAAAAAAACTTTAATTAGTTGGTGACATAGTCCTTTTCTACTTTGACCATCGGAGCGACGGCGCCGGCGCCGGCGGCTGCCTCGGCGAGCTCCAGCGGCATCACCCCGTCCTTCTTGCTGCCGCTCCTCAATTTGATCATCCCGTACAATTTCTTGAACTCTTTGATGGACTCCTTTCCGAACCCCATGGCGCCGCCGCCGACGGCGACGCTGCTGGGGTCGCTGCCTGCGGTGGCAGAATCCTCGCACCGCCTGACCGAACCGCTCTCGCTCAGCCTTCGACCGGCGGAGCTGGTGCGCACTACGGCAGAGGCCGTCTGCTGCTGGAGTGTGTTGATGACAGACTTCAATGCCCGGCTCGGGGAAGCGCGGTTGGCGAGCATGATCTCGCCGACCTCCGCCGGACTGATCCTGACGCCGCTTTGGAACACCTCTTCCACTTGCTGGTACAGCTTGTGGTCTTTGATGCCAAGGTAGCTGCTCGCCAGAGTCTTGAAGGCTGCGAAGTCACAGAGGGGGAAGTGGATATGCACGTCGAGGCGCCCCGGGCGCAGCACTGCCGGCTCCATCCCACCGGCATCGGAGTTCATCGTGAAGACCATCACCCGCTCCTCGCCGCAGCAGGAGAAGATGCCGTCCATGAAATTGAGAATCCGGGTGAGCTGCGGCGACTCGCCCTCCTCGCCGACGCCCTTGCCCTTGCCCTTGAGGTGTCGATCGAGGTCCTCGACTAGTATGATCGACCTTGGGGTCGTGCTGAGGAGGAGACCCCTGAGATCGGTACCATCCGCATCCCCGGCGGCGGAGACATGGGAGAGGTCGACGTCGTAGATGTCATAGCAGAGGAACTTGGCCATGGCGGCCACAAAGGTCGATTTCCCGGTGCCGGGGGGACCGTAAAGGAGATAGCTCCGCCGCCACACCCGGCCGAGACGGTGATAGTAGTCGCGGCCCTTCAGGAACGACTCCAAGTCGGCACGAACACGCATCTTGAGGTCCTCATCCATCGCCATCGTATCGATCGTGGCGGGGTGGGTGAAGGGCACCGATCGCCACCGCGGGTTTCCTCCAGAGCAAATATATAGCCTCACATCCCTTCGCCGGAGCTCGAGGTCATCGGCGACGGACTCGACGTGCTGCAGGTAAGGGCGGAGGACGCGGGTGCGGTCTTGGCGGCGAAGCCGGAGGACGAATCGCGGAGCGCCTCCGCTGGCGGCGGGGGCGTTGGTCCAGGTGACGCGGGCGCCGAGGAAGGAGTCAACGGCGGAGTGACCGGGGCCGAGGAGAAGAAAGAAGTCGTTGGGCTTGCGACCGGAGGAGAAGAGCGTGACGGCCGCAGCGTCTTCGAGGGAAGGTAGGGCGGCGACGTAGGTGGCAACCCGCCGGTAAAGCGGGTTCTCCTGCCCTTTCTCGCTGTATCTCGGGATCTCGAAGCTTTGGTAGGCCTGCGTCCGCTGCTCCGCCCATCGCCACCACCGCCCCAGCCAGAACAGCAACGACTTCAACGAGAGGACGATCCGCAGGAGCACCACGCCGCCCACCACAATCATCGCCAAGGAAGCGAGACTAACCGCCGGTATCATCTCTCTCCCTCCACCACAACAGCGAGGATAAATCGAAGAAACCAGTGGATGATTACGAAAACAAAGAAGAAGAGCAGGAGAAAAGTGGAAGAGAAGAAATTCACTAATAAAAAGGAGTAAAATTAAGAGGAGAGCAGTATTGACTATATATTGTGAATTGAATCGGGGAAGAGAGAGATTATTAAAAGTGCGTTGCTGGATTTGGAATTCCACGGATATTGAAGGGCTCTTTCCAGTTCAGATCTAAGTGGAGATCATTGCAATTGGTCGATGAGAATTAGGATCGAACTTTCTGGGATTGCCGGCGGTGGCGGTGGCGGCGGCGTGTTCATTTTTTTGATTCCTCCGATAACGTGGAGAATTGGGCGACTCTTCCGAGTCGTAACTGCCGCTTGTTTACTTGACCTTTTCTTATTCAACTGCAACCTAATTATATTAAAAGAAACAACAACAAATTGCCAATTAACTCTCTCTCTTCGTGTCTAATTAATAAATGATAATAGGAACCGAATAAAGGCCCTCTCTCATTTCCTTTAAATTAAATACTAGGGATTTTATGGTAGTTGAAAAAAAAATATATGGGGCTAATTAATAAGGATCTTAAGAGAAAACTGCCTCGAAAAAAAGAAAATAATAATAATAATAATAATAAGGTATTTGCACAGTAAAAATAATCATACTGTATAGTAGCACGAGTGTGCTCAAGAACATCTATGAACACTTCTACTATTCATCGTCCGATCTAATGAATATTATAATTTAATCTTTTATATATATATATATATATATATATATATATATATATATATATATATATATATATATAAAATTCTAAAAAACATTTTTATTTATTTATTGTCAAGTATCTATATAATTACAGAAATAGTAGTTGTTATAATTACATAACAACTATATGATTGTAATTAATTGTTATATAGTTGCAATTGCTAACATCTTTAAAATAATATAATTGCAATAAAAGAAAAATAAATAAATGATTAATGATTGAATTTATTAGATTATAGATAACGAAGAAAAAACTAGTCGGCACACATATTTAATTGCATATATAAATGTGATTTTATTCTATATGTGATGTGAGCGGTTTAAATATGAACATCAAGAGTTGAAAATGGTTGTAGAATGCTCAGTTAGTTTTAAATCTAATTATAAGAGCATTATGATCAATTAATATGTTTAATTAATGAATATAGATTGAAGGAAAGTATAAGTTATAATTTTTATATATATATATAAAAAGTTGATTTAGTGTTTATAATATTATAGCAGTTATGATCCTAGTTTCTATAATTATATTTTAATTTTCCTCATGTTTTAGCAGCCGAGAAAATAAAAATAATTTGAGGTGGAATGAAATGTTGTTTTAATGATAAATGAAAAAGGAATGTCTTTGTATATATATATTTAATTTGTTCTAAATTTCATCACTACAAATATTCCAAGTTTATTTATTTTAAATCTTATAAATTATTATTAATTTTTTTGATAATTCAAATGTCTTGATTTTATCTGACCGATCCTGAAAATAAACAATATTCTTTCTTAGTTCATCCTTACCTTCAAAATCGACCTTGAAAATATTAATATTCAAACTTCGATCCTTACCTTCTTTCTCTGATGTATTATTATTATTATTATTATTAAGAATTTTAGATTTAAAACTCATTGATTTAATAAAATATTCACTCGCATGATTTTGTACATATTAATTTTGAGTCGTGTTACCTGTCCGTTCGGTCTAGAAAAAAAAAAGTTGATGTTGGGGGACCCCTAAAAAATAAAAAAAGGAAAAAAAAAAGCGAGGAAAAAGCGTACAGGGCATTAAAAAGCGAGCCGTCCTCATTATGGTCGTTAATTAACAAGCGCAAAGAGGCGGTCGATTGAGTTCGGCTGTCGATGACTTATATTATATTTATATTAATTGGCTATGTATTGGACACAATCGCATTGATAGTTTCGTCGTCCTCCAATAAATTCCGGTGAATATTGCCACGCCGCCAGGCTGGCCAACACGGGTACAGCCCAGAAGCGGTCGATGGCCAACCAGTGGCGCGCGTTAAATGAACGCACCAATTAAAAAATAATAATAAACCAATATTTAACTATTAAGTAGGAAAATCCATTCGTGGTTTATTTTATTCATGAGGTCCCGTGGTTATATATATATATATATTGTGGTAGGAGATTAACTGATCTCTTGTCGCCCTTTTTTTTTTTCCTAAAGAAATATATACTAACGTAGCTGCGTGTTCATTATATCGAGTCGTATCATTTATATCAGTGTGAGTGTAAAGAGTAAATATTTAATTTATTGTGTTTTTAGAATAATTTAATATGATCGATTAAACTTTTATCACTGAATGCATAAATAATTCGTCTTGTTAAATAAATCGATCGTATTACCATTTATGTATCATTGTGAATAATCCAATAGTTTGATATATTCCTGAACTCTAAATCAAACCTTTAATGCTAACCGCTCGTGACTCTAGTAAACGGTGATTATAGTCGTTCCAATGTCTTTCATCGTCGGTCTTTCGATGATAGTGAAAATATGTAAATCATGAGGGGCTATGTCCCTTGATCCGTTGACCAAAAACGATGAATGACTTTTGAATCCAAATGAAAATTTTAGACTACATGTCGAGAATCGACCTCTGTTTATTCTAACAACATTCACATTGTTCTAATCAACGAATTATCCCGAGATGTGCTAGTTGCTCATCGCACTTCTTCCTTTGGAAGTTTGATTAATTAATTAATTATTTTGTCAAACTAAGAAAAAGTCAATACAAAAGTGCAAAACCTAAAATTTAAGCAGGGTCATACGTAAAATTTTGATGGTATAAACCGAACATTATTGATATATTAATTTTTAGATTTTTCATATTAATTTATGAACCTCTTTAAAAAATAATTTATACCTTACTAAAAAGTGGACCTGAGCCCTTATTAATTTGTAAGAGCATCCACAATTCTCTTCCATTATAATACCCTTCACCTCATTAAAGAGTATGAGGTTCACTGTCACATACTCATTATAACAACATATCTCTTTCACCACGATCCTTTTAACATTAACACTCATTATTTAGGAGTCACACCGTCCACTCAATTATCTTAAAATTATATCATATTAAATAAATATATCTTAATAATATTTTAAAATATTAAAATATTTGTAATAGTTAGTTTCCGACGGCTAATTGCAACAGCTAGTTTCCAACGACTATTTTGCAAAATTATAATAATTAAAAATTACATTAATCGAAATGAGAAATACAATAATTAAATATTATAATCACTCAAAAATACAATAATACTAGAAAATGAACGTTGAGTAAACAATTTAAATATTCCATCTCGACCTAATATCCCGACATAGACATTCATGTATGATAAGTTGCTCCTCTGTCATCTGCGAAGTGTCTTTGTTCAATATTTTATACTCCTTCAACTTCAAGTGACAATTCTTAGCTTCAGATTTGGACAAAACAGCTTTTGCTTTAATCTCCTCTACTTCGAGTTGTTTTTGCTTTAGATCGACTTCGGACTTCTTCACGCTTGTATACTCAGTGAACTTTGCGAAAATATTGTTATAGTTCATTGACAAACCCTCCATGGTCGATTTTACGTTGCTTTTTCCCTTTCTTTTTGCTGCCTTCTGTCCCATTGGACGAATATCTTCATCATCTAGGTTTATACTCACATCTTGATTGGAGGAGGTATTGCTTGCTCCCGACTCTGAGGTCCTCATCTTTTTTGTGGTCACAAAGTGATCAGTGGACCGTCGAGTAAACATTGGACGGTCTTTGACAATTCTCCATACATGCTCGAGATTGAATATAATGTCATTGTTTTCGGATCGATATTTTTCGTATGCAAATCTCAATATATCTTCGTCACTATGACCGCTTTGATATGAACTGTAAACACTATTGTAATTTGCGTTGAATCGATATACTTTCTTTTGGATTATATTGTGCCAATGTGACCGTATAACATTTGCACTTCTGGTATTTGAATCTGAGGAACGATTCTCATTGTAGTAACTTGTAACACGTCCCCAAAAAGCATCTGCCTTTTGATCATTGTCGATTATTGGATCATCGTTGATCGTGATAAAACTTCTCGCTAAGATCTCGTCTTCAATATTTGTCCAACTTGAACGCTTTCTTGTACCCTCAGCATTTGAAATCGTTTTTTCAAAATTGACCACCTCAATTGGAGATTCACGGTCGGAAAGTTGAGTCTCTAAGACAAAAATCGGAGTTACAGGTTCATTCGACATTGGAGGAGTGAAAGACATACCAATTGTGTGCGGGATACCATATCCATGAACAACCGACGGCGTAAAATATAGATAACTCATGTTTTGCCAATATTCGACTGGAAGCGGTTGATATGAACCTCAAGGGGCATAATTCAGATGATTCATAGAATTTCCAAAACTTTGAAAATTTTGAAGATTTTGTGGAGGAAACAGTATATTTGAAAATGGATATGGGTATTGATAATTTAATGGAATTTGTGAATTTTGAGAAGATGAATATTTCCGTGGGTTGCTGGTAGAATTCAAGAAATTTGTAAAAAAATATTTTATTATTTTCATCCATTTCGGATAGAAAATAAGATTGCAGGAACCTAACAAAATAAATGGGGAGGATATTCAGAGAGTAAAATTGAAGAGTATAGTGAATTGGAATGAAAATATGTGTGCATTTTGATGGATATATATGGATGAAATTTCTAACTAGTCGTTACAAAATAACCGTTAAAAAATTAATCAATTTATTTCGAACTAGCCGTTCAAATAGTCGTTAATTATTTTTTTATAATAGGGTGGGCCAACCCTAGCTAGCCCACCGCATGTCCCACTTGGATATGTTCAATTTCTTGAACGCGTTCAAGTGGAGGGGCCACAATGCATTGAACGCACCGGGGGTGTTATAACACCCCCAATGCAGGTGCCCTAAGTCTCTTTAAAAAGTGATTTGAACTTTTCTAAAAAATGGATTGAGGCAAATGTCTCTTTGACCTCCCATCAGGAATACCTTTGAGTATATACTAAATTACACCAAATTCACTCACTCACCCAAAGTTAAATTAATTCTTTTCCAATTATTGCCATGCTTAAACGAGTGGACATTCACCTAAACTTTAATATGACTCCTAAATTCTATTGAACTTAGGGTTATAAACGAACCAAATATTTACCAATAAATTTGGTAAAAATTTATTTATATTTATTTAATATGCATCAAAGTTAATTAAATAAATAAACTTGATAAATTAAATGATCAAATTTAAACATATATGTATTCAGTTTGTTAATGTTAATGAACAATATTCGTGAATAATATTATTAAATTATATTCATGAATAAAACTCATGAACTATACTTAAGATTTACTCATTTATGAACTTATTTATGAGTTGTTTTTTACTTGCTTGAATTGTTTATATTAAAAAATTAAATAAATATTAAAACATCAAAACTTCAACAAATAAATACATTTGATTTAAGAGCTTGATAGTATTTAAATAAAACGAGATTAAATAAGTTTGAATCAAACTTGATTTAGAAGCTCGATGCTAATTAAATAAGTCAAACTCAACTCAAATTCGATCTAAAAAAATTAAATCAAGCTTGAACAATTATTTCGATAGCTTAACTTGACTCAATTTGTTTATTTTATCGAACAATTCTGAACGTTATAAAATTTAACTTGACTTGATTACTTTCTAATCCTAATTGAATCAATGCACCTTCAACTTAGGGCTTATTTGAGAGGAGGTGTAAATAATGAAAGAGCAAGAGTAAATAAGGAAGAGAAAAAATACTTATTTAGAAAGAAATAAAAGAATGAGAAGGAAAAAAGAACTTATATCCCTCCTCACAAAAATCAAATTTTTCTTACACCCTAACTTCCTTTCCCTTCCTTTCCCTTCTTATACCTCCCTTCACCTCTTCCTAAACACACCGTGTTACCGGTACATATGATAGATACTGATAAAGGTAAATAGAATTTTGCTGTATGTATAATCTAAATTGTTTGAGAATACAATAAAATATTTTTATTTTTATTTATGTATATCTTTTAAAAAAATTTAACATTATTTAATTTTTTACAATAGTTTTTGAACCAGAGTGGGCAACAAAATGATGCCGACAAGTGTCATGTCATGTTTAGCCCAACACAATTCATAAACAGCCCCGTCGGGTCCAACCTGATAGACTCGGTTTAACCCCACTATCGTTTTCAGCCACGCCAATAATCATATCTAACTAGTCGAAAGATAAATGTAGGGAAAATGAATAAATCACTCGTGACAAATCATGTGGATCTTATAAACAGGATTATTACAATGGCAATAATGTTGCGTACAGTAAACAGGGCTTGTGAAGCCGGTTTATCTGCATGTGGATCTTTTATCCTTTTTAACTTCAACAGTACACATACAATCAAGCAACAAAGAACGTATTAAGATGAAAACAGATGAAAAAAAAAAGGATAATTGCAGCATTGTGCAAATATAATTAAGAACAAAGAGGTCCAGCAACGTATAGCGAATGAAAATTCTACCAAAATTGAATCACTGAGAACATTGTATAGCATAGTATATACACTGGGGATCATGGCTCTGATCAGTGATCATTTTGTAGCGCTGGGTGGCCTTGCCAAAGATAATAATAGTATCTCTCTCACTCTTCAGTGATAATATGAGCTCCAAATACTGTCTTCGTGAAAGAACATGGCATTTAATGCATCTGACGTTCGTTATAGGATAACGGTGATCAATCTTTCATGAATATGAGGATATTATCCTCTTCTACGCCATTCTTAGTCTTACGGATCAAAGTCTATCGTAATTTATCTTCGCTACGATGGTTGAAAGCATAATAGAAATCGTTAGATTAACAAATTTCAACCATTGAATCATAAGCTCCAGATGCTGTTGCGAGACAGCCAAAAAACTTCCGTGGTCCCTTTCAGTGAGACCGAACCTCCAATCAGTAATAACTTTATATTTGGCATGGCAACGTGATCAAGAATTGGAACGAGATCACGTTCCCTTTGGCTGTTCATTTCTCATATCATCTTGCTCTCTTCCTCCCTGTACACGAGAGCAAGAGTAATATGCCACAAAAGATCCCGTCGTCTGAAGTCTCAAGTCTCAACGAGCAGAGTAAAAACTCAAATTAAAATGAAAACTGAGAAACAAAAAAAAAAAAAAAAAATTCAAAGTAGCTTCCTTCTCAGACTTCTGTAAGACGATCTGGAAACCAAGAGACCCACCCCCAAGCACATCGCCCAGATCCCCACATCGACGGCCCATCTCACGCCTTCCAGTCCCAGCTCAACATCCTCCTCATTATCCATCAGTTTCCCGCCTGACCAACACTCTTTCAAATCTTCTTCCTTCGATCCCACAATCTCCCACCCACTCTCTTCCTCCTCCTCCTCCTCCTCGCAGCACAAGCAATGGCACCCCTCCTCCTCTTCGGGTATCTCCTCCAGCCTCAAACAGAATCCCTTTCTCCTCCCCCGCCGGCTACCTCCCTCAACCCTCTGCCTCATCGACAGCCCTTTCTCCCCGACCACCCACACATCCGCCGCCGCCACCCCAGCATCCCCCTCCGTCGAGCACCGCAGCTCCATCTCCCACCCTCCGTCGCCCCTTCGGAACACCCCTCCCAGTGCCTTCTCCTCCCCAATGTACGCCTCGAACCGCACCCCCTCGCTTGCCATCACCCGCTCCGTGCTGCCGAACACTGCCTCCGACCCGTCGCCTCCCTCCGCCGACCGGATACGGTGGAGCGGCACGATGGCCGCAGCCCCGGCCAGGATCCGGGAGCCATTGACCTCGAGCGAGTTGCCATCGATGCGCGGAAGAAAGACGAGGGTGATCGCCTCCGCGAGCGGAATCTGGCAGGCGGAGACTGAGACGCGGAGGTAGAAGCCTCGGATCTTGAGGCGGTCGTACCTGGCTATCCTCTGTGTGGCGGATCGGCACATCTAGGTATCTTCCTCGATCCCTTCTTCGATTTCCTTTGGCCTTTTGGTAGGTGTAGGAATTTCGACTTGAAGAAGAAACTGAGTGGGAAGAAGGGATACATATTTAACGGAGAAGAAGAACGAAGCAGATTTCGGGGGCAGAAAATGGTGGTTTCAGAGAAGGGCGCCTTGTTTTCGATTTTCTGCTGGCCCGGTTATGTTTTGAATTGGAAATCGGGGGACGCAGGGCACACAGTTTCCAGGAATGCGAAGGGGCGAAAGACGTACGCGTGGCGAAAGAGTGGTTTGGTATTTAGCCGAGCGTTGGTGGTTTTCGAGCGGCGACAACACCTGCTTGAATGGTGACGACGGGCGCCCCCATAAAACAAAGTGATACGACAGTGTCTCAACTTGCATTATGTTTATCTTTCGTTCGTTCATGTATTTTTTTTTCTTAAACGAAACATATTTATTATTTGGCAGTTGAATATTTATTTAAATAGTCATATTTGACACCTTTTATAAATTTCGATAATTGACCATATTAGAATGACGTGATGACTAAAATTTGATTTGACGTGAATCAATTTCGAAAGAAATCTATTTTTTTTAATTTAAATGATCCTCACATATTTTGATCATCACGTCAAAATTCATAGCATCTACATCTTCCGTGATTTATTTCTTTTACAATGATCATGAAACAGATCGATAGAGACCGCTAAATTGATAATTTTAATCTTTTATAGTTAACTGACCATACCAACTTAGAATAGGGTCAGATTTGCTTTTGCAAGGGTCTGAATATTTAAATTATCTAAAAAAAAAAATTGCCATAGATTGAGCCTCAATTTACATCAACATTCCCCCAAAAATTTTAGTTATTATAACATATTTCTTATTTAAATAATGGAGTGATCTTAATCATTTGAATCAATTTTAATTTAGTCTCGATAGCTTTAATCAAATTGATTAAATTGGACAAAAATAAATAGATTTATTTTAATACAGATCATTTATGGTCATATTTGCTATAAATTATAATAACTACGATCATAAATTGATATAACAATGTCAAAATATAATGAAAAATTACAATGAAATGTTTCTTTAATATTGATTTTCAAAACTAGGCATTAATAAAAATAAAAGGTGGCTTTTTAATTTTTGCCCAACAAATTATTTTGTCAAAAGAGAGACGCAGAAAGCGTGATGGGACTTCCTTGTGGGCAGACCTTCGCTATTATCGCGGAGACTGATGGAGTTGGAGCTCGGCTTGCTTTTTTTGGGCTATAAATAGACATGCTTATCCGTTCCGTGGTTTCGATTCCAATTTGATTCTGATCAATTTTGGATTCGTTAACGTGAAATCGTCAGAGCCAAATTGGCGATTAGAATTAATTAGGATTAAATCGATTCGAAGCGATTCGGATCATGTAGCAATTTGAACTCCGAGTCGTATAATATGTTAGTGATCACATTGCTTTTACATCAAAATAATCTTGTAGAGATGTTAGCATGCTAAGAATTTTTACTTTTAAATTAACAACCAGAACTAGAACCAAATCGGAATTAGAATCGATTCCGAAACGATTCCGAACTGGTTTCAAATCGATTGGAACCGAACCGAATCAGAATCGGAACGGTTCCGGAACCGCTTCATCCGAATCGATTCCGATTTCAAATTTAACAGATTGATTCCGACTCGATTCCAGATTAAACCAATCCGTCAGCTATAAATAATCTATCTTTCTTTCATTGAAAAAAATATATCTAACTTCACTGTATTTATGTAAAAGAATATACAAACAAAAAGTTAGATATCATCACCTGACAATTAAAAGCGCCAGAGAAGTTGGTTCTCTGCAACAATTGCAAAACAAATTCTGCTAGCTTTGAATTAGATCAACGAATGGCAGAGAGAAACAAAAGTTTGTTCACCGAGTAAAAATTTCTAATATAATGTTTATATCTTTAAGATATTTTTGTAAGGTATCGTGGCAGTAGTACATCTAATCAAGCCAAACTTAAGCAATTTGCAACATATCTAAGCCAGCATAATAGCTACAAACCAGTATCATTCTTTTGCATGAACGTAAACTTAATTACCCAAGGACACATGGTATCTCTTAGAGAAAGCGACAAGTTATTTGCACATGAGCCATGTCTAAATGATTTTTGAGCAACCACTTCTGTCTAGATTTTAAAGACCAACTTCTTGTAAAAAGAAATAACAACGTTGCAAAGGATAAGCAAGCACCTACATGTTTTATTTTAAAAAAAAAGGAGCTATTTCCTCATATTTGAAGTGCCAAGTTGTTCCCAACTTAAACAAAAATGTCAATTAGCTAAAGCTGTGCCTAATTCTAATGTTTGTTGCATTGCATGTATTGTATCATAATTAAATTTGATAAAACTCAACCTTTACGTCTCTGCTCAGGATATCTATTTAACCGTGTCAATGTTTGCAACATATACCGTGTTGCAAAAAAACAAAACAAACTCTCACCTAAAAAAAAAAATTAGAAATGAATTCTACAGACTTGATTGTTGCAACATCAAAAGCAAAGATAAGATTTTTTTAGCAAGTACCATAGACTATTTGTAGCAATTTTATCAATCACACAAAAACCATCAACAAATACATAGTTATTTATATAAACTAAACATATACATATGTTATTTATATAAACTAAACATATACATAGTAATGGAACTGAAGCAGTGTCATAAATCAGAATCTGAGACAAATTCAGCAAAGCAACAGCTAAGGGAACAACAGTGCTGTAATACAGATGATTTCTAAATTATATGAAGAAATGTATTCAATTACACACAATATTACTATAACAAACTGAGAGATAGCAGAGTTAGAGCTAGAGTTTAACTCTCAGATCAAAGCAAAGACTCGAGTTTAGGGGCTTTCGTCATAGTAGTACAAGTTGGAACACTCAAACAATCTTAGAAGAAATAGAAAATTTTATTGACAGATCAAGAAGACTAAGATAAACTAGGATTTGAAAGCTCACAAAAGATGGAAGATGCGACATTATTTAATGCTAGAGACCAAGATATAGGTAGATTTAATTGTAGAGATCAGAGCAAAGGTAGACCCCAAAATAGCAGATTGCTAACAAAAAAAAAGAGAGATTGAAGTATCTGTAAGAAAAAACAACCAATCATAGGGAGCTTAAGATGAAGAAAGTGCCACCTGATCCTAGTTTACCTCCTCCACTAATGTGACAGTTTCACATTTTTTTTTTTAAGACGAAGAAAGAGATATGCTAACAATTATAATAGACACAATGATCAGTGCTTTACTATGACCAAAGGTCACTTCACAAGAAATTATAGAATAAGAGAGTTTATGTGCTAGATAATATTGAACCACCAAAAGAGGAAATAAATAATTGCAAAGAAGAGCGAGATTAGTAAGTGTCTTGCGCAATAATGGAAGTTGAAATTGTGGCTAAAATAAAAGGAAACCAAGTTAACGTACCAAACATGAATCAAATTAGTTTGACTAAATATGACAAAATAGGAAAGAATATGTCTTCTTATCTCATGTCTCTGGATGTTCTAGTTCACATACCACCTTATTGCTTTATATCTTGCCATTCTATTATGACGTGCCGTACACAAAACATGTTAACATAATGTATCTGATTATACATTTTAAATTTTTCTAATAGAGAGTAGTGCAGTATCAAATTGGATGGTCTTTGAACTTGGAGGGTATGTTTTCCTTCAAAGGCACGGTGAGAGTATTGTCAAGAGGTGACATTGGTTAAGCAGCTTGGTGCGGCCTTAGATGGCTACTAGTTCATCAGTTTATTTCTTTGTAAACAGCTATGACAACCCAATAGCAAGGTCTGCTCACCTCAGCCAACCCAACAGTTCAATTGGCCCGATTGCCAGCCGGATATAGTCACCCAACTCATTTGACTCAAGTTGTCCACACGGATTCAATAGATCAACTGGGATTTCCGATTCACTTATTTTATTTTTAAATTTAATCTTAAGATGATTTTTCATACATATTACATTTGATAGAGACAAAATTAATAGATACATGGAACATAGAAACCCTCATTGGTAAAACAATGAAGATAGTAGATACGATAATTAGGAGAAAAATTAATATTGCATGTGTATAAGAGACAAAATGGGTAGGTGAGAAGGCAAAGAAGATAGAGAACTCGGATTTTAAGTTATGGTATACAGGAAAGAGTAAAACAAGAAATAGAGTGGGTATTATAGTAGATAGTTCGTTAAAGGATGAAGTTGTAGGAGTAATTAGAAAGAGAGATAGAATTATAGCTCTCAAAATAATAGTGGAGACAGAAACTATGAATGTAATTAGTGTATATGCACCTCAAATAGGATTATATAAAAATATCAAATTAAGGTTTTGGGATGACTTGATGAAGTATTACAAAATATTCCGTCAAATGAGATGATTTTAATAGGAGGCGATTTAAATGATCATGTCAGAGTGAAAATGACGAATATGAGAGGGTGCATTGGGGTTATGGGTTTGGAACAAGAAATGAAGAAGGTAAAACTATATTGGATTTTGCAATAGCATATGATCTTATACTAGCTAATACATTTTTTAAGAAAAGATAACACTTGGTCACGTTCAAAAGTGGAAATAATAAATCACAAATTGACTTTTTTATGGTTAGGAAGAGAGATAAAAAGATTTATAAATATTGTAAAGTCATCCCTGGAGAAAGTTTAACTACTCAACATAGATTAGTAGTATTGGATATACGCCTCAAACATAATATTAATAGAAGAAAAATATATACGACTCCTAGAATTAAGTGGAGGAAGTTAAAAGATGAGAAACTAAATATATTCAAAGAGAAAATAGGAGTACAAGTATTAGATGAAATATACAGTGACCCTAATACGACATGGGATAAGATGGTATCAAAGTTGAAAATAGTAGCCAAGAGTGTACTCGATGAGTCAAAGGGACATGCACCACTAAATAAAGAATCTTGGTGATGAAATGAGAATGTGCAAGAGAAAGTCGAGAAAAAACGAATGACATATAAGAAATTATATATTTGTAAAAATGAGGAAAATTTGAAAAAAATATACAATAGCCAAGAAAGAAGCTAAGAAAGCAGTGAATGAAGCTAAAACTAAAACTTTTGAACGGTTATATCGAAAATTAGATAAAAAAAAAAAGAGGAAAGAGACATTTATAGTATAACTAAAGTGAAGGAGAAGAAGATAAAAGATCTTAATCAAATAAGATGTATTAAAGATGAATGCAATATGGTACTAGTAAATGATGAAGAAATAAAAGAACGATGAAAAAGATATTTTCATCAATTTTTTAATGAAGGTTTAGGAGACCAACTTAATTTAGGTAATTTAAGTAGGTCAGATGAATATAGAAATTTAAATTTTTATCATAGAATTCAAATTTCAGAAGTAGAACAAGCTATAAACAGAATGCAAAATAGAAAAGTCGTTGGACCAGATGATATTCCGATAGAGATATGAAAGTGTCTAGGGAAACAAGGTATTGAATGACTTACAACATTATTTAGCATGATATTGAAAATAAAAAGGATGCCTAATCAATAGAGGATAAGTATCATAATTCCCTTATATAAGAATAAGGGAGACATACAAACTTGTGAAAACTATAGAAATATTAAACTAATGAATCATACTATGAAACTTTGGGAAAAAGTAATAGAAAAAAATTAAGGAAGGAGACCACGATTCTCGAAAATCAATTTGGATTCATGCCAGGAAGGTCAACAATAGAAGTTATACATCTTCTCAGACAACTAATTGAAAAATATAGAGAGCAAAAGCAGGATCTTCACATGATATTCATTGATTTAGAAAAAACTTATGATACAGTTTCAAGAGAAATTATACGGAGAATTTTAGAAAAAAAAAGTGTTAGTGTAGCATATATTGAACTAATTAAGGATATGTATGAGGAAGTAACGACTAGAGTGAAGACTTCACGCGGATTAACTGAAGCATTTCCAATAAAGATAGGATTATATCAAGGATCAGTTTTAAGTCCATATCTTTTTACACTAATCATGGACGAACTCATTGGACATATTCAAGACACAGTACCGTGGTGCATGTTGTTTGCAGATGATATTGTTTTGGTAGATGAGACACGTGGAGTAAATGTTAAACTAGAATCTTAGCGGAAACATTAGAAGGAAAAGGTTTTAGGCTTAGTAGAGTAAAGACATAATATATGGAATTTAAGTTTAGCAATATTAGACGTAATGAGACAAGTGTTAAGATAGGAGATGACGAGTTGTCTGGAGCTGAGAGCTTTAAATATTTAAGATCATTTTTGCAAGATGATGGAGGGATTGAGAGAGATGTCTTATATAGAATGCAAGCAGAATGGTTGAAATGGAGGAAAACGTCGGGTGTTTTATGTGATCGTAAAGTATCTCTAAAACTTAAAGGGAAGTTCTACAAAACGGCGATTAGACCTGCTATGTTATATGATGCTGAATGTTAGGCTACGACTCGAGCACATGAGCAAAAGATGAGGGTGTTAAGGTGGATGTGTGGATATACGAGGATGAACAGAATAAGAAATGAGAGTATGAGAGAAAAAGTCGGTGTTGCATCTATTGAAGGGAAGTTCCGAGAGACACATTTAAGATGGTACAGACATGTACTTAGACGACCAATAAATGCTCCAGTTAGGCGATGTGAAACGATGACAAATATACACATCAAACGAGGAAGAGGAAGACCAAAAAAAGACTTAGTTAGCAATAATAAAACAAGATAAAATTTATTTAAATATAGATAATGATATAGTAGGGGATAGAGTCCAATGGCATATAAGGATCCATATAGTCGACCCCACTTAGTGGGATAAGGTTTTGTTGTTATTGTTGTTGTTGTTGTATTACATTTGATAGAAGTCGAATACATTAACCTGCCAACAAAGACCAAAGAAAAAAAAAACCCTGACAAATACAAACGACACTGGACAATGGGATGAACAAATAGCAGAGGGTCCGAATCTACATATGTAAACTAAAGCAATCCAAAAGAAATAATTACCTAAATGAAAAAAGACAACACAATAGCCGACCCCACCTAGTGGGATAAGGCTTGGTTGTTATTGTTGTCGTTGAAAAAATACAACACAATCAAGGTGAAGGTGTTATAGGTTGGATCAAACCAAGTGGATCAAGAGTTTTGGAAATTGGATGTACGATTTGGTCAATCTCATGGGACACTAAATTTAGAATACACAAGTCGTAGTACTAACAGTTTGAGGAATTCGCTAACAGAATTTTCTTTACCCTTCCACCATTGGGTTGGTTAAGTTTTGATCGGTTTAACAATATTTGTTAAACAATTTATGTATACAGTAGTTCAGTAACTGTCTCACCTGAATTTCCAGGCCTAGTTCTGGACACTAAAGATAAGTATCACCTGAAAAGTACTTATCCGAACAATTGACGAACATATCTTCAAAAATAATCAAAAAATCATTCTTAGATGTCAAACAAAGAAAGTCTAACCATTTTTCTCTGGTACGTAGCTCAACATAAACAAAAAGCTATGGATGCAAAAAAAAAAAAAAAAAAAGGAGAATATATGGGAGCAACAAAGTATGAACCGCTGCAAACTAATACTAAACTGTCAAAAACCACAAAAAGAAACAGCAGAAATCCAAACTAATAGATGTTTTGGTCTAGGTGCAAAGATGTCAAAATGTGTTATTTCAAGGATACAAAGTTGAACTTGGGGAAAACACGCATGAAATTGGCAGTGCTCAATCAAATTCACTGTTCCCCAATCCAAACTAGAAGACTAACAGAAATCAGAGGACACAAGCTGCTCAACATTTTTGATAAGCATAATGAGGTGCTTTAACCAATACATCTGCATGATGGGCAAGAAAAAATCATACTAAGAGAATGATAACAAAAAATAAATGGTCTGTTTTTCGTGCTTTCCTTGGGCCATATGAGCTCAGATCGAAAACTCTGTACCAGGAAGGAATGGAACTTACATTCCTTAGAAGTTAAAATGAACCAAGTGAAACTTAGCAATTGATAAATGCTTTAGCTGGCTCCAATAGCAGGAAGATGAGTTGCATTATATATGTACTGACTGATGTCAATGCCAATGTATATGATCCCTCTTTTCCAAAATAGAGAGATTTGGACTAGAGTCCAGGGATCGACTCAAGGTTGTACTTTGCTGAAGTTGCACTTTCATCCTTCTCTTCACTGTTCTTGCTTTCTTGCTGTTCTAGATTTGGTATATAAGAGTAGGATGCATTCATGTTTGAGGAAGGGCTAGGATTGCTTATTCTACTGGCCAGAAACCGGCGGATGAGACTCCTCAGAAAAGGAGCCATTGTATCTGGTTCATGTTCCAGGTAGAACATGATACCTCCCATGCAGAGACAGAATAGAGCAACCTGCAGTTCCAAGAAACATACCAGGGTAGAATAACAGTAGACTATGTTCTTCCTAAATCTATTTGCTAGACATAGGCTACCTGAATTACTACAATGTGAAATTTGAATAGGAGCTGATGCCCTTGTCAATTTGCTGACATTGTAATCATGTGAAAAAAATGAATATCAAAGAAACATCACGAGATTCATTATCATCACCCAACAATTTGAAATCTTTTAACTTCATTATTTTTATGCAAGTCAATATCACTATTAAGATTCAAATTAAATAATTGGTCATCTTTCAACGTATCCATACCATTTCAACCTATTTTCTCTCATTTTATCATCAATTGAAGCTACTTTTAAGTACTCTCAAATATTAGTTTTATTTTATTTTATTTCAGCTCTTTACGTATACATCTCTGCTATATTAACTTTTTGCACATGGTATCATAGATATTGACAAATTTTGATGCTAACTTGCTAGGGCCTAATTCAACCCTCAACTTTTCATCTATCTTGTGATCAACATCAGCAGTTTTGTAGATACAATGAGATTCAGAATTGCAAAGTTTTTCTCATTTATAATATATATAGCAGTCACCCGAATATCTGTGAAAGTAGCAAATGGATAAGTGAAAAAAAAATTGACAATAACTGCCGAAACAACAATCTGTGTATCACAACCTTCAACGACAAAAATCATGACAAACAAATCTCAGAGCTGAGAGCCTTCTAGAAAATGTTCAGTGTCGAGGCAAGCTCTCTGTCATTTAGGAGTTTGTAGATCTCTGCATTAAACTAACTAGTACATTAACATTATTAGCCTCCACTTGTAATATCATAGGTAGGACAATAATAATAGGTAGGACAAATGGACAACGGGTCAATCCCTCGCAAAAGCGAGAGTTCCGTCCCTCCATGCGCTGGTTACTAGTCTCAAGGGCCAAAGGTCCACCGTGATTTACCTCCCTTACAATGGCCCGTGGGCAGGCCGGTAGGGGCTGCTAGGTTGGCGGATTCCAACCTTTGCACAAATAGGTAGGACAATAATAGCCCTCATAGGAGGGTCAAGTGGCTAGCGCAGTGGCAGACTTACTACAATGAACAAGGGTCAATTCTCGGAGACTACAAACTCTTTCGAAGACGCTAGCCCTCCCACTCCGCTAGTGCTCGATTGGGCACAAAAAATATCTCCCGTGATTTACCTCCCTTACGATGGATATGAAGTCGGTTGGTAGGGGCGCTTAGAGTGAACATATCACCTTTTGCTATAATAGGTAGGACAATGATTGGTGCAATTGGTAACTGCATGGGTGCTTGCCAAATGAGAGTTTGAGGTCAATTTCCAATGGGTGTGAAATACCTCGCTGGGTTCTTGACCTCTCTCATGCAAAAGGACCATTGCGCCGGGGTAAAACGCTCCTTGATTTACCACCCTTCATTAAGCCGGGGGGCCGACCATGAGGGGCACTTGACATGAGCGTTATCGCGTTTTGCCACGTAGGCAAGACCATGATCAACGACCATGAATTTGTCTTTTAGGTAAACCCTTTAGCAGGTTTTAGTACTCAAAACAGGGTGCCCCCCCCCCCCAAAAAAAATAAAAATAAATAAATAAATAAAAAACAAAACCATGTGCAAATATTTTTTTTTCCTAAAAAAGAAAAACAAAGGCATCGCATTAGGCAAAGAAGCTGCACATGAAAATCATGGCATTGTGGCATAGTCATAAGGCTGGTAGGCTCAAAAAAAGATTGAAGAATGTCACAAGTATATTAAATAGGAATTCTAAACATTTGCACAAACTTGATGGAACAACAAAAGAATGAATTTAAGTACCTCAGCGTTCTTTATATGAGGAAGGAAATGACGATTGACTGAAATATACCATACTGAATCCACAGCTCGTGGAAGCACATAGAGAGCTAATTCTGCTCTTCTAGCTTTCTTTTCCAACAGTACAGAAAGAGCAGCTATTGCACCAGCAAACCAATAAATGAGTTTGTGATCTTTACTTGCAACCTTCCTGTGTAAACAAATGACACCCTAGTACAATCCAACATAATAGTTACGCACTGAAATATTATAATTTGTAACAGAACAATCCAGAAGAAATAGCCACCTGGAAGACTCCTACAAAAGCAGACAAGAAAGAAGTTGAGCGAACTGCACCCAAAAGAGCACGCCATGACGTCCAAGCAGGAGACTCCAGGAACTATCATTAATCAATTAAACAAAGTTTTCTAATCAAATACTGAATTCAAAAGACCAAGTTATGAATAAAATGAAATTCAGCACTTAACAAGATAAAGAATATTAGCAACTATATGTATCCAAAGGCAAAGATCATATCTTTCATGATGAAGCACTAAAATTATTAATTATCAGCATGATTAACATTTTAATTAACCGTTTTCCCAAACACATTTCTCAAAAGTATGCTTCTTGTTCAATCAATCCATGTAAATCAATACCTTTTGTAGACGAAGAACAACGAATGGCACGAATGTCAAAGAGAAGTACAAAGGAAATGTTTTCCTAAATGTTTCTGATGCAGCAGTTGCATTGTGAACAAGGCAAGAATTCGATTCAGGATGAATTATAGAACAGGGTATAATGGAAGGATGCTCAGTCAAATTCATTGAACTGCATCCCTTCTTTGATAAGTATGCTGATAGAGATACAATGTCAACAGGACCACCCCTACAACATTCTCTGACAGCTTTGTAAACAGGCTCCGCAACTGGCCCAGTTTTTTGAATAAAATCTTGATATGCTTTGGGTAAGCTCTCAGGTCTCATTACAAATGCATACATAACCTATAAAATAGATATGTTATTCAAAAAATATTTATAAAATGTATGAGAAATGGTGAAAAAAAAATTACTGCCATATCCATATTTAGAAGAATAAAGACGAATAAATCATGGTTTGAAATATTGTACAATAATTATTGTAGTAAATTCCTAACACTCAACACTAGTCAACACAGTGTTCTCTCCTGCATCGACCGTGCCACTCATGCTGATGATTATTGTACCATATTGACACTCGCATGCGTTAGCATGCTTTGACACTTGTCAAAGCATGCCAAGATGAATTTAACTATTGTTTATTATTTCTTTAACTTATTTTCCTAAAGTTCTGATTGAGTTGATTATCATATCCCTATAGTATTATTCTAAAAGCAAACAAATGGAATAAAATTAAAGGGGTAAAAGTTATCTTAATTCATCTTGCCACCTGTTGAAGAAAAATAACACATCTAATTGATGTCTTATAAAAGTAATATAAAATCCTGACTAAAAGATGATTAAATGAGTCATCCCATTTGAATTCATCTCGACATACTTTATCACATGTTGAAGGATGTCAGTCATAAGTTATCATAAAAGCTTAATTTAATTATCTAATTGTCATAGTCTTATTTAAAGAAAAAACTTAAGTTGAAAAATATTGAATAAGTAAAAGCTATTTAAATTCAGCTCTGCTTTATTGTGTGCCCAAACTTGTCATCGTGGTATAGTGAAACCAAACCATTCTGACCAAGGACTCAAATTCGAGTACAACAATAACAATCAAGTTTTATCCTACTAAGTAGGGTTGATGGCTAAAATTCTGGTACAAAACAACATTTTAAGCCTTGCATATAGTAATTAGTTAATTAGAGAAACTAAGTTGATGAGTCATATGAAATTTGGGGAAAGGATTATTTAGACTCAGAGATTAATAATAGATAAAATATAAACCATTTTAGAATTCAATTTAGTTTCATGGCTGAAAGACCACCATAGATGTTATTTATTGAAATGGGCAATTAAAAGACAAGCATATTTATAAAAAACGGAGCTTCCTTATTCAAATCCAATCTAGTGATTGCTACGGTGTTTCTCCAAGTAATGCTAGTAATATTTTTATAATGACTTCCTTAAGCTATATTCACTAGAAATTTTCAATCTCTTATCATTATTAACAATATCACCTTGCATTGAAATTGATGGCACAACAATATTGTGAAGTTGATACCAAATAATCGGAACAAAGATAATCTAATGATGACAAAATATTTGTGGCCTGTGCATTATTTATCCTTCAGGAACATTACAAACTTATTCCTAAATCTGTTCTGCATCTTTCTTGAATACATCACAACCAAAAAGGCTATAAATGTTAAGATATCATGTCTCATTGCTTGTATGTCTTTGTCCTTGTCACATTCTCTAATACTGCTTATTTCTTAATTTCTTTAATATCTTTGTTGACTTTATTCCACTTTGACCACTAGCACTATCTACCTCTTCATTGTAAGGAGAAACTTTCATTAATCTCTCACCCTCCACGTGACTTCATCCCCAAACCCTCCAACATAAAGTGCTCACTGTTGGAGAAACAACTTTTGCCTTATGGTCAGTTAGATAACATTGTTTTGATGTGTTGGCAATATGATTTAAGTTATATATGTTTTGTGATTTAATATGTGTATCAAGTGTGTAAGTACTTAGATAGTGCACATGATGATTGCGGAATCATATGCTTGAGGACTAGAGGTTTGAATCAACTAGAACATGGAGCTCAATCGACTCAATGGGATCGAGTTGTAGAAATGGCGATCTGAAGATCGTGTGCTCGAGAGCTTATCTTGGATCAAGTTGGTACATTGAATCTCAAGGAGAAGCTTAATGGGTTCCAAGTTGGAGGCTCAGATCAAAGTGGTGCTTGGATTAGGTTGTGCACTATAATTTTCTTTCACCTTCAAGCCTTCTCTTTCCATCCCTCCTTATTCTCTATGTTACAAAGAGCCTCTCTTCATACTGCTTACCCTATTGTTAATCTATAAAAACTCACCTAGTTAATGATTTCATCCTCTACAGCATATCTTTTCCCTCTTCATCGTCCCTTCCACATTACTCATTTTTGCAACATTGTGTAATGTACCGCATTAGAAAGAAAGTCGGAATTGCATCTATTGTAGAAAAACTTTGAGAGACACGTTTAAGGTGGTACGGACATGTATTTAGGTGGTCAATAAATGCTCCAGTTAGGTGATATGAAACAATGACAAATATACACATCGAATGAGGAAGAAGAAGACCAAAAAACACTTAGTTAGTAACAATAAAATAAAAAAATATATATTTAAGTATAGATAATGATATAGTAGGAGATAGAGTCCAATGGCGTAGGAGGATTCATATAGCCGACCCCATCTAGTGGGATAAGACTTGGTTGTTGTTGTTTGTGTAATGTACCGCATCCATAGGCTTGTCATCATGTAGTCGCTTGCTGTGTGAATTGTTGCTTTCTGCACTAGTAGTCTAGCTTCATCCTTGTCATGAGTCCTTTACCTTGTAATAACTTTTGATGTAGATCTCCTCTAGCAGTAGTTTATCACCATGATCAGTGAACTCTCTAAGGGATTGATGAACTCAAGAATATAAGATTGACATTGGTTTTCATCACAATACACCCAAAAGCTCATTGCAATTTCCTTCACTTGTACGTTGAATCTGCTATTTGGAATTCAAATAGATAAAGGTGGCAGCCTTCACTATGTCAAATCATGCATCCTTCATCCACAATCATGCAATGATAAGATTAAGTGCAAAGAATCAGAGAAAACCAATGGCCATCAAGATCTCCTAATGGTTTGTTAACAAAAGGGAGACTTTTCAAAAGGAAGGAGCATGTTTTCATTTAGCATAAGAATAATTCTTTTTCCCTTTTGATTGGTTGATGTGAGATATAGCATCTCCATACATTGCTATCAACTAAAAATATAATTCCCATGGTAATAAGAAGGAAATAGCAATGATTGATATAAAGAAATGGGCAAATTAGTATATTTCTTCAACAAAAAAGGGAAGCGTTAAAGATGGTAGAATAACACAATGGATTACTGTTCTGACCTGCATAATTTTCATCACTTGAAGTTTTTGTCTTCCTTTCTCCACTTTATCCCAAGTTGATATACCATTAGGTCAATTGTTTCATCGATGATCTTTATTTTTTGTTCCCTCCTTGTTTAATGTGCATGATTTAAAATGATATTAGCTAGTGGCTATCTATCTCAGCATGTTTGTTCTCTCTGTTGATATCTTTCTCAAGAACTACTCTCTCATGGAATAAAAATCATAGGAAACTCAATATCCTCATAGATTTCAATACTTAAAGAAAATTATAGAACTCTAATCTTATATCCACAACACTTTTATTAGTCACTCTACTGGTTGAAACTTGAAAGATAAATGTCCGCCTCTTTTCCAAAAAAAGAACTCTCTTCCAATTGAAAAATAGTACATAAATGTATCTGTACTACTGGAACATGGACTAACACAATTGAAACTCAAATAGAAATATAGATACATCTCATTTTTTATATTTCTAGTGTTACTCCTCTTTTCTGCTATTAATGCTTCAGTCGATGCGACTCCTCTTTCCCCTCCCCTTTGATTTTAACATTGCATCTCTTCTATGTGACCGACACACACAATCAAAAACAGTCATGGGAAGAGAATCTTCTTATTTTAGTTGGTGTCATCCGTTGGTGCTTCTTTTCACCTTTGTTCTCTTTTTAATGTTTCATTTCCTTCCTATATCCACAGACAAAATAGAAGCATGAGACATGGGAAGAAAATCTTCCTATCTCATTGGAGTTCAGGCCATACCAGCTAAAACAGATACTTGAACAATACAATTGAAATCATGTTGATAGTGGTGGCATAGACACATTGTGACATTTACTTTACCACATTTACTTGTGCCTACATAGTATCAGTATAGATCAGCAACAAAAAATGATGCATTCAACCTTACTGATACCAGTCGGCACTTGGCATCATGATGGTATTACAAAAAAATAAACTTTGTCGTCAATGGTTAGGAAAGATGTTACTTTTTTTTGGATGGAAGTTGTTCATAGTTCTGATTGTCTAACAAGTATGTTATTGATATTTACAAGAAATAAATCTACTTGGATGCAAACCAATGTAGTCATAAGTTGGTGATGACTTTGAAAACTGTATCACTATGAAACACGTATCTGAAAATTCATCTATCCTATAGTAATTAGGCCAAATATTTCCTTTGTGGGCTGTGCTAAAAGTCAATTCATGGAGACGTCAAAGAAAGCAATATTAAGAATTTCATATTTAAGTATCTTACCAACAAACACCAAAAGTCTTAATTATTTGACTATGTATTCTTACATTTCTGCTCAAATTTCAGTAAAAATTAGGTTCTAGGAGTGTAGAGAGTTTATGCTAATGTGTTAGTCACCTCACCTGGGCACATGCTAAAGAGAAGAGCAAAGAGTCGCCATGTCTCCAGTGACTTCCCCAAAGATGAAACTTATTCTTGGATTTGGCTGAATTATAGGCACACTGCAATTGTTTAATAATCAGAAACATAAATATCAATTTGAATATATATGTGTGCGTGTCTTTGTTAAAAACTCTACCTGTGCAAGCCTAGCTAGAAGATATAGTGCAAGAGTACGCCGTCTACTTGGATCATCCAATGCTAATATGGATAAACCTGCAACCGAACCTGCTACTATTCTGCACTATTTTCCCCTCATTTATATCATTAACACAATTTACATATGATATTTTGAGCAAATTATGTCAGTATAATGACATGTACTTACACATTAATCGGTGTTTCTTTCCTCCTGAACTTTCTTAAAAGGCATCTAACAGCATGGTAAGAACCTGTAAAGCCACCAAAAAGTAATCCAATACGGCAAGCTTCTTCTCTTACAATCAGATCTTTCTCGGAAACAAGTTGCTGTATCACAAACATAGAGATCATAAATATAAATTGCCCTTCTGCATTAGCATACAAATGATTTAGGTAGCAATTTAGAAAGGTAAAATAGGTACTTTAATCTTAGATAGGATGCATGTTAACAACTAAATGGAAATCTTATGGGTGTTCTCACTTCTCACATTAATCAAATATTGGAGGGCATTTTGAAAAAGTAAATGTTGAGAGCCATTTTGAAGATTACCCTAAGATAAATGGCATAAAAAAATCTCACAACACTTGCATGGCACCACATGTAATAAATAGAATCACATCAAGCACAGTAAAAAATTTGTGTTCCAAGTGAAGTTCCTTTGCCAATTGAAACGAGACAATTCTAATACCATAATAGGGTGTCAAAAATGTGGTGCTAGTGGAGAATCAAAGTTGGAAGGAGGAAAGAGATAAGAGGAAGAAAAGAAAGTGTAGATGATCATTGATATGGACAAAAATACTAGAGGTGGTGAATAGTGCATTCAACCTACAAATACAAATTCATCGGTTCTCTTGTACTTATATAAGGCTAAGACACTTGATAAATCCATGGGTGCTTAAGTTAACATAGTAGAAACAATAATGATAAATGCAAGGTCTAAAATTTTGACCCGTATCGAGATTTCGATTCGCAATCAGAGCGATATAATTTCGATATCGTATTGTGGCGTATCGATAAATTTCGATAATTTTTAAATATAAAATACATAAATTTAAAATACAAATTTTAACTTAAATATTAAAAATAAAAAATATTAAAAAATACTAAAACATTAATTATAATAATAAAATTAATTTAATTAATTTCAATTAAATAGGATTAAAAAATAAAATAAATCTTAATAATAATAAAATTATTATTTATAATATATATTAACAAAATAATTTATTAAATTTTAATTGATTTTATTTAACCTATAGTTTGAAAAGTTGATTAAATTATTTCCTGAGGTTGCTTGTAGGTCGCCGCAACCGCGAGTAGTAGACCACGACCATCGCGACCTCATGTAGGTACGCAGCATTGCCGCGTCGCAACCTTAGGGTGAATACGGCCGCTGCAACCCCGCGCGAGGTCCCATTGCTCCGCAGAGGCCCGCCGCTGTCGTTCCCGCATCTCGCGGGCATGCCAGTATCGGTGCCACGTCGGAACGAGAAAAATCGCATGTTTCGAACGAAACGGGTCGGTATTTCAAACCATGGATAAATGCATGGAAAAGAACAATGCTAAAAGAAATGTTTACATGCTTTGGATCTCAAGATCTACTCTATGTCCTATCAACCCATTAGGTGGATCAAGGTCAAAGACTATTTAATAAAATGCTCCTTTATTAGAACCGGAGAAATCTCGTAAAAAAAAATATCTTCTTAACAAAGTATGAAAATGAGGAACAAAAAGAAAATAATGATTAACATCAACATCTAGAAGCCTCAAAGTGAACAAATAGAGAACGAATATTGACTATGTATGAATTGTGTATTTGAAATCACTTGCACCCTTAATTATACTAGCAGTGTAGCATTTAAAAAGAGAATAAGGATACCCATTCAAATAAGTACTGGATTGGAGCCAACTTAATTCACGTTAAGTCAATTAAAATCTTTATAAGAAAACATTATTGACCAACAACTAATTTTTAGACCACTCATATTAATTTAACTAACTTAACTCGTTTTAGTCGATTCATTTAGATAAGATCACAAGGTTATCGGTCAACAAATGTCATCTTCAGTCGACTTAAACATGCTTCGGTTGACTCAAATCTAAGGCAATCGACTAATCCCATTTTGCTCGACTTAATTGGCTACTTCAACGAACTTATCCGTCTAACATATATTTTGGAGTGAGACTTTATAGTCGATTCAATTAAAATAGAGAGCAACCTTATCTCAAGCAAAGGGTTTGCAATTGACTCAACAATCGACTCTTGACTCTAATCAACTAAAACTTCCATAAATTGATTCAATTTGTTCAAGGATCTCGACTTTCCATGTCTTAGACCTTATAAGCCCACATATATTGCTGTTGGGTCGGGGGCGCATGATTTGAGATCATTGATAGAGGTGAATCTCTTGCTCATTAATTGCCCCTCTCATTCAATATCGAGCAAGTGAGAAACACTGGGATAGTGGTGGAACACCATTAATGACAAGGTTGGATGACCAACCAAGAGGCTCACAACAATCTCAGGCTGGAATAAGGGACAAGATTTTGAGCTAGAATTCAAGCAAGTGATGACAACTCTTTCCCCTCTCATGCAAGTTCAATTATAATTTGAGCTAATACAAGCAATTGGTCACATAGATAAATCGAGTTTCACAATCAACCTAGTTTGATTATATTAAAATTAATTCCATCCGTAGCACTCCCAATTTAATCAGACTGGATTAATTTTATCTATTTTATAGTGGAATTTAACTTATTTCTAGTTAATTGTTTTCGATATCTAGTTCCTTAAACTTCTACATGAATTTCTTCACGCAACTGATTTCTCAGTAAAGATAGATCAAGCCTTTGCCAATAATCCAACTTGGGCAATCTATCGATTTTGACCGCCATGTTACTAACTGCTTCTTTGGAATTGTCAAGAAAGTTGTTCAGTTATTTTATGAATAATGGACTTCGAGCGACTAGGACTAAAAGCTTCAGATTCCTATACTAGCCCATAGAAGAACTAACCAGTGGTAGGTTCTCCTGTTCTCATTTAGCAACAAGAAAACTTTAGAGGAAAATCTGATCATCTTTGACATGTCCTCTATATTGTAAGATTGAAGATGAATTTGAGTTAAATACAAGTTCGAACTCAACATTCTTTATGACAAAGCATCCGAACAAGATCTAATAAAGCTTCATTTTCTTATAGGCCTCAAGGTGCCTTTTCTTTTTCAAGCTTGTTATGATGCCATGTGGATGTAGGATGCCTACGATTTGTAGTTTTCTAGAAACGAAGCAGTGATAGTGTAGAAGAACAGAAAAAAAAGAGAGTTCGCTAAGCATCTAGTCTTTTTCCGATATTGATCCAAACACTTCCTTTGGATTCTCATCAATATCAAAATTCATAATTGGTTGATACAGTGACTCAGTTTCATCCCAACCAAAATATAAAACTACCACTCCTTCCAACGATTCAGATGCTTATTGACCAAGCTGCTCATTCTTTATATCAAATTCTCACATACCAACAAAAATGCCCTATGGCGGCAAGTTGTCTATACTGCATGCTGCTATATTGTGTATGATGGAGATAGTGTTAGGCTGAAATGTTAAGAGCGCCTTGATAATAGAATTTTCTTTTCTACTCCATGCAATTTGGCCTTATTACATAGTCCAGATTTGGCATCATCATCTTGAACAATATCTGTTCATCAAATAGATCAAGTTACTAAACAACCTCTTGAGTTTATCCAGAATCAACCAGAAAACATATTGCCTATTGGTTGAAAACCAGAAATCTTCTCGATAATATCAAAGAACAAAAAGTTTCACGAGAGATATGAAAAAATAATCCACTTACGTTAGCTCTATGATTAATCTTAAATATTACTTTTATAATACTAAATTAATTTTTCATATGGGAAACAAATGGATATTGAAGGCCACCACATTCAACATAGTTACACAGCCAAGATATAACAAAAAGTAATTGCCACGAATTGAATCAATTTTGCAAAGTCAAAGTACATTCACATAATATCAAAAATGGAATTGTTTCCATTCTGCATTCATCTTGAAAATTATCGACGAATTATTGGCGCAATAATAAGCACCTAAGACGAATCAGTGCCAACTAACTGCCTCTGAAGAAATCTCATTTCCAGCATAAAAGGAAAACATACTTACCTTAAGGTCAATGATAGAGGAGTAAGACTGGCGCCTGGCGAGCTTGAACGCTCGGAGGAGGATGCCGATCCCAACCCTAACTCCGTACGAGAGAAGAAAACTCTGGCACAGGTTCCCGATGGCGTGAGCGATGCAGGAGTCATCATGGTCGCAACAGGGTAACCTGTCTCCACCACATCCGCCTCCGTCCGAACGACTGGCGTCGTGATGGCGCTGTAACTCCTCGATCGCCTCACGCAGCCTTTTCTCTGCCTCCTGGAGCCGGCGCTCCGCTGCCCCTGAGGACGCATCGCCCCTCTGCACGAGATGGTTTGGATAACGGCCGTCGATGGCGACGGATGTAGGCATAGCAAAGAGGAGGTGCAGTTGAAGACGCCGGTACGGCGGATGGATTATTTGACGGAGTGGAAAAGACGGAGGGAGGTCGACGGCGACAATGACGCAAGTTGCTATGTATTTATCATTTTAAAATAAAATTCAACGAAATTTAATAGGGCAAAAATCAAAACCTCCCATTATTTTTCTGATCATCGTAAACACTTTTGCAACGAGTGTGAGAAAAAATGTCGATTTTTTAAAATAAGTCTTCACAGTAAACTTATTACAAAAATAAGTAAATTGAAAATTAATTCCCAAAATAGTTGAGAGAGGATGAAAATTCGAGATTTAAATCTCGGTTTATTTTTTTTTTTTTAATCTCCCGGCAACGATATTTAAATCTCTGCAAAAACTCAACAAGTTTTTTATTTAATTGCATTGCCGGGATTTAAATCCCGGCAATGCAATGTCTTTTTTTTTTCTTTTCTTTTTTTTTTATTTCATGGATTTTTTTTTATTTTTTTTAATAATTAAAATTTAAAATAATTAGATCACGTTGTATTTTATTTTTCATAGCTCATCCACCATTCTTATGTCGGTCAACCATCGTCACCCGTCGTCGCCATCGTTGTCAGTCGATCGATCACCGTCGGCCGACCAATCGATCGACCGACTACGATCGAGGGTGGGCGGCAACGAGCCGACCACAATCGATCGGCTGATTGCGACCGAGGGTGGGCGACGACGAGCCGACCGCAATAGATCGATAGCAATTGATCGATCGCGATCGGTCAACCGCGACTGGTTGACCACGATCAGTCGATCGACCATCTGTCATCGACCGCCCGTTGCTCGACACCCGTCGCCCGCCCACCGTCGCCTGTCATGGTCAGCCCGTTGGTCTCAATCAGCCCCCAACCACGGTCGATCCGTGATAGTGGACAATGAAAAATAAAATTAAACATTATCTAATTATTTTAAATCCCAATAATTTTTTTAAAAAATATAAAAAATTCACCAAATCTAAAATAAAAAAAAAACATTGCCAAGATTATGTCAGAAATAAAAAATTAAAAAAAAAATATTGTCTGAATTTAAATGTAAGAAATCAAAAAATAAAAATAAAATCATTGATGGTCGACGACGATCAATCAATTATCCGGTGGTACGATTGGTAGATCGGGGCGAGGACCGATACAATGACGGGCGCCGTCTGTCGCAGGTAGGGCGTCGATCGACGGTTGACCTTCGGTCTTCGTCGCTGCCGATCCGCCGCATGATCGGCCAACCGCCGCCAATAATCAATCGCGATCGCCGCCACCGCAAAACCGATCGTGATTCGGCCGATGGTCGCCGCTTGTCTCGCCGCCAACCGACCACCGCCGGCCGACGCTTCACGCCGCTGCCCCCGATCGCCGTCGCGACGCCGCCTGCCGCCGTCGCCGTCGTGCCCGCCGTCGCGCCGCTTATCGTTGTTGGTCTACCGATCGCGGTCGGTCGATCACGGTTGATCGGTCTGGGTCGATCAATCGCGGTCGACTGGTCGCGAAGATCGCGGTCCACCGATTGTGATCGACCGATCGTGAAGATCGCGGTCAACCGATCACGGTCGAGCAATCGCGGTCGATCGATCGCGATCGATGGATCGCGGTCAATCACCGCTGGCCGACCGGCCGGTTCGACGGCTGCGGTCAATTGCTTATCGTCTCGCGCCGCCACCCCGGCCGACCACCATCGATCGATCGATCGATCGGCGACGATCGATCGATCGGCGACGACCGATCAGCCGACAACGATGGCGGGGGTGAGCGGCAGGACGACGGGCGGCGGGCGACGAACGACGACCGATGGGGCGACGATCGATGGGCGACAGGCGACGAGCGGTGGGCGAAAACCGACCTACTGCGGTCGGTCGGCGTCTGTCGATAGTGGTTGGCCGATCGACGACCGATTACGGATGGGGACTGATGGTTGTGTGGCGACCGACGACCAACCGTGACCTGGCACTGATCGTCGCCCAACTGCGACAGACGACAAGGGACGATCAATGGTCGGTTGGTGGGCGATGATCGAGTGGTCGACAAGCGATGGTCGATCAATCGGCAGTATGTGGCGACCAATCGACCGGTCAACAGGCAGACAACTAACGAGCGAGCGATCAACTTGCCGACCGATGTGCGATAACCTACTGGCGGACAAGCGATGGCTAATCGCTCGACGGGCGACGGGGGATGGCCGACCAATTGTTGGGTCGCGACTGACCGACATAAGGGCGACGGATGAGCTAAGGAAAATAAAACACAATGTGATATAATTATTTTAAATTTCAATTATTAAAAAAAATTTAAAAAATCCATGAAATAATAAAAACATTATAAATCCCGGCAATGCAATTAAAAAAAAAACTTGTTGATTTAAATCTCGTTGCCGGGATTTAAATCCCGGCAACGTACGAAATTTGTTTTTTATTACCGGGATTTAAATCCCGGCAAAAGAGATTAAAAAAAAAATTAAAACCGGGATTTAAATCTTGGTTTTTCATTCTCTCTCACCTATTTTGGGAATTAGTTTTTAATTTCCTTATTTTTTGTAATAAGTTTACTGTAGGGATTTATTTTAAAAAATTCCCGTTTACATCATAGGATAACGGATTAATCTCTTATAAATGTGAGGATGTCATCTCTCCATGTGTTAGTTATTAGTCTCAAAAGTCAAAGATCTACCATGATTTACCTCCCTTATAATGGTCCGAAGACAAATTAGTAGGACTCGCTAGATTGACGGATTCTAACTTTTTTGCATCATATATATGTGAGAAAAAATATCCCTATGAGTAAGACACAATGATATTTATAGATAAGATTAATTTCGAAAAAAAAAATTTATTCAAATGATATTTATATGTCTTGTTCATCGTGTCAAAATCTGTTTATCGTGTCAAAATCCATAGAGTCTTTTATGATTTATCTCTCTTCGTAATAATTATGGGACAAATCAATAAGAGTCACTAAATTGACGATTCCACTCAATTAGAAAAATATTTTTTTAAAAATGCAACCATTCTAAATTTTTATCCAAATTAACTTTTTATTTGACGGTTTTTTTTTTCAAAAAGTAAATAATTTTAATAAAAAATTTTTTGATCAAATTAATCTATAGTTTATATTTGACTACTACAATAATATTAAATAGATATTAAACTAATTTTATAAAATAACTTTAAATAAATTTAATCAATTTTAATTAATATTCGAACTATTAATATTAAAATGGCTTTAACTTTAGTTTGATGAAAATTGTATAACATACTTAATAAAAAAAATATTTAAGAATGAAAAAAAATAGAATTAACATTTTTTCAGCATATATTTTTTTGATCTGTGACGTTGATAATAAAAAACATAAAGAATGTTCTTTATTTTTCTTCTCTCTCGTTAACCAATGCATCTAATATAATCTTGAAGTGTTTTTTTTTAACATAACATAATCATTAATTTTTTTACTTCTGTATATTAAAATATAATATCCTTAACTCTGTTCAATTTTTCCATTAAGAATAATAATTAGTTTCCACTCTAATAAGGAAAATAATAAAAGCTCGAGGTGCCATTTCCTTAAACTCGTCCTTATCCTAATACTTCCTTTTGTTTAGATATATTTTCTTCTCTCGTGTTTTTGTTTTTTTTTATTAGCACTGAATTATTCAAATCTTCGATTAATTTTTTAAAATGATTGACTCTGACATACGGATCTAGAATACCTCACCAACAATTATACTAGATACAATCGAAGTTCAAATGACCTCCATCGACTACCAAAAATAAATTATAGAAATGTTTATAATTTTTTTATAATTTAACTTGGATTTCATGGTCGCACCATCTCTGAACGACGATTCAATATCGAAGTCGTACTCTGTCTATTAGATAAACTTCTGAACTTCAAAATCGTCTGAATGAATTTTTTCTAAATTCGCTATTAAACGATATCGCAGCAGAGGATCGAACTACATTCTCCTGTAAAATATCTCTCCGTTTTTGTCACTGCACTATGTCTTTGGAGATATATTTTTATTTTCTTTTTGTTTGCTTATATATAGTTGACTTTGTTGATTTAGATGAGAGATTCTGTTTAGGAATTTTGATACAATGATAAAATTATTATTATATAATTTGAAAATCACAAATTCGATTGGATAAATAATTTTTTTATAAAAAAATTATAAAAATATGTATAATAAGTGACGAAAATTTGGACACTGAACTACCTTTCTATATGCTCGAAACACTTTTGCTAGGAGAGGACAGAGGACGATGCACAAGCTGAACGCGGGCAACCCAGGGCAAAAGGTTGCCAGTGGCCACACTGGTCACGTTTTTACCAACATTTTTACTGGCCTTCCAATTAACCATGAACACATGCTACATTTAGTGATACGCAAGCTAAATTTTATATTTATAAAAAAACATCGTCGTCTATTAATTAAACCTCCCTGGAATCATTCATTCTACAGAATTATATCAAATTGATTATGTTATTATTATTAATTCTATCTTTAGTTTCGTGATTTTTCTAAAGATTTATTAATATAAGTTTATTCTTTAATTTCTTACTGGACGGGTGTCATGCGTCATGCCATTACTAATATTACATATTAATATAAGGTGCATCGACAGACATAATTAGGCGTTAAAGGCATGCCGAGTTTGAGGGTTTGTTCCCCTCTTCCTTAATCTCGGATCTAAGGGCAAGAAAATAGATAGTATAGCATTTGCATACGCACGTATACCATCTAGAGGAGTAAAACCTAACTGTGCTTCATTTTTGTAAACTTTTGTTGGTATTTATATGATTTTCTGCTATAATTTCAATGAATTAATGTCGTTATTCTTATTTTTTTAAAAAATGAAATTTGGTATATTTGATTAAATAAAAATAAGAAATAAATTAATGTTAGTATATTTGTACAAGATATTCAAGTATTCGTCCTGGAATGGTCGACTCCATCCTATGAATTTTTAATAGGATACTAAATAACTCCTAAATAAAATAGATTCCATCGACTATCGAAGTAAGTGAAGAAATATTCGTATAGACAACTTCAACTACAGCATCCTTGCTTTGGAGGCAAGATGTATAATTTTTGGCCTCTACGAGATGATGAGTGAGGCAGCATCTCATTCAATAATTGGTCAAGTATGTCACCTTCGCACGTTCTTGGGCACACTCGCATAAACCCGAAGATATGCATCTCAAAAATTTCTTACAGGCAACAAAGTGAGCCCACGACAACCAAGTAAGCCCAACTCGGGAGAGTAACTGGGATCCCATCGGCAACTCCGAGAATCATCTAGTTCGACCTGCCTCCTTAATCACAGGCAAGCCAAACCGATCGATTATATATATTTCCAATTCGGCCTGAACATCTGTCACACTATTGCACTTCATCCTCCGGTTTGGCTCTACAGACGACCTGGCGAATTAATTAACTAACTATAGGTCGATCGAAAACCTGACCTCGATCTGCAGTAGATTAATTTTGTTGGTTAGCTGACATTATTTTGTTTGGAGCTAGCAGCGATAAGTACAAGTTCTTCCAATTCTTTTGAATATAATTAAGTTTGTGAAGTGATCATAATTTTTCTGCTATCTATTTCCAATTTAGAGAAATGAAGTTTGTGATGTTCGGTTTCGTCATGCAGCCAACCTTTTTAACAACGAACCCAGAGGTATATATATATATTATTATGTCGCCGTTGAAATCGCCTAATTCCTTCGGTCATGACTATCAGAGAGCTTATCTGATGAGCTATCAGTGCCAACGCGATGCAACAGATTAATTAATTTGGATGCCATTGCTTTTGACTGAGTAAAAGGAAAGAGATTTATTTGCATCTTATTCATATGAATACATCATCATTAGGCTGTTATGGTTCTCATTCATATGATGATTTGTATTGTCCCTAGCTGTATCGTAGGGACATTTATCGATGGATATGTTGCTGCTGTGTTGTATACTTCTCTGCCCAGGTTTCACTTGACAGTATTCAGTGGGTTCCACGACAGCTTACACAGCCATAAAGGTGAGCAACAGTCGTCTGTCGATGCGGTACTTGGAAATCTAATGGCAAACCCAAGTTGGAAACTCACTGTAAACCACTGAAAAGTAGTGACTTGGACTGCTCTGCCCTCAATATTTCCAGTTGTGGTCCAGACGTTCAGATGTATAGAGGGGTCCAGGCATTTCTATCCCCACTTCAGTTTTGATTCCATATATTTTATGTATTACTTATATTTATATAATTATATTATCACCTGTGCTTAGAATTATCGAAAAATCCACAGCTTATCATCAAACTGACCGTGCACGGTGGTCCTTGTCCAATTTATTTAATACACGCGCATGTGGATCATGCAGTAGCATATATATGAATTTGCTATTCTGTTTCTTTGGAATTGATGAACGAGTACACTCCCTCAAAACTCCCTTTCTTATATTATTCATTTATGAGGTTAAGTTAGATTTCCTCTGAGAAAACAAAACATTGCTCAAAAGTTATATGCCAAATTTGAAAACATTGCGCAGGAAAGAATGATTAAATCGAGTTACAATAGATAAGGTATCGAAGTTCTCTAACATTCCATGTTTAAAATTGGTATCCAGTGATATAATGGATTATTGTAGGAAAATGAGGATATTGATATGGATAACCTCCAATGGTTATTTTGCTTTTGCTTTTGCTTTTGTTTTGTTTTGTTTTTTTTTTTTTGTTTTCGTTTTTGGGTATGAGATTCTTACAGAGTGGTCTAAAACACCTATACTATGTCGACTTTGGCATGATGCTGATGCTGCTGCTGCTGCTGCTTCTGAAAAGATTGCTCGACATGATTGCCGTCCGAAGTTGATCCCCTTTCAATCCCCATCTCCTCTGCATGAAACGTGGAGTGCACACCATACAACGCGTAGAACAACGTGACGAGGAAGCTCCACAGGCCAAACCTGAGAAAGGATCTCTTGTTTAGGCTGGCCATCAGAAACACACTGAGGAAGATAGAGGCCGCTGCTGGCCATGGCATCAGCGGGACCGCCCACTCGGCAGTGCCGCCCTGATGGCATGGCATCTTGCAGTGGAATAATGCAGTGATGCCGATGGTGGCGGTGCCGAATAAAGCAAGCCCCCAGTAGTTCCCGTTGTTCAGCTTCCATGAGAGGGAGAAGCCGATGGAGAAGGAGGTGATCAGGGCAAGAAAGAGTAAGGTGGGGCGGGGGTCACTGTTGTCGCACAACTTCACATAACGTCTATAGATGAGCGCGTTGGCCACTAGTAGGAACACCAGAAGAGTCCCGATCGATATCATCTCTATGACCACTTTGAGTTCTGTGAAGAGCGCAATGCATGCCGTGCATATTCCTAAGAAGACGGTGGCGTTGATGGGAGTCCCCGTAGAGGGATGCACTTTAGCCAACCAAAATGGCACGAGATGCGCCCGGCCCACAACGCACAAGTACCTCGCCTGACCAAGCATGGCCACCAACAGCGAGGCGATGATGCCCAAGCTTGCTCCAACTCCCACAAGGTTGCCCATCCATTTCCACCCCACTGTCTTCCTGAAGGCCGCCGCGAAAGAGGCACCGCTCAATATCTAGACAATTATTCATCATGCAAACTTAACTTTACTGAACTGGGAAATTAGATGGAGAATTATTATGTATGGCATTGTGTGGAACCGACCTCATCGTATGGGATCATGGAGCACAAGGCTAAGGCCATAAGGCAGTACAGAGTGGAGACGATGAGAACTGAGCCAGCAATGCCAATGGGAAGGCTCTTGGATGGGCATCTGATCTCCTCTGCCATGGTCGAAACGGAATCATACCCAAGGTAGCTCACATACACTATGGCTGCACCATCAAACACGCCTTTCACACCAAAAGGAACCAATCCTTTGGGTTGGATCAAGTTTTTATGGTTTCCATTAGCGAAGCAAGCGACGATGATGAACCCAAAGAAGATTACATGGAAGACCGTCATCAAAATGTTCACAAACGAGCTCTCCTTCGTGCTGATAATCGGTAAGTCGCATGGCAATCAACAAATTAACAAAAATAAGTCATAACATCATGAGTGACTAGATAATGTGCATGCAGAGGTTAGTGGAGAACAACTGTGATTAACGACAAATTCGACAGAGTTTCCAGATCATATAGATCACTGGAACTTGTTAATTCCTCTTGAACTTCAATTTGTTGTTTAAAAAAAAAAAGATAGAATACATAAAAGGCAAAAGAACCTTCCATGAGCTGACTCCCACTATCTCATAAGCAAACAAAAGTTCAATGTTCATGCCACCAACAAGAAGGTAAGAACGAGATCGAGGGAAAGAGAAAAAAGAAAAAGAAAACTAAAAACGATATTGGAAATCAAAATTAAGGTAGCAATGGGAATTAAAATAGATACCTGTGGCATAAACAAACTGTGATGAGAAGCACAAGAGCAACAGCAGGGAAATCAAGTGAATTATAGTCTTTGGGCAGTCCCTCCACCTCCACTCTCCATAAATTTGGATCGCTTACCCCAAAAGCCTGGCTCAAATACTCCGTGAAAGTCCGCGCCACCGCCGCGTTCGACAGCACGTACTCCATCAAAATATTTGCTCCTCCAAAATACCCTACAAACTCTCCTATATATTTTCCATGCATAAATAATCAATGAGTTACTCGTATAATTAGTCGGTTATTTCATTTATTACAGCTCGCGATTGAATTTGTTGTCAATTGCATAACAAAGTAAATTTTACCAAAGGTTACTCTTAGGTAGCTAAAGGCGCCGCCGGCGACCGGGATCGCGACGGCAAACTCGGTGTAGCACATGGAGGAGAGGAAGGCGGAGGCGCCAGCAACGAGGTAGGAGAGGAAGACGGAAGGGCCGGCGACGTCGTGGGCGGCCTGGCCAGTGGTGACGAAGACTCCGGCTCCGAGCATGCCGGCGACGCCGAGGGCCACGAGGTCGTACCACTCGAGCTTGCGCTTCATGTCGGCGCCGGACCTTTGGCGAACTTGGTTGAGCTCTTGGTCGGGCGTCCATGTCACGAACATTCTTTTTCGGAGGCGTCGAGGGGTTTGGGAGAGGCCATGGAGGAGGGTGGAGAAGTGCGCGGTGGCCATGAGCGACTTTTCTTCCTTTCTTTTTTTTTGGGTTAACTATTTACACCCATGCAAGGCCAAGGCCCTCCCTTGCATGCCTTTATACTGGATTATCAAATTAGATAGCAGGAGGTGTATGTCTGTAGTGATCATCTTCTGAAATTAATTAAAGAATGAGTAACCAATTATCATAGAGACAATTTCAAGGGGTTACATAATTATTTAAAAGCATTTACATATATAGTCAGCTGCAAAGCTTTCCAATAGTTTTGGTCCATTTTGCATATATATATATATATATATATATATGCACACACACATATATACTTTTGCTATAAATTAGACACAAAGTTAATTTGTTTGATCATTTTGTCAAAAATAGAGCCACACCACACTTGGTCTAGTAGTCTAATGATTGTTTATTTAACTTATGATAAATTAAGAGATAGATGTTGAGACTAACATGTGCATTATCCTAATCTGGTGAGCATGGCCAATTCTGAAGGTCCACAAAAGCTTTATGACTATGCATGGAACCCTTGTCCACAGTGCCATGCGCAAACATTTTCTCTTGCTTTAATTCTCCAATTGTTTATTAATTACCATTGACATGTTAAATGACGATCTGACATCTTCTTTTTCTTTGTCCTCCCTTATTCACAATCATGGATATGTCAAACAACATTAGAGTGGCCTACATTGACAATCCCTGCCTTGTTTGTCTTTTTTTTTCTTGTGCCTGTTTCGTTCTTGGATCATTTGTGCTACTCAGATCCTCTTGTAAGAGGATATCAACGCTATAACTATGCATGACTAGTTTTTGATCTCTATCATTTGATATCATAATAATATTAATTTTATTGGTAAATTCATTGATAGTTGTTCGGCGAGCTGCTTAATTCACCTCCTCAATGATTCATATCCATTAATCCATGATGGCAGTACTTGTCAATTTTTAATTGTGACGATTAAGTACATTAATTTCTAGATTGAGCACTCGAAGATACTTCAAAAAATAACCCAGGGTCATCTGCTATATATCATCATCTGTTCAACATATGGAATACTTTAAGTGCATGGTTTGACGACAACCACATCAATAGAAAAAAAACTAATATGAAAGAAACTTTTAAGTGATTTCGCATGATGATCCCTTCATTTAATTAAGTTCTTTCCCACACCACCATGTAAGTTGAATCGTTCATTAAGCTAATAAGATCGCAATCAAATTTAAGCTGAAAACAAGTCTTATAATAGAGAGGAACATTATTTTTTTTATTTTTGCATTGTGTTTTTTTTTTTTACTAGTGGGCTAGCTAGATATTTATGCAATAATTGGCGAGTAAAAGTTTGATGATAAATGAATTCTCATCTAGCTATGATTATAGGCCAACAAATTAAGCATTGTACCTTGCAGCTAAAATTTTTAACTAGGTCTTCCTTCTTGCTGGCCATCTATCGTTTTATTATTGACCATCGACGACAAGTAGCACGTCAATTTAACAGCAATAATGTTTCGTGTCTGCCCTCGCCAGATCTCATACCTGCACAATTTATTTATTTTTGTTTAATATAAATACTTTTGGAATGAGAAATATATATTGAAAGAACAAAAGCTATTAATATATGTCAGTTTAGTAATTTCTAATAATTAATTAACTACCTATATATATAACATAGTTATAAAAATCAAACTGTAAATTGAATCAAACGAGTTCCAAATCACTACTAGCTAGTTCAGCGGTCGATCGATCGATCGACCGTACCCATGGATCAATTGATCGAACCACATGACCTAGATATTAGCTCAATAATGTTCATCTCATGCTAAAGTAAACAAATCAAATAAGAATGGTTGTATTATTTAATTATCAATCTGGTCAGTCCCGATCACCATATATAAATTTTTATCAACCCATCCATTCACAATCATATCATTCATATGTTCTATGTAGATATAAAGTGTTTTGTCTATTCAGAAAACATCATTATTAGTACTTATTCAATCGTGTATTCTTGCAACGTCCTAGCAGTGGTATAACAAGCATTATCCACGAATCTATATATATCTTCTTTTGAAAAGGAATACAGTTATCGATGCTTTCAATATAGTATTATGGCATGAAGAATTATTGGAGATCAGACAACAAAGCTAACATGAGATTGTCTAATTGATTCATTAGATTATACTAAGATTCTCTTAGATGTTCGATCAACGAAATAATCTCTCTCTTATTTAGACGCGATTTGTTGGCGAGAGAATCTAGCATCGAGGAACTTTTGACGACAATAAGCTAAGTCGTTGGCCTATAATTGAAGCTAGCTAGCTAGCTAGCTCATTCATGGAATAAGCTTTCAACTGTTCGTGTGACATTATGTGCCTCCCTTTTAGGTCATGGAGGTGGCTTTTTGAGAAGTGACCACGGGAAAGAGAGGTTGAGGGACATGCTTGTTTTAAGCATGCAAGAATAAAAAGTACTAGTACCCTTTGAAATTTTATGGTGCATGCCATATATCAACCGCACTGTGAAATCGATTTGATTATTTTGTCAAAAAACAAAAAAAAATTAATTCCAATAAACTTGGCAACATTTTTTTTTGTTGTTTATCCCTTTGAAAGTAATCTTCTTTAATTATAGTGTTAACTGTTAAGGGCTTTAATTGTCCCTTTTTAATTACCCATCATGCATGAGCATTATCCTCATGCAAAGACAAAGATGTTTGACTCGAACGTACACTTCCCGGTCGGTCCACATATCAAGCTTAATTTGGCTGGAGTTCGAGCAGGATTATCTTTGATCAAATTCAAACTTTCTAGCTAATGGAAAGGATTATACTGTACAATTGGAACAGAATATCTTTATCGTCGTCATCGTCGTCATCATCTTGTGATTGAAAAAGATGAGAAGAAGCTGCTAGCCTTAATTCTGCAGCTCTTAATTTTATCATAAACATTTCACTGTTAGATGCTTAAAAGCCATTGGAGCAAGCACCTCCAATGGTTCATCTTTCTCATCGCCATTTATTGCTTTCTTTGACTCCAACAATGAATTGTTGGGGTAGCTTTTTTAGATGCAAATCTTATCAAAATCTCAGATTGATATCACTTTTCTCGTATATAGTATTTGAAAAAAACTTCAGTCTCATATGTGAAAGAGACTTTATTAGTTACTTTTTCTAGGGGAGAAAAGAGTAAACATATTATAATCCCTTCTTCAACACTACTAGGTTTGCATGATTGGTCACTCTTCGTCTCTTCCTCCTGTGTCCATTCATTTTAAACAAAATTTTATACATTTATATATATTAAAAAAAACATGTTAAAAAGAAACTTTACAAATAGTAAACATATAATATATTACTAAAACAACTTTTGAACCAAAGTTTAATAGACAAATAGACATTAGACATCTGCTTGAATCAAAATATAGGTCTTATATACCTAATAATAATAATAATAATAATGCTTAATTTAATTAACTTTTGCTATAATAATTAAAAATATATATAAGGGTTAATTAATTTAATCAAGAGTTGATTAAAATAAAAAAGGTTGATTAAATCAATTCATTAATTTATTTTAGATATAAGCTTTGATTAGTTTCATTAAATGTCGTCCCCTTGGAATCCATTGGCTAGAGCAGCGTAGATGGACAGGATCAAATCTCGACTTGGGATCTAAATATTTTCATCCAGGCTCAGAAGTTCCTTCGCTATTTTTTATCAATGGATCAAGAGACATAACCCTCCGTGATTTACCTCTCTTCATCGTCATCGTGATTTACCTCCCTTCATCGTCACCAAAGAACTGGCGATGAAGAGTGCTAGGGGCAAACATAATCACCTTTTGCTATAAGATTAGTTTCATTAAAACCAACATTAATTCCCTAAACCCATATCTTTTCCTTGTCATTGTTCATCTTCATCCAAACTCCATTTTGGCATCGTTGTTTCTTGGACTCCATTGCAAGCAGAGCCAACCCTAGGGAGGGCTGCTGGGGCTTTGTCCATGGCTCAAAATTTTTTTAATGTTTTGCAGAGTTTAATTTTTAAATTTTGCAATAAAAATAAAACTTAATTTTTCAATTTCACCGAGGACTCTAAAATCCAATTTGAAAATTAGGACACCACGCCCATTACTTTTTCCTTCTTTCTCCAATTGATCATTAAATAATAAATTTAATTGACTTAGGAGTTAATTGAATGGAGTAATTAATCAAATAACATGTAAAAGGTTGGCTAATTGATTTATTGACCATTAAGCTAGCTAGTTGATAACGTTATTTTTTATTTAATTGAAGTAGTACTAGTAATTAAATATTTTTGGATAACTATGAAATTTAGTACATGGATATTTATTTAAATCAAATTATATGGGTTATAAAAAAATGGATTTGATGCTCTATATCCTTTTTCCTATTGTCACTTGTCTTTTTTTTAATTGCTTGCCCTTTTTTGTCCGTAGTCAATGTCTATCTAGCATCTAATTCATTGTTACCCTCTATTTTTTTTAGTACACACGATGCCGATCATGGTAACAATTTGTTACTTGTAGTCGGTATACTTTTATATTATGATTATCTACGAGTATTGTCACAGTAGTGAGCTATATATCGCCTGCATTAATTAATATTTATTTTGATACTCTAATTACCCATGAGACTAGTTCTGATAGTAAACTATCGATCTTAGTCAGTATTTGTCTAGCACCTAGTTTTGCTTTTGTTGTACTATGCCTTGTTGATACTTTGATATAGTTGTGATAAGTTTGTGTGATTAGACTAGACTAGAGGATGACTCTAGGATAATGATTATAAACATTGATAAATAATAAATCTGGATGATTTTAGTTTTCTTTGATCATCATCATTTCCTTAATTGATGCGCAGTGCTCTTTCTTATATATCCACTGAATAAATTGGTACGTACTCATTATTTGCTTTCCTTGTCCTCTAAATTTCTATAAAAGAGTTATTCCTAGTGCTACTTAAATATGCATGATTTATCAGTCCCATTTGATGCAGAGATATTTCATTTTTTTATCATTTTAATTTTTTTATTCTTATTATTTTAAATCGTTGATATCTATAAGATTTTTTTTTTTTTTACTTTCTTCGATATTGAAATAAACTCATGAATATGTATTTTATGAATTACATTATAATTATTTGGTCTAATTGATTTTTGTCTCTCTATTTTTACATTGTCACTAGGAGTATCTTCCTATTTAATAAAAATTTATATCCCATGGCATGACAATTTTATCAATAGAGCTAAATTTATAATTTCGATTTGTGAGATTTATATTCGAGATTTGTGATTTGTAAGTTTTACGTCCTGAGGTTTTGTTTATTTCAATTTATGATTTTTTAAATTTTGGACGGTGGCAAACCAAAAAATATCTTTGAGTTACAGAAAATTTAGATGTGTCTTTAGTTGTTATGTCTTACTTTTTTATTGATTATTTATTTAGTAATAATATGGGTGCAAAAGGTGATTTACTCATCCTCAGTGCCCATCAATTGGTCCCACTAGAGCTGTCAAACGGACTGACCCATGACAGAGCAGGCTAACTCATCGTAAATCTAATATTTAATGGAGAGGGGCGAGCCAACCCGCCATCTTGGTGGGTTGAGAAATTTCCAATCTAACCCAAAGTGGGTTGCGGATTAGGCGGGCCAACCTGCGGGCCAAAAAATTAAAAAATATTTCTAAAATTACTGAGATATTAATGGCTTGAGGCAATGATCGGTAAGACAGATAAGGTACCATGATTAAAAAATAAACATTTGAAGTAACTAAACTCTTATAATTGAGATTCAATTATCGACCTACAAAATTGAGTACCGATATTTTTTATTCCTTTCCAATGTTCCAAAATATCCAAATCTTGATAATATACAAATGTAAATTTTTGTTTCTCCAAATAGAGATTCAATTGAGATGTTCTAATCCTTGTAATTATTTGATTTTGATATGTCATTATTTTCTATATTGATTAGAATAATAGTAATAAGATAATATAAAATAATTAGAGTATGAAAAAAAATAGAGTACTCCATCAAATATTTTTTTTGTTCTTTCCTCTTAACTTCTTTTGTACTTTGTTGAGGTGTATGTGTGATAGAAGAAGATTGTGATGATGAAAAACTTATCTTGTTAATATTAAAATATTGGTAAAAAAAATTATACAATTTTATTTTTACATGTTCCATCTTTTGACATTTCTCAACTGGCGAGCTAACCCCGTGCTCATGGAGGGTCGACCCTCTAGACCCACAATCCGCGCGGGTCAATCTGTTTAGCCCGCTAAAATGATGGATTGATAAAATTTTAATCCAACCCGCTTAAATTATTTGGCGGGACTGGCCAATCCGACGGGCCCAATCCAACTTGACAGCTCTAGGTCCCACAGCTAACACGAATGAAGTAAATCATAGAGAGCATATTGTCCAATCCAGAACTAGCACGACAATTAAGAGGACAGATACCTCGAAAGGCCTGTAACCCTCAAGGATTGACCCTTGTTCATTGGTACAACTCTATTATCGCACTAACCATAAGAATCTCCCGTGGGAATATTGATTTAGTCATAACATGAAATGCCACTTAGTGGAATACTCGTACTCATAACTCTAATATTTGTAACTAGTTTAAACCTTGACGATTTTGATAGTTGTAATAAAAACCAAAATATGGATTAATTACAACTGCACAAGAATGACAAAAATTATAGGTAGATTTGAGTGTGTTACACTCGAATTGTTATCTCTATTAATTAGGGTGACAATTTTATTGGTACTAGAGCAAACTTCCTTTTTCCACATTAATGGTGGCAAACAAAAATGTATGAAGTAGTTACTCTTGGTGGCCCTTTCGCTTGGACTAGTACTTTTCAAAATTCTCTATCTCTTGCAAAACTAGATAGGTTTTTCTTCAACCGGAACCTAAACGAAGAATTCTGGATCCAAAATCATGAGATCGAGCTGTTTGATCAGGAGACACAGCAAATTAGAGCATTCTGTTTCAGGATATATATGAGATTGATCAGGTGGCTGTTCATGAACTTGGGAAGTTAAAATCTCAAGGACTTAATAGCTAGCATAAATGCTAAATTCATCCGTAGCAGTTGGAATATAACAAAATATGATATATCTGAAAACTTTTTGCTAGTTTCTACAAAGGGAATCTACAAACCAATAGAATTAACTGCACTTGGTGAAATCAGACCTATTGCCCCTCGAAGCTATCAGTATTAAATTGATTCTAAAGGTTTTAGCGAAGAGACTGCAAATCAGTATCAGTTGATTCATGAGTGAATATCAATTTGCCTGAGCAAAGAGCAAGATGCAAAAGATTGATGCACGACAGCATCTAAAATGCTGAACTAGTGCACCTAAAAGAAGACTGAAACTGCTTCGTTTAAGGTTGATTATGATAAGGCATTTGATCGTGTCAATTAAGATGCTTCTTTGTTGATAGATGATAGTGAAGCTGCATGGATTCCCACCTAGGTGAATTAAATGCATAGAAGAATATTCTTGTTACAACTACACACAGTGAGTTTTGATTAATGGACGGCAAAACCCATGGATTAGAAACAGAAGAGGCATAAGACAGGAAAATCCAGCATCTTCCCTTTTTAAATATACTTTTTAGGCCATTTACATAGATTCCTCATGAAAAACTTGATAAATGGAGCAGTGAAAGGCATTGCAATTACAACCCAAATCCAAGGAAAAATCCAATCTCTCTTCAGTATGCTAATGATACTGTTGGTTTTGATCAAAAGAGAAGAAACAAATTAATATCAGAAACTTAAAGATGCATCCTGACTTGTTTCACTCTATTCAATGGGTTAAAAATCAATTTCAGCAAAGGCTGGCACAGATATGCTCCGGCTCAAAGAGGCAAGTTAACCTATCAGTTACTTGTGCTTTCAGCTGGGAATCAGTAGGCCAGATAATTAAGCAGTTCTGGAAAGACAAGTGAAAGTAAGGGCCTAGTCCTCTTAGACAAATAAGTGGTGGAGCAATACATTAACATATGTAAGTATTTAACGTGAATGAGGGGTAAACTACATGGCCTCTGAAAACTAAAGGAAAAATTTCACTTAACTTCCTTTATCAAACTTCTAATATAGGTGAAAGATCAAAAAGAAAGCCTGAGCTAGTTGCAATTTAACTGAGACATTAATATACCAAATTACTATGATCGGTGATATACATGTTGCTTTGTACGTAGTTTGTACTGATTACAGAAGTAGTGAAGGAACGTTCATAAGTCCCACGTGTAGGTTGGCCATGGGAAAAACACAACATCCATCATATGCCACTAATTAAATCTTAAAAATAAAAAAGACAAGTCACTTAGTTATATATAATAATTAGAGTATCACAGCGGAACTGTGATAGGTCCATAACCCACAAAACAATGAGTAATTATCTACTTTAGGAATAAATCATGACGTAGTTTCACAAGGAAAACTTACTTCTTGACATATTGAAAATTTTCAGATACCAAAATGAATTAGTACAATAACATACTGTCTAGATCATAATTTGTTGGTCCCATTTTGATGCCGAGATATTTCTTTTTTTTTTATCGTTTGGATTTTTTTTTTCTTCTTATTTTAAACCTTTGACGTCTATAATTTTTTTTTTTACTTATTGATTTCTTTTTCCTTCTTATTTTAAACCTTCGGCATCTTTTTTTTTTTTTTTTTTTTTGCTTCCTTTAATACCGATCGAGATAAACTCATGAACATACATAGATGCATTTTATGAATTGCATTGACAATTATAGGATCTAATTGGTTTTGTCTCTAATTTTTTTCATTGTCACTAGGGGTATCCTTCAGTTTAATGGAAATTTATACCCAATTGGGCTCAACAAATGGGCATGTCTAAGTGCATTAGTTAATTAAATAGAAAGAATACCAAGAAAGAAAGGAGCGTCAATCTTTATCCTCCATTTAGAGCTCTTTGAGCATATTTTTTTAATATTTGCTAGAGCTTTACAGTTGGTAGAGAATCTTTATCTCGACAAGCACTATGAATAACTAAATGCAATTGTGGAAATCAATTTAGTGCTCGAACTTATCCTTAATTATTTTGTAATTAAATTTTACATAAGCCAGGTGACTTAATTAATCTGACGTACAAGTGTTGGATGGATCATGGGAATTCAACTTACATGCATGGACATAATGATAATTTGAAGTAGCATCTTGGGCTAACACATGGGTATGAATGTTATGTATAAATATAATATGGATACTTAAAATGAACCATATTTTATAATTAATTTGATATCAGATTAAGCAATGGATACTCAATTAAGAATCTCTGATTTATATATATAACAATCTCTTTGCATTTATTTTCCACAATGCATTAATTCTACTTTTTAAAAAAATCTTTGCTAACTTTTGACTCAACTTGGATTGTGTATTCGAGTCTAGGTTAGCTTTAATGCTTTTATGTGGATTGAGATTAAGCAAATTTCCCACATAATCCACAACCTTGACTAAACCTTCAGTCGTCGCTTTCAACTTTAACATCAAAGTTTTAAGCTAAGAATTCAACTAGGGGAAAACAGCCCTCGTGTAACATTACTCTAACGAATAGCAGTGTAGGAACTAAAGTAGGTGAAAGAAACTGTTCCCATGTGCGATGTAACACTGCAAATAGTGAAAAAAAGGGAGGCTATGAAAAGACCATCACCTTTAATTTGACTATTCATAATGAGCCCATTAGATTGTGATGGGTTAGTCAACATATACGATTCACTTTATCTGGGCAATCTTTGTGATTGCCACTCTACTGAATGATTGTCACTCTAATGTAGCCGTGGAAACTGCTAATCTTCAGAAGAAACTGTTGAGAGTTGTGACTCTAAAAAGACTGATTAAACTATCAACTCGATCGATCGAGAGGCATACTAAAGCAACTAGGTGAGGGTTAGTGATCCATATATTGTATAGAGTTGGATAATTGAATACACCTGTGTCTTCTTCTTATGTATCCACCGAATGATGCTTGTTTTTTTTTTCTTTTCTCCCCCCTTTGAAGGGGGTGCAAGCACAAGTAACAGAGATGAAGCCAACTTATCGCTGAGGGAGTTTGAATTGGCATATTTCTGAAAATGATATCATTCCTCTACAACCGTGTCGTCCATTATCAAGCTTGGCACATGCCCATCACCTTGATAGGGAGAAGCTTGCACCCAAAGATTGTCTAACAGAGTTATTTTTTGCCAATAAAGCTCGAGGAAGACTTTGGGAATTGATGCTCAGGCCAAAGCAGTTTTTGAGTTATTTAATATCTTAAAGCATTTTGTATCGACATTTAATTGTGCTGATCTCGGATTTGAATAGGAATTCTACTATAACTTCTTTTATCCCAGTAGTTCACCAGAAACCTCTGCAGTAGATCTGTAAAAAAAAACACAAAATGCAATGGTGAAAGTGGATTTCCCTGCCTTTTTTGTCCTCTCGTATTTGGAAACCATGGATCGTTGTCTAACACTACAGTTTGAGCTGTGGTTACAATATTTGTCATCCACATTAGCCACCTTGGAGGAAAACCCATTAGTTTTAAAATCAGAATCAGATTGTCCCAGTTGACTTTGTCAAAAGCCTTCTCAAAGATTCCGCAAGCCAATTTATCAGCTCAGAAGCGCACATGAAACAATCCTTTGTATTTCTTTTTCCCCTTTCATAAAAGCAAATTGGAACTTGCTAATTAGTTGCTTTACCTCAGAGAACAGTTTCATGATGACATCTTCCAGAGCTGATTTGATTTCTGAAACAGTAGCAGTCCCTATGAAATGTCATTCTGAGTATTTAGCCATCTAGTCTGCGTGTTTAAGAAGTTAACTGTCATTTTTGCCTTTCTCAGGCTAGTAATATGTCAAGCTTGATAATCTCCTAATAGCTACGCAGGAATTCTGAATCGATACCATCGGAACCTGGAGATTTGAGTTTACCCAATGCATATGTTTCTTCAGTAAATCAACTATCGCTGCACCAGGAGCTGATTTGATTTCTGAAACAGTAGCAGTCCCTATGAATTGTCTGAGATACCTGGTGAATTCAGTAGAAATGTCATTCTGAGTATTTAGCCATCTAGTCTGCGTGTTTAAGAAGTTAACTGTCATTTTTGCCTTTCTACTCAGGCTAGTTTATGGAAGTAACTCGAGTTCTTATCACCTTGTTGAACCCATCTGACTTTAGCCCTTTGAAGCCAACTTGTAGCTTTGTCACTGAGTATGTTGTCTAGCTCCATTTTCAAGGCGGCAACAGTTCCAGGAGAAAATAATATGATGAGTTAGGCCCAGTTATTATCGGAATTGGTCTTGTTCAAACCAATATCAAGTTTATTCCGACCTCAAATCGACATGGATTCAAGCCTAACACCCATGTCTAACTCCATTCCAATCTCAAATCGACATGGATTCAAGCCTAAACGATTTCAAACAGTATGATCAGGAACACCACAAAATGCCAAACATGCGAGTGGATGAACCACAAGAGGTAGTAGAAAATAAGTTCTTGAACTATTCAGACAGAAAGGGAAAAATAAATAAATCAAAAGGATCATCTCTAGTTCGGTTTGCCTGAAATATAGAAAATATCGGCCTAAAGATTTCTGCCATAGTTAGTGTGGACGAAAGCAAATAAAACAGTCAATTTCAGTTTTTCGTAAACCAAAATTAGTTCAGCTGCACAAAAAAACAAAAAAAATGCTGATACAAAACTTTTCAAGTCAATACTCAAATTGGAAGCAATCACATACCATCTGTCTCTGTAAACCTGCATTTGCCAAAGAGATGATTTTGCAAATTCTACACTCGAATAGCAAAAGGTATCTGACCTAATCAACCCTTTGATGATAAGTTTACAGAAAACTCTGCGGTTGGCCAGAAGGTGGAGTGAATCTGCAGTTGGCACACTCTTATCTCTGGAGATTGACATATCCAAAGAGTACAGAAAACCCCGCATACAGAAGAGGAATTGCAGACCATCTATCCAACCTCCAAAAGGTACGTTGCATCTCTTCAATTTTCCTTTCCACACTTACAGCCATGAATTTTCTGATTCAGAAAGATCCATCCATAGTCGACTTTAGTTACAAACTCCACCCGAGCAAGGTTTAATTTCCAGCAAGTAGGTTCCACCACCATGAGATACAAGCCAAATTGTGGAAGAAGAGTATGTTTGGTTTGATATATTTGTGCCAAGCGACAAGATTTCTCCGAATTAGAGTTTCAGTTTTCCCACCATTCCAAAAGAAGCTCTTTCTGATTTGATCAATCTCTTTAAGAACTCATTTTGGAGTTATGTAAATACTTGCTCGATAAAGGAGTTGTCCACCAAGCACACTATAGAGAGATATCTACTTTTTCCATGGTTTTAGTTGTTGGGAGAACATAGACAATTAATGAATTGGCTGATTAACTTTTTAATTACTCATCAATTGCGCGAATTATCAGCAAGATTTTAAACCTTATAAAACCAGATTTGTCCTTTCCAAAGACAAATCCAAAGGGAATTAGGCTCCATTTATTTATTGATCAAAACTAATTTCTTTATAGAGACTATTTTTTGCAAGTCGAGTTAGCTAGCTAATGCAGCTAGTCAAGTAGGCAGAGAGGGATACTTGACTAGCTATTTCTTTATGAGGTGGGTGGGTGGGTGTGTTTTAGAAAATTAAATAAATATATCACTTGATAAATTTTAAAAATTGGTGTTTCCTTTGAGAATTCTTATAATGTAAGTGCTCTTTTAGTAAACTATCATAGTTCATTATTGGCCTTTCAATAACAAACTTAACGTGACGTTCTGTCTACCTTATTTGGGCTTTGGGACTTTTGATGTCAGTCGAGATTTGCATGCTCAAGACTAACAATCCCAGCCCTTTGGACATTGGATTATCAATTGGTTGCTTGTTAAGCCATGCATATAAAAAAATTTCCTTTCCTTTCTTCTTCTTTTTCTCCATTCAAGTCGTCTTCAATCCTCATAAACAATTGCCTTCTCTAAGACTTTGGCAATAGGTACATTTCTCGATGGAGACATGTCAAATGATATTTGGCCTTGAATATTAGGTTTCAAGAGAGATTTCTAGTGTGATGAGTGAAAAAGAAAGTTGTGGATTGCTAACTCAATTAAAGATAATCTTAGAAAGAGATTCAAAGTGATGTAAAAAAGATTTGCAATTTCTTTTAACTGTAATTAACCATATCGCGTTATGAGCATGTATCCCTATCTATTTCTTCTCTTTGAATTAATTACCAGATGCATCTAAAAATTACAAGACACAATGCACTGATACATAGGCACCTCCAAATGGAGAACAAGGTCTTGATCGATCTATCAGATTCCTCAGGTTGCATCGTCCATCGTCTACATCTCAATTATCTACGTTTTACAGCAAGGAAACTGCTTCAAGCTCTGGCTTTTTGTTAGCCCTAGTTATGAATCCAACGTAAAGATCAGAGCGAGCGGTGTCACTTTTGGGCAACCCATTGTTCCTCCCTCCCTCTCTCATGCTCTTCACGAACCCAACAAAGCGTCGCCAATTCTCTCCTTCAAACAAGTTTTTGTTCATTCTCAAGTACGTGAAGGCACTCAACCCTGCAACCTTACTCGTGGCCACCACCTGTGCATACGCCGCTTCGTCGTACCTGTTGAAATTCAATGCGCAATTGCTATCTGAAATTATGTCTTCGTTACAGTAGAACTCGAATTGAACTTATTTTGTGTTTACAATTAATTAATATTACCTCTCAAGAGCGTTTTCCCCGGCGAGTTCTGCTCCGGCCGCCGCCGTTGCCTGCCTGACCTGCCGTACGAGGAGCTCCGGCGAACAAAAGGCATGGCCTGGCTGCTGCTCGTCCTTCATCTCCATGCACGTGAAGTTCAACACCACGCCTCTCTTCGCCATCATTCGTGCAATGGGGAGGTACCCATCTCTGTTTCTCGTGTTATAGTAACCGGCCGTCAGCTCCGCAGCGTGGGACCTCGTGCGGTAGTGCCAGTGTATCCCTGCGACCTTCGCCGAGAGCTTCGTGCCGGTGCCGAGGAACACTGCCTCGGCGGCAGCGAGGACTCGGTCACCGTGCTCCAGGAGCTGGCCTGAGTACCACTCCAGGAAGAACCTGCCGTAGTCGCTGGTCCAAGTACCTTCTCGCCTGAAGAATCCGGTGTCCTCAGGGAACTGGTTGTAGTGGCCGGCGTCGTGGGGACCTTCACGACCCCACTCCTCATGGCCGACGGCAATTCCGGCTGCTCGAAGTGAAGCTTTCATGTACTGTTACGAATCAAAGTAAATTATAACAACAATGAGGAATTGGAAACTAAAAATTTTGTAGCGTGCATGACTCTCATAAAATGGAACATACTCGAAATCTATACCTTGTCGTAGCATTGGAACTCTCCAATTCCAGGGAATCGCCAAGTGCCATTGGTCTCTGGATACGAAGGATACCTTAGCTCTCCACAAGGTCCCATTCCCACTTGGATTTCCTGAAACAAATTAGAGATGTAAGTTCGAAATCTCATATAGAGATTTTTGTTCTTAGGATGTAATTGATTACCGCAATGACTCCGCCGAGGTAGCCGCCGAAGCAATCTCTAAAGCTTCGCATGTAGTCGTAGTAGACTTGGATGGGAGTTCGGCCGCGCAGCACCGGCAGCGTGTCACAGGCGAGAGAGATATACTCTGGATTCCGGCGGCCCGACCGATCGGTGTATACTATGTCCGGATTCCGGCTGATTTCTTCGTGCACCCACGGTGGTAGGGGAATGCTGCAGTTGTCTCCGACGTTGCCGCCGCACTGGTGAAACGACATGACCATCTGCAGCTTGAGCCCGTGCCTGTCCACCATGCAGACTAATTCTTCGTACGCACCCCAATCGTACTGCCTGGGCGCCGCCCTCTCCACCAGCCCCCACCACACGTCCACCATGACCCCCTCTGCTCCCGCGCTGCGCAGAGCGGCCAGACTCGCCCCAAGCGCCCGTGTCCGCTGCAGCCTTCCTTCCGGCGACACCGTGTCCAGCGGCAGCATCACGTACACCGGCACCCCGCTCGCAGCGGCCCCTTCGCCTCCGTGTGGTGCCGCAGGGATAGAGTGGATCAGCTCCGGCCCTTCCTCCCGCTGTAGAACCACCTCACGCAGAGCTGATGAGTTCACGGCCTGGAGCCGTCGACATGATGACGCCGCCTTGTAACTGTAACCGTCGGCAATAGACAACGTCATCGAAACAGGGAGGTCGTCGGATGTTTTGTGAGACTTGGACTCCACACGTCCCATGAAGGTGGCCGATGTGCGCAGAGTTAAAGCCATGATTCACAAGAGGAAGAAAAGAGAAGACTCCTGCGGGGAGGAAGGAAGAGGAGAGGTGGATACATTTATAAGAGAAAAATTAAATGCCAATAAATAAAATGGAAGATAAAAGAAAAATGCATAGTAGGATCATTCACACGCATTTTAAAAAAAATGAAAAAAAAAATATTATTATTAATAAACGACAAGAAAGTGCATTTAATTTACCATAAAATGCACTTTTTTTCCCACTTTCTTTTTGACCAACGCAAGGGAATTCTTTCATCCTTCCGCCGTCCACGACTCGTTATGATCCAGATTCTTCTTAAAGAATCAATCAAGTCTTGTTATATTGGTGGTATTCTTTTATCGTTTTTATTATTCTTTCACATGCACCTTTTTTTTTTTTTTTTGAAATTAATGCTACGCAAAAAATGCCTTACAGAAAATGCAACTAACAATCAAGAGAACGATTTGCCAATATCTCGAGTCTAGTAGTCAAACCTGGACAGATCAAACTAAATTTTATAATATTCAAATTTATTTGATAATCAAATCAAATCAAATTTAAAATTAATTAAGGTATTGAAAAATTTATTCAAACTTAACTTGATTTTTTTTTTTAAATTGAATTTGAATTGAGCTTAGCTTATTAATTAGATATCAAACTTCTAATCAAGTTCGATTCAAATGTGAATCAAATTTGATTAAATTTATTTAACTCTTAAGTTAAGCTTTTTTATTTGTTTATTTTAAACTTTTAATATTTTTATCTTTATTTATAAATAAATATAAATAAGTTAATAAATAATTTTTAAATGAGTTTCTTCATAAACATTAATAAGTTGAATATATATATATATATATATATTTAATTTTTTTATTTAATTTATCACGAATATTAAATGAGTTTATTTATTAATTGACTTTGATACATATTGAACGAACATAAATGAATTTTTATCCAGTCAAATATCAATTTTATTAATGAACATTTGATTCGTTTACCTCCCAATCAAACTGTGAAAAATAAGGAATATTTTTTATATAGAAATTTAGTTTATATTATCTTGACAAACAAAAGCAAATTTGAATGGCAAGCAAAAAAAGTGGAACTCATCTTTGTCTTTTCCATTTCTCTTTCGTGAATTACGCGTTCATATATATCTAGAGGTGACTAGGATACATATTTGTCTTTAATTTATATGTCCTACTTCTCAATGTCTCCATCTCTTCAACCCCTAACAATTATTTATTTCCTATCCATATTTAAAAAGTGCACTGTTTTTACGACTAAAAAGGATAACTGACAAAGGAAAAAAACAAAACGCCTTGTGAATTTCGCGAGGTCGGATCAAGACACTGCTCGTCTCTCTCGCCTCCAATTTTTTTTTTTTTTAAATATATTAAACGAGAAAAAGAAAAAAGAAAAAAAAATATTAAATGAAGCAGAACGATCAAGTGAAGTCGAAAGTGCATGGCACCCTGCCAAGCAAGTCATCATCACTAAAAAATACATGGTTGATGGTTCAAGCCTCGTTGCTAAACAGTAGAGAAGCTTGTAGCTAGCTTAGCTGGTGATGACAAAGCCCCTCCCCTCTCTGCACCATGAGTTATGTGTGGAGGTCAGGAAGCCTTTATCTTTTCTTCCTCCACTCCACCTGGTGTATTCTCAGGAACTCTAGGGTTAGCTCTTGTTTCTTTTTCACGTACGGCTATTGTTCCCCGCAGATGGCTTGCAATTATCCTTACTCTAATGGACGAGAGTTTTCGATGAAATATCATTGGAGTATGATGTGCTTGCCTTTGTAACTCGTATCATAATCCTTATTATATTGGCGGACGGCCTATGGGACGACGCGCGTAGGCTTCTGCTTCAGCCACAATATCGACTTAATTAATTAGCTCATGTCCTTGTCTGCATGCCTCGAGTTTATTAAAAATGGAAGGAAGACAATGAAAATCCCAAGGAAAAGAACTCGAGATTTTCTAGCCATTATCCATCTTGGAAAGTAAGGAGAAGTGTCTAGGCTCGCAAACTGAATCTTGAAGTCTGAAATGGCATATAAGGTCCAGCAATGTTTCTTCCTCAGGAAAAAAAAAAAATAATAAATAATAATAGATTTGTTAATTTAATCATTTTCATTGGTCTATATCTTATGAATTATAGAGGACCTTATAAATTTTGACGCGATGGTCAAGATATGTAGAGATCATCTGAATCCAAATTTTTTTTTTAAACCTCTTTCAAAATCGACTTATATAATTTCTACAAACATCTCCGTATCTTAATTAACACGTCATTTCCATAAAAACCAACAATATTTCTTCCTATGATACAAAAAAGATTAAAATCCATCAATCTAGTAGCCCCTAACAGTTCGCCCCCGAACTATCATAAGGGAAGTAAATCACGGTAGATCTTTGACCTTTGAGACTAATAATTAACACATGGAGAGAAAATATCTTTACATTTGTGAGGGATTGATCCGTTGTCCTATGATATAATATCTATATATACTAGTCACTAGGTCATTCCCACGAAGACAACAATGTTTCTTCCTCAATAATAGGATCAGGTCTACGTGTTAGTATAATAAGAAGCTCCGGAGGTTGAGTAAGCGATCAGCTCAAGCAACGGTGCTAACAAACAATTAATATGAATCACTAGTTGAGCCTGGAAGGGAAGTAAGACTACATGCGTGATCTGTTTTGTCAAATCAAAACCTAATTGCACCATATTTAATTTGTTTTGGTCAGTCCAATTATTGCTGGAAGTTTTTGGTAGCAGATCAGGACGAACAAGGACAGGAGAAGTTTATTTGGATGCATGGCCGCAAATTAATTTCGGAATCAATAAAACTAATCAGGGAATAAATTTTGATAAAATTAATTTTTTAAACAAATGCAAAAAAAAAAAAAAATCAATATTAAATTACGAGTCACTCGAGCAGTACCGAAAGATTTCAATTGGGTACATATCTTATATTTGTAGCAGGCTACATGGGCCTGATTACTGGGCGACAAACAAACACGTTTGCTAGGCTTAATGGGCCAGCAGCCTAATTGAACTACTCAATTGCCATTATCTCGAGGGAAGTCGGAGGTTTCCAGGAATGGGTAGTCGGTGTATCCGACAACCGGATCCGGCGTATAGAAGGTGAGCCTATTGTACTTGTTCAGCGGCGCACCGAGCTCGAATCTCCATGGCAAGTCCGGATTCGCCAAGAACAGCCGTCCGTACACCACTAGATCGGCGTAGCCCTCCGCCACGACCTTGTTACCCTCCTCCCGATCGTACCCGCCGGCCACCATGAACGTCCCCTTGAACGCATTCCTCATCGGCAGCAGCCGGTGCGGGATCTGGTACCTGCCCTCCACCTTCACCATTCTCGGCTCCAGCATGTGGCAGTACAGAATCCCCAACTCGTTCAGTTTCGCCACCATGTGGAGACCCAACGCCTCCGGATGGGAATCCCAGCAGTCCATCAAATCCAAGAACGGCGACAGGCGCATCCCCACTCGGTTGGCTCCCACCTCTTCCACCACGGCTTCCACCACCTCCAACGCGAAGCGGCAGCGGTTGTCGATGTCGCCGCCGTACTCGTCGCCTCGATCGTTGGTGCTGTCTTTCATGAATTGCTCGATCAGGTAGCCATTTGCGCCATGGATTTCCACTCCGTCGAATCCTGCAGCGAGCCAAGTTCGATTTTTCTTTTAATCGGAACAGGAATCGAAACAGAGTTAGATGAAGGAAGACGACTGACAACTTACCTGCATCGATGGCATTCCTTGCTGCAAGCCTGAAGTCATTCACGATCTGAGGGATTTCCTCCGTCGTCAATCTTCGAGGCGCAGGGTACTCCTGAACTGTGCCATCGTGGAGATATTGAGTCGGCACTGGTTTATCAGTGCTGGAGATTGGAGCTTGACCATTAGGCTGGAAATCTATCAAGAATTTACACCGCGATTAAAAATTGATTCACGGAAAGAAATGTGAATGAATGGAGTGTTAGCGCACCGGCAATGGAACTCCTTCCCGCATGCCAAATCTGGCAGAAGAACAGTGCACCCTTGGCATGAACAGCACTGACAATTGGCTTCCATGCCTCTACTTGCTCCTTTGACCACACACCAGGGCTGTCTCTGTATCTATCAATGCCAGAAGAAAGCAACAGAGAACAAATCTATTCTCTTAGAAAACAAACGATCCACTTTGTTACACATCTAACTTAAATATAATGATACCCATGAGCGGTGTTGGAAACACCGGTTGCTTCTGTGATTAGAAAGCCTCCTCTCGTGGCTCTCTGGGAGTAATAAACAATGGCGTGAGGCTGAGGAACGTTGCCATACGATCTGCATCTGGTCAGTGGTGCCATAACGATCCTGCAACAACAGAAAAAACATAAATAAATATTTAAATGAGAACATCGAGCTTAATACACATTATTATCAATGAGAACTGACCTGTGGGAGAGATCAAACTTCCCCATCTTGTAGGGATGAAGAAGAGGCATGGCAGCCATTAAATTTAATCAATGGGAAACGCTTCAATAAGCAACTGAAGACTAGCTAGTAATGCAGAATTCTGCAGATGCTTCTTTTTCCGACTATCTTCTTTGCCCTTAGTCCGCTCTTACCCTCTTCTTGCTCAGCATGCTCGGATCAAAAATGGGAAGAATAAGTATCTACAAAAAGCAGAGTGAGGGTTTCACGCTAAGCAGGAAGCTTCTATCCAACATGTTGGATAGGAGTTTAGTCTCAATCGTTGACAGCCACTTCATCATTAATAATTGCGATCAGATTTTTCTCGATCAGATGGTCGAAAAGGGCCATAGAAAAAGAAAAGAAAAGAAAAGGGCCATATAATTTGCGTGGTCCATGTGTTTGATTCCCATATATATGCATTTGTGCGTCATCAGTGACGACGGGCATGGGGTCAATGTTCAATTTCCTTCCTATTAAGCATTTTGGCCGCCTCAAGTTGACTTGATCACATACTCTGTAAAAGCTTTCAGCTTTGATTCTTCTTTTGTTTGTTAGTCTCTAATTCAAAGATGGCACATATCTCCATCTAAACATAGATTGAAGGGCTTCATAATCTTTCACTCTGAATATAAGATAATATTAGTTCTTTGCTTCGAAACATTCTGTATCCATTATCCCTGTGCTTACAAACGTAAAAAAAAGGTGATGTTTCTTTCCTTTAATTGATCTACCTTCAATTGCGTTTGTGTATGCTAAGCTCATTAAGAAAACTCCTTCGTTGGTCGATCTCCATATCAGTCGGCCAGATTTGTTTGTTTGGATTATGTCCAACCTCAGTAATATATTTACCATCTGAACTGTTAGCCTCAAACAGTTTATTCTGTAATGTTCAGATTGATATATTCTTTAAAGAGAAATGGGAAATCGTTCTTCATCAACGTTTCTCCTCTACATCTCGTTGGAGAATGACTCCTACTATACCTTACGATCACCTAGCATTTCACCTATCTAGGCTGTGTCTGTATCAGACAGCGCAATGCATAGCATAATTTGCAATTTTGCAGTAATAAGTAAGTTTAATTGATTAACTAAAATACTAAATCAATTAACTAAAATCTTAAATTTGCAATGATGATTAGGAATTGATTGAAGAACTTAATAAAAAGGAGATTTGTGTGAATAATTTGGCTTGGCTAGAAGAAAATCTCAATGCATATTGTGTATTTCACTTTCAGAGACAAAACCACAGTCTTAATTACTATGATATATATTTTAGTTGAATATTATCCAATTTTGCTATAACAAAAGAATCACATGAGAACATATGTAATCCATGATCCTTTTAACATTTGTGATTACTATATCCTATCAAAATGAGAGGTATGTAACAGGTGAAGACACGACCGGTCTTGAATAACTGTTTGATAAATTTTCAATCATTAGTGAAATACTTTTTATGCAAATTTCTTTTCTCACCCCCTCTGACACCGCATCCCCCTCCTCTCTCTCTTCGATTCGAATGACATTTTTTCCTTTTATATATATATATATATATATATAAACGATTTTTGATACGCTACAGGACTTACCCTGCGTGCTCGTGCGCTCCACGCGACATCGACACGGCTGTCGCCATCGCCGTCGTGCCGTCCAACCACCACCGGTCATCGGACCGGACACGATCGACGCTCGACTCGCCAGCGAGGCTCGGATTCTGACCAGTTAGCACTCGGAATCCGATGCAAATCGGTCGGAAAGGACCGAGTGCGGCCGTGATGGCGCCACCAGTCGGAAAGGAGGCGGCCGCGCGGCAGCGACGGCCAGCCGGCCCGCGATCGGGCGATTCCGATTCGGCCGGAATCCGGTCTTAGGATGGACCGTCGGACACCGTCCGTTTACACTCGGGCGTCGATTCGATCGCCGATTCTAGCGGCCAATTTCGATTGCGATTCTGGTCGTGGCCGAATCGCGGCCTCGAGTGTACCGGGACGGACGGCCGAGCCGACGCGTCGGCGTCGGATTCGACCGAATGCAGGCACCCAAGTGTCACCGGACGGACTAGCGTGCCGGCCGCGTCCTCGCGATTCGTAGTGATTCGACCGGTCGGCGGTCGAATCGCCCGAAGTGTACGAACGAATCGGGTGGCGTCGGCCGTCCGTGCCGGATTCTGATCGCGGTCGGTGAATCGTGCGATTATTCTCTCTCTGTATATTTTATTTAGTTTTATTTTTAAAATTAATTTTGTTTATTATTTTTTCATATATATACCCTAAACCCTATATATATATATATATATATATATATATATATATATATATATATATATATATATATATATATATATATATATATATAAAATTTAATTTAATTTTTATTTAGTTTTATTTTTAAATTAATTTTGTTTAATGTTTTTTTTTTAAATTTTACCCTTTTTTTCTTTGTTTTTTTATTTTATTTTACTTATATATATATATTTTTAATTTTTATTTAGTTTTATTTTTTAAATTAATTTTGTTTATTATTTTTTCATTAATACTATATATATATATATTAATTTAATTTAATTTTTATTTAGTTTTATTTTTAAATTAATTTTGTTTAATGTTTTTTTAATTTTATTTAATTTTTATTTTGTTTTATTTCTTTAATCAATTTTGTTTATTATTTTTTTATCAAAATTTTTTATTTTTTTATTTTATATAATTTTTAACTTAGGTCAGAATCTCTCCCATTTTTTAAATTACCTTCCTAATTCGACACTTAAATTACCCCCATCCAACTCTTGACACATGTCAGAACATTCTCACCCTTTAAATCATCTCTCCCTCCAACCCTTGACA